>LWDY01000025.1:0-600000 GCA_001624995.1 Puccinia horiana | reverse complement strand
TCTCCACACTCCCCATCACTGAATCCTTCTCTGGTAATAAAATTTTCAATGCTGATTATCTTGATTTTTCCAATATGGTTCTTGAATGGTTCCATTTTTCTCTTCATCCCTCTCTCACTCTCCCATTGGTCAAATCACACCATCTCCTCCTCTGACCTGTGAATTCGGTGTATTGCCATGCTTTGGGTTAACCCTGGCCAACACCTGCTTGACATCTGCCATTCCCAACCCTGCTCTGCATTCTGTGTCACACAAACCTCTCAGCCTAAGCTAAGCCTTACACCCATACCTTGTCACCCAAGTGCCCTGGCAAAGGCAAGGACAGGCCAGGGCCTGTCAAGTTCTCCGCTCTCAGTCTCTACCTTTTTCCTCACTTCTCCATTCCTCTTTTCCTCACACTTCTTCCTCCACAAACAAAATAAATAAGTTAAAATGTAGTCCTGGTTGGAGAAAATGTAGTTCTCAATCTCAGATGAATGTAGTCCTGCTCAGAAGGCAGTGTAGTTCTTCTTCTCATATGATTCTTGTGTCCTCTCTACAAGCTGTGTAGTCTTTTAGTTAGATGAAGTTGTCCTGTGTCCTGTGTGGTGACTCAGATGAAATTGTTGTATTCCTGTGACAGTGTGACAGTTGATTGTTCTTTATATTTTTCTCTTTCTCTGTTGAAATCAACAATCATCAAGTCAGAGCACTTCTTCATTCAACCCACCTTTAGCTCTTGGGTCCAGTCTTATACCCCTCAAGACTGTCTCCCTCTTTCTGTTGCATCCTTTTCTCCAAGCTAAATCTCAACAGGGCCTTGGCAAAGGGAAGGCAAGGCATCCTGGAATTGACACAGAGACATTTAATCTGTCAAGCTATTGTGAGGGATGTGTTTTGGTCATGAGTGGGGATGAACTCCAAGGAGATGTGTATGTGACACCACAATCTAAAATCCAAAATCATTGCCACTCTCCACACATGCCATCAACATAAATTCATACCAGCTGGACTGAGATTTTAGAAGATAGAAACAGAAACAGAAAAATAAAACATGCGTGTACAATTATTCTTAGCACAAAGCTAAATTATGATAATGATACTTACTGAGATACATATGATTGGCTGAAATAATGGCATTACCCCAAAACATTTGAAAGCTTTGTCACAACTAGGCTTGGCAGAGAGATAGAAACAAATAGCTAAACCGCACACTCTATTATTATTGATAATTATTTTGGTTCTTTTTTCTTTTCAATTTTTTGTTTTTCGCTTTCAGGTGATCATCATTTTTTTCAAGTCGCTCCACTTATGGTTTTGAGAGTTGCTAAAAGGATGGGAAGATGTCAGTGGAGAATTACTTTTTTTCAATCGCACGGCAATTAAGAGGACGTACTTCTATTCTGAATAATACAAAATATCCAGCCACGATGATCAATTGACAGATCATGGCAATCCAGAACGGCCAATTTGCCACAGGGGAATCAGCATATGAGAAGCTCGGATTCCACAAGCCGAGGTCAGGAAATACGCCCCCAGGTCCGATCCGGTTTGGAGCTGTTGCTCGAGCAACAAAAACGGCCGTTGATCCAATTATTTGAGCGAGACATAAGGTTGACGCCACATGAACCCTACTGAGCGTTTGGAGTAAGATCATCCCCAAACCTACTCCCTGGACAGCATCTAAAACACCAAGCCATAGCCACAAAGAAGCTTAATTTTGGCAGAAAAAACTCTTCAGTTTCCCGATGGAAATTTAAAGTTGGTTGATGCAAGACTCACTTGCAAGGTGGGGACCCGCCGTCCCTCCCCAAGAGATGTAGGAAGCCACACTACTTGTACCCCATAGCATCTGACACCATCGGGGTGCTCCAAGTCCTATCGCGAAGATGGCAACCAGCCACGTATGTGATTTGGATGCCACGCTGAGTCCCCATATGGTCATCTGAGATAGAAGCATGGTCAATACCCCAAAATAATCACCGGATTCAAAGCGCATCTACTTACTCCCCAAACCCCGACGAAAAAGAACAGAAGCAAGAAAAGCGTGATCCCGAATGAGGTCTCCCTCGTCCACAGGAAATTCCAATTGCGCCCGTAAGGGCCCGATCTGTTAGAAGCTATATGTTCAATATTTCTCGTTTTTATGTTTCAGAAGATAGTGAATTGAATATAGCACTCACAGCCGGTAGTTGCGTAAAGTCTCCGCGGCCAAATACCAAACCACTACTTTTCTTCTGAAAAGTGCTCTGGTAAAGTTTGGAACTGTTCCAGGGACATTTCTAGTATACTTGGGCTAGAAAGATAAAAACAAGTCAACTTCCAGTCACTTCGATCACCAACCGGTCTCTCTGTCAATTGATTACTCACTAGACCAATATACAGTATATATGCAATAAAGAAGCATCCAGCTCCCAAGCTCAAAGTGATCGCATTGATCCAGCCAGGAGGCGCTAATGTGGCATCCATCAGATCTGCGTTTTGAAGTTCAAATCCCCAGTACCACATAGCCCCGACCTTAATCACAAATCAAAGATCAGAGATTTGGTCAAGAAGGACAAATAGATCGCACTGATCGAACTTACCCAAACCTGTTGGGTCCCTTGAACAATGCATGCTCTTCTGACCCAAGAGTCCGTTGTGCCCCCAGCCTCTTCACCGAAGTTAGAGCTAAAGAACATTGAGGAAGTAATGCGAAGGCGAGAATCAGCTAATGCGCTGTTGTGGCTAAGGGAGAAGGATCACTTACGAAAACCTGCTGACGAGGCAAAGGAATAGAAGGCTGAAGCGGCTACGGCCAACGGATGCCGGTGCGAATATTGTTTGAGATGGTCGGAATGTGAAGGTAAACCAATAAAACAAACGCTAGACCGAAAAAAATCCACGGCATGGAAAGCGATCAGTTGGCTGGCTTTTTGTTACTCAAGGCGTACCACGAAATCGATCCCAAGATATTGACAGCGCCTATGACTTTTGTGTGAATGATAATAGAAAGCGAAAAGAAGGGCAACTTTTGAGTCTCAAGACTGGGAAAATTTTCCTGGGCGACATCGCGCGACGTACCATAAAAGTCGAAGCTTCCATTTGAGCTAGTTCCACTCAAAAGAGATAGTTGAAAGCTAGTAGCGCCAAGAATTTGACCGATGGCAAGGAGGATTGTGTAAATAGACCAACCAAAAAACCTACGCTGGAGTCGTATCTGCCAAAGATTCATGTGCATTGCCGTCGTCACATCCAGCACATCACTTTTTTCGTTCCTAACCTCATCCGAAACACTCTTAACACCACTTGGGTGAGACTTATGCCCTCCACCGCCGTAAATCGCTCTCGGAATGATCGAAGTTACTGAGAGTGTGGGAGAAGAGGCAAATTTGGTTTTGGCTAGTGCTACGGTACCCTTTCGAACCTGATTAAAATGTGCCTTGTGGGCAGCGACAATGTATGTTGCAATGCAAAGCTCGGCCTGGGAGTTCACAGGGTCCAGCTTTTCCAGTTTTCGGATAAACTCTTGGCTGGCTTTACCATCCTCATCAGTGAAATCTTTGACGCCTTGGTTCAACGGTGAGCTCTTATCGGCTTGACGTGAATAAGTCCTTTGGAAATTTACTGAGCTGTGTACGTCAGCGTTACCGTCTTTATCCAGTATAACGATCGAATTCAAGATTTCTTGATCGTCATTCTGGGGAGAAGAGGGGCCAGCATTCTCAACGTGATCATGAAGCGCTCTTGGCTCGGAGAGTCGCGATGAATGATTAAGACTACCGTTCTTAGTGGTTACCAAGCGTTTGACGGCTTCGCTTAATTGATCTGCCAATTTATTTGATGATAAAAGCATTCGTGATAAACCTAAGGCAGGTCGGGTTGGGTGCAAGTGATTCCCGAAAGGCTGGGATTGGTTTGCTGTTGAGGAGGTGGATTTGTTTGAGTCCGAAGGAGGAGGAGGATGTTGAGCCCTGCCTGCCTCATGGTATGCCTCTTCAGCCTTCATTACTTCCGCTAAGTTTGCGGTTAACGCCATCTTCCCAGCATGTTTCCGAGAAGCCCTGACTGAACGGGAGTGAATGTCCTCCATCTTCATCCTCCATTCCAGCACTGGGAAGCGTTGATGGTAGCTGCGTGCGCGAAGTAATGCACGTTCGTCTTCAGGTGAGTTGAGTGCCGCTTTGATTGTCTTGGTAAATTGAGAATGCAGATGGACAGTACTGTCACTCTCCACTGGAAACCACCAACCCGGCATCAGACCCAAGCCTCCCAAGCGGCTTCCGACTCCCAACGCGCCATCGCGCCCGAATTCTACTGCCACCAATCCAAAAGGTTCGTCCCTGCTGGGCATGAGAGCGAAATCGCCACCCGAAAATACGAACTTTGGTAGAACTGTGAATTCAGGCTTAGAGTAGACCCTACCGGGGTACAGTTCCATCAAGCGGTTTAACTTCAATGCTGCAAATTTTCCGTAAAGATCTACCAGCGGACCGATCGCAATGAGCTGGACGTCTCTCCGCTTTTCGAGAAGATGAGGGAAAACATCGACTATCAAATCGACTCCCTTTTGAAAAGACCACCGCCCTACGAACACAAACAGTTGTGCTTTGGGGTCTTGTTCTAATCCAGCCCATTCTTGTAGCTTCAGCTTATCTGCAGGCCTTCCCGCTTCAGCGTCTTGGTTGATCTTTATACTTCTCATATCAAGCGGCACAGTGTCTAGCGCCTTGAAATCTTTGGGGTCTGGGTTAGGGAGTGGCTCGATGGTTTTCAGAGTCCAGAGAACTGGATACCGAGCCCAGCTACGCTTCCCATACTTCTCACTGACTCCTGCCACACCGACACTATCTTGATGGTGACTGATATAGCTTGCTGCCGCGTGTAGTAGATTGAAGACGCTTCCGTATCGAGCATACTTGGAGCAAACCTTGGGAGGTAAGTTGTATGCTCGACAGACTTCGGCTTCTTCTTCGGGCGTTCCCAAAGGCCATTGACCTTAAAACTCGGCGTTATGCAGTGAAAGTGAGACGGGGAGAGTGGTTGGCAGGAGGTAAAGGGGGGCGAGAGCTCCATGGTAGTCATTGATGTGGTAGATCGTCAAGTCCGGTATTCTCCGACAGATTTCTGCAATACTCTGGTTCCAATACGAATAAAAAATTGCAGAGCTCAAGTCATCCATTCGAGCCGGGTATGGATCCTTTTGCGTATTGGCCCGAAAGATCGGAGAATCGAGTAAAAAGTACGTTATATTTTTGTATTTGTGAATTTGGCACTCGACTAAGTACGCTTCCCCGAAGACGACGACTGGGATTGGTGGCGCACGCTCTGCTTCAGGATATATTACATCGCTGACTTTGGGTATCACCCAAAGAAGGTCCAAGTCTTCCATCACATTTGCCATCAGCGAAGTCATAACACCTAGGCCCCCGAGCTTGACCTTGATTTTCCAGTCGATGATTTCATACTCAAGCGTGGCAATCAGAACTTTTCTGCGAGAGTTCATATCTTCGGGCCACGTTTTTGCAAAGCTGGCAGTTGATTCTTGTTTTTCCGAATGAAGGCGTGGTGAGGTCAAATGCTTCAGTTTTGAAGGTAATCGAGAGTTGCGCAGGGATTCGGAGAAGAATTGAAAGGGGGAATTTGCTCTTTCTAGCTGTTTGGAAACCATACTGATAAAGAGAACCATCTTTCGTTAAGATCATGTCTGACGCTATTTTTTGGAATCTGGGAACTTACTTTATTGTGTTTGACTTTGTAGAAGATTCTTTGGTATAGCCAGCACGCCAGGAGGGCCGTAGTGGGGGGGATGATAAGTAATAAAATAAATAGCATGATGACTATTTTCTGATGACCGACTGGCTGTGCTCCCCATGTCAGATCGATAGGATTGATCATGATCCGCCAACCCAAGAAAGGTTCAGCCGGAGGAGGTAAGGTCAAAAAGTTTCGAGCCTGTGAATTTGGTGGGAGGAGGTCCAGCACACCGTCATGATCAACGTCGCCAAAGAAAACTTTGTCGCGCGCTTCAAAAACCGCAAGCTGGAACTCGTGTGGCCAGCTAGGAATAACCTGTGATTTTGTTTTGAATGAAGGAATAGTCAGGTAAGGTTGAATGGTTCGAAAAGTCTAATTGGACTGACATCAATCGTCATATTTTCGTTGCGAGGAGAGAAAAGTCCAGGGATACCCTCATCGTAGCCCCTGTTAAAAAGAATAACGAGGGTGAGAAAGTGTTTTGAACCAGTTTATGAGCTTCGGGGATAAGTCTTACCACTTGTTAAAGGACCCTCTGAGGATGAGTTGAGGAAGCCTGCGCTTGTATCCACCGTCGAAGTTGATATCGGCATCGATCGTGGGGGCTGCGGAACCAGCAAGACGCGACCAATATTGAACCCGAATGTGGTCGCCCTCCCAAAATTTCGAGATACGGAACGCATTATCGGGAAGAGTGAATTGTATCGAGTAACGTGTCCAATTCGAGAAAGTTTTTCCAAAGTCAGTCGAATACCTCATAAGGTCCGCGCCTGCCGCCTCAGAATGCATTATATATTTCCCATCCTTGCTTTCCAGGAGATTTGGAGAATACCACTCGTTAAAAAAGGTAATCGGATTCTGTTTTCGTCCTTTCCTGAGAAGTAAGTGATCGATACTGTTGGTGTGAATCCCGTTTTGGCCAGTGATATTATTCAGGATCAGTTCATAAACGCCATCCGGTGCGCCAACAATGTTCCCAGACCATTGCCAAGCAGCAGGCGGCGCAGGATAAATCGAACTCGTTTGGTTTTCGATTTTGGTGCAATTGACACTCTCTAAATCAATCCGTGGGGAGGCTTTCGAATTTGGTTCGATGGTATAATTTAAATAGATGGCCGCGGAAACTCCTTCACATGACAGCTCATCAGAAAATGAGAAACTGATCGGGATCGTCTCGTTGTCGTTTTCTGCCTGTGATAGGATTCTAGCGTCATGACCGGAAGTGAAGCCGACTAATCGAGGTTGAGGGGCAATCCAGTTTGAAGTTGGCACCAGTACTTTGTAACTGAATGGATCCATACTAATCGACTTGAGGCATCCAGAAAGGGTGGCGCGTCATCCCAGGTTGATGAAGTTGATGAGGGATCAAGATCGTAAGTTTCGTAAGGATATAATAGATTTCGTACGGTTGTTGGCGCAGGATACGGTGAGGTGATGGCAAGTTTGGATGAGCAATCGTAATTAAACGTGGTGGTTTGATTAACATTGCTGTACAATATCCAGACTGGCAGGTCGGGATTGGGGCCGGAAAGCTTCTGTGATTTTAAAGGGCTTCGGCTTATGCTCCACAACCCCCACTCCGTGGCCGTGTGACTGGAAGCGGGGAGTTCACCAAAGGTTGTCCAATTTCCAAGCTGCGTCAAGTTGAAGCCATCTTGGAGGGAGGAATACTGCGAGCGAAGATATGCGAAATGGGCTAGGACGTTCCGAGTCGCTGAGGTTGGGTCGTAGTGATCCAAGCTGTTCCAATCATCGTGGCATCCGGTTAGCGCCTTGCCAAGAGGCATTGTTGGATATTTTTCGATCCGAGTTTGTAGCATCCATGAACTTGCCAAGCCCTACTGGAAGACATCGGCTGCCGCCCATAAAGGTAGTCGCTTGCTAGAATACAGGAAATCATTGTCAATCGGTCAGCACCACTGAATGGTCAAGAGAGCATAAGAAGCGTGCTCATTTACCCTGGGAATCAAAGATAGGCAGGTTCTGTTCTTCGCCGTAAAAGGCGAAAGGAATGCCGGGCATAATGAGATTGGTCACCAGTTGGCCCAAGAGAAATCTCTCTGTCCCATTGATTGATGAAGCCCATCTAAAGTTATCCTGCTTCGTCGTGCCGTAAAGATGTCTTGGGTCCACCAGCTGAGTTTCCTGGTTGAGAAAATCGTCTGGAGAAGAAAAAAAAAAGAGAAATGGACGTCAATGTGTCTGGGCTTGGGTGCGGCCTCTGAAGAGAATAACTTACTGGTAACGAAGATTTTTCTCCATGCTTCAACCCAATTCACTGGAACATCATAAGGGGAATCGAGTTCACCATCCATGCCCAAGAAACGGGTAAGCGATCGGTAAATCGAATAATGAAAAGCAGCCGAATCCAAGGCATTTTCGCCTGCAGGGCGCATGAAGTTTTCGGATTGATTGGCGGTAACAAGGGCGGTGTTATCGAAATCCAAATTGGCATAATGGGTTGGCTGCCGGCCACGGCCAATGTAAAGCGAGCCAAAAGTATTCGCGTCAGAGCTGGGGAGGGAAGGGAAAACAGAGTCACTACGAATTCGTCATCTCTCGCTGCGGGTTAGTCTCAATGAACGCACATTTCTCCTGTAATGAAAAAGTTGGTTTTCCCTAATTCTTTGGCGCAAGTCCTTAAAGCTCCACCCCATTTCCCCATGAATTCGAGAGTTTGCTGCGTGGCTTTATCCACCCGAAGCGCATCCGTATCCAAGGCTTTCACGGTCATACAGGCTAGCTTTTCCAGCTTGGCAGCGACCCCACTATCCCACTCGCGCAAACGATCTTGGACTCCCTAATACTTGGTTAATTGATCCTGCCAGGCAGGTGCTTTCCCTGCCCGAGATGAATCACCAAATTGGTCGAAGTCCCCCGCCTAACATCCATCCCAGTCCGTAGGAGAAGGACATCGCTCCCGTTGGGATTGTAAAACTTCGGTTGTCGACAGCTCTTTTCTCGGGTATTCGTGAACTGGAAGTCGGCGTACTGATTAATGTTCCATGGTTTTTGGGTAGTCGTTTTGTATTCAACTTCATAGCCATGCAGGTTAAAAGGTGCGGCCTTCCCGGAATTTCCATTGAACTCAAGGAAATCAGACAAAGTCGTGGTCGTGGTATCCAGCATGACATACCTGGATCAAGTGGAAAGGAAATTTGAGTAATTGGTCATGATTGATATGATAGAATTGGTTTTACTTACATCCCTTACTAGTAGATCTTATCTATAGCTGCCCGCCATTCGGACAAAGTGCCAAAATGGGGGTCCAGCAGAGTAAAATCGAGAGCAGAATATCCATCAGACTGCCATGGCATGTTCAACCAAGGTGTGCCTGCGATGTAAATCGTCCGATAACCCATCCCACTACAGTAGCCAAACGAAATTGTCAGCGGAATAAGGCTGGGCATTGGTGGATGATGCCTGCTCACTAGATGTAGTCTAATACTCTGTCTTGGGCAAATCCCTCTATATCTTCCCCATGCCTCAATTCTTCAATAATAGCGCCGTCGCCAACGGTGAATAGAAATCAGCATTTTTTCTTGCATGGCGCACTTAACCCTGAGGCGAAGAAAAATGAGTGCTCACGATTAGATTGCAAGTCCCACTCATAGCGGCACTTGTAGGAGTCGTTGTTAGAGGGGTTTCCATCCATGAACCTGTGATGTAGAACTCCAATCAGGTCAGCCGAAATCCACGCGCTGTTTACATGAATGAGATCTCTCACCTATCAAGAATCACTGAGTAGATAGGTAGCTCCCTCCAATTAGTTGGGCTGGGGGTATATCGGCTTCCATTTTGCGATTTTTCAGGCCAGTCAGAATTATACGTTAAGACATTATTTCCGGCAGTTGAGTTGATATTTATGTTATAGTCAACAAATGCAGCGTCGTATGGATGGGAATGGATGAGGGTAAGATGCAATGCTCCGAGCAAAATAAGGTAAATAGTAAGATTAGTCGGCCGTGTATGGGAGATAGTCATCGTCGCCGTCATGATGCCTATTTGGAATAAAGAGCACCTTCAAGTGTGTCTTAAATTAAGGCTTCGTCTGCGACTTGGATGGGCGGAAGTCTGATGCCCGGTCAGGCTTAAAGGAGCGCCTGAGTGAGTCAATCACTGAGCTTCCTGAGGCGAACCAACTGAAGCACCCGCTATCCGGAATGGCCCATTCCAGGCTTGAGTTGCAGGGGCACAAGAGGCCGTTGATCTTCCAACAATTGAACCACACCGCCGGTGCAGTGGGCTGTCCCTGGGACGCGTTCAAACAGAACATCCTCCAGGATGGCTTGCACTTGCCCCAGGGAGAAACTCATCACAGGGGTATCCGAATCCATTTTTAGTAGGTGGAAATGGGGACGGCATTCTGCGATATGACGATGGTATCCCGAGTGGACAAGCTGCAGACCTTCGCGCGCCGACTTCTGATTGAGTTATGGAAGTCCAGGGGGACAATGTAAAGAACCACGAGAAGCACGGTTTTTCATTTTTGAAAAGAGCCGCATTTTGTATGTAAACATGAAGACTAAGAGAGGTGCAGTCTTGATCGATATGCGTACCGCCGACGAAATCACTAGTACGTTATCTATGGAAGCCCGTGATGGCCGGGCAGATTATCGAGCAACTTGACTGCATGTCACCCTCCTGGATCGATAGTATGATCGGCTCGGGACGGCAAGACTACGCCGAGACGGTACGGATGGATTGGCCCGGGACGGCTAGACCCCCTCTGCGTCTTCCCGGACCGACAAGTAGATGTAGAACACCGTTCTGGCCGGGCAGAGGAGTAGAAAACAGGACAGGCATTCAATCTCGTCGGGCTTCTTTTCACTAGCAAGCACATAAAAATCGAATATCCTTTTGACGATGATTCACATACAAACACATTTGTATATATTGCGATGTACGGCAGAAGTGGTAATGGAAGAAAAGCTCCTCGAGGCGGTGGGCATGTCAAGACGCGTGTATTTGTATGTAAACACTTACCTCAGGACAAGATACCCATCAAATCAAGCAAGCCCATTATCTGCCTCTCCCTCTTTACCATGTGTTGCTTTGGACAGAAGATCTTTTCACAACATTTTAAGGTTACTGTTTTTCTGCGTATTGACTGGTATTAAGTTAGAATGATTTTATTTACGAACTTATTTTGATACCTTTCCGTAAGGTGGAACTACATAGAAAGACGGTGAGAGAAGTAAAGCGGCCTTAATTCGGTTGGAATAGACTGAAAAGACTTTGGTCGGTTAGGTCTTTCCATTCTAGCCATAGAACGGCACAACCGACCCCAAAGATTAAGAGGCAAAGGTCATCGATCAAGCTACTAGTGATAGAAAAGTACTTCATAGCAGTCGATGCGAGAGTAGAGTAAGGCCGCGGGAGTGAAAAGATGAGAGTATCCAGTAAGCCAGGAGGTGATGAAGAACCCTACATACATAAGCGGTAGAAGAGCTTAAGAAATTGCGGCAAGCTTTGGTTTTGTTTGAAGAATCTATATTCTTACCCAATTAAACATCCATCGAGTAGCCTGGAGGGCCAATTCGATTGTGACGAACATCCAAAATACCGGAGCTGGTCCAAGCGCTTGTCGGACGGAAGGAGTTGAGCCAGAAGGATAAAGAGCCTCCCATTCAGCTTTTAGATCGACTTTCAAGTCACCATCGATCGGTCCGGCGCCTTGCAGCTGTCTCCAGTAATTCGACAACGGGTTCCACCAAAGGACAGCTGAGACGACCAGGCCGACGACGGTAAGTAAATTGAGTAATGGGAAGATTCGGTCGACCCAGGTTTTCTTCTTTGGTGGCTGCTCCCCCATTTGCATTCCACTCAAGCCGGCAAAGGCTTGTTGCATCATCGGGTTCGGAGCACTCTCGGTACCAAACATCTGATCAGAGGGCAAGTCACTTGGATTGGGAAGCTCTAGACCCATCGCTTTCATCATCTGTAACATCGGATTGGCTTCATTGGGAGGGAACGACGAATTCATTGCTAAAGGATGGTTTGTGGATGGATCTGAGTTACTTTTTTTTTTTGATTTCTCAGGGAGGTTATGTTTCTGCTGGTGAGAAATTGAGCCAGTTGATGATGCGGGCAGCTTAGGTTGGGGTTGATCGTTGGAGTCCAATTTCGAGATATCCACATCCGGCGGTTCGCTTGCAAGTTTTTCTGATTCAGCTAGAGATGGTCAAAATCAAAGCTTAGTTCAGTAAGTGTTATTGGTTGTTAGAAATTTCAGCTTTCAATCGGCTAACCGGTTTCTGAGTGAGGGTAGGCATGGCTACTTTTCATTGCACCAGTAATCTTGGCCAGACGATCATTTCCTTTTGAAAGGATCTTCTGCTTTCGAGCCTCAGCCCTCAGCCTAGCTGGCGATGGGTTAGCTTCTTCGGCTGCTTGATCGTCTGGCATTGTCTGGAGAGTGGCTGGTTGGTTTTTGGAGTGGTTGGTCTTTGGAGTGTGTTGTCATCGGTTGGGCTGGGTGAGTGTGACAGGGGCCGTGACAGGCTCAAGAGGGACTTGCGCCTGTGACATGGCCCCCGCACTCCTCCTTCACGGTCAACAACCAACTCCGATCGAGAAATTAATCCCAAGATGGCACCACCAGCGACTATCAACCTCTATCGTCCACCGAGTCAAGTGGATGCTCATCTGAACGACTATTTCCTCAATGAAGTCAGTCAGCCATATCCTCTCCATTCAGACCTCGAACAGGAGATTAATATTACCTGTAGACGAACTAAGTAAAATAACATGAACCTTAAGATCCTCTCTTTTACCCGATCCCTTCGTCATTCGATACTAGATGATTCACTCCATATCCGAATCTTCTGCCCATTCACTAAGGACTTCATCTGATGCCAAACGTGCCTATCAGGAACGCAAGAGACTACAACTTGGTGAAACAAGCCTCAAGGATGACGAACCTGCTCGGATCACGAACATTCAGAAACCCGATCTGGATGAAGCCCATCGAATTCGGTTGGATGCAGCTGGTTATAAGGTTGGATGGTCATTGGCTGAAAGGTATAGTTTTCTCTGCTTTTGACAGTTCATCTTATCCTGATTTGACCAATTCCTCACCCAACAGGTTATCTAGAGATAAGCCACGCATATCCAAAGCTACGCCGGACCCCCTTGAAATCATGAAGTTTATCTGTAAAGACATGTATGTGCACAAAAAAAATCAAATGGTTCAACGAAAGGACAAAACAATAATATCTTGTTGATGTGAACTCAAATACAAGTTGGACGGCGATGTATAACAAACAAGTAGACAATCTTAGAACGAACCATCGAGGAATTTACGTCATTCAAGATCTTTCCTATCGTGCATTCTTAAGGGTTAGTGTTCCCAAAGGATACGAATCAGAAATGGACGACATTTGTAGAAAGGTCACTCAAATCAAACTCACTGGTTTCTTTGATTTACTACGGCTAATCTATTTCATTCGCTCCCCACCGTCATAGATGGTAATCTTTCCTTCTGCAGTCATTCGAGGTGCTTTGATGAACTTGGGAATTCAATCGATAGTTTCTGTGGAGATAGCTATCCCACATTGTGAGCTCTGCATTAGCTCTCTATTCCTCTATTATTCGCTTGTTCCTTCGTATTTCTTTCCATTCAATCTGACTACGACGTGTTTTTGTCATTGAAAACAGGTACATTTCAAATTCGCACAGCCATAACGACCCCAAACCCAAGTACACCTCCAGGAAATCCAAACCCTGCTAAACAAAATTAAGCTATCACTAACGCAAGTGTCCTATTCCCCGTCTGCAGCTATATGTCATGTAAGAATCTACCTATCCATGTCTTTTGTGTGAGTATCACTGCAGCAAAACATACTGAATTTGCCGCTCTTCAGAAAGTGTTTCCTATGGGGTCACCGAGATCAAGCAACAAAGCCACAAGGCAACGTAACATATTTTGCACTGCAATGAGTAACAAGTTATACATTGGTTTGACTTCCTGATGGAAACTTAAAACTCTGAATAAAATCATAATCTATGTGATGAGGCAACATTGTTAGTCTGTGTGGGGGTTGGTTTTGAAATGTATGCCAAAAAGGATAGTAGAGCATCACTGAGAAAAAGATGGAGAACTGTTTCCAGTTTACATCTTGGAGTACTAGAGGGTGCATGTGTACTTGTAGTGCTTGGAAATTATGTCAGAGTTCTCTTGTTTCCCCAGCCCTTGTAATCTTGACATGCTTGCATTAAACATTTTTTAATCCAGGTATTCTGGATAGCTTGATAGTAATAGAAATATACATTCATGCAGTCATAGAACCATTTTGAGTAGTAATGATATGTAATATTGGATATTACCTGAATTAGTTTTCCTTTCATTATCATCTATCATGGCCAATTTCAGGCATTTTTCATCAATTCTGTCGATGTACTAAATCAACCAATCTATTACAAATGACACCTCAATAGTTATTTCCTCACGAAATCAGCCACAGCTGCCATGCATATGACTCATGAGGGACTGTATTGCACCCTGATAACTTTCCCATGGGTGAACTCGCTGAGGGAACGGTGTGCGTAAATACGACAGCACCATTGCAAGAGAGAATCTATAGGAATCTACAGTGATAGGACGGGCCCTTCTATGTACCACTGACCAAAGACACATTGACAAACCGGACTCCCCAATACCCACTTTTTCCAAAGGACATCGTTTACTCGGGGTGAAGGTAGCAGGTTCAGTCGACGGTAACAGGAAAATAGCTGATCCGAAATGGGCCCACAACCGCCTCCTCGCTTGAACTGGCGGCACCCGGACTGGATCTATCTGTCTGGCGTGATCGTCCTCATCTTTCTTTTCATGGTTCGCCGGATTGCACTGTACATCATCGATCGTAGTCTCCCAGGAACACGCAAAGCCGGCTCAAAGTCTTACCTCTTCGTTCGCTCAGCCTCATGGCACAACCTCGTCTTCAGCTACGAAGCATTCCAAACCAAGTACTTGAATCGCCCAGCAACCTATCGCATAGCAGGCGTAAATATTTTTGATTGTTTGGATTGGGCAGAAGTCATTATGATATCCCTGATATATCTGACTAATGCTCTGCTGCTAATCCTAAGGCTTAAAACTTGATACTGATAAAATCCCTGAGCCCTATAAGACACTGATTCCCAGGGCGCGAACCTTGCCTATCGCAAACCGCGCACGTTCCTTCCAGCTTCCCATCCTTTATGATTACGAGCAAATCATTGCGCCAACAGGATCTCTTGGTACTTGGCTTGATTCCAGTTCATAAATTGGCTCGCGTGCAAGCGTTACTCACATTGCATGACTTGACTGATGATGAGTGTAGTTGAAAAGCTGGCACTTCGGTCCACGCGATGCTTGGTAATCCAACTGCCGATCCTATTCGCCACAACTGGCCGGTGCAGTCTGTTGTCCTCTTTAGTGGGCGCGTCATATCGCTCTTTGAACTTCATTCACCGTGCTATTGGCCGGGTGTGTTTTCTTTTGGCTGTTAGTCATTGTACTTGTGCCATCCTCACTGTAAGTATTCCCAACTATTCTATATAATCATTCTGAACCAGGCTGAAACTCTCTTCATCCCTCCGGGTATCAAGCTCTCATTGATGATGGGCAATCAAGCAGCCGCATCAATACGCACCGTACCCTCTTTGCGTTATGGTACGGGGGTTAGTTCAATGTCCTTCCTGTTTCCTCCCAGCCCCATCAATGCTCAATAGAAGGGTGGCACTGACTGAAGATGACTTTGACATTCAGGCTTTTTGCTGTATCATCATCTGCGCAACGCTTAGTTGCATATGGGTGCGACACCGCCGATTCAATCTTTTCTTAACTACACATAGTATGACCTCTCTCTGATCCACAATCACATCAACCACCAGCTAAATCTATCTGGATGCAGTTTTGGGAGCTGCAATCTTCCTTCCCATGGTTTACCATCGTAAGCAGTGTCTTGTAATCTTAGTGACGTGGTAAGCCCCTGTATTGAGTTTTCGTGCGCCTTGTTGGACAACCAATCTTGAAGACAAGCCGGTAGCTGGCCCATGGTTACTCGCTAGCGCCGTGATTTGGGCTATCGATCGATTAAACCGATGGACGGGAATCATCCTCAACCATGTCCTAGCTTCCTTGTTAATATCCAATGAAATTGGGACGATCACAGCGACTGTCGATCGTCTCGACGGGGAGATAGTCCTTCGCATTCCCATGCACTTTGCTTGGACACCTGGCCAACATATTTATCTCAGCTTTTGGTCGCGCAAAATGTTGTCAAAACTGTGGCTCTTTGGCCGATGGCATCCATTCACCTTCACGAATCTATCCTCGGATGGCACTCTAAGGCGTAAGGATGGGACAGAGGTCGACCAGAATGATCGAAGGGCATGGACGGGCTGCTGTTTGATGCAAGTTCGACGGGGCACCACCAAGTGGCTGGAGATGCATGCAGGATCAAATATTGAGGTTTTGATTGATGGCCCCTATGGCGGTAACGGCGGTACCATCGCCGCATACTCAACACTTGTTTTGATTGCAGGAGGGGCAGGGATCACTTATGTTTTAGGGGTCCTCGAGGGGGTAGCTATTTCAGCTCGACGCAACCAGGGTGGACAATTGCGGCGGGTTGAGGTTCATTGGGTACTTGGGAGCAAAAGTAAGCCCAGGTCTCATGGAACTGATGTCTTTCGTGAACCGGCAACTGAGTGCTATTACCACCTCTCAGCCCCCACCACCATCACCAAAAAAAAAAAAAAAAAAAAAAAAAAAACAGCCCAATTGGCTTGGGTGGAGTCACGAATCAACGAAATACGTGACATACTAGAGGGCTTCGATTTAACGATTTTAACGTATGCTTACATCACCAGGGCCCCCCGAGCTTCTCTTTCGAGCCTTCTTCGCTCAGAAATGGTCAGCCAACCTATCCCGATCGCAGTGAAACTAGGGCGTATGGGCAATCATGAGTATCCCAAGATGCTCCGACAAGCCCCAGCGCCTCCGACTGATCCTCCCAAGGGTGCCCCACCGGCTGACAAGGAGAGGTCATCTCCCTTCAAGCAGCTCAGCGGGAGGCCGAATCTAGACAATCTGATTTCAACGGCTTGCAAGCACTCCCTTGGAAGGTTACTAATCCATGGTATGGCGGCCCATTCAAGCGAGTGATATCCACCATAAGCTTGCCAGAGCTGACTGTACCTTCAATTATTTTTTAGTGTGTGGTCCACGCAGTTTATCCGACGCCGTGAAGCTTGCGGCAGCCAAGCAATCCAGTCCACTCGAAGCATGGAGAGGCAACCTGGGCCGTTGTATTGTCGTCCACCACGATTTGTTCAACACAACATGAGCTTTTCTGCATCGTAAAAGACCTTCAACATCGCCCAGCACCCTGACTGTATACATTTACTGAAGTGGTCATAGAGCATAATCGTCTTCGTCTTCGTTGCCTTTGATTTTCACGTATCATGACCTTTTACCAAGCATTACTTATCATATTTCGAAGTTGAGCCTCCTATATCATAATATCATTTACCACTAGTTATATGGGTATTCGTTTCGTTCTTTATAATAAAGCCACTCGCGCACACTAAACCTAATGTTTTATTCACGAAAAATATTGCAATGATTTCAGCAGTTTTCCCATAGCATCAGTCAAGCCCCTTTCCACTAGACTACAGCTAATGGTCGACTTTCCAATATTGATGTATGAAGCCGCATTCAAATCCGCGGGCTTCAAATGTCCATCTCAAACCAATCTACGGACCAATGACGTTGATTATCGATAGCACGATTTCACCTGTCCTAAAACCCAATGAAACCAGTCCACGGCATGATAAAAAAAGGGGGTTGGTTAAACGACTCCCAGGAATTAGCTTAGCGACTCCCGCCGGCGCGACGTCTGCGACGTCATATTTGGGAGTCGCCGAACGAATTCCTTCTATTTTGGGGGAGTCGCCGACCCAAAAACTCAAAAGAAGGCGTAAAACAAAACAAAACTCATAACTTAAAATTGACTGGTCTAAAACTCCTAAAAAAATTACCAGGGTCTAATAGTGACTGGCTGGTAATCAACTCAAATTTTTAGAGATTCGCCACGCACCAAACTGATTGATAGTTGTGTGTTTTTTTACTGCCAAGTGGGGCCTTGCTTTTGCGGCCCTCATTTCAATTGGGTGAATTTTGGGATCCTAAAAATTTGAGGGTATTCCTAATGACCACCTAAGTCGATATTGTGAAACTTTGAGACAATTTGGGGCATTCACACAAAATCTGTGTAGGTTTTGTAATTTGAGTATTATTTTTTTTAGAAAAAACTCAATACTGTGTTATTTTGAGACAGTTTGGGGCATCTCACTTATTCAAACATTTGTAAAATTTAGTAATTCAACATTTTTTGTCAACAAAAATAAACCATTATCCACTCAATTTGGTAGTCTTTGTTGTTTACAAAAACCTATTATCCAATCAATTTGGTGTGTGGCATCTCCAAAAGTTTGAGATTATTACCAGCCACCAACTACTAGAGCTCAGTAATTTTTTTGGGAGTGTTGGCCCAGTCAATGGTCAGTTATGATTTTTTGTTTTATGCTTTTTTGGGTCGGTGACTCCCCCTAAAAAGAATGGAATTGTATCGGCGACTCCCATTGTTTTTTTAGAGTTTCAAATACACTGGCAAAGATGGTGTGATGAGTGGGAGCGTGAGAATGGGAGGCAATCGGAAAAGAAGAGGAAAAAGCATCATTGTAGGGGGGGTTGCTCATCAAATCATTGAGTAACCAAATCAGAATGTACAACCAAGAGAATGGGTACATATCAACAATCTTTCACCAAAAAAGGGGGTCAGTGGCGCAGAGTGTGTGTTGTGTGCGGAATCTGTCTGTGATGTGTTGTGTGAGGAGTGTGTCAGTGTGTTGTGGTTACCAGCATTAGAGAATCTTTATCGGTTCAGCAAGTTAGCCTAGCTTCGGGCTAACCATTGCTACATGTAGCAACGATTAGCCCAAAATAAAGCTTCGCGCAAGGTTAGCCCGTGCGTAGCTTGACCTGATGCGGTTGAGCATTGGGGCTATAGCCCGTAGCTCGCGCGGACTTAGCCACCGATAAAGATGCTCTTACAGGCGGAGTTTATTTTATCTTACTGTCTCTATAAATCATGGAAGGGGCCTAAGATTTGGTATTCATTGATTATTTATGGTGCAGTACAGTACCATTCATTTTGAATTAACATAGCCAATCCTGTTACCTATCCAAGTACAGGCGAGATTTGAAAGCTATCAGTATTTTAGAGAGCCCCATTTTTTTCTTGTTGGGATGAGAGTACTGTAATGGACCATGACAGCCTGTATCTGCAAGGATCACATTTGACCCCTGGTAACACCCCTCAGATAGTGTAAAGGCAAACACTGCTAAACAACGGAGCAGAGGGCCAAAGTGGTTGGAATGGCAGAGACCAGAGCCCCTGTTAATCAGATATTGAAGATGTTTTACATCACTCAATAGACAGTGGATTCAATATTGAAGAAGAAGCATGAGTGACCTTGGGGCTGTTGAAAAAGTCAAACAATCTGGTGAACCTTGCAAGGCAACCAACTGTGACCTGCAAGAATTGAAATCCTTGCTTGATTCAAACTGCAAGATGAAGCTCAGTAAGCTCAGCAAAACAGTTCCCAACCAGGTTTCAACCCAAACTCTCCAAAATCAAATTCATTAGCTGGGCTTCAACAGTTGGGTTGCTGTCAACCATATCCAGAAGACAAAGCAATGGGAATTTGCTCAGAGTTGAGCTCACCTCAGCTGGACCCTTGCCAACTAGAGGCAAGTCATTTGGTTGGAAAATTCCTCATTTAACATTGACAATAACTCTCATGCTGTTTCTGTCTGGCAGACAGCAATACAGAAGTATGACTCTGACTGCCACAAACCCATTTTCAACAATGGTTTGGGGTGTTTTTTTTGCTGCAACCAAGACCAAACTCATTTTCATTCCTCCAAAATATCATGGTGAATGCATCAGGAAAGAGTTGTACCCACGAGATTGAGGTACTGATGGTTGGTTGGGGTATCTGTGTGGCTAATCTCCTTCAAGGATCTTCCACCACTTCAAACAGGATTTTTTATTTCCAAGAACGTTGACAATTTTAGAATGGATGATAGTGAATAAGGGCTTGTACCATGTAAAACAGAAATGTGATTTTCCGCCCAGCATTTCAATTTTGAATCAGAAATCAAATTTTGACAAAATTGGTGTTCCACGGAGTCCAATTTTTCATGAAATTCAATATTCAATTTTGATTGAAAAAGTCAAATTTCAAAAACAACCCTAGACCTGTTTTTGTGATTTTGGAAAAAATGCAGCCAAGATTTGCTATGGTACATATTGATCAACCTGGGTTACCAAAAAATTTGATTATGATTTTTTGAGAAATTAAAATTGGACCGGTGTATGGTACAGGCCCCAAAGTTTTGTTCATCAATTTCAGCAATGCTTCTGCATATTCTAAATGCTCATAACCCAAAATTTCAATTCAGGATAGCTAACCGGTGATCAAAGCTGAGTTGATGTAATTTCCCCCTAGGTTGACTCAATTACCACGACTCAACCTAAACCATTTTGAATGCGCTAAAAGGGGGTTTTCTTGGATTTTTTTTCTATTCAATTTATTCTCCTCTAATTCATGCACCTGATCGAAAAATATTGTAGCTGGTTTAGAATGTAATTTTGGAAAGCTTGCATTGGTTGATAAAAATTCATAGTTAAATTCTGCCCTTCACTGCTTAACATAACTCATACCATCTGATGGCATACTGCCTTCAACTGTATGAGAAATAAATAGCTGATGAGGGAAAATATGACCCCTAAACTACTCGCAAAAAATGGGGTGGAAGCATGGGTAACTCACTGAACTTAAGCGGCGGTAAATTAAAATTGGTTGTCATGTAGAAAGGATAGGCTGGGAATGCCAAAAGATAGCCACACATACAAGGTCAGAGAAAAAGTGTAACACAGACGTGGGCTGAGGGGAGCTTCAAAATCAGAGAAAAAAGTCAATGAATAATAGGAGAAAAGCCCCACCCATTCAACAGATACGCTCCGTCGCACGCATTTTCAGCCATGAAATCTGGGTGGAAATAGGTGGAGGCTGTCTTTTCATTGGTCAAGACAAACAAACTCATGTGTACCTGTTACATCTGACAGTTGCACAACATGTATTTAGTGCAAATGATGGAGGTGCAAGATGATGTATAGGATAAAACTGATGGCGTTCCGAAGGTTTCTTTGATTTCTAAGCTTCAATTTCAAGTTAACAGGACGGATCGGTATGTATGCTAAATTATGATGCCAACGAGAAGAAATTTGTTCATCTATGAGACGAAGGAGGACATAGTCGAGGAAGAAAACTTAAAAAAAAAAACAGATGTCAAAGCTAGACATGATGTTTTTCTGAGACGGGCAATACAGCTGATGAACAGGATAAGTTTGATAAAGAAACACAGAATGATGGGAATATTCTAGACGAAATGGGTTGGAAGAACAGAAGCTGTTCGCAATCAAGGGTTAGGAAGGACAAACAAAATGTGACAGATTTTGAAGAGGCAACCCAAGCGCAGATTGAAGGTTGTTTGAACTGGAGGATTGGATGGTTAATTAATCCTGGGTAAGGGACTGGAGAACTTTTACTTCATCTCGGAGGTTTTGAAGAGCTAACTTGAACGAAGGGCACCAATCGGCGAACACGCTATCGAAGAGAGTTTCGGCGGGTGGAGGATTGGAGATGGAAGGGGAAGGGATGATGTATTTGGCGATCAAGACTAGAGCTGCTTCCATGGCATGACGGATTGACCTAGTATACCCCACCCAGTCCCAATGACGTTCGCCACGGTTGTAGGCGTTGATCAAACCGTCCGCGAGGAATTCAATTTATTGACACATGGGGGTCAGAATCCACTGTAGGTCATTAAGGTCATCGGACGTCCATTGATCACCAAAAGTGAAAGGATTTTTCCGGCTAGGAGCGTCCAATAACTTGCTAAAGAAGATCCGGGTCATTTTGATAAGGGAGATTAAGCGTTGGAAAGTGACTTCCAATTGTGCCTTGAGCGGCGGTGCAGCGGCATCATCGGGGTTTCTGGGGCTGTTGAGCCGCTCGGTTAGCTTTTGAAGAAGCTCTTCGAGGATGCCCACTTGAAACTGCCAATCGTATTGCAAGATACCAAAGTCAGATCGGGTGGAGCAATCGGTTATGCTTTCAATTTGGCGGCACATCAGCGCGGTCTTGTTGATGATCTGCTCTTTGAGGTTGGGGTTGTATTTATCGTCAGAAGGGCTGAAGTGATCAGGTGAGAAATCGGCACTCTTAATATATCTGACATAGTCGCGGAGCAATCCACGGATGTCGTTGGTTTTGCCACGGAACTCGTCGTACACCAAGTTATGAAAATTGTTAAGTGATCGGATCGAATTTTTTTCAATATGCCATCGTTGGCGTCGATGTTACTGGGCTTGCGGCCAGTGCGGATGACCCATAGAGCAAGGGATACGATGGAGGAGTCAATGTGATCCAAGTGATGCCCGAGTTTAGATATGAGCTCTACGGCATCTTGGATTTGAGGCTCCTTGGGCGGGTTACCCAAGCCAAGCGCAACCAACAAATCCATGAGTTGCTGCTTCAATGAAGGCAGAAGATTGGTTTGAATCTCGACCAAGGTCTCCTTGCGCGCAGTCATTTCCTCAGGCGTCGCGGTTTGGGGTTGGGTGCCCCATTCCCTCAGATCTTCAATTTCCTTCCACTTTCTAACTAGGCTTTTCAGCGCCTCGACAAGTTGGGCTGCGGAGGAGGAGAGAGAGACAAAGCTGTAAGCCAGTTGAATGGGGTTACAAAGTTCGTGAGGACTGGGTGAAATGTGGAGCCTACCAGGTGGTCCGGTTAGGATAGTTTCAGTGTCAGACATGGGTTCAGACATGTCATCCATCATCATGATGGCTTAGTGAGGGTAATGTATTTTCTCTGCTTTGGGCTGAGAATTTGAAAGATGGGGAGGCAAGTATGGGAGGAAGTCTGTTGGGCCAGGCTCTTGGATCGGAGAAGTTGGTGAGGTGGTAATAATAATTTTGATTGATGGTGAAGATGGTCGAGGGTGTAGCGGAGATGTGGGCAAGACCGATGGAGGGTTTTTATTTTAATTCAGGGGATGGCGGGCTGAGCTGGGCTGAGGGGTTCGGCACATTTGTTCACAGACCTGAGTCCACCGCGCCTTCCTAGTCCGTAGAGAATTTCATGAAGAAATGCAAGAGACGGACCGGGTATGAAGGGCGGATCCGGCATCTCAGCTGAGCCGTCATTCTTAGCCCGCAGACGGATAAAGGCAACCGCCCTGATTCCTCATCTTCTGCCCATGGCTCCCCGAGTTTCTTGTCCTCTTATTTCTACTTTCGTCATCTCACTGTCTCAGTTATGAGCGGTCCAACGGCACTGCCGCACCCAGTATTCCTCTACATAGTACTCCTTTGGTTCATTTCCGGCTTCAAAGCCTTCAGCCACCCTCACTTCCATGTGTAACGGGCGTGTTCGTTGACCGTGTGCCTCTATGTCCCAGCTCTAGAACATTCGGCTGTGAGCCAAGCATAACAAGAAACAGTGAGGACATGCGGCTCCACCGGCGGCATGCATGTGCCTCTCATCCTTATTGCGGTCGAGTGTTTTGAAGAACACATCCGGATTCGGCCTTGCGACACACTGTATGCCATAAGTCAACTGCCAACTTGCAAGTCGATTGCACCTGACAGCACCTGACCGGTTGTTATCAACCTACATACCAAGAAGTATACAAGCTACCCGGGCGAGTAGGGTCCTCCACGGTTGCCTTGCAGCCAAATAGTCAATACCTCAAATCCGGCAAGTGCCGCACATTTTTTTTAGTCGGACCTCCAGATCCCGCCCAAGTCCGAACTTAACACAAGTCCTGGCCCTGCTGCGCAGGGCGCCGACCGCAGGGAGGTGAGACAGAGACCCTCCGGGGGCCTCTCACGAGAGGCTTTGTTAAGCTCGGCCCAAGTCGAACTCTCAATCTCACTCACCCTTACAAGCTACCCTTATACAAGCCACCCTTATACAAGCTGCCCTTATAGAAGCTACCCTTATAAAAGCTACCCATATACAAGCTACCCTTAGACAAGCTTACCCTTATACACCGCAACTGTTTAAACAAATCATTTCGGTAACATTCTTTTAGAACGATCACCCGGCTCCCCAACACTCCACCACCTTGTCCCTCATCCTTGATTGTTTTCTCTCACTAAACATGCCGAACATATGAGCCGTCTCACAGTCACCTGCTTTCACACAATACCTCCCGATCGTCCAAATTTTTTTTCTTCTAATGTAATCTCTTTCCTGAATGTAAAGCCCCGCACAAAAAGCAAAAACAGTGATTGAGTGTTATCCGATTCATTTCGGATGTATACAATCCCAATTGGAGAGAAAATGATAATACAAAATACATGAAATGTTAACAGGAATACAAAATTAAGAAAGAAAGAGATGACAGGAAAAAAGATATAAGAACCAAATTCAGGGGTCACACCCTGAGCTTCCGGTTCCCCATCCTCATCTCCATCAAGCGCATCCAACTGTTCCTCATTGGTTTCCCAATGGGTGTTGCACATGATTCCCTACTCCTCAAAATTAAGAAGCTCCAAGGAATCGTCAAGGGATGCAATGTTGCAGGCCACAAGTTTTTCCTTGATAGGAATAATTGTTTGAAACGATGGGTGAACCAATCAGCTGTGAAGGTTCCTTGTTTTATTCCAAAAATCCTCAACATCATTCATCCAACAAACCATCAATTTTTTGTGCCGCTTTAAATGATACTTGATCTCTGGTTCAACCAATTGAAGCTTGCCTTTCAAGGGGAAGTGGAAATTTCAATTTGGCAAAGGTCTGATCATTTGTGGCAATTTCTGTAGCAAGGAAAATCAGTTGATGAATCAAAGGCATGAACACAGCATTTAACTTTAAGCAATGCTGATCTATATGAAATGGAGTCTTATTAATCAGGGAATTTTTCCCATGTGCTCACAAATTAGATCTGTCCAGTTCTTGGCTAAGTAGTTCCACTTCTTCCTCAACTCAATCAAGAATCAACACCACCCTGATACTGCTTTGGACAAGAGGATCAATGACCCAAGGGACTGAGAGTGGTAGAAATTACCAGTGTTCCTAGGGGTTTGTCAAGATTCATCTGGAGGAGAGTTGAGTATATGAGGTCTTACAATGCTGTGTTTTCAGGTAGGTTGAGATGGGCTGGATCATGTTTCTTCAAGTATTCAGATTGAAACTAGTTAAAACATTTAATTGCCTTCTCTACATGACCCTTGTGGCAAGAATGCACTCCTTCAACTGGGTCCCCTAGATGTTTCCCAAGGTGGCATTTATCAATGGCTGTCTCTCCAATTGAACATTGACAGCATGGGAGTAAAGTTCTGTTTTTGCCTTCCAGAGAATGCTCAATGGACTGCTCTTGGTCTTGCATATACCTTGGTGATTTCATAATTTGTTGGCTGTTGAGCTACCTCACGGCTATCTAAAGCAGCAAGCAATTCATCTGCCTCCAGGCTTCACCTAGTTATTTGACCACTGCCCGTGTATCAATCAATCCATATAATAGTTTAATAGGCCCTGTTTGTTTTTTTATTTTTGGAATCAAGCTATGTACAACACTAACACTTACCTGTTACTTCCAAAATTTCCTTGTTTTTGAAGAACTGCACAAGATCCTTTTTCCCTTGTTCTTCTTCATTGATTTTTTCCCGGGCCAGGCCAATTCAAACCTGATCCTTTCCATTGTTCCCAAAAGACTTCCATATTATAATTGAGCCGCTGTCTATTTGAGGATCTTGAGTCACACAACTCTGTCACCACTTTCACTTTGGAATCAATTTGTTCCAGCACACTTTTAAATTTCTTGCAAATCCAAGCAACTAAATTGAATGAAAAATGTATTTAGTTTGCGTGAAAAAGACACTGTTCACTCAATCAATTACTTACTGGGATTTGTGATGCTTTTCAAATTATGGTATTTGCAGCAATGCCCAAGTGCACTGGCCATGATTATTCCTTATTGTGTTTTGTAACAGACTGATCTGTGCAGATATTTCCAACCATATATGCTCACACAAATCCCTGTGTGATAGAACTCAGCCCCTCTGATATCATGTCTGAAACTTCTCAGAATCTGTAGTTGTGCACTCCTAGCTCATCATTATATTCTCAAGTATCCCAGTACTCCAGTGACTCCTGTATTCAGTATTTCCAGTATCTAGTAACTCAGTATTTACCATTTCTAGTCACCCATTATTTCCAGTATCCAGTAAACTGTTCACCTAGAATGGTTTCATGGCAGTTGCATGCAATTGCCTACCACACTACAAAGGGTCCCCTTTGTATCATGGTAGGCAATTACATGCAATTGCCTACCACACTACAAAGGTTCCCCTTTGTATCATGGTAGGCAATTAAATGCAATTGCCTACCACACTACAAAGGGTCCCCTTTGTACCATGGTAGGCAATTAAATGCAATTGCCTACCACACTACAAAGGGTACCCTTTGTATCATGGTAGGCAATTACATGAAATTGCCTACCACACTACAAAGGGTCACATTTGTATCATGGTCAGCAATTACATGCAATTGCTTACCACACTACAAAGGGGCCCCTTAGTATCACGGGAGGCAATTACATGCAATTGGCATGAAAAAATCCCTGGTGGTTCCTGTGTCTAGGCCCCCTTTGGATCTTGTCGTGGGGGCTTTCTAGCTGTGACTACTGAAGTCAGTCTCCTCATGATTGAAAATAACGATTGAGTCAGAGCATCACCTTCAGTGAGAAGTTCTATCAAAAACTCACCAACACTCTGTCACACAGTATCTTGTACAAGAGACGGGTGGGCACTATTTGAAGGAAAAGAAAAGAAAGAGATAGCTTCGAAGAGAGGACTGACTGTTTGAAGGTCTTCTTTGTTTCGAAGAAGAGTTGCTTAGGCTCAGACGGACTTAGAGTAGAACACTAAAAGGGTTCACAATGAGAAGGCTCAAAGAAGGCTGAATCAAGTTATGCTAAAAATATAATCTTATTCTGATGGGGAAAGATGGAAAGCTTATATAGTAAATACAAGTGAGGCCACAAAGGTATGGCATAGGTTTGAACAAGATGTGAGGTCATAGGGTCAAAGCAGAAGAAATGAAAAGAGGTCATAGCTTCTGAGGTCGAGCAATACCAAGGCGAGGAGTCCATGACTGGAGGACTGAGCAGGGGTAAGTGTGATGGGTGCAAGAGTGAGTGAAGTGAAGTTCGAAGTTCGAGGACTGTGCATCGAAGTTCGAAAGTTCAAGAAGGAATGTGTGAATCCAGAAAAGGAAGTCAAGCGCATGAAAGAGTAATGACAAAAAGAAAGGAAGACCGGTGAGAGGGTTAATGGTCTTGCTTTTGTTCCCATAACTGGAAAGCAATGTGCTATCAAATTTTCGAAGGTTTTGGAAAGTAACTTTGAGAGATCACTGAAGATTGCTGAGGGTGCATAGGTGATGTCATATGCAACCCAAGGATTAACCAAAAGCTTGAAAGTTTCTGATGGCAAAAAGCATGGTAGAAAAGCATCCTTAGCCAAATGCAAGGACAATCAAACTGAGAGATCCTGAGTGCTGAGTGTGAAGCTCAGTCTGTCATATGACACACTCCTCTTTTTCATCCAATCTTCCTATCTTCAAGTTCAATCCATCAAAACTAACAAAAATGGAATCAAAATTCACAACACATCCAATGCAAGATTTGGCCAGAGCCATTTCAACCCTTTGATTGAATTCAATCATTGTTTTGGGTTTGGAGCCAAGTCTGTTGTGGAAGTAGATTTGTTGTAAAATAAGAAAGAATTATTTCTCATCACACTGACAGAGCCTTCTTTACCGCTATGCGCTTCTTCAAATAATTTTTCGTTGGTTCCAGGTATTGATGAATACCAACTTGTAATTCTGATTGATGGGTCAAGAGGAAAGTAAGGATATAGAGAGAAATCCATTTGTAGTGATGGTAATTCCACAACACATGCACAAACCCACTCCGCAATGCTAAAGCCTTGATTTGGTAAAAATGTTTTCAATGATGTCAATGATTTGATGATAGAATGGTAGAATGATGTCAATCTCCACACTCAATAATTTGATGATAGAATGGTAGGATGATGTCAATCTCCGCACTCAATAATTTGATGATAGAATGGTAGGATGATGTCAATCTCCGCACTCAATAATTTGATGATAGAATGGTAGGATGATGTCAATCTCCACACCCACAAAACACAAAACCTTTCCCACTCTTCCACTGCTCTCAAGCTATATCCAACTCTTCTATTTAACCTCAAACTCTCCCTTCCTTTGTTTTAACCCCGCATGGCACCCACTTGAAACCTGCCATTTTCAACCCCTTGAAAAGCCTCCAAACCTTTCTCCACTGCTGCCATGCACATTCTGTGTCACCCAACTCTCTCAGCCCAAGCTGATCCTGACCCTGAACTTAACTAAGTCCCAGCAGGGAGAGACCTGCAGGGGGCCTCCGTCCTGGAGGGACATATGCCTAATTCATCCAACCTCGCGTGAAGTTAGAGAACTTTTGAGGCTATTTTTCTCCTATTAACATGATTTTTTACCCTTGGTTTGAAAGACGTACACCTACCTCTATCTTTTTTTACTATGAGGAACTCATGTAACATGCCCTTATCAGGTGTTTTTTTTTTTTTGCTCCTGCTCCGAGGAGTGAGTTGAACCGCTAACTTACCTCCTGATGACATATGCCAACATCGATTTCATCAATACAAATGATACATTTCAAAAAAATACAAGCTGTCAAGCTCATTGGCAAAGGGTGACAGTATGCATTTCTGAGTGCAAAAAAAATAAAAAAACGGGGTTTTTCAATTTTTGAAAAATTATTCGAAAGGGAAGGAAGGGAGCAAAGATTTTGAGGTGGTGATAGATTGAACAAAAAATCATGAATTTTCACGGAAAACTATTTTTGTGTTGATTGGTTTTGATATGAAAGAGGTATAAGAAAAATTAAGAGGCCACCAGCCAAAGGGTGTTCTGACCTCAAGCCATAATTCATGAATTAGGCGTAAGTCCCTCCTGCAGAGGGCACCTCCCAGCACGTGAGCAAGGGAATAGTTAAGTTCAGCCTGACCCCCACAACTCTCTCAGCTCTCTAAGCTTTACAGCCACACCCCTTGACCAGATTCAAAGTTTGTATCTCTTATTGCCATTCTGATCTGCCCCCCCCCCCCACACACACAGGATTATCTGCCATAAGCAAAGAGTCTTCCATTACGTTTTGTCTGCACTTGCTCTGTGCATTTGATATTCAAAATCAAGTGCTTTATTACATGCATTCCATTGGTTGCGTTTCTGTCCAAAGGAATGACTCAGCCCCCTCCGCCTGCCCGGAGCCCAATGCTTCCAACCACCATATATAATGTAATCCTTTCTTTCCTTTATCCTGTTTCCTTCTCATTTCATCACTCAGGTTGGACCACTCACTGATCCTTTTTACCCCAAGCTGACAAACCACTCCATCAAATTGTCATCAAGGTTCTTAATGTTTTCTTTCATGTTTCTTTCCACTTCCGGTTCTTTGACTGAAATAACATCCTGTTTCCTTATCATTTCATCACTCAGGCTCAAATTGTCATCAAGGTTTGACCAGGTCTGAGCTGACTGAGGTTATTATTGCTGCCATATTCCAATCTTTTGCACCTGTTTTGAGTGTGATGGATGGAGGTATATTTGGATGGTTTCCACTAGAGTTGTTTGTGGCCATTTTGAGAAAGTGATGGGTAGATGGGGAAAAGTGGGTAATAGGGGTAGCAAGAGAAAGGTAGGGAAGGGGTGGGGAGGAGGCAGAATTAAAAGGTGAAGATTTTTTTTTGGAAAGATATAGAGGAGCAGGGAAAACAAAGTGAACAGAGATGCAGATTTAAAAAAAAAGGATCACAAGATTGGTGGGGAAGGAAAAAAAAGGGAGGGATTTGGTTAGGTTAAGGAGGAAAAGGAGAAAGACAGAAAAAAGGAAGGAGGATAGATCTATGGTCAATGAGAGATTTGAGGCTTTAGAAGAGAAAGGAAGGAGATGAGATATTGGAGAGTAATGGAATCAGATGTGAGGAGAAGAGAAGAGCAGCAAAAAGAAATCTGATATAAGCCTCTGTAAATGTGCCTGTTCAGCCCTCAACCTGCAGTCAAGATATGCACTTGGATAGCAAATCTGTGTGCAGCTTAATCTGCTACTGTAACCTTTAGTTAAAAGGTTGATGAATGTTGTTGAGTCCGAGAGAACTTCACAGGCCAATCCCTCCCTACTCTGAGATACCTTAATTAGAGTGATGTTGGGTTGAAAAAAAAAAAACAGAAACATAATAAGGTAATATTTTAAAGGCTCACAACCAGCTAATAGCCCGGTTCACATAGGTGCTCAAACCCAGTTAAAACAAAAAAGATAAGCAATGGGCTGACAATGATTTCCCATAAATTTGTGGGAAATCATTGTCAGTTTATGTTAAAACTTAATCTCACAAGCATCAGTAATTTTAACACCACATTTAAAACTGCCCTATGTGAACCGGGCTAATGTAACTTAGGAAACAGTTTTTGTAATTGTGGTAATAGGGGTGTTCAAAGTTAATTTTCAGACAAGATTCTACATAAAATCATAAAATGTACAAGTTTTTCAGGAAAGGTTTCAAGTGAAGGGAAAGTTGAATTTTCATGTAAATGAAGACTTGGAACCTTTGAGCTTTTAAATTTATGTAAAATGAGCTTTAAGAATCAACTTTGAACACCCTAAATATTTCATGTACTTGCAACAGAGAGAAGTTCATATACAAAATATGGTCCACCTAAAGTAAAGCCTAAAGGGGCTAGCTGAGTATCACGACGTGTAACCTAACTATGTAGGTTACAACATTTGTATGTGAGATGAAGTTAAACCAAGTAGATCTCAGACAGTTTTTTTTGTTTTTAATTTTTTAGAGAATTAACAAAAATAAAAATAAAAAGTTCATAAGAGAAATTCATTAATTTGAAGATTGTATGCAAATAAAAAGATCAAGAAAATCTATCTATAAATTTTTATTGTTATTTATTTTTATTTGGAAGATGAACAAGCCAAACTACCAAAGCAAGAATCCCCGCTAAAAGAAGACTGCATGTAAATTGAGCACAAATCAACCGATGACGAGCAGGATTAGGTTCTTCATGAACGAGGACGCTTGCGGGTGTCGTGGAAGCAGAATATGTCAAGTGGTGAAGTGGCCAGTAGGCATCCATTGAGTGGGAACCTGTGGAGCCGGTAGTGGAAAGAGGTGAGCTAGACTTCGATAGAGGATGGGTTGAGATACTTGAGGTTTGAGTAATCTCGTGGACAGCGGATCCTCTTAGCTTGCCGTTCCCATCAATCGTAATCTGAATCTCGCCATGGGTGTCCACCTTAATGTAGCAGGAGAAGACAAGTTGATTCAATTATTCATGAGTCATCAATGGCCACCGCTTGTTTTGATGGGAACTGAGGAAACTACCGTCACTTACTGCTTGGCCCGCTGCCAGGTCTACGGGTGATCCAGGAGCACCAGTTGAGGGAGCCTGAGAATTGCCGAGAAGCTGTTTAAGAGAAATCACGGCATCAGACAACAGTGACCTTTGGAATTGTTAAATAGTAATAAGGAAGCGCTTAACTAGTAGTAAAATTAACCAATAGAAAATCATTGCGGATGTGTGTCTACAATTTCACGAAGAAGAAGAATTTTTTGAATTTCGCGAGTGAGACTAGAACCTGGCCGAATAATGTGGCGAATGTACTCTGGAAAAGCTCAGAAGAACAACACGACTTCCTGTCTGGGTTGTAATTTTGCGATTAGAAACACGGAAGTGAAACAAGATTCGTGGACTATCATCATCCACAAGGAGCCAGACTTTCTCCAAAAAGATCATAAAAGTGCAAATCCGGAAGGACCCTCCGGCCGCAATTGATTCCTCTGAAACTAGAACCTTCCGAGCCGGGGGTTCTTCAAATGAACAGGCTGTCTGGCATCTCACTCAAGAATCCTTAAAACGGGTCACACAACCAGATGCCATTCGAGTATCCAAGTTCAACCTTTCAAACGTGTTAAGATCAGGGGACTTGCCCAACTTGGCACAGTCCCGATTGGCGCTCCCGACGTCCCCGATGAGATTTGGGGGCCCGCGCCAGCGCTGGCTTAACTAAGCCTCTCCCGGGTTGCCCCTGCGGGGACATCTCCGTAGGACGGAGGCTCGCTTCGCGAGGGGCACCTTGTACCAGCCACAGGTCACCGCGAGCTTAACTAGTCCTCCACGGCGGGGAGCGGAAGCGAGCAGCGGAGCTGTCCACGCCAGTGGAGGCCTATGCCCTAAGTCGAAATCCCCGCGTGATGAGATTTCAGAATTGGGCTGAACACCACCTTTCTTGTACGTATCCTCCTGTACCACCCTGTTCGTTTGCGTTCATCAAATTTCCTTTGCAGGCCGTAAAGGCCTGCATCTTGTCTTTCTTTTGGCTTCCTAGTTTTTTCTTTAGCACTTGTCGCTATTTTTATAATAATTTTTGAAATTCATCAATTTGAATTTCAAGTTACCACTTCTAAGTTAGCTCGCCCTGATTTTTGTTGTTTTTTTCATTCCCTTAATTTTTATTAATTAGCAAATCACGATAATATATGTGATTATAATGTATATCACAACGGCTTGACCGTTGAAACAACCATCGAAGTCGTCAATCAGAGCCGGCTGCCTTGGATAGTCAGGTCAAATTCTCCAGACCATCGACAACCAGCGATATCCTTAAATCAAAGGTTATAAAAATGGTTCCAGAACTTGGGGAAACAAGCTCAAATAGTGATCGTTCCGTTATCAATCAGATGCATCCTAGCGATCAGGAAGATTCGATTTCTAATCGGAGCTCTCCGGAGCCTTCCTCTGACGAGATCAATCCTCTCAATGATGTGGAGTCTCTTCCCGATGAGTTGACCGACTTAGAATTACAGCCGGCTTCAAAGAAGAGAATAACTTTGCGCCAAGACATCCTGAAGCTCGGTCTCGAAGACCTCAAAGAGCATGGAAAGACACCGCGTTTGGGGGATTCTCTGTTGATACATATTTTTGCCTTCAAGTAAATTCAAGTCAGTCAAGCCTCACGCTTCCACTCAATTATCAATAAAAATTAAGCTGACCTACTCTAAAACAAAATCCTTCCAGAGATCACGACCAGATTTCTTCTTTGTTGCAAGTTTTTTAATTGACTGAATTGACTGAATCAGATTTAAGGTTGAAGGCCAGCCGTCCTTGGTTCCCCAACTTCCACGACGTAAGGCCAACAGAGCGTGCTGATTAGTGAGAAACGCTTGGAGAAATTTCTTTGGAGTGAGGTTCAACTTAAAGATGGTGTCGCAGATGAATCGAATTTTTTGGTATTCGGTTTTCAGTTGAGGTTGGAAGGAATCCCGTCGCATCTTGCTTGAGGCTTGTCGATTTGTTCTGTGTTTGTTCGTGGGTGATTTTGTTTAAGAAAGGACATGATCGAGATCTGGGCTGTACTTTTGTGATTATGTCGGATGATGTGAGATTTCTTTTTTTCTTGTTAACCTTTTGGATTGCATGGTTTCCGGAGGGACGCAGGGGAGAGGGGACCGAGGTCCATAGAGTGGCCTCCGCAGGGTTGCCTGCGGAGCGCAGCGTGAGTGGGCCGCAGCCTGGAAGAACAAGCGGCCGGCGGGATTTCGACTCCTTGCACCAATTCTCTCCCGAGACCAAGTGCAAATCTCCCCGCCGACTCAGCCCACTCCCGCAGGCCGAAATCACCACGAGATTTCAAAATTTTTGCCCCTCCCACCATCCCAAATATCTCCCACCCACCGGGGCGCCTCCCCTTGTGGTGGGAGGTGACTATACCTCCGGACCCTACACCACGCGGCGGCGAGGTCTAGGGTCCCTCACCCATACCAGGACAGCTAGGGACTTCCGGCACACAGCCGGAGTCCGGGCTGTCCCCGAGAGAAACACAAATGAATATGCAGGAGGCCTGAAGTAGCCCACAGACCCCCTCAAGACCCCCTTGTTTCTCTCAACGAGCATTCGATGCTCAACCCGAAGGCTAACGGATGGATTATACACTTAAGGTTTTGGACTTGCAAAAGTTAGTCGGAAGGGTTAACCTAACTCAGGCAGATCTCCACACTCCCATTTTCATAAATTGATTATAAAATCATGCGGTGATGTCCAAGCTCTGAGTTTTGGCTAGATCAAAGGAATCTTCTGGCCGTTCAAAAAACCCTTACCAAACATCCTCAGAGACTTGAGGAATTTCCCTTATTCCGGGTTTTATCTTGCTCCCACCAAAAGTGTGGAAACTCATCACTGCGCTTTGTCGACTTATGGCGCAAGTCTCCCCTGCGGAGAGTTCCCTTCGGGAACCGCCTGGCGACACTTTGCCGCGTCCCCCGCAGTGGTGAGACTTGTGACAAGTTCGAGGTCACCGGCCCTCCAATCGAGGGGCTGGTGTTAAGCTAGGCGCCAGCGGGACTTGCGCGTAATCGGCAAGTCTTTCCGAATAGAAAAGTGGTTTTTCCCTTTTTCCCCATTATTTTTAAATTTCTTTTCACCCTCCTCTCTCCTTTCATATTGGTCGTGCTGATCCAGATTCGCATTTTTTGGATCAGTCGATAAACCCATAATAATCACTTATTGTTTGATACAAATGTTTTTTTTTTTCTTTTTTTCTTTTTCTTTTTTGAATTGGCACATGCCATCCTCGAAAAGCGATGGGTGAAGTGTGAGTAACAAAAGCGACTGGCCAAAATTTTTTTGTCATTGGGGAGACAGGAAGCTAGGGAATGTAACCCTCTCGATGGGCTTATTTGGGACTGGTTTAAGTTAGGGGAGACTCCCAGGGGTTCCACGGCCAAATTGCAATTAAACCAAAAAGTTTGCCAGTTCTTAACACGGAGTATACTGGGTCCTGCACTAATGGATTGAGAAGGTTTGATTTCTAAGGAAACCTCTTCAGGTGTCTCGCGAGAAACCAAGTTTTGGGGAGATCGGGCAGGCGCTAGTATGCAATCGAGTAAAAATGCTAAATTATTTTCAAGGGTATAGGAAACATGGAACAGCCAGCGGGAAACAATTTCAAGGACATGTGAGAAAATGGAGTTCTACTACAACCTGAAATTCATGTCAAAATCTAAAAAAACAGTTTTTTTATGAAACAAACATTTGGTGGCGTGATAAGATGAGATCGGAGGCGTCGTTAGGGAGTATGACTTTTGGTAGGTGAGACTGCGAACATCTAATCGACTTCTTCAACAGAGGGCTCGTCGGCTCCAGCTCCGGATGCACCGGCAGAAGCGCCAGGGAATCCGCCGGGAGCGCCAGGCATTCCGGCTCCTGGCATGCCACCGCCGCCGGCTCCGTAGACCTTCATCTGCGAAAAGAAACAAATCAACGCGTTAGTGGAGGCTGTCAATCGAGGGAGAGAATGATGTTCGGCACTTACCATGATGGGGTTGGCAACGGCCTCAAGAGCCTTTCGGCGTTCATCGTACTCTTCCTTGGAGGCTTCTTGAGAAGCCTCTAGCCAGCTGATGGCCTCGTTAATTTCCTTCTCCAGCTTGGCCTTGTCATCGGCATCGAGTTTTTCCTTGAGGTCACCCTCGATCGAGTTTCGGAGGTTGTACGAGTAAGATTCCAGGCCGTTCTTGGAAGCAATTCGGGCGGCAACAGCCTCGTCCTCGGCTTTGTACTTCTCAGCGTCATTCACCATTCGGTCTATGTCCTCCTTGGATAGTCGTCCCTGATTGTACAAAGAGTATGCATGTTAGTGAGAGCACACCAAAGAGGGACCGGCACTTCATAACTAACCTTGTCATTGGTGATTGTGATTTTGTTGGACTTTCCGGTAGTTTTGTCGGCCGCAGAGACATTCAGAATACCGTTGGCGTCGACGTCGAAAGTGACCTCGATCTGAGGAACACCGCGAGGGGCTGGGGGAATGCCAGAGAGCTCAAATTTGCCCAGTAGGTTGTTGTCCTTTGTGCGAGCACGTTCACCTTCGTAGACTTGAATCAGCACACCAGGCTGGTTGTCGGCGTATGTGGAGAAAATCTCGCCCTTCTTGGTGGGGACAGTGGTGTTCCGCTTGATCAGAGGGGTGAAGACACCACCGGCAGTTTCGATACCCATGGAGAGGGGTGCAACATCAAGGAGCAGGAGGTCTTGGGTTTTTTCGGAAGTGTCGCCGGAGAGGATGGCAGCCTGGACTGCAGCACCATAGGCAACGGCTTCATCGGGGTTAATGGATTTGTTGGGCTCCTTACTGATAATTGAAAAAGAGGTAATGTCAGTGAGGAAGGCAAAGACCTGATAATGTTATGACGCATGCTTACCCGTTGAAGAAGTCGGAGACCAATTTGATGACACGAGGGATACGAGTGGAACCACCGACAAGTACGATTTCGTGGACGTTGGCTTTGTCGATCTTGGAATCCCGGAGGACTTTTTCGACAGGCTCCATAGTCTTCCTGAAGAGGTCCTGGCAGAGCTCTTCGAAACGGGCACGTGTCAGGGAGGTGTAGAAGTCGATACCTTCGAAGAGAGAGTCGATCTCGATCGAGGTTTGAGCGGCAGAGGATAAGGTACGTTTAGCACGTTCGCAAGCAGTGCGCAGACGACGAACTGCACGAGCACTGGAAGAGAGATCTGCAACCGGGTGTATGATGTCAGCGGACGGCAATGACCAGGGGGCTGGCTACATGAAGTGATCTGCTTACCTTTCTTGTTTTTGCGCTTGAATTCGCCTACAAAGTGATTCACAAGACGGTTATCGAAGTCTTCACCTCCGAGGTGGGTGTCACCAGCCGTAGCTTTGACCTCGAAGATACCCTCTTCGATGGTCAAGAGGGAGACATCGAAAGTACCACCTCCAAGGTCGAAAATCAAGACGTTTCGCTCGCCGACGGTCTTCTTGTCCAAACCATAAGCAATAGCAGCTGCGGTTGGCTCGTTAATGATCCGAAGAACGTTCAACCCGGCAATCAGACCAGCATCCTTAGTTGCCTGTCGCTGGGAGTCGTTGAAGTAGGCGGGGACAGTGACGACTAAAAGAAGAACGACGACGCAAATGTGAGTAAGAAATAAGCACTGCTTGAAATAGGGCAGACGGATGCTTACCAGCATTTTGGACAGTGGTTCCGAGGTAGGCCTCAGCAGTTTCCTTCATCTTGAGAAGAACCATAGATGAAATTTCTTCGGGGGTGAATTCCTTCTGTTCCCCACGGTATTCAACGCAAATGACTGGTTTGCCGGCCTTGGGAACAACCTTGAATGGCCAGTCTGTGAGAGGGGGAGCGGTATCAGCGAAACCGTACCACGGAAAGGGATTGAGGTGAGTGACTTACGCTCCATGTCAGATTGGACTTCGGCGTCCTCAAATTTTCGTCCAATGAGGCGCTTAGCATCAAAGACGGTGTGGTGAGGGTTCATGGCCACTTGGTTCTTAGCGGCATCACCAATGAGACGCTCTGAGTCAGTGAAAGCGACGTAAGACGGGGTGGTGCGATTTCCCTGGTCATTGGCAATGATCTCGACACGATCGTTTTGCCATACACCAACGCAAGAGTAGGTGGTACCAAGGTCAATTCCGACGGCTGGAGATCAAGAGAAGAGACAAGGCAAAGATGCTCAGTGGGGAGACGACGACCACGGAATCAGGAGGTTGGACAACAAACCTTTCTGTGCAGACATGTTGATAATAAGTTGGTCGGCTAGTGTTTCGGTATAGGATGTGGGAGCGTAATGTGTGAGCTACTTTCTTTGGTTTTAAGGGCGGTTGGATACGACGAGGAAGGGTGGGCTTTAATAAGCTGGGTCTGGCTGATTAGCAGTGGTTGTACCATTTCCTTCCATTGCCATCCATTGCTGACTGTTGACCACAATCGGGCCTCGGAAACTGGCTGCCGAGCTTCGAGCTTGGCCCTAGAATGTTCTCGAGCGATGGAGAACATTCCAGCAAGACCCAGACTGTGGGTGTCACAGCACTGGGCGGGCTCGTGCGCTCGTGCCTCCTGGACGCTTCCCGACCTTTCCGGCGAGTAGTCAATCTGTTACATCTCTTCTTCACAGATTTCACAAGCCCTGTAACAGATAGACCGCGCGGGCGCGAGGCGGAACGAACTTAAACAACAATAGTCCTGTCCTCTTCGGTGGGTACTGCTGAATGATGAACCGTCGAAACTTACTAATGAGGAGTTGAGAACGAATCAGAAGACAAGTTATAAGAAGAGTAAAGCAATAACAACGTTGGGTGAGATAACGAGAAACAGGAGGTAAAAGTTAAAGAGAATAAGAAAATGATGGAGATAGGAATAAAAAGATAGAGGGAAGTACAAGTGATATATATAGAGATAGATGAGTTGATAGAGTCAGGCCCCAACCACCGTAGTCGGATGGAAACCATCCGAGTTTTGGTAGTGCTGCGGGCTTGGTAAGTTGTTTTTGTTTCTTCGTCTCTCTCTATGACAAGGTCTGAGCTCCTTGTTCGCTAAAGGATATTAGAGAGAGTTTATTCCTGTTTAGATTAGACAATGAGTATTATCCTTTTTCTGGAGGATAGGATCATAGGTCTATTATCTTTTGCAGTCCGGTGAATAATATTGGAGGAGACCCCAATATTATTCTTGGCTGACAAGTCCCCGAGTGCGCGAGGTCGCAACACGACCTCGGCAGGAGGGACTTGCATCTCAAGTCCAATTTTTGGTGTGATAGAAATCAGCCATTTGGCTGGAACCATCTTGTCCCCCCCTATCAATGTACATTCATGAGCTTAAACTTTTTGCTTCTCCATAACAAATCCGGCACTTTTATGGCTGGATATCTCATCAGATATATCTGGTGCCTATTGGATAGTCATTGAATTGTCAATCTGATAGATTTGCAACAAAGTCTGTGAGAGTGGACAATCCAGAATAATGGATTTTGATGTTCACCAAAAATTCACTAGTCTCATTGTCAACACAAGAATTGATGATAAAAGGCAGTTCTTGGAGTTGTTGCAACCAAAAAAAAATGACATGAAAGCTGAGATTAAACACTACGACAATGTCTACTCAGAATATGATTGAGGTCAATGCTCATTTTATTTAAAAGAAAAAAGTCAAATCAGCCAACTTCTGCCAAGGAATTTCCATTTCTGTCAAGCCTCGCAAGGGACATTACTGGTAAGCCTCTCCTCCGGAGAGGCTTAGTTAAGCTCGGCCGATCCAGCTGGTTGTAATAAGCCTGATTTGGATCATACCGCAGGTTTGTTGATTATGGTGTTCAAAGCTACATAAACTAAGAGCATCTCCGCCCAAGGAGCTAGAATCAGGGTGCTAAAACCCAGATATAGCTCCTCTGTTTTGTGTGATAGCAACCCGATGTGGACTGGTACCCAGCTGAGGTTGCTATATCCAGAGCCATGTTGTGAGACAGGGTTCACCGGGAAATGTGGTTTATGTCCCGGGTTGCCTGTCTGTCACGAGCTGTCACAGGTGCTAGGCGGTTGCTAGATCTGGCAACCGTCTGGCTTTTTTAGCTTCAGAGCTATAGTAGCACCCCGGGTGGGAGCTGATTTTGAGCTCGGGTTGCTAAAATTGGATAGCACCTCGGGTGGAGATGCTCTAAAGAATTAGAAAAATTCTTAAAAAACGTGAGATTTGGCAGGGACCTGTCAACATGCATAAAAATTTGTTTGACAGGTCCCAGCCAAATCATTGTTTAAGAATTTATGTAATTCTTTATTTTATGTATCAGGGCGCGTACCACAGCGCATCTGAGTTCTGATTTTTCCATTTTTTTGCCAGAAATCATTTTTGAGCGAAAATGCGTACCACAGACACCAGTTTTTGCTCAATTTTAAAAAACTGTTTTCAATGATTTCGCCTTGTTTTTGAAAACGGCCTCCCCCCTGTTTTCAAAAATAGTTCCCATCCCTTACACGTCACCACCATCATATCTACACATATCCACTACTATGCTTCTCGACCCCAACCTCCTCAACACACCACAATCTCCTATGTCCGACAAATCGGACAATCTCCCTCCACCACTTCCACTTTCTCCTATCCCAGAATCTCAAGCAACAGCGCCAAAGACTCCAGCTGCAGCAATGAAAACCTCAAAGAAAAAAACCTCTGCTCGTCAACCTACAGCTCCCAACAAGAAAACTAGAAGTGTTCCATTGGCTACTCGTGTAACTACTCAATTGGCTCCTCCTGCACTACCTGTCTCAACTACTCAATCGGCCACTTCGCCTGTCTCGGCCACTCAAAATCAGACTGTGAATACTGACAAGAAGTCCCCACATACCTGGTCAACTGCCGAAAAGGCCAAACTTCTCAAGCTCATTGCCGGTGAGATAGCTGCCGGGCATGCCACTGATAATGGAAACTTGAAGAAGGAAGGATGGACATCTGTCATGAACGAATTGAATGAGACCTTTTCGCTCAATCTCAATCGCGATTAAATCAAGAACCAAAAAAATGTACTACGAAGCCTTTACTTCGACTATAAATTCTTATGTAACCAATCTGGTTTTGGCTGGGACGATGAGAAGAGCACCGTCACCGCCGACCCTAAAACTTGGGAGGAGCTCATCCGCAAAGGAACTTCTCAAAGCTGAAGGACAAGCCCTTCCCGATCTACGAACTCGCTGAACGCGTGTTTCCGGGTAGCTTTGCAACTGGTGAGGTTGCTGATTCGGTCAAGCCCCCAAACGATGCTCCGCCGAGCAATCCAACTACAAGCAAGAAAAAACGGCAAAAAAACGGCCGGTCCTTTCAAGCTCGTCGGAGGATGAAGAAAGTGGTAGAGAGCAACAGAAACTATCCGATTCTGGTACCAGGACTGGTACAGCATCGACCGTCAAGCGGCTCCGCAAAACGAAAGGCTCGGTCGTCACAAGCTCAATCAATGGCTTGATCGGTGCCATCAACAACACAACCTCATCAATTGGTCGATTGCCAACTGTTGAAAACGCTCTTGGAACGTCTACAAATCAGGAAACCATCAGCTTACAGGCTTACAGTCACCCCGCCAAGCTTTTCCTGAACGAAGTCGATGATGAGGACTATATCCAATACGTTGTTCTTCTTGAAGATGAAAAAAAAAGCCGCCACGTTTGTTTCCCTTGTTAAAACCTCCTCAAAGAAGATCTGCCACATGTGGCTGTAACGAGAGGCCTAGCCTGTTGTATTGATCTCCGCTGCTCATTAATAAAAAAAAACTTATATCTTGTCGATTCTTGTCTCGATGTCTGCTGCTCATGAATAAAAAAATGGTTTTATCTTTTCCTGGTACTCTTCTCAAACTCCCCTGCTCAATTTTTTTTTTTATCTTTTGTCGAGTCTCTTCTTGATCTCCCCTGCTCATGAATGAAAAGCTTGGTTTTACTTATTGCTTTGATCTCGCTACCTTTTGAGTAATGATTGAATGTCAAAGAAAACGAGCCTTACAAAACAAAAACAGGTATATATAAAAACAATGCGAGATCAGAAAACTAAGAAGTTGTTTGTTTAGTGTAAGATAGGTATTGTTTCCAGAGTTGGTTTGCGAGTCGGTCCCGCCGCATTTTCTGGATCTCATCCTCAACTGAGGGAGCATGATTGCTTGATGAACTGTTTGAATCGACTAAGGGCTTCATGTCTTCTTTCAAAAGGGACTCGTCAAGATCTTCATGTTTTCTGATGAAGTTCCACAAGCAACAGATCGCATAGATTAATCGAACCTGTTTTTTAAGCTTCAATTCCGGTGCTGCCTTGAGAATCATGATTTTTTTTAACCACACCGAAGAGTCGTTCCACGACGTTCCGGAGAGATGCATGTCGCAGGTTGTAGAGCTCTTTAGAGTTTGCAGGGCGCAATTCAGCAGCCGCTTGCTCTTTCAGGTGATATCGAACCGCACGATAGGGAGTCATGAGTCCCTTCTGGACCCCGTAACCTGCATCGGCGAGGAAGTAGAACTTTTCTGGAATATTGAACCCCTTGGATCGCGCATCTGTAAGCACCCCAGTATCATGGGCACTGCCCTCCCACCCAGCAAGAACAAAAACAAACTCGAAGTTGACCGCCGCGAGTATGTTTTGGGCGATAAATCTTTTCCGAGATCGCCAGGATGATTGTTCTTTCAGGGGTGCGTGTGCAGGAACCAATACACCATCGAGAGCGCCTAGACACTTGTTGAAGGCTTTGTATTTTCCGTTCTTGCGAAGGCGATCCGGAAAAAGTGTAGTAGTTTTATCATACTTCCCATACTTGGGGTAGCGCTCAAATAAGGGCTCGAGCACGTCCTCGAAATACCTAAAAACAAGAATCGAGAGTCAGTAATATTTTTTTGATTAACATCATGATTGAGCTTCAGCTGACCGATTAGCCGTGTGTAGTGCCGGTCGGAACTTCAAGGCAGTTTGTCGCATTGAGTTGTTGTAGCGAATGATGTCAAGGAACATCAGCACCTGCTCTTCGACAGTGACTGATCTTCCATCTTCAAGAAGTCCTGCCTCGCGAAATTCTAATACCAACTGGTCGAAGGTCCTTCGATGTAGGCCTGCTATTTCGCGAAAGAGGTCCGGTCGAGCTTGATTCAAGACAAATCGCACGTAGGTTGCCTGTCCGCCATCGCCGTAGTAAGGGGTCCCGTCTGTATGATAGTAATCGAGGATGATGACAGCTGCAGCAGCGGCAGCGGCTGAGATTAGGAACACCATTTCCGAGGACATTGTTGGATGGGGAAGCGTTGGTGTGGCGAGTAAAATTGTAGATGAGAGGAGTCGGAGAATTCTGAAGTGTATGGACCGGAAAGCTTTAGGATGGTTCGTGGTACGTGATTTCGAGAAAATGATTTTTGTAAAGAAAAAAAAAACTGTTTTGAAAAAAGCGTAAAAAAAAAACCGCAAACACGGTTTTCAAAAATAGGTGCCCTCTGTGGTACGCGCCCTCACCGGTCTTCCTTTGTTTCGGCATTACTTCTTCATGCGCTTAAACTCCCTTTTTTCGGATTCGCACATTTCCTCTTTGAACTTTGACTCACACAGTCCTCAAACTCCGAACTTCACTTCAATCACCCTTGCACCCATTGTGCTTACCCCTGCTTGGTCCTTCAGTCATGGACTTGCCCTGGTTGCCTGAACTCAGAAGCTATGAACTCCTTTCATTTCTTCTGCTTTGACCCTATGACCTCATCTCTTGTTTGAACCTGTGCCATACCTTTGTAGCACCACTTTTATTTCCTATATAAGATGTCTACTTCTATGCTTTCCATCTTTCCTTATCAAAATAAGATTATAGTTTTAGCATAACTTGATTCCGCCTTCTTCGAGCCTTCTCATTGCAAACCCTTTCAGTGTTCTACTGACTAAGTAACTCTTCTTCAAAATAAAGAAGACCTTAGAACAGTCAGTCCTCTCTTCAAAGCTATCTCTTTTCCTTTCCTTCCCTCAAATAGTGTCCACCCATCTCTTGTACACATGTGACAGATGACCTGTGTTGAACCTATGTTGTTTGGACTTGAGAATTGGGGTTTAAAGCATATGGTAAATATTGGAATACTTAGAGCATCTCCACTGCGGTTGCTAAATTCAAGGTGCTATAATCTCCATTTAGCAACCGAGATCAGAGGATAGCACTTGAGCCTCCAGTAACTTGCCAACGCTAGTTGCTAAATGGGGAGCTATGTTCATGGAACAGCTCTCCCCTGCTAGGTCCGAGAAGTTTGGGTGATGATCTTTGTGGGTGGCAGAATGGATTTCACACCCAAGTTTCACATTTTTTGGGTTGCTATAGAGTTGCCAGATGTGGCAACCCTATAGCAACTTTGGAGGATTTTTTCAATTTAGCACCTTGGGTGGGTGGCAGTTTGGGCATCTGGGTTGCTAAATTGGGTTTAGAAACCAAATTTAGCAACTGCGGTGGAGATGCTCTTAAGCATCTCCAATGGGGGTGCTAGATCTGGGTGCTATCCCAGATTTAGCACCCCAACCTTGATTTAGCGCCTCTGGTGGAGGCACTCAATTGATCTCAAATGTGAGAAATGTGCCCTTGGGAGCTACAGCATTTCCTGATGTGGCATCCCTATAGCACCTGCTGTCAGACCTGTCACCACATATCTTGGTGAACCTCAACAACCTTTCACACAATTCCCCCCAAGTCCCCCATCTCAACACCACATGGGTTGCTAAACTAGCTCCCAGCGGTGGATTCAACTCTTGATTTGGGTTGTTGAAGGCTTGGTGCAGTCGCCGAGCTCAGAAATTTAACAACCAACCACACCTCCTGCGGTGGAGATGGTCTTACACTGGAATTTAAACCACAAGAAATTGTTTTCACCCAGGGGTATAATTTTATAGTGAGGTAATTTTATGATTTCAGACAAAAACTAAAGGTAAAATTTCAGAAATGAGAAATGAAAGAAGACAAGGAAACAAACAATAAAGAAATAAAAACTGAAATGAGGATTTACCTAAAGGACCGGGATGGTATGAAATAGAGGAGACTGAGGACAAACAATAAAGAAAGCCCACCACCAAACAACTCGCAGAGAATGAGACTAGAAAACAGGAATCAGAAAACATGGATAATAATAAAAAAGAAACAGAGGAGACAAAGACAGCAGAGATGAGAAGATGAAACTAAGTACCAATGCCCTAAACTCTGGCAGCGGTATGACCTTGGATGCGACGACGGCGTAGGGAGACTTGTTGTGTGTGACCGAGTTGTTGTTCGCGGTATTATTGGATGAAGTTGTTCTGGACGAGATGAGGAGAGGGGCAGGAGCTCCACAAGGCCAAGGGATAAGTTGCGGGCGAGAGCGCAGGGCACACATCAAGCGAATTTGGTGAGCACAAAGTCAGAAATCGTGAAACTAATGTATAAAGTTGTGCTACATTTTTCTTTTTGTATATGAACTGAGCATAAATGAATGCGGGAAAACTTCTTATGCCTTATAATAAAGTAAATTTTCTGATGGCATGAACCCAAGGAAATTTTCTGCTTGAAAAAACTAAAGTAAAGTTCCTGTGAAACAACTTAAAAGAGAAGTTCAACAGTGAGACTTGGAAATGCAACTCCCAAAACATGGCAAAGCAGACCCCAAACCTTAATTTTGGGAGTTTTTCTGAAAAACATGCCATGTATCACAATGATTTGAGTGTGTTCAATGTAGTGAATCCTTCCAGTTTAAGAGGTATTTGTGCCTTTTCAACCAGAGGACTTTCCTTCTGGTTGGAGAGGTAATCTGACTGGAAATCTATTGCAGTGTCTTATTTTTGTTACAGTGACAAAAGCACATGGTGGAAGTGTTGTGATAGAATAGATACATGCACAAGATAATACATACAGCACTGGGCCACTTTTTTGTAAAAAAACCACAGCGTAGCGGTCATATCTTTTTTCCTGAAAATGGTGTAGCTTTAGCAGCTTTTCTAGCGCCGCTACGCAGCGTTACAGGCATTACTAGCCAGTTTTTCCGCTAAATACAGCTTTAACACAGCGTGGCGACAGCCGTTTTGAGGCTGGGGCGTGTAGCAATAGCGCAAAACCAGCTAACAGCCAACAAAAACCTGTTAGCTGTTAGCAGGATTACGCTGTGATACGCTACACTACCGCTAGGGTTAGTGTAGCGGGCCCACCGTTGAATTACATACAAGAGTAGGAAGTATTTACATCTACATGCACCTTTGATAGACAACATCAAGTGATCAAGTACTCATCACCATCAGGAATGGAACAGATGAAATTATGTATCTATGGGAGAAGTGACTTCATCAGGAGAGGAACAGAGGATGTGGTGTGAATTGGATTATTTTGTCTCAAATAGGATTGGCAATTGAAACCAGGATATGCCAAGTTTGGGAAACTTGTGCCTTGACTTGCCAAGTTGCAGCTAGGAATGAAACAGAGTACTTTTTCAGGCTGGGATTTGGAAGCTTTTGTCTTGACCAGGTTTGGAAAAGAGGACTGGGTAAGTCTGGGAAACTATTTTCTCAACCAGGATTGGAAAGGAGGATGAGTTGAAGTATCAAGAGTTAAGCTATAAGGGTATTTTTTTAAAGAGAATGATGTTTGCAGGGATAATTATTTTAGTGAGGAGGAGGAAGAGAGGGTGCAGTGAGTTGGGAGGAGCAACGGTGGGTAATTACGTTAGGGTTATTGGTAACGTAACACTTTTGGGGTCGTTATCGTTACAATAACGCCCACTGCAAGGCTGTTACATTACTTTTTTCCATTTTTTCCTTTTGTTTGGTGCTGTTACGTTATCCACCATGTGATTTTGTGGATAATGACAGATAACAAGCCGTCCTGAGGCCTTTTCTGCACAAAAGGACCTGGGAAAACGCGGATACCGCGTTGTCCGTGTTATATTCCTCTAGTGTAACAAAGCCAAAATGTGGCTTTGTTACATTACTCAAAGGCTGTAAAGGCTCATTTTCCGTATAACAATAACGTGTTATATGGTATCGCTGGGGAGTTACATTACAAAAATCTGTCCGGATATCATAACTCCCCACCGTTAGGAGGGGAGGCCTTGACCCCCAGAATTCTGGGTATGAGGAGTTAAGGAGCAGGTCTAGCTTTGACCAACCAGGAAAATCCATGCAGATATCAAGTTCTGGCAAGTAAATCTCAGTCACCCCTTGACTAGCCAACATATCAATTTACTGCACCATCCAAATTTTACTTTCATTTTGCTTATTGTTTTAGGGGCTTCGAAAAACGACTCCCGTTTTTTCGACCAATGACTCCCGCGACCGGGTGGACATCAATTTTGGGAGTTGTTGGTCAAGTTCCAGCCGCGGGCCTGGGAGTCGTCCTCCCAATCCCAAAAAACTAAAATAATAAAAAATCGGGAGTTGTTCTCCCAAATCCGCTGGTAGACTGGGCGGATTTGGGAGTCGCCCTCATTGACCGGAAGGATTTCCTTCCAGTCAATGAGGTTGTTGTACCTCATTGATTGGAAGGTTTTCTTTCCAATTGATGAGGTATAACAACTCCACTAACCGGGAGGAAATGCTTCTGGTCAATGAGGAGTTGTACCTCATCAATCGGGAGGAAAACCTTCTGGTCGACAAGGTACAACAGCCTCATTGACCGGAAGGATTTCTTTCCGGTCAGTGAGGCACAGCAACCTCACTGAACGGAAGGAAATCCTTCCGGTCAATGGGGAGTTGTACATCATTGATCGGAAGGAAAACCTTCTGGTTGACCAGAAGGTTGTTTTACATCATTGATTGGAAGGATAGCCTTCCGGTTGACGAGGTACAACAGCCTCATTGACTGGAAGGATTTCCTTCCGGTCAGTGAGGTACACTTCCTCACTGACGGGAAGGATTTCCTTCCGGTCAGTGAGGTACAACTCCTCACTGATGGGAAGCATTTCTATCCGGTCAGTGAGGTACACGTCCTCATTGACTGGAGATTTCCTCCCGGTCAGTGGGGTTGTTTTACCTCATTGATCAAAAGGAAAACCTTCCGGTCGATGAGGTACAACAACCCCATTGTCGAGAAGGATTTTGTTCTGGTCAATGAGGCACAACAGCCTCATATACTGGAAGGAAAGCCTTCCGGTCAATGAGGGCGACTTCAAAATCTGCCCAGTCTATCGGCGGATTTGGGAGAACAACTCCCAATTTTTTTTTTTTTTGGGATTGGGAGGACGACTCCCAGGCCCGCGGCGGGAATTCAACTGACGACTCCCAAAATTGATGTCAACCCGGTCGTGGGAGTCGTCGATCAAATTTTTGGGAGTCGTTTTTCAAAGCCCCTTGTTTTAATGTTTCACATTGCGTCTTCAACATGCGACCCCCTGACTTTGAAGGTTCAAACTTCCCTGTCAAAATGGGGGGTTGCATGTCAAACTTTTGACCCTCCACCAATGAAGGCTCCTCCTTGGAATTGGTGACCTACTTCATGGGAAATATGGATAGTATTCCCTTCACCCACTGGAAAATGTGGAATACCAACCCCAACACAAATGCCATTCTCATCAAGTAAGATCACCATCTTTTTACTATCCAAAACCAAGCATTTGCTTTCCAAAATCATAGACTAATTTAAAACATCCTCCAGTGTGGGGTACCTGAGACAATACTATTACAGCTTGGGAAAAGCTGTATTGTTTTTGAAATTATTATCATAACTTTGGATCAATTGTTTTCTAGAGAGCAACCTTGAATAGTTGGTTTTGGTGTGTTGTTTGCGGCTTTCCAGAATCAAAAAATGTAGAGATACATATTTCAAACCAAACTTAACACAGTCCCTCTGTCTGCGGGTGGAGTCGCAGAAACAGAAGAGCCGCCCAACTGCAGGGAGGGACTTGCTTGTAAACCCACAATGCTGGCTTGAGTGGTGGGACATTTTGGCTGGAGGTTTTTTCAATCAACCATTACACAATGTTCCCATTGTGCCATGGAGGTGCATGTTGTACCCTTTGATAGCCTGTCATCTGAACTTTGATATCCCCTCCACCAACATTGACATTTCTCTCTTGCCCTCTGGCAGGAATTTTTCCAAAACACATGGAGACCCAAAACTTTAAGTTCCGTAATCTACCAGAGACACAAAGTTTGTCCTCGGCACATCCATATTCATCATCAAATAAATCTATGTCCTAAAATCTTGATTCAACCTCAAAATCCTACTTCAAGAGTGCATAGTTGGATGTATCCTGAAGATCATATTCTATCTTGAAATTCCAAAAAAAAAAAAAAACCAAAAAAATGGTTTGTTTCAAACAAAACGTGAGGACAAAGCAGGGGAAAGGGAGTTAAAAAAAAAAAAAAGAGGAGAAGCACAGCTAAAAAACAGTGTATTCAGTTTTTTTTATAAATTGGTTGATTGATGGTAAATTTTTCAAGTCGAAAAAGATGTTTTCTGAGGGTCCAAACCAAGCAAATGACTTAACATACAAGCCTTTCCCTTCTGGAGAGGTTTTGCTAAGCTTTATTTCAAACAGGTTGCAAATGGAAACCCCATCATCCATCTCCTGCATTACGAGGACTGCCTGTAGAGGTTACATAACATACTCAGTTGTAAATAGTATATGTCAGAATTCCACTCATTCCTAAAAACCTTCTTTTGACTTTGACTCTATTTTTATTTTTTCATTTATTATTATCATCAACTTGAATACATTGTAGTAGATGTCAGTATTAGCAAGACCCTTATAGATACATGTTAGTGACATTGATTCCATACAAGTTATCTCCTATTTTTTTTATGTCTAGTCTCATCTCAATGTCTCATCAGTGGCATTCCTGTTCTGGTATTTTTATTCATTATTATTTACATTCAAATTGTTGACCACAAGTCAACCCTTTTTTCCTTAGTCTGTAAAAACCATAGCATAGTCAAGGAAATTAATCATTGGTTCTCCTCATCACTTACTACTGAGTACTGTGCCACAATAAGATCTTTTATTTTGTCTCAACAGAGTCTGATCAAATTATTCCTGTCTCATTTCCTCAAAAATTTCAATCCTAAATTTTCTCAGTGTAAATTAAAACTTGAAACAAACTTTGTAACCAGCGGAATAAGAAAATCATAAATCATACCTTGATGAAAGTTTTCATTTAATATAGTAATAATTATTGTGTAACAAAATATTTGCACCACATATCACATTTCAGGCTTCACATACATGTTGGATCCCTTACAGCTCATCCAAGGTATTATTGCTGTTTCATTTTCTTCATAGATCGAACAATATATCATCTTTTTTTGGCATAATCTTGGTGTTCCAATGAATTGAACTGTTGAAGTTATGGTCCTTTCCGTTTTTTACTTTTTTCTTAGAAATTGAACCGCAAACCTCAATTCTGACACAAAAATTGAAGGTGAAACCCATCTGGGCCACCATAGGATGTCCAGTGGTTCACAACTTTATAAAAGGTGGGTCGCATGCCAAAGACCCTTTTTTCAAAAATATTCATCATTTGCTCATGTGGCACCAGCTGCAGGTTGTTTGACTTGAGCAAGTCCCTTTCAAATTGGGATTTGACCCAACTTTTCCTTCACTGAATCTACTGGTAAGCTTCCCTTTGCAGACAGATTTCTTTCCTGCTCTCTGAGCCAGAATGGAGTACTTGGCTTAATCCATCCATGATAGTCAGATGTGAATTTGGAGACTGATTGGGGGCTTCTCATGGCCATCTGCAGGGCTATAGATTCTTTTCACAGAGCTGAACCAGAACCTGCTAAACTTTGGGTTTACAGGCTCCAATTAAATAATCTTACGGGGGCACCAGATCCTACTTCTGGCCCTTACCACGGCCCACGGGGGGCTGTACAGAGGCCCGGGGGGTGAGCCGAAGCGTACCACTTCCCGAGGAACTTCTGGGCCCCGGCGAAGGTACCCTTTATTCAACATCCAAATCCACTTAACGATCATGGAAGCAGCCGAATTGGCCAACCTAAGAATCCAGCAAAGCTATACCAAGGAACGAAAGATAGGTGAAGGTACCTATGCGAGCGTGTACGAAGGTCATCAGAAAAAGTCCAACAGAAAAGTGGCTATCAAGAAAATAAAAGTTCGATTGTCTTTCTCTCCCTTTCGATGCCTTAAGTTTTCCTCTATGACACCTTGATTGATGACTGATTAGCTTCTTTCGTTTTTTTGACCGAAATCATTTCTTGATTCTTCAGGCCGGTCAGTTTAAAGATGGCTTGGATATGTCGGCTATTAGAGAAGTTAAATTTCTGCAAGAGTTAAGCCATCCTAACGTCATTGGTGTCAGTTATCCCAATCCCTCATCTTTGCCACTTCGAAAGACTCGCATTCGGAGACTCGACTGGTTTGGCTACCCCCTACTTAACTTACTGAAGAATATTTACTACGTTTTTTTTTATAAATTTACAGCTCTTGGACGTTTTCTCTTCTACATCGAACTTGAACTTAGTTTTGGAATTTCTAGACACTGATTTAGAGGCAGTCATCAAAGATCGCGAATTAGTCTTTCAAGCTTCGGATATCAAAAGTTGGATGCTGATGACTATGCAAGGTTTAGATTTTTGCCATCAAAATTGGGTTTTGCATCGTGTTTGTACTTTTTATCTTCTGTCGAAATCTTCCTTTAAACTCTTCCTTTGAACTAACGCGTAACTACCTGCAAGAAATCCTGCTTCCTGGAGCCACCTCATTAATTTTATTTTATTTTGATCATTTTGAGCAACGATTTCACTTTTTTAGGACATGAAACCTAACAACTTGCTAATTGCTTCAGATGGCACGCTCAAGATTGCCGATTTCGGTTTGGCCCGTGAGTTTGCGGATCCCGGCACAAGAATGACATGCCAAGTAGTGACTCGGTCTGCTCCCCTTCTTACATACATCGGTCAACGTTTGAGTTAACATATATTTTTCTCTCTCTCTTTGTTTCAGTTGGTATCGTCCGCCCGAATTGCTCTATGGTGCCAGGGCTTACTCCACAGGAGTTGACATATGGGCTGTTGGATGTATATTCGCCGAGTTGATGTTACGAACCCCTTACCTGGCAGGAGAAAACGATTTTGATCAATTAAACACAATTTTTCGAGCTCTCGGAACACCAACTGAACATGATTGGCCTGTTTGTTCCTCTTGCTTCTTTTATAGATCTGTCTTGCGAAAGCATGAGTGACTTCTGACCCTATCGCATCCCGACTTCGTTTATATTAGGGCCATAAACGATTAGCAGACTATGTCGAGTTTCCCATACAATATAAGCAGCCACTCGACCTTCTGTTTAGTGCAGCTGGAGATGATGCTATCGATTTCTTAGAATGTTGTTTGAAGTTTGACCCAAGGAAACGGATAAATTCCCGACAGGTGGGCACATTTTCTGTTGATAACACTGGCGTCGAGAAAGACAGCACCAATGAATAATAGCTAATATGGTGCCCTTCTTTTTCTTCGCGGTTGGTTGGACTCAAGGCTTTACGACATCAATACTTTCATTCGACTCCTTATCCCACTCATCCTCAAAACCTACCAAAACCTAAAGGCGCACTAGTTCCCAGGCAGATTGCACCTCAAGATGATGGAGCTGGCGGCGCAGATGGCAGGAATGGCGCTGGGTTCAAAAAACGAAAATCGGTGGTTGCAACCCACTCAAACAGAGACGTAGAAATGGACGATCGCACTCGCAAAATCGCTAAGCGTTTGGACTTCGGCTAATTGTGTTTCAATTTTTGATCCCAGTGTTTTTGATAGTCAATGTACAACAACCTTCTTTTTGTTCACCACTCAGCATGATTTACATCGTCTCATCATTCATTGCATCAATGAGAAAGACTACCTCTTGTGATCTTTGTCAAGTAAACACACATCAACTGTACTCCACCTGATTCATCTGAACAAAGTTTTGGCAACATACATGATGGGGACACTTTCACTGTCAGAAAAACCTTGCTTGACTGGTGCCAGTTGACATGCAGAGCTGAAGCCATACTATGTGCCTGAGTTGAGTTCAACTTGATTTTTAGTACATATGTGCCCTGTGGTACCACCTCCCTTGTGATTTCTGAGCTGCTGTTCATTGCCAAGAACTTTACATTTTCATTACATTTAAGATGGTTGGAAATACCAAATAGATTCGAGGACTTCCCTTCACGAATCTAGAAGGTGAAATTCTAGATTCCAAACTTAATTTGGTGGTGACAGTTCTTTCAGATCGAGTTTTCACCACCAAAGGAGATTTAGAATCTAGAATTCTGAATTCTAAATTGGTCATGGGAGAAGTCCTCCATTCATGTGAAGTCCCAATCTTTGGTCAAGAGGGGAAATATTGGAGGACTTCAATCTAAAGCCCCCCTTCAGTGCCAGATGCTAGAGCTCATTTGCAGTCAAAATGCTACAATTTTGGTTTTCTGACATGTAAGTTGGGATATGCAGCCCCTGCAGGTGGCCATGGGAGGTCCTCCATTAGGGGTCCCAAAAAATGACTATGAATAAAATGATTTGAAAACAGCATGATGGTTTGAAATAACATCTGAAAATTTTGCAATTCAGGAAATTGTTGAGTTGTTTTTTTCTTTTCAAAAAGTTGAAAGGATACACTGCCAGCATTATTAGCTGGGTTTATTTTATCCTGGCTCAACTGGGATACACTCAACCCAGGGAAGCTGGGTTGGATCCCAACCTATGGAATATAAATCAAAGGTAGCTGCTACCTTGGATTTATTTTTCATTGGTTGAGTCTGAGATGAAACCAAGTTGTTGAGTGTATCCCAGTTGAGCCACATTACTATCAAACCAGCTACAAATTCTGGCAGTGATATTCAAATCTAGGGTGTTCAAATATCATTTTGAAAAAAATTGCATAAGTTCTTAAACACAAGATTTGGCAGGGACATGTCAAGAAACTTAAACTTAAGGCCCTGTTTGGCACCAATATATGCCACATGATATATGTGGTTTTTTGCCTGACACCCTTTGTGACATTTGATCAGGTCTGCCAAAACTTGATCAGATGTCACAGCAAATTTAATTATAATAATATTAAGCAAATAGGGGGTTTCAAACTTGAGCGAGCCAGGTTGACTTGCCTACCAATTGGCAAATCGCTCTGCACGTTTTTTCTGGTAGATTAACTTGCCAACTGGCAGGAAAGTCAATTCTGACTGAGACCCTCTAACAAACAGTATAAATCAATTTTACTCATCACTCAACAGGAAGCTTGCAGAGTGACTTGCCAATTGGCAGCCAAGTCAACTTGGTGCAACTTTGAGTCCCCCTAATATATCACTGCCAAATGAGGCCCAAATGCTATGATTCTTGACAGGCCCCTTCCAAATCTTGCATTTAAGTCCTTATGCAATTTTTGAAAAATGATATTTGAACACCATCCATTATGAGACAAACATGTATTTTGTCTGAATTCAATAAGAAGGGGTTTTCTGCTTCATTCATTCACAGAATCAATTACTTCCTAAATAAATTAAATCCTGTATTGAATTCTTGTTCTCCATAAACCCATAAACCTCTCTCATCTAATTGTCACACACACAAACAAACACATATACAATATAGCCCCATTTTCATAGAGGCCCTGGTTTGAAGACCTTGTACTCTTCCACAGACAGGGTCTGTCTTATGTGTTGTTTTATAAGTATTTAGCTAAAAAGGAAGACTCTCTCTTGTCAAAATTTTTTGTGAGTTTTCAGATCAAACATGAGTGTGAGAAAGATATGTCTGGTTGATGACTTGCTAGGGATATATTGAAAGCCTGTCTAAGTTCCTATTGGCCACAGCCTTGCATGCTTAACAAATTGATTGTCTTGAATTGTCAACAGAAAGATTGAAGTTGACTGAACCCATCCTGGTTCAAAGTAAACATCCTGGGACCCAGTGGCAGAGTGTCCTTGTTTTTGGTTTGTCTTTTGCAATGCCTCAAATACATATTTATGTTTCTCATCAATGGCTGTAAATCCAATGATGAGTTGGCTGTTCTTTTTCTCCCTCAGACTCTTTTCTCATCATCTTCCATCTGAGAAACTGAACAAAAGGTTTGAACCCACTAATTTATTCTGGGAACACTAGCAAAGTGAGTTGTAGAGATCCACTGCACAAGTCGTGGACTCGTGGCTGCTTCAGTCTGTGACAGCTCTTGACCTACAGCAGATGAGATTCACAGACCTGTCACACTCTCAGCCACCAGAGTCCAGACACACCCTCTGCGCTCCTTGCATCCAAACAATCGGAAAGCAACCAAGAAATTCCATTCAACATGTTTTACTGCCGGTCTCTCAAAACTTCGCTGGTTCGTCAATCCTTAGAGCTCACCTCCAGCCGGAACTTCTCGCGAACCACTCCACGATCAGGATCTCACCATCTGGTTAAAATCCTACCGTCCGTATGTTCTCCCTCCTAAAGCCTTTAGTATTTTCAATTCCTTATATTGTCATTGGAAGTTTTTAATTCGATTTTTTTCGCCTATCCAGTTACGAACGATCAAAGATTTATTCAGTAATCGTTGATGTGAAATCTTACCCTGAATTTATACCATATTGTCTCTCCACAAGAATCATGATTGAGTCTGAACACAAAGACCAAAAAAATATATTCGAAATTCCTTCTAGTCAGCATTCTGAATCGAGCCACAAAATAAACAACGAGGAAAAATACGGTCCGGAAGAATTCGAAGTGCTCACTCGAATCGGTTACAAGGGATTCGAGACTGATTATCATAGTCGAGTAATCTGCCAGCCATTTGAGTCTGTAAAAGTGAGTGATTTGTTTGCTTTCGGGTTATGTATTATGTACTGTAAATCGGGCAACTTACCAATCAATCTATCCATCGGCTGTTCCCAGGTGATTGCAAAACCTTCGGCGACGTTCACGAACCTAACAAGCACCTGGAAACTAACCGAGCCACCTTCTTCATCGACTGGTTCGACTGAAGTCCATCTAGACTTATCCTTCAAATTTAAGAATCCGCTTCACGAATTCTTGTTGACCGACGAATTGATTTGGAAGAAATTTAGTAGTCTTGTCATTAAATCATTCGAAGATCGATTATCTTCCCTAAAATGATCTGGATCATATCCCACATATTTATTTATAAATTTTCGGTTGCTTGTTGCTTGTCACACTTTCTCAACTCTCTGCTTGTGGTGGGAGTTGGCTGTCTGCAGTATGTATGTACGCTCGGCAAAGTACATACAGATCCTTGCAGGCTGGGCCTGGGGCCAGATGCATGCAAGCTTATCAAAGCCCTTGTGGGCCCCCGGAAGGTCTCTGTCTCACAGAGAGGCTGTAAGAGTCGGTTTCCAGCCTGAGTCCTGAAAACCTGAGTGGCTGTATTGTCAATTTTTTTTTCTCTTCCTTATTTATGAATTCCTTTCAACCCACAACCCCTTGTAATTCAGGGGCCTGATAGCTTATATCATTGGGTATCTTTCTGTCTACTTTTTGTGAGCTTTCTATCTCCTGGGGTCTGTCACTGTGGCCATCTGTTACAATGAACCTCATCCTTCCCTGACATCACTCTAGCCTCAGATAGTGCAATCTTTATTTGGATGACTTGTTTATCTTATAAAACCCCTTGGGTCAAGCCCTAATGGGCCATCCTCCCATTTCACACATTTAACCCTTCTTATCACTTCATAACCAACGGTGGGCCCGCTACACTACCCGTAGCAGTAGCGTAGCGCTGCACTGCACAATTTCGCTAACAGCTAACGAGTTTTTCGTTGGCTGTTGGCGAAGATTGAGCTAACGCTATGCGTCCCACCCCCTTAAAGGGTGTCGTTACGCTGCGTTACAGCAGATTTTAGCGTAAAAACACGCCAATAACTGCTGTAACACAGCGTAACGTGGCGGAGCACAGCGTAGCGGCGCTAAAAAAGCTGATAACGCTACAGCGTTTTCAGGCTAAGAAAACAACCGCTACACTGCACTTTTTTTCTGAAAAAGCACAGCGGCCCAGTGCTGTGATAACCCCTCTTCAAGAGGACCTCTGTTCAATCCCTGGTAGAAGCACCTTCTCCCACATCTCTTCTATCCATCACATCATCACTTCACCTCTCTTATCATTCATACTCATCATCCATCAACACTATCCATCATCATCAGTTAACCCTATAATCCCACTGCTAACAATGGTGGGCCAATGCAATACCATATAACACGGATCCCTTTTTCTGTATTGTGTTGGTGACGAGTTGGCCACATTGAATAGTTCTCCTGTGTGAGAAGTGGGATCACCTCAATGGCTGTTTTTAGGATTGTAGGATTTATTCAATCCATTTGATCGTCTCTGGTCTTGTTATTTGAGGATGTCTGGTTTTCGAGATTGTCCATAAACACAAGGTCATGTTCGACTGTTAATCATAAGAGAAATCTGTGTTGTTATTTTGAAAAACCAGACTGAGAAAATAAAGAATTAGAACATAAAAAAATAATTAGCAAAGAAGATAGAAAGAAGAAAAATGATTTACCACCGAGTTTACAATGAGTTTTAAGAACAAGAAAGAGAACACTAAAAATGAGGATTGAGACACAGGAGCTAAAATAAGATAGGCAAAAATAAAGATAAGAAAAGATCAGTAAAGAGATATAATGAAAATAAGACACTGATTCTTTTCTCATCAAATTGTAGTGAGTTGATTTTGATATAGATGATGGAGAAAGATGAATTAGAATGGATGAGTCAGGTGGTCTGATGAGAGATGATATGTTGGTGAGTTGAGAAGATGATGTTGGAAGAAGTGGATGGAGAAAGGTGGAGAGTTTATTGGAGAGGAGTCAAAGATGATGTGAGATTGGGAAGTAAGATTGGTTGATAAGGCAGAAGTGTTGATAGAAGGGAGAGAAGAAGTTGAGGTGATAGTGATTACTTGAGATGACAAGATTGATGAAGAAAATGGAAGGAATGAGAAACGAGGAGAGGATTATAAGTAGAAGGGATGAGACAGAGTGAATGATTCTGAGAGAAGGGAAGAAGAGAAAGGAGAAGGGTAATCTGAGAGGAGCAAAGTCTTGGAGAGAGATACTTGAGTGGTAATATGATGTCATCTTGTGGTGCAACGAGCTTGAATTGTTATTGAAGATTGTGGACTTTCAGGACATGAGGAAGAGAAGGAAAGGTTTGAGAAGAGGAAGAGATGGAATGGTTAGAGAAGAGGAAGATTGAGAATGAGAAGTGGAGATCAGGTGATTTTCAACACTCCCTTCCCACCAGGACCAATTGGTTTTGGAGGGAAGGGAGGAGAGTGTACTCCCTCTTCCCTTCCCTCCAGGACCAATCGGTCTTGGAGGAAAGGGAGGAGAGTGTGCTCTCTCCTCCCTTTCCTCCAAGACCTGAGAAGTTTAGGCTTAAAAAGACATTAAATTAGTTAAAAAGAAGTAAAATAAAAACAATTAAATGAAATAAAGATAAAGAAAAACAAATACCTTAAAAAGAACAGGAACAAATGCGAATGAGAAGGAAGATGCAAAGATGCCACAAATAATACTAGAACTTTAGACTTTAGAAATAAATAAAAAAAAAAAACGGTCAACAAGAGGTTAATAGTTAAAGAAAAGGGAATAGATAAATGAAGTGAATAAGAACCTCTCAGAGAGTTGGCCTAGGTAAGATGACCTCGACTAGAGTTTGATTGTTCTGTTAATTCAGAGGATGGGTACAATTGTATGAGGAACAAGATTCAATGGTCAACAGCTTTGAATAAGATGATCGTTGTACTTCATTCTTGAAGTTTTGACACCACTTGTGATGTCATATTACCACTTTGACGTCACTTGCTTCAAACAGCAGAGAGCACACAAGCCAGATTCCAACAAGACCAATTGGTCCTGGAGGGAAGGGAGGAGAGAGAATTGCCCGATGGATGCACCAAACTAAAGAACCTTGATAATTTTTATTGATTGAAAACACAAAACCAGAACCAAAAGAAACAAGTTGGATGAGAACAAAGAAAAAAGAAAAAAAGAATTGGAATGAAGGCATACCCCAAAGTAGTTTAAAGACTATAAGAAGACAACTGATATTGATAAGATAGCACATATGACTGAGAGAACACAGGACTTAAAAAAGAAAGGAAGTTAGTTGATAGTAATTGAGTCAATTGATTAGTTTGATTCACACCAAATTGGACTTGACAAGGTTTGGTTGAGGATGATAGGTTGAGTGGTTTAGATTGGGAGTTGACAGATTGAGTTAAAGAATGAAAGGAAGAAAAAAAGAAATAAGATAGAAGAAAAAATAATAGAGGGAGTTGCTGGAGTTGTGATGGTTAGTGGAGCAATGGGAAAGGATGAAGATGGGGAGGAGGAGAGCCGGTGTTTTGACTGTGAGCCGAGTAGTTTGAGTTTGAAGACAAAGGAGATTAGGTTTTTGAGTGATGATTAGGGTTTCTTCAGTTGATCCACAGCAGATTCAAAGAGTCACATGAGGTTCACTGATTTGAGATTCAAGAGAGTTTAACAAAGTTTCAACACAAACATGAACTTATAATCTTTGCACTCCAAATTTTTCAAGTTTGGAGTGCATAAATTGGGCACTCCAATGATCTTTGGAGTGATCTGGGCCTTCACTCCAATAATTTTGGAGTGAATTATAGGTCCACTCCAAAAACCATCCATTTTTGGAGTGAAATCTGGACACTCCAAGAATTATTGGAGTAGGCTAATGTTTACTCCAAGGTTTATTGGATTGAACACTAGTTCACTCCAAGGTTTATTGGAGTGAACACTAGTTCACTCCAAAATTGGAGTGGATGAAGTAATTTTTTGGTGTGGATGTGAACCAGAGTAACCAAAAATAACTTTGGCCTGAGTAGTGTTGATGATCAGCGCCCTGGGATGTTTGGGAGTGAGGAGAGACAGAAGACCTGGGTGGATGAGAAACAGAAGCAATGAAGAAAGAAGAAAGGAAAAACAAGGAATGAGATACAACAAGTGCTAGGGTGGTTACACTGTAGTTACATAATCATAAGCCCCCTTTGGTTCCATCATTTGATCTTCACCTTGTATTTCTCTTAGTGGATTTAGCCTGCCCCTAAAAAAACCCTGTTACTGTTAACAAGCACATAGCATATTTCCAATATGCTAAAGCCCGTTACAATACGTTACAGCCTGTAACAGTTGGAGATGGGAGGATGTGGGCCAAAAAAAACTGTTATCAACAGTTTTTTTTTGCCCCATGTTGTTATCGATGTTGTAGCAGGTGTCAGAAGTCAATACCTGTTACAATATCAATACGGGTTGGCTGAGAGCCTTCCAGGTATCAATATCGGGCAGGCCTCAGATATTAATACCAATACCTGTATTGGGATCAAAAAACCAATACAATAAGGTACATTCCCAGTACTGTTATGGTATTGGGCCAACCATTGCTTCTAAAACAACAGTGTTAGTATTAATTTTGATACACTCACTATCACTATGAGAAATAAGGGTATCTCAAGGGAAATACTGTGATTGTTCTGTGACATCTTGTACCTAGTTCTAGTCTGGTTTTTTTCTTCTCTGTTTCCTTTTCTTTTCTCATCCTGTTCTCTTCTTTCTTTCTTGACTCAGGTTCAACCTCTCACTGCTCCACTCCCAACTTCCTTGGCTGACTCCCTCAATCCACCATCTTGTCACAAGGTTCTTCCTTATTTCTCATTTACTCCACTTCTTATTCTTTCCATGAAATCTCATCCTGATCTCTTCTTTCTTTCTTGACTCAGGTTTGACCTCTCACTGCTCCACTCCCAATTTCCTTGGCTGACTTCCTCAATCCACCATCTTGTCACAATGTTCTTGTAAGGGTTTAGATCCCTTCACTGAATTCGTATGGAAGTTGGACCAAAATGCACGTGGCTGAGGGAGATTTTTCTAGAACCAATGTTTGATTTGTTATTCTAGCTCAGCAGTAAAGAAAGGAAGTTGAATCTCTCTATTAGTACAACTTTGAGGTAAGATAGAATGAAAGGAGAAAGAAGATTGAGATAGAGAAGAATGAAAGAAAGAGAATAAGAAATGAGGGCTCACCTAGCTCAGCAGTAAAGAAAGGAAGTCAAATCTCTGCTGAGCTAGGAGGGGGCGGGGAGGCGAGGCTTCAAGTAGTCAAGTTGGCTTATGTAATCTTGATGAAACCTGTGAGGGCGGGTTTCACAGTCTCCCCCCCTATACGCTTTGGGTCGGATGCAGTTGGTTAATTGAAGATTGTTGGTTGTGAGGAAAGAGTGATGGGAAAGAATAGAGCGGAAGAAAGGAAGAAAAAAGAAAGAAGACAAAAATTGAAGAGAAAAAGGAAAAAAGGATAAGGAATTGGAATTAGGGGATTTTTGAAGAAAACAGAAAGGATAGAGAAGAAAAGTGAATTAGGGAGAGAAGAAAAGAGAACAAGGGAAGGTCAGATGGTGAGTTCAGGAAAGCGAGAACTGTGGTTTGAACCGGAGAAAGATTGCCATAGCCTAAAGAAAAAAAAGGGAGTGTCACAGGTTGGATGCTCACAACATGTGGCCGGGGTAATGCTTACAATTTACGCAGTAGAAACCCTGGAGGTGCATTATTGGGAGGAACTTACTTTGTAGGTTCCACCAATATTGGGTCCTTTGATGCATAGAAGGGTTTCACTTTCGAGATGTGAAGTGTCGGATGTCAATTATCACCCTCCGGTAGGGCAAGCTGGATATTCTGGCCATCATTGAAGACTTTGAGAATTTGGCAGGGACCTTCAAGCTGTTCTTTGAGCTTGTCTGCCCCCCCTTGATTGCAGCCTCTCCAGTCGCCCGAATTGAGTAAAACCCACAAACCCACTTCGAGTGGTGGTTGATCTCGACAGTGTTTGTTGTGTTGGATGGCCTGTCATACCCGGCTGGTCCACAAGGTGTCTCTAGCCTCCGCCCATGAACTCTGGCACTGGTGAATCCACACCTTGAGATTGGTGGGGTTGTCTTCCGGCCCTTCTGGTAAGGGGAACAGTCGGGGACGGCGTCCAAATACCAGTTCAAAAGGGTTTATCCCAGTGGCCATATTAACAGATGAGTTGATTGCAAACTCCACTGCCGGTAAGGATTCAACCCAGCATGATTGCAACTTGCTAGTATGTGTGCAAAGAATCTGCCCGGCTGTTTTGTTTGTGTGTTCACTTCAGCCATCCGCTTGAGGGTGATAAGCGGTGGTCATGTAAAAATTCATGGAGAGTTTACTCATAAGGCGCTTCCAGAACCGTGAAGACCACGTCTTCTCTCGGTTTCCTATGATTGATGACAGTGCACCAAAAATTGCAACCCATCCAGTGAAGAACCGTGTTGTCAGGCTCAGTGATGCCAAGGTCTTGTATCCTTCTAGCTATACTAGCTGCAAGGTAAAGTAAATGCCACAAATCTGCGGCAAAAAGTGGTATGGAATGGTATTTCCAAGGTTGACAAGGTTTGTAATAAAAAGTATGATGTTTTAAATCACAGAGGGGCCTGTTAAAACAGGGGGTTTTACGGTGCCCTCTAAAATATCAGGACCTGTTCAGAACAGGGGTATTTTTGGGTACCTTATCATCTGGTCCTGAAGCAGGAGTACACCCAGATACTGAAGAAACAAAGGAATAAAACTCACCAGTGCTATTCCTAGGCCAAGGGGTCTTCAATGAGTATCAAGCTGAACTTGAGGCGCTCCAAAAGGTGGGTAGTTGCTGTTGGAAGAGTTCTGGGGAAAGTTTGAGGTTTTGGATTGATGATATTCAAGGATAAAACAGCAGATAAGGGTCTAAAACAAGTATTTTAACTGGTATTGTAGGCTAATATGTGCTGGTAAGTATGAATGAATGATGATGGGTGAGTTTGTGGTGAAGAGGGGCTGCTTATATATCATTTATGGGCCCTTGGTGGCGAACCAGAAGCTTGGTTTAGCAGGAGGAAGCCTCTCTCTGAGCATTAGTTACCTGTAGTAGCCTTTTTAGTTACTGCAGTGCTTGGTTACTGGTCCAACTAGGCCAGGATATGTCTGAAGTATTTTTTAAACGTCTCTTGACTCGTTTCCAAGCCTTATTTATTCATTGAAACCCTCAATGACAAATGGGCTGGTATAATTTTGACGTAGTAACGCTAAATTGGGCAAAAAAGGGCCACATGGCACTGGTTTCAGCCTGTTACAGGTAAAACATACATGTAAATAAAGTTTAAATGATTTAATAATGAATCTGAGAGTATACCCAAACCAATGGAACATTTATTATTCATTTTTACTGGCTAGAGCCACTGTGGTTGGGTAATAGCAGGGGTTTTACCAACAAATGTCTAAGTGACTCTGAGTACTGATGAACTAAGTGAAGGAGTCAGAATCCAAGGGTGGTCTCAGTGAGATACCCTAGGTTATTTTTCTTGAAAATTAAGAATATGAAATAATATTTTAAGTTATCAATAAGGTTCAAAAGTTATAAAGTGGTTTTAGTTAGAATGATTGTTTTTGTTCATTTTAATTGATTTTTTATAGATCCTTTATGACCTGTACACATATGAAGAGTTTCTGAAAGTAATGTTGGAGTGTTTAGAAGATATTTAGCTAGTGTAAAAGTCTCTCTTTCACTAGTAACAAGTTCTCTGACACATGTAATAAGCTTTTTTTTTTGATATCTTTTTGTGTAATTGAGTTATATTTCTATGTTATGTTCAGGTTGGCTCTGAATAGTAGCAGGCTGACACGTGTCGCCGTCTTTTCGGCCGAGTCTTTCTGTAAAACTGGGATCAATCGAGTGTACCCCGAAAGACGGCAAGTGCACGTCAAAAGCATGTCATATTGTCCGTTTGAGGGTAATGGCCCGATAAAATCAATTGCTACATGTTGCAAAGGTTGTAGGGGAATCTGGGGTGTGAGCATTTTTCCGGTCGGCACTACTGTTGGTGCTTTGGTACGCTGGCAGACTACGCAGTGTTGAACAAAAAGTCGAACTTCTTTCGACAGTCCTGGCCAAAAAAAATCTCGTTGTAATTCGGCGACTGTCTTAAGATATCCCAAGTGACCAAGACGGTTATGTGCTTCCTTCACAAGGTCCAGTCGGAGGTTTTTGTGTTTAGGAATCAGGAGTCTTTTTTCTATGAAAGCAACCCTCCACAAGATTCTTTCAGAACGGGTCCTCTTGATAACCAATCAGGATTTCCTGCTTGAGTGAGTCGGACAGCGTCGTGCCGCCAAAAAGTATACGTCTCCTTCACCGAGCCCCTTCGGCGTCATTACTCGAGTCCTTATGAGATAAGGCATCTGCGACCGTTTTGTCCTTGCCCCGAATGTATTCAAAGCGAAGATCAAAGTCTGCAGGTACTTCTGTCCAACGCGCTTGTCGACAGCTGAGGTTCCGTTGTTTCAGAAGATAGGTAAGGGAGTGGTGATCTGTCATTACATTGATTTTAATTCCCAGGAGAAGCATTTTCCACTTCTGGAGGGCATGAATGACTGCGAGAAGTTTCTGTTCATGGACTGAGTAATTCTTTTCAGCAGCTGTCATCAGATGGGATTCATAAACAATTGGGGACGCTCCTTGCCAATCTTTTCCCTGGAAGAGTGCTGCCCCCAGGCCAGAACCACTTGCATCGGTGAATAGCCAAAGGGGGATGTCAGAGTTGTAGTCGATGTTCTTCAAACATAGTAAGGATGTCATGATTCTCTTAATATTCTGAAACACTGTTTCTTCAGCTTCGCCCCACTTGAAGTCTTTCGGATCGAGTTTTGTACTAGTCAACGGCGTGAGAGTGCCTACATATTGCTCCAAACCTCTGATGAATTTCTTCATCCACTGTACTGTGCCGAGGAATTTCTTCACTCCCTTTGGGGATCGCGGGGAAGGCCAGTCAAGAACCTTTGCTATCTTCTCATCGTCCGCCCTGATTCCTTCACTTGAAATCCAATGGCCCAGGAATTTGACCTGGTGTCGGAATAATTGGGTGTTTTTCGGGCTGCAGTAGAGGTTTGCTGCTCGGAGTCAATCCAAGACGCGGAGGAGATGGTTCTCATGTTGTTTAAAGTTGTTTGAAAAGACCACGATGTTATCCAAGTAGACAACACAAAAATCGCCAATCAGTTCACCCAACGCTTCTTCAAGACGGGCTTGATGTGTGGCAGGGGCGTTAGTTAAGCCCATAGGCATTACACACCATTCTATGAGTCCCCACGGTGTTTTCACTGCCGTCAGCGGAATATCGGCCTCCCGCATCCGTGTTTGAAAAAAAGCATTTGTCTGATCCAAGATCAAGAAAACCGTACCCGATGCAACTAACCATACAAGCTCATCAACATTGGGAAGTGGAGATCTGTCCCTCACCGTTGCTTCATTCAATTTCCTGAAGTCGCAGATCCATCGGGGCAACGCCGTTGGGTCTTTCTTTGGTATGACGAAACTCGTCGAACGTCGAATGCGTCCCGCCGTCATGTGTTGATCAAAAAGAGTCCTCCACGCACGTAAGTGTTTTTGTGGGTAAGGATATTGTCGTTCATTGATAATCACGTCCGGGTCTTTAAGAACGATCTTGTGCCTTAATTTGGAACTCTCATGTTGTAGTTTCTTTGGGAAGGATCCATCAACAAATTTCCCTTCAAATTCATCTGCCTCAGACACTTATGGAATGTCTGGAGGGAACAGATTGTTGTATTCTTCAAGTATCAGATGCTCACTCTCCTCACAGGGGTATGTTGCGGTCAAGGATTCAACAGTTGGAGGCTTTACAGAGATTTCATTCATTTCTCGGGTTGGGTTGATGCGGAAATCAAAAATACTACTGCCAGTGCGGTCACAATGGATGCATTGATTGGACATGGAGACGGAAACAGAAAAGGTGGAAAGGAAAGGGGTGCCTAGAATCAAATCGTAATCGCCCCTTATCACACCAACCTTAAAGGGGACCTCGTTAAAATTGAGGTTGGATTTAGGATCCGATAAGGTCGCTGTAGTGAACTGTCGGAGTTGAATGGGGGTCAATTTGGCGTCTTTGAGTGCTAAGTTGATGCAGATTGGTTTCGCCAATTGATGCTTTTCTAGTCCCGCCAATGCTACCTCTTCTTCAGAGATCAGGTTGATCTCGGCCCCTGTATCAATCAATCGTCGTAAGCGGACACCTGATTGATGTAGTTCAACAATCAGACTCTTGGGTGTCATTTGAGGTATGTACCTTTCTTTGGCTTGAAGCCAGAGCTCTTCATTGAGTTCGGCCAGGGCTGAGATCAAAGCTGTGTCTAAACTCGGAAACAAGTCGGATTCCGAGATCGCTGCCAACGTCGTGGCACAAGTCACAGGACACCCTGCGGGCCCTTGTGCCGGTTTGCCCGCGGTTGATGTGGGAGGGTTGCTTCTAGCCCCGCTTGGTTTCCAATTTGGTGGCATTGGTGGAGCCTTGAAGGACGCTGGGATTTTGATGTATGATTGATCAAGAGTGTGGGGACACGCCCCAGGAGCACTGCCACACTTTTTCTTGCAAAAATGGCAACACCCCTGAGTGTTGAGGTATGCGTTGAACCGTCAGACCGCTTCTTCTCGGCTGCGATGAGACGAGATTGTAGGAAGGAGTAGATTGAGTCCTTAAGTTAGGTTTCTTCGCCAAGCCTTCCCAAAAGGTTGCCGTTCGTTTCTCAAACTCAGCGTATACAAACAGCTTGGCTTGAAGGATGCCGAAGTCATTGACCTTCACTCTCAGGTCTTCTGTCAGTCCAAAGGTGACATGCTCCGCGAGTTTGAAATTGTCGAGTGTCTTGGCGTCAAAATTGTTCATGCTCTGAAGGTTTCTGGCCCTTGGGCTGTACGTGATGAATGATTCGCCTTCGAACATTCTCAGCTGCCGGATCTTCATTTTTAGGGAGGTCCTCCATTCAGAGGGGAGGGCTACCTCAAAGAGACGATCCTTGAAAACCTTCCATGGTTTGTCGACGAAGGATTCGATTTCGATTTCGTTGGAATAAAAGGACAGCAGATTGGTTTTGGCGATGAGACCACCCACAATCCTGATCTTTTCGGTGTCGTTATACACCGCCTTGGTCGAGAAAAAAATTTGGATCCCGTGAATCCATTTTAAAAATGGCTCGACCGATTGGAAGGGGCCTTTGTAGCTTGGCCCGTCCGAGATTTTGAACCTTTGAAGGTCGACTTGGTCTGAAACGCTGGGAGTGGATCGTTCGACTGGTTTGTTCTTGATTGATAAATTCAGTACCGCATCTTCCAGTCGGACGATCCTGTCTGCTGCAGCTTGGCGGTCCTCCGCTGCAGCTTCTCGATCCGCCTGGGCTAAACAAATGCTTGTCTCTTGCGCCGCCATCAACCGCATCAACAGTTGTTCTGCGGACAGAGGTTGACCAGTTGATTCAGACATTGTACTAGTCGTAAGAGGAGGAGGGGCCGTTCGTTTAGGTGGTGGTGTCTCAGAGGGCAACGGAATGTTGGTGGCTAGATCAATTGATTGTCAATAAGCTTTGAGTTGAGCTTTTCGCCGGCGTTCTTTGTTTGCAGCACGTATGAGTGCTTCAGGGTCTGGTACTGGGTCTAGGATGTCAGAGTTCAAGTTTCTCCGCGTTGTCATCCAAGGAATCGAAGGTACCCAATAGTGGTAAAGTTTTCCACTGTCGTTGGTTCGAGAAAAAAAAGTGTAAGTGTTTAGATACCTTCACTGAATTCTTATGGAAGTTGGGCCAAAGTACACGTGGCCGAGGGAGATTTTTCTAGAACCAATGTTTGATTTGTTATTCTCGCTCAGCATTGAAGAAAGGAAGTCGAATCTCTCTATTAGTACAACTTTGAGGTAAGATAGAATGAAAGGAGAAAGAAGATTGAGATAGAGAAGAATGAAAGAAAGAGAATAAGAAATGAGGGCTCACCTAGCTCAACAGTAAAGAAAGGAAGTCGAATCTCTGCTGAGCTAGGAGGGGGTGGGGAGGCAAGGCTTCAAGTAGTCTAGTTGGCTTATGTAATCTTGATGATTGTCTTTTGGTGAAACCTGTGAGGGCGGGTTTCACAGTTCTTAATCATTTTTCTTCCTTATTTCTCTTTTACTCCACTTCTTATTCTTTCCATGAAATCTCATCCTGTTCTCTTCTTTCTTTCTTGACTCAGGTTCGACCTCTCACTGCTCCACTCTCAACTTCCTTGGCTGACTTCCTCAATCCACCATCTTGTCACAAGGTTTGACCTCTCACTGCTCCACTCCCAAATTTCTTGGCTGACTTCCTCAATCCACCATCTTGTCACAAGATTCTGCTATTTATCTTATTTCCCACAGATTATGAGACCGGATAAACGCACATGAACCCTGCTGACAAATCTGACAAAAGCTCTTACCCATCTAAACCAAAGCTCTCAGACCTAACTTTTCCTCCCTCAGAATCAACCAACTTCAAACCGCTTCCATCTCATCGGTCCAACATGGTCAAACTGGCTGTCAAACTGAAAGACAGTTTGAAATTCTCGGGTCTCAACTACCTAGAATGGTGCACTAAAATCTCCGCCATTCTCCAGCTTAAACATCTCCTGAAATTGGTTAACGGTTCCAAATCCCCAGACCATGACCGCCGCGAGGATGCTCTTGCCATCCTTATACTCAACTGCGATTCAAAGATATCCGCCAGATTCACCCACAAATCCAACGGCGACCCTTCCAGATTTTGGAAGCTCCTGGATGACTACTACCAACCAAAAACCATGCAAAACCAAGCAACATACCTCAATTGAATCTTCTCCAACAACCTTGAATCTACACTCAACAACATCTCCGAAAATTGTTGTATCCTTTGCTCCATCACAGGAGACAAAAACATAACTGTCATACAACAGACTCAGATTTACACTCAGCACTCAGGATCTCACAGTTGGATCTTCCTTGCATTTGCTAAGGATGCTTTTCTACCATACTTTACGACCTCAGCAAACTTCAAGCTTTTGGTTAATCCCTATGTTGCATATGACATCACCTATGCACCCTCAGCAATCTTCAGAGCTCTCTCGAAGTTACTTTCCAAATCTTCAAAGATTCAATAGCACATTTTCTTTTCAGTTATGCGTAGAAAAGCAAGACCAATAACCCTCTTACCGGTCTTCCTTTATTTTGGCATTACTCCTTCATGTGCTTGACTTCCTTTTCCAGATTCATGCATTCCTTCTTTGAACTTTCAAACTTCAACGCACAGTCCTCAAACTTTGAACTTCAATTCACTCACTCTCCCACCCATCACACTTAACCTTGCTTGGTCCTCCAGTCATGGACTTGCCTTGGTGTTGCTGGACCTCAGAAGCTATGAACTCCTTTCATTTCTTCTGCTTTGACCTTATGACCTCACATCTTGTTCGAACCTATGTAATACCTTTGTAGCCTCACTTGTATTTACTATATAAGCTGTCTGCTTCCATGCTTTCCATCTTTCCTCATCAAAATAAGATTATAGTTTTTAGCATAACTTTATTCTGCCTTCTTCGAGCCTTCTCATTGCAAACCCTTTCAGTGTTCTACTCTAAGTCCCTCTGAGCCTAAGTAACTCTTCTTTGAAACAAGGAAGACCTTCGATCAGTCAGTCCTCTCTTTCACTTTCCTTCCTTCAAATAGTGCCCACCTGTCTCTTGTACAAGACGCCGTGTGACAGTAACCCCATCAGAATTGCTCGACTCTTTAATAGCTATGTGGGTCCTCTTTAACCTTCCCCCAGAATTCAAATCTACTGGAGAACTTCTCCTCAAGAAGTGCCAAATAGAAAAAAAACCCCTGAACTTGAAGGTCCTGGTCGAGGATGTCCACAATTCCATTCAAAGAAAAGCCGAATCCACCAAGAACTTGAAGGCCCTCGCTACATACCGGAAGAACTTCAAAACCAAATACAACGGTCCCCGGTGTTCAGAAGGCTGGCATAATCCAAATTGGAGTGCTCATATCTAACCAGAGAAGCAGACAAACCGACCAGAGCTCTTCAAGTTTTGGAAAGATCCACTCCAACACTGCAAAAAAATCTGCTTCAACTGCCAGCAGTTGACATGCAGCTTACTCTGATTTTACTCAACTCTTATTCAAACTTTACTCAAACTTTAATTGAGATGCACAGTGACTGTGCATCATGCACATTCACTGTGAACCAAAGTAACTTTTGAGTAAAACCAAAGCTACTGCATGTCTGTCAACTGCTGGCAGTTGAAGCAGATTTTTTTGCAGTGAAACCGAGTTTGTCCTAGACTCCGGAGCAACAACCTTGATGTTCAACCATCCATCATTCTTCCCGTGTCTTTCCAAATCAAACGAGCAAATCTTTTTAGCCAAAGGCTCTCAAATCCCCACTCACGGCTCTGAAACCGCCCATATCAAGTTTCCCCACACCCATCTTCAACTCAAAAAATCTCTATTCATGCCCTCCCTTACGTCAAATCTAATCATCCCCAGCTTGTTCATTCAAAACGGGCACTCCCTCCAATCAAATGGTGCTGGTAAATTCAAACTCTGCAACACCCTCGGCTCCATCATACTCACAGGAAGTCTCATCGGCGGAAACTTTGTCGTTGACTCAAATCTTCACAAAGCGTTCTCCATAAATCTAAAATCAGACATTCCCTGCCTGAAAATCTTACATCAAGCCACTGGGCACCCTTCCATCGAATACTTCTACTGCATGTTCCCCAAGCTACCCTGAGTCCAATTTACTTGTTCCACCTGCGATGTTTCAAAACAACACAAAGATACATTTCCGGGTCACTTTCCCCAAGCAACCCAAAAACTAGATTTCATACACATTGATTTATGTAGTCCGTTCTAAACCCCATCCGTCTCAGGCTTCAAATACTTTCTCAGAGTAGTAGATGGCTATTCCCATTATATATGGGTGAAGTTCCTTGCATACAAGAGCGACGTGGGCTGCATCATCAAAGATCTCTTTTGAGCCATTGAAGTTGAAGCAGACTGAAAAATCTCCCATCTCGTGACGGATAATGGCTCCAAATTCAAAAATGCGGAACTCAACCAATACCACGCCTCCAAAGGAATCCAGCACCGTACCATCCCGAAAACAACCCATTTTCCGAGTGCGGCAACCGGACAACTGTGGAGAAACCTAGGTGCTTACTCAAAGACTCCCGTCTGCCCCTCAAGTTCTGGGATGAAGCCGTGAACTGCGCAGTTTACCTAGAAAACATTTCTCCCTGTAAATCCATCGCCTTTCTCTCTCCCCACTTCAAATGGTTCAACCGAGCTCCCAGTCTTTCTCATTTCTATCCATTTGGATGTCAAGTTGTCTATCTTTTGAACAGGTCACAGGGAAATTTTGGCAGTAAAGGAGCAGCGGGGGTCTTCCTAGGATACAGGTTGGGGCATAGGTTGTACCGCGTCTTGGAAATGGAGACAGGTCAAGTTGTGGTCTCTCATCACGTTAAATTCAATTCCCACGTGTTCCCTGCCATTTTCCAATCGTCTGACCAATCAACTGAAGACCTACTGACTCTTCTGGTTGAAACAGCACCCCAAGAGATAACCTCTGCCCAAAATAAACCCAATCCCCCTCACCAAACACCGGAAACCAACACTGTCGGACCCCTCCAAAGAGGCGCAAAACTCTTTGGAAGATGTAGCCCAACTCCTTACCAGCAACCCTCCCACTCCTCCCCCCGGAAGACACTTCGACTGGGCTCTAGCTGACAAACTCCCACCCAGAAACATCTTCAGCCAATATCTTTGAGGGCTCCAGACGAACCAGACATACTGCAAATGCTGTCTTCTCCGTTGACGATAATCCCAAAACGTACAACACTGCAATTGCCCGACCTGACCGGGCTCACTGGGAATCGGCCATCAAAACCAAGTTGGGCAGCATGGCCCGACATGATGTATGGTCACCAGTCAAAAATGTCACTCAGGATGCCCACCCTCTCTCTACCACATGGGTCTTCAAGAAGAAAACCTGACTAAATATAAAGCCAGGCTCTGTGTCCGGGGCTTCCATCAGCGAGAAGGTATCGATTACCAGGATGTTTTCTTGCCAACTGGACGACTGACCTCCGCATCATGCTAACCATGTGTTCCACAAATCACTGGAAGGTCCACCAAATGGACGTCCAGTGCGCTTTTCTCAATGGGACCCCCGAAGAAAATTTGTTCATCTACCCACCCCAGGGTCTCGACAGCCAACCAAAACGGATCCTCAAACTGAACAAAGCACTGTACGGTCTAAATCAGAGCCCGCGGTTCTGGCACAAAGCACTCACGGGAGCGCTGAAGACGATAGGCCTAGTCCCAACCCACTCCAACCCGTGCCTTTACCACTCCATCTATCAAACAACCCGCTTTTCCTGTTTGTACATGTCAACAATCTTCTGTTTAGTGGAACCTAGCCGGACAAATTCAAAGCTGAAATCTCGAATATATTCAACATGGAGGATCTAGGATTCGCCCGTTATGCTCTGGGGATCAGGATCAACCAACTCCCGGGCTCCATCACACTTTTCCAAGACAATTACATCATGCAAATGCTGTCCGAATTTCAGATCACCAACAACAGAACAACCTCAATTCCTCTTCCCTCGAACTGAAAGACCCTCAAAACTGTCCCCTCCGAAGCTCCGGAAACACCTCCCTTCAACTACTGACATGTCGTTGGTCTCATCCAATGGTTGGTACAATGTACCCAACCTGACTTAGCTTTCAGCTTAAGTTTTCTATCCCAGTTCCTCAAACAACCCAAAGAGTCTCACTACTCTGCTGCCCGTCATGTCTTACGGTAAATCAGTGCGACAAAGGATCAACAACTTGTTCTAGGTCAAAACAATCTTGGCTACAAACAAAATCATCTGGTCGGCTTCTCAAACTCAGATTGGAATGGATCCAAATCGTGGAATTCCTATTCTGTGTCCGTCATTTACTTCCATGGGACTGTGGGTTGGCGGAGCCAAAAACAAAACACGGTAGCGCTGTCCTCTGCCAAAGGAGAATACGTCGCTCTCATGGAATCCACTCAAGATCTCCTGTGGGCAGCAAATGTCTTGGAAGAGCTCCTACACAAGAAACCCGAGATGACCGTTTACACTGACAATCAGATCCAACCCCATTTATCACCATGGAACTCGCCACATCAATTTCAAGTACCACTTTATCCGGGATCACATCAAGATGACCTACCTTCAAACCAACCTTCTCACCAAAGGAAAGACAAAATTCTTCAGGACGAAACTCCTTGGGGCCCAACCGAACTTATCAAAAGAATAATCAGTGAGACGGTGTATGAGAAATAAGGATATCTCAAGGGAAATACTGTGATTTTTCTGTGACATCTTGTACCTAGTTCTACTCCGGTTGTTTTCTTCTCCGTTTCCTTTTCTTTTCTCATCCTGTTCTCTTCTTTCTTTCTTGACTCAGGTTCGACCTCTCACTGCTCCACTCCCAACTTCCATGGCCGACTTCCTCAATCCACCATCTTGTCACAAGATTCTGCTATTTATCTTATTTCCCACAATAACCACATAAAATTTCTATTAGAAGATTGGGAGATTTTTTTATTGTCTAGTACTTGGGATCAGCAGAGGCATACTCATCATGTCAGGGATAACCTCTTGTGTGGTTATCACTGAATAGAAAAGTAAATGAACTAAGTAAGAAACACGAGTAAGGAGTACGATTTCTAATGACTAAAAAGTAGGAGACCATTAAGATAAAATATGGAGGATGAAGAGAATAAGAGGAGGAAGAAAGAGAAGAGGTATTTATGAAGGCGATAAGTTTAAGGTAGTGAAGATGGAGATAACGGTATGAAATCATCAAGGCCCCAACCACCATACTCACATGGAATCCATCCAAGTCTAGGTATTGCTGCTGGCTTGGTAGAATTAAATCATGACTATTTTCTTTTTCAGATGATTCCTCTTTATACCTTTGTCAATAAGAGTGAAGTGATTTACAAGGGTACTTCTAACTCTATTTGTCCTGGAAGGTGTCAGAATTTCACCTCTTTGAGAAGAAGAGGCAGTGAAAAGGGCTGACTTCAAGGGGCTTGTCAGGATCAAGGAGCAGAGATAGTTGATTTGAATTAAAGGCTCAGCCTGGATGATTTTATTTCTTCTGGAAACTAGACAGATTAAATAAAGAAATACAAGAGAGGCCAGATTGTGGGTGATGGGTGTGCTTGGTACAAGCATAGCTTATAGGAACTACAAGTATAAGTAAATAATAAAAATTGAAGACAAGCTGGAACAGCAGAGTGACACAGATAACAAACACTTCTGGTACAGCAGGATAAAAGAAAAATGCTGGTACAGCATAGTGGGTGAGACTGGAACATCCAGAAAAGAAATGAACAAGCTGGAAAAGCTGAAGAGAATGGGAGCGGATGGACTGATAATCTAACAGAAGGGAGGACTTTGTAGCGCAGTCTGAGGTTTTGCAGCTACATGAGACAGACTGTGATTTGCTTTGGGCAGCTAAGTACCTCTCAGTACGTCTCATGGCTGACACATCAATACCTTTCCAAGCTTAGTAAAATGTCTTTACTGATACTTTTGAGCTTTACAAAGGCATATAAAGGCTTATTTTAATATTCAGTAGATTTTCCTTTGGCATTCTCTTCTGATTTGATGGTATGGAGAGAGCACAAGCTGTTCAGATTCCCAGTTCAAGGCAACAGTTGACAAAAGCAGAAATCAGCCATGAAGGTAAGCACAATCCAAGGTTCAGACAATAAGAACTCTATTTGTCCTATTACTTACTCCCCCAAATAGATGATTAATATTCAATGAGGGAATATGACTACTCAAATACCTCGTCCAGGGGGATGATCCAACGGAAACCCATGGTACTTGACAAAACCAGATCCAGAGGATATGAAGCAACAACAAGTGTAACAGTAAGCTTCATCTCTTGTTTCCCAAAAACTATAAAAGATGATTCACTCCAAAAACATTTGGAGTGAATCATATTTCATTCCAAAACTTTTTGAATGAATCAATGTATTTCACGCCAAAAAAGGAGTGCTCAGATTATGACTTGGTGTGCATGGCTGGGCAAACCAAAAGTTTTGGAGTGCAGGCCTGTGCAGGCTTGAGCACTCCAAAGAAAAATCAACTTTGGTGGGCGCGGCCATGCACACCAAGAATTTTGGTGTGCAAGGCCATGCACACCAAGAATTTTGGTGTGTGCGGCCATGCACACCAAGAATTTTGGTGTGCATGTGGTAAAGCTTGGTTGTGCATAAAGGCTGACCCTAGAGAAACTGGTGAGAGGACTGATATGACAGGTTTGGTTGGACAGGAAGACAGGAAGACAGGACTGGACATTGACAGGAAGACAGGACTGGACATTTACAGGAAGACAGGACTGGAGAGGATTTAGAGTTTGAGTATACCTGCAAGAATGTGAGTGGACAAAGACGGAAGGCTCAATATTCTGACAGAAACCCAATCTAATTACAATCTAAGAGCATCTCCACCGCGGTTGCTAAACCCAATTTAGCAACCCAGATTCCCAAACCACCACCCACCCAAGGTGCTAAATTGAAAAAATCCTCCAAAGTTGCTATAGGGTTGCCACATCTGGCACCCCTATAGCAACCCAAAAAATGTGACACTTGGGTGTGAAATCCGTTCTCCCACCCCCTAATATCATTACCCAAACCTCTTAGACCAAGCGGGGGAGAGCTGTTCCGTGAACATTGCTCCTCATTTAGCAACTAGCGCTGTCTAGTTACTGGAGGCTTGAGTGCTATCCTCTAACCTCAGTTGCTAAATGGAGGTTATAGCACCTCAAATTTAGCAACCATGGTGGAGATGCTCTAAGTTTCACACCAATAAAAAAACTTAGGAGAATAGGTGGCAGATGACATGCAGCTTACTCCAGCAATTATTCCAATCATACACTCAGCACACAGTTGTGAAACTCCTTGAAAAGGAACCATTGTTGTTGAAGGGGAGTAATTTGGGAGTACTACTGGAGTTTCAGCAGATTTTACTGTGAGAAGCTAAAAATAAAGGTAAAAGTCCTTTGATGACAGTAGTTATAGTGGTTGGTCAGTGTGGAGTAGTCTGGGTTGAGGGAGCACTGGTGGAACCTGAGCAGAAGAATAGGAGGGAGGAAACAAGATGAGATAAATTTCATATGAGAAAGAAACATAAGTGGAGAATAGAAGAAATAGAAAGAAGGAACACAAAATAACCTTTGATGACAGTAGTGATAGTGGTTGGTCAGTGTGGATGGAGCAATAGGGCAGTTCACAACTGCCTGATTTTGTTTTTTCTGATTTTACAACTCCTGCTTATGCAGATTGTAACTTTAAATTGGAATGTGCATGAGCAGGCCAGTAAGCGAGGGATTTTCCATGGAACTCCCTTGCAAGTTTGCCGATTTTAACTGGATGTACGTCCTGCAGCCCTGCTGGTCCGGTCTCACCTTCCCAATTCTTCTTCTGGCAAGGTGATCTCAGGAAAGATGGTGCATTCTTGAATTTCTTTTCTTTCTAGCACCTCTAACCCATGTCACAAATCAATTTCTTCACCCATTTTTAGGACTCTTCCATAGGTCCCAATCACCCCCTCCAAGAAGAAAAATGAAGCCATCCTTTGTTATGCAGGCGGCTTATTGGAAATATGAGTCGGACCTGTCAAACAGTCTGCCAATCTCGTACGTACCCTGTCTGAGATTTGGGGGGAAAGTGAGGGTGGAAGTATTGGTTTGAGAGAACTGTTTCTAGAAGGAGGGTGATGTGGTCCAGCGCGTCTTTACACATCACCAGAGATTTGATTCCTTTTGAGGGGCTGGTGAGGGCCACTTGGCAATTCAACATGATACAGTGTATTCATCTTCCTGGCACATAAAATACAGGAGGAAAAGATGATGCATGGCTTGGTATCTATCTGACTGTTGTGACATGCTGGGCCTAGAGAAGATATTGAACTATGTGAAAAGATAACTCTGAGTGATGTGAGGGTTGAACTCACAACCTCGTGTACTGAAGGAATTGAACCCCCAACCTCAGCATTCATGAGTGATGCTCTAACCAATTGAGTTAAGTACACATTGTTGATGATGATGATGATGAGAATGGAGTGAGAACACACAATGTGATGACCAGAGGTATTATAACATGGCATTGTGGTATGCTGCAACTGAGGCAGACAATCTACTTCCAATAGCAGACAGGGCAGGTCTGCCCAAGACCAACATCAACCTCTGTTGCTGGTTTTGTCTGCTGATCCAAGGGATCCACAAGCCTTCATGCAGCGCTTGTTGAAGAAGCATGAAGAAACCTTCCCTAAAATTTCCTGATGCATTCTTTATAAATTTATTAAAATCAGGCAGCCGTGAACTGCCCTAATGGTCAAACTGTCAGGGTCTTCAACTTGTGCTCCTTCTTTACTCCCGCGCTCAACCGCGCTCTCGCTCCCCTGTGCTTCTTCAACCTGCCACGTGGACACTTACCCCTTTCTTCATCTCTTCCGGAAACTTCTCAATCCAATAATCCAGCGACTCGACTTGGTAACTCATCAAGTTAACCCTACGTCATTGTCACTCCCGAGGTCACCTGTTGCCAGATTCTTGAGCATCGGTACTTGAACTCATTTCTCTTATTCTCATCTTTCTTTCTTTCTTCTTGTCTTGTTTACTAATGTGTTCCTGTTCAGTCTCAGTATCTGTTAGTGTGTGGTGGTTTTTATTGTTGCTTGTCTCTCAGTCTCCTCATCTCAGCTCATCCCGGTCCTTTAGGTGAAACCTCTTTTCTTGTTTCCTTTTGTCTCTTTTTATTCTCTGTTATGTTTCCTGTTTTCTGAAATATTATCTTTAGTATTTGTCTGAAATCCTAACACAAACCTGACCAGTGTCAGGTTTTTAGTCCCTGATGTCCGCTCTCAGTCGGTCCCCTTCTCTATCCACTGTCCTGTCCCATCATTCCTGTCCTGTCATGTCCAGTCAACACTGTCAACTCTGTCCTGTCCTGTCCTGTCCTGTCAACACTTTCCTGTCCTTTCCCATCAACTCTGTCCTGTCCTGTCCTGTCAACATTTTCCTGTCCTGTCCCGTTAATCCTGTCACTTGTTTTCACTCTGATACTTAAGCTGCTCCCTGATGTGTAATTAATCCACATCAAGTTTCAGCACAACCAACTGAAAACTAAAATTAAGATCCCCTCACTCAAGCTCCTCGGTCAACCTTTCTCTTAGTCTGTAAACATAACAACCAGAAGAATAAGGGTCTGTAGCATTGCCAGCAGCCATTTCTGGAAACGGTTTTTGCCCAAACTCAAAAAATGGTTTTCCAGAAACGCTTCCTGGAACGCCTGCAGCGCAGAATTGTGTACCATTGCCAACAAGCGCTTTCTGTTCCTGGGAACAGATTCTCCTCCAATCGCGTACCATAGCCCTCTTGCTATTCTGGTAAAGGGGGTTAATCAAGGCATAGTGATCAATTGGACAGAGAAACTGTTCCCAGAAACGGGGGTACCCCTGTTTCTGGAAACAGTAGTTTTTTGGCCAGAATCAATTCTGGATTTGCTCCGGAGGCAAGTCGCCATGGTACACGGTTCTGAGGAGAATCGCTCCCTGTCAAAAAAAACTACTGATTTGCATGTCCAGAATTGGTTTCTGACCTGCAATGGTACAGGCCCTAAGAGGGAGGAAACATGAGAAAAAGAAAAAGGAAAATACAACATCTAATAGCAGACTGATCTAGGTACAAGACAGGTTTCACACATGATGTCACACAACATATTTCGATTTCTCATAGTTACTGAATGCCACCAGATATCTATTCACCTCAAATTTTGCATGGTATTTAAACCATAATTCCTCCTCATTCAATCTCTTTACAAACCCCCTAAACAACCGATGGTGTATCGTAGTGTCACAACATCTTGCTCATATGGGAATTTTGATTATCATTAAGTTAAGAATAGTAGAATAAGAAGAATGCCACACGGCATTGAGTGAGACGATGATTATTGATGCACAACAATCAACGATCAGAAGGAAGGAGAGGAAGCACTGGAGGTCTTGGCGTAATGATGGCCGTTAATTCAACAATAGAGTCAAAAAAGAGATCAGCCATGAAGCTTTTAACGGGCCAGCTGATTTGAATGGCCCCTCGAGGAGAATCATATTGGAGAAGAGTTGGTCTATGTGTTTTAGCCCAATAAGCAAGGAATATCCACATTGAAGTCAGTCGGGCTTGGTCGAACCATTTAGAAACTTTCTCCAACTTCTTTGCCATTTCGTCTTCCTCTTGTGTTCTCTCATCCGACGACAAGTCGATTGAGTTTGCGACTTTGACAAACCACTCACATCTAGCGTTTAGATCATCCATCTTGGCCTTGGCCAAAATTGCAGTAAAAGCTTCGATGAAGAATAAAAACAGTGGAAAAGCCAGTTTGAAGGCGTCGTTATTAATTTTGTGAAAATGCTCTTCAAGTTTGATCTGTGTTTTCCTTTCCCAATACTCCAGCCAGATTTGCAGGTTGCCGAAGAAGTGTTTGATTTGACATCTTCTTTTCATCTCCCTTGTGCTGGGGTCGGGTGTGGTAAGACTGTTGCCAACGCCGGCTTTGATACCAGAGTAACTTGCGCAGAACTCCTTCAACTTATCATCGGCCTGAGGGACCACAGTCTCTTCTGGAAGTAGATTAAGATAAAATATAAGTTTAGCCGGAACATGACCAGGGGAAAGTTGAGCTGCGCGTCTGAAAAAATTGGCAGTGAACGAAGATATTGGTAATCCAAAAGTTTCAGGAGCTTGATGATGGGCGGATGCTTGGGGTCTGTTTGAGTCTTGTTCAATAGAGCTGTCGAGATGGCGGTTGAGGGCGGCGCCAGTGCCGACGTGATCCATGCGGGTGTAGGATCCCGAATTCACCAAAGAGGCAGTAATTGCATCCAACCTCCCGTTGGGTACAATATTATTGGGCTCCGAAGGACTTGAGAGGAAGTATCCAGCCGGCGTTCCCCAGCCGAGTGATTGAGTTTGTGGTGGGTTTGGCACATCAGTAGCGGCGCTAGATTGGTAAAGGTTAAACTGGCTGCATTGGTTCGATTTATGCAGATCTTGTTGGCTGTAAGAAGAAGAAGCCAAATCAGAGACTTCTCCGACCCTCGATGGATGATTGTGATAGTAGTAATTTGGATTTTGTAGCCATTGAGACAAGTCACTTGGATAATCATTGATACCGAGTGAGTCTAATGGTTGTGAGTTGGACGGGTAGGATGGGATTCTAGATGCGTGAAGGTCAAAGGACTGGCTAGCTGGATGGTTGAAGTTATTCAAAAGCTGGCCAGAAGCAGCCGACTGGTCCTCATTAACTCGGCGGTTTTGGAAAATATCGTACAGCCAGATGGGCCATTCTTCTGTACTTTCGGTAGAAGCAGCCCTGCAAGTCCAGATGGTAGTCAAAAACAGATGACGCAGGGAAAGTATCATGTTCAAACTTCGAGGGTGCGGATGGGCTGGACGATTGGATACCAGAGGGCCGTCTACATAAAAAAACTTGTGCCTCACAGTTCCCAAACGGTCGACCATTTCCAGTCGCAAGCTGTCGTGACTCCAGGTTATGATGTCACTACATCTTACGATTGATACTCGATTCTAAACAAGTCTTGAGAGTTTACAAAATAACACGTGTAATAGATAATTCACATTTTGTACATGAAAATCCTGCCCGTCATACACCAACATAACCCACCGTTCGCTTGGATAACCATTATTTCACTCACAATCCATTTGAACCAACTGATCAATCGATGCTCCAGTGATCAAAAAACGGTCAAGTCCATTTATCTTTTTGGCTCGACTTCTATGTTCATCGGACTTATTTTTTATTATGTTTTCTCCCTGGTTGGTCTTCGGATCCCGTGAGCCAGGTACGCAGCTTGCGGTTGTGCCTGGTTGTGCGGATGACACTTCAAGGGCGAAAATCCTCTAGCTTATCACAAGCCCCTCGATCGGAGGGCCGGTGACCTATGGCTGGCGTGGGCGCCACTCGCGAAGCGAGCCTCCGAAGGAGGGACTAATGTCTCAAGTTTTGTTTCAAGTTTGGCGTGAGCTGAACCAAGTTTGGCAGGGGGAAACTTGCCTCCCCCTTCAGGCAATCTTTCCCCCACATTTTTGGCCAGCCTTTTGGACCATTGGAAAGGCCTCACTGACACCTACCCACAGGTCCAAAATAGATCCCCCACTTCCCACCATCACCTTTGAATATATGATTGAAAGTTGGAACTTTTCTGGCCTGGAAAGCTTGTACAAGGAAAATACAGCCGAACTACAGCTTTTCGTGTGGGGAGCTTCCCACAGCAGTTGCTGAATCTCCCTTCCTTTGATGGCAAGGAAGGGATAGAAATGTTGGCCACCCATTGAAGATGAGGGCAGCATTGGGGCCTATCAGGGCAGGGCCTCTTTGTGGCATCCTTTCAAGCCGCCTAGTTGGGCAGGACTGAGCATTTGATTCAAAAAGTGACTTCAAAACGGCCTCAAGCCACAATCTCTCAGGCCAAACCTGGGACATTAGTTGCATTCCCCTCCTTTGGAGGCTCGCTTTGTGAGTGGCACCCACGCCAGGCATAGGTCACCGGCCCTCTGATTGAGGGGATGGTGTTAAGCTAGGAAAATCCTTGGTGAAACAGTTTCAAAGCAGTCATTCCACCAGTGAATGAAGCTGTATCAGGAAACGAGGCACAGTATATGGAATCCAAATGAATATGAAAAGGAAGTTTGGACCAGACTCCTATCTGTGGAGGAATGGGAATGGGGATTGACAATTTCTCTGGTTGATTGTGAACTTGGCCTTTTTTTGAATGAGATTCAACAACACATGTATAAGATGTCTCAGACAAATAAGTACTGGTTGGAACAGTCCTGTTGCAGTCAGCTTATTGGAACTGACAAATCCCAGCTCTAATCTTGGTGTTTTTGATTAAAAGATAAACTATAAATAAGAACATCTGCAATGGCTTGTTAAAAATTCGGGTTAAGAGGGGTTGAGCTAACCTGAGGGATCCAACTGCATTTGTTTGAGGTTAAGACAGGTTAGCTCAGAGCAACGGTGGGCCTGCTACACTACCCGTAGCTGTAGCGTAATTTTGCTAACAGCTAACAAGTTATTTGTTGGCTGTTAGCAAAGATTGAGCTAATGCTACACGTCCCAGCCCCAAAAAGGGTGTCGTTAAGCTGTGTTACAGTAACCGCTGTAACGCAGTATAGCGGCACTAAAACAGCCGCTAACACTACAATGTTTTCAGGCTAAAAAACGACTGCTACGCTGCTCTTTTTTCCAAAAAAGCACAGTGTAGCGCAGCGGCCCAGTGCTGCTCAGAGCAAACCACTTTGATACTCCTTAACCCACAGGTTAAGTGTCTACAGATCTGTAGACACTTAATCACCAGAAATCAAACCTTGGGTTACAAAACCCAAAAGTTAGCCCACCCAATGCGGATGCCCGTGCGGGTTAAAATCTGCAAACACACAAGTTTTCTAGCTTAACATAAGCACCCTTGATCGGAGTGCTGGCAGGGTGCCACTTGCAAAGCAAGTCTCCAAAGGAGGGGCTTGTGAGTAAAACCGAGTTTTTTTTCTGGAAGGATTTCACTTTCAGCCCAATTTTGGGCACCTCAGCAGTAAATGGCCTGTGGCGGTCGCACCTGAAGGCCCACCAACAATCTGTGAGGTGCACCGAACAGGTGTTGCTCTCAGCTTTCAGATGGCCATCTCACATTGGAAAGTTAACAGCCATTATTGGCCTTTCCTGGCCATCAATGTGAGGGGCTCAGTAGATGCAATATATTAATACAGGTCATGCAATTCACATATTATGTACAAAAAAACCACTGTGAAACTCATAAAAACAAGAAATGATGAGTTTTTCAAATGGACATGCAAAAGTCATGAGGGCCATGTTGGCCTCCAACTTTGACCATGGTGTAGGCACAACTGTGACAAAATTAATGGTGCAATGGGTGTTGCAGTAATGTAAAAGGGGTAAAAGGGGTAATTTCCAGTGGTGGAGGCAGTTTTTGCCCACCAAAAGATGATATCCTTCCAGGAAAAAAGTCAACATTACTTGCAAGCCCCTCCTTTGGAGGCTTTCTTTGCTAGTGGCACCCTGCCAGCCTTAGGTCACCAGCCATCTGAAGCAAGAGGGCTTGTGTTAAACTAGGTGAGTTTTAACCAACCAATGTGGATGGCCTAAGAATACTAACCTGGTCAGAAAAGTCCTGTTGCAGTCAGCTTATAGGCACTGATGAATTGCTGCTCCAATCTTGGTGAGGAAAGAGGTTGAATCCAGGCGGGGGAACAGCCAGGTTAAATACTATCTACAAACCCTAACCGTTGTTGTGACCTGGGCCACATTTCTGCTTGGCTGCAAGGTAGACTAGTGCCTGCCTCCTGGTGCCTTCAGGGACAGGATTAGGATTGAATTACCAGTAACCCAGTCCCTGTCTCATCAGGTGATGAGACCTTAAAGGTGTCTCACCAAATCATCGCAGACTTTTTTGCTGAAGAAAAAACTATTCCACCGACAAAAAATGTCCTGGTTTCTCAACAAATCTAAATTAATCAATCCAACAAGCAATTCCAGAACAATTTTTTGTCACATTCAAATAATTCTTATTATATCTCTGTTATTCTTACTCAGTATTGAAGAAGGGATCCCAAATCTTATGCTTCTTTCAGTTACATCAACTTATTTCTCTCTTATCTGAATCATGTCCTTGGCTATCACATGTGGATCCCTTTAACCCTCTATCAAGCTTTTGGTGGTCTGTGTAAAGCTCAAAAGGTGTATTGATACCCTTTTACTGAATGGAGTAGGGGATGATGGAGTTTCAAGCTCTGCCCTTCTATCAACAGTGGGCCGGCTACGCTACCTGTAGCGTAGAGCAGTGTAGTTTCCGCCAACGCTACAGGATTTTCCCGTAAGTGTTAGTGGAATTGTGCTAATGCTACGCGCCCCAGGCCCTGCAACGCTGTTAGCGGCTTTTTGGCGGTGTTTTTGCCGCTACAGCCGCTGGCAGCGCAGCGTAGCGTAGCGCAAAGCTGCTACACCTTAGCGGGCAAAAAAATCCACCACTACACTTCACTTTTTTTCCAAAAAGCGTAGCAGCCCACCGCTGCTTCTATGTTATTAAATAAACAAGACCACGGTGATTGCTTGCTTGGCAGTTTATTTACTGTGATAGGATGAGTTCAAAATGAGTGTGGAGAATGATGAAGTGATGTGGGAGCACACACTCCAACCAGGGATTGAACAGAGGACCTCTTGATGAGGAATTCCCTTTGATCTACAGCCCCCCTGTAGAGGCAGATCTAGTTAAATGCTAGAGTTTATTTTCAGTCAAAAAGCTAAAACTTTAGCTTTTTGACATGTAAATTAAGATCTGCAGCCCCTGCAGATGCTCCCGGGAAGTCCTCCACTAAATTAGACTGGTTCTAGTGGAGTGAGACTGGAAACGTATGTCAACACACAAGTGGTATCAGCTGATGCAACAAAAGTAGTGTCATCCAAATAGAAATGATGTCATTCCAACTAGAGTGGTGCAGGAATATCCACTATTTTAGCGCACATGAGAGGAGATAAGATTGTTTATTTAGGCTGTGTTGGCGATTGAGTATCTTATGTAATATGTGTATGTATTTTGAATACTGGGGTTGGCCAAGTGTGTGTGTGAGTTATGTAATGAGTGTGTGTTGTGTGATTGGACATGTAGCTGAGAATGAGTGGTGTGACTTCTTATCCAGTTGGGTTGTAGGGGATCTGTAAGTGGTGAGTAGGGTAAAAGCATCTCCACCGGAGGAGCTATCATTGGGGTTCTAAAACCCAGATATAGCTCCTCTGTTTTGTGTGATAGCAACCCGATGTGGACTGGTACCCAGCCGAGGTTGCTGTATCCAGAGCCACGCTGTGAGACATGTGAGGTTTCAGACAGGGTTCACCGGGAAATGTGGTTTATGTCCTGGGTTTCCTGTCTGTCACAAGCTGTCACGGGTGCTAGAGGGTTGCTAGATCTGGAAACCGTCTAGATTTTTTTAGCTTTGGAGCTATAGTAGCACCCCGGGTGGGCGCTGATTTTCAGCTCGTGTTACTAAAAATTGGATAGCACTTCGGCTGGAGATGCTCTAAGTTGAGCCATAGAATCCAGTTCTTCAATCATATCTGAGGGTTTCTGAATTTACATAGGGGCTTCAAAAAATGACTCCCAAAGATTCAATCGACAACTCCCACCACCGGGTTGACATCAATTTTGGGAGTCATTGGTTGAATTCCGGCCGTGGTCCTGGGAGTCTTCCTCCCAATCCCAAAAAAAAATACTAAAAAATCAGGAGTTGTTCTCCCAAATCCGCCAATAGACTTGTTGTATTTGGGAGTCGCCCTCAATGATCGGAAGGATTTACTTCTGGTTAATGAGGTTGGTACTTCATCGAGGAAACCCTTCCAGTCAATGGGGTTGATGTACCTCATATTGACCGGAAGGATTTCCTTCCGGTCAATGGAGTTCTTGTACCTCATTGACTGGAAGGAAATCCTTCTGGTCAATGGGGTTGTTGTACTTCATCGACCGGAAGGTTTTCCTTTCGGTCGATGAGGTAAAGCAACCTCACTGACTGGAAGGAAATCTCTGGTCAATGAGGAGGTGTACCTCACTGACCGGAAAGAAATCCTTCCGGGAAATGAGGAGTTGTACCTCACTGACCGGAAGGAAATCTTTCTGGTCAGTGACCAATTGTACCTCACTGACCGGAAGGAAATCCTTCCGGTCAATGAGGCTGTTGTACCTCATCGGCCGGAAGGCTGTCCTTCCGATCGATGAGGTAAACCGTAAAACAACCTCACTGACCGGAAGGAAATCCTTCCGGTCAATGAGGAGTTGTACCTCACTGACCATAAGGAAATCCTTCCGCTCAATGAGGAGTTGTACCTCACTGAACGGAAGGAAATCCTTCTGGTCAATGAGGCTGTTTTACCTCATCAACTGGAAGGTTTTCCTTCTTATCGATGAGGTACAACCCCCATTGACCGGAAGGATTACCTTCCGGTCAATGAGGTTGCTGTGCCTCACTGACCAGAAGGATTTACTTCCGGTCAATAAGGTAGTTGTGCCTCACTGACTGGAAGGAAATCCTTCCGTTCAATGAGGCTCATGTTGTACCTTGTCAACTGGAGGGTTTTCCTTCCGATCAATGAGTTACAACTCCCCATTGACTGGAAGGATTTACTTCCGGTCAATATAGTAGTTGTGCCTCACTGACCCAAAGGGAATCCTTCTGGTCAATGAGGCTGTTGTACCTTGTCAACCTGAAGGTTTTCCTTCTGATTGATGAGGTACAACTCCTCATTGACAGGAAGGACATCCTCCCGGTCAGTGAGGTTGTTTTACCTCGTCGATTGGAAGGAAAAACTTCCAGTCAATGAGGTACAAAAACCTCATTGACTGGAAAGAAATCCTTCCAGTCAATGAGGGCAAATTCCAAATCTGCCAAGTCTATTGGCAGATTTGGGAGAACGACTCCCTATTTTGTAGTATTTTATTTTTTTGGGGATTGGGAGGACGACTACCAGGCCTGCGGCGAGGATTTGACCAACAACTCCCAAAATTGACGTCAACCCGGTCACTTGAGTTGTTGGTCGAAAAACTGGGAGTCGTTTTTTGTAGCCCCTTTACATAAGAGTAACAACGAATCTTTTGATTTTGGACTATCAAGAGTTGCTGGAAGGTACCACACTGGTGCCCAACAACAGTCAAATTCTAGTATTGGAGTACTTCCCTTCAATCTACAGCCCCCTGGTAGAGCCAGATATGGCTAAATGTTCGAGTCAATCTGCAGTCAAAAAGCTAGAATTCTAGCTTTTTGACATGCAAATCAAGATCTGGAGCCCCAGCAGATTGTGACGGGAAGTCCTCCATTGTCAAGAATCACAGTACAAACTGCTTGCATGCCTGGAAAAGAAATCAACCATGACTTCAAGCTGAAAACAGTCCACACCAATCCTAAGTCTCTTTTTGCGGCCATCCATCTTGTCACCAACAGTCAAAGCAATGGCTCTCACTGAAGCTTGCTTGGTCTGTGTATCTCATGTTCACCAACCCCCTGTTTGGAATTGCAGTGTCAACAACACATATTGCCACAAGAAATTAATGTAAACAATGCTCGAGGGGTGGTGAATAATTGAAATGAGTGCACATAGCAACGCTTTCCACCTCCACATCAAACTTAACTAAGTCCTCCTTGCCTGAGTGTGAAACTTGCCTTGACTCAGCTTTCACAAAACAAATCCATCAAGATCACATAATCAAGGAGCTACTTAGTCCTCTCCCCCCTGCACTGCCTAGCTTGGTAGAGAACCCAACTGATTCTTTATTCAAGCTAGGTAAGCCATTTCATTCTTTTCTCTGATTTCCTTCTACTTCCTCTCACCTCTTTGTCTCTTTCATTTTCTCTTTCTTTTAATCATTTGTAAGAGAGAACCCAACTGATTCTTTATTCGAGCTAGCAATTCATTCTGTGGTTCTAGAAATTTCTCTCCAGAGTACACAGGTCTGCTCTAGGCCAACTTATCTGTTTAAGTGAAGATTCCAGATGGGAATATTACACTGAGGCATAGCTGGAGGGACTTACACTACAGCATATCAGCAATTATTGCATGAGATCCAGATAATTTACCACCCATTCTGTTATAACATAATCCCCTCCACTCCTTCACTTTTCAATCCCTCCTCAACGGAAAAATTCTTCCTGAAGGGCACCCTAATCCTCCTATTTTGCCTATTTTTCAAAAAAAAAAAAAAATGTATCTTTCCCAATTTATTATTTTAAAATACTTTTTTATTCAAAAAATTGGTTTTTCACAACAGAAAGAGCAGAAGGTGCACAGCCAATTTTGGCGCTGATAATAGAAGGGGCCTGAACTTATCATATTGTATCAAATTTTCAAATCCCAAACAATTGTGCACAGGTGGTTATTTGGTGATCCAGTCAAATTTTCAAAAAATCATGAGTTTAGGATGAATACATGGGTAAATTGTCTGAAATTATCTCAGAAGGAAGCCAGGATATGGGTGTAAGGATTGTGTTTCAATAAGTCACTGTCTGTTGGATAGGCACTAGAAAAGAAGAACTCAATAGCTCCTGAGGAGAAATTCTAGTACCAAAGTGGGGTGAATTGCAGTCCAGACAGGAGAGGAAGATCTATCTTTAGTATCTAAAAATGAATTAAGGTGAGAAAAGGAAATGAAAAGAGAAAGAAGGAAGACAAGGTACCTACCTACCTATACAGTAGAGAAAAATTTCTGCCGTCTAGGTGAAGGGGCAGGGTGAGACTAAATACAAAGCAGAACTAGTCTTATTTAATCTTGTGACATGTTTGTGTAAGCCTGTGAGGAGCAGGGCTTACAGTGGTCCTAACACACATTCAAATTTTGAATTCTTCAGCATTTTCTAGGTTGAGTTCTGGGTGCTCAAAGTTTGTCACCACCAAAACTCAGAACTCTCATATTTCAGGGATTGCTGATATCAACAGTGGGATGATACTGATACATGTATTGGTATTGTGTCCTAAAGTATTGTGTTTTCAATACCAATACGCTGTATGGGTATCAAAAGTGAGGACCCGTCTCTATAACAATAACCAGGAGGGCTTGATATTGTTATGGTTATTGACTTGTGACACCCGTTACAATATTGATAACAGAAAAATGGCCAAAAAACCCATCAAAAAGGTGTTTCACCACTTGACCCGAAAAGTTGGTGGAACTTAGTTAAGTTAGATGTTGGGCATCCGAGCCTGGAACACCCCATATGGGGTGTGCACACCAAAGCACACCTTTTGGGGCATGCTTTTAACAAAAGTGGGGCTGGCATTTAGCTGGCCCCATATTTTAACCAAACTTTAACACAAGTCCCTCGCCTTCTGGAGGCAGGCCTCCCGTCAGGGAGGGACTTATGTGGTAAAATGTGTATCTGGCCTGAGCACCCTCAGAGGACCCGCCTGTATCCTTCTAAATTTCACTTTTTCCTCATTTAAAAAAATTCTAGTGCTCAAACCAACACACCCCACAGCCTGAGACAAATCCTCGTTGTTGCACTTCATTTGGTACAATCCTGGCCTTTTGGGGTTAAATATGAAGGCCAAACCATCCATCCCAAGTTTACAAAAATAAAAAAAGAAGAAGTGGCATTGAGCCATGGAACCCTGTATTGTCATAAGTCCATAACCAAATAAAATGCCGTACAGGGGAATATTTTTATAAGGTGTTGGAAATCATCTCAGATACAGAATATACTGCTTACATCAGCAGTGGAGGACTTCCTGTCGCGAATCTAGAAGGTGAAATTCTAGATTCCAAACTTAATTTGGTGGTGAAAATTCTTTCAGATTGAGTTTTCACCACCAAGTAAGATTTAGAATCTAGAATTCCAAGTTCTAAATTAGTCACAGGAAGTCCACCAGTAATAAGTCTCAAAAAGAGACTAATTTGGATTGGCCCTCATGGATGTGAAACAATTGGGCAGCGGATGTTTCTGCTGCCCAATTGAAGAGGAGACCCAAGCGGATCTCATGGTGTAAGGGGCAGGATTCAGGAGGTTTGATGAGACAGCCTTTTAGGGGCCCAAAGGCTGTTTTGTCCTCCGGGTGCTCAGGCCAGATACACATTTTACCACACAATTACCTCCCTGACAGGAGGCCTGCCTCCAGCAGGCGAGGGACTTGTGTTAAGTTCGTATTTCAACATATTAAAAATACCAGCCTGCCAATGGTATATTATGTGTCATACATCCATTAAAATTTGAGCAGCTTTGCCAGGCTATAGCTTCTCAAAAATTTAATGAATATAAATAAGTGACCACAAAAAACCCAGCCCCTAAGCCCATGGATGTTGTAGGTTATTCAAGTTAAGAATTGCAGGACCAATCAATTTATTTTGACTATGTGGTCAAAATATAGTCACTTGATGAAACCTGAGATATAAGTCAGAGGACCCTGTCACTTGTAATTATGTGATTATTGATTGGTCCTGGAAGTACCTTGTATTTCTATTTCATCAGATAAAACCAACCAAGTTTAAATTGCTTGAATAAATCCCAGTTGAACTGGGGTACCCTCAACCCAGCCAATTATGTTAGCGGTGGTACAGGTATTGGTGGAGTTAAGTAGACTTGTCTCTGCACCAAATACAATTGCCGATCATGTGAACAGAAAAACAAAGAGTATCTAATAGATGGTTGCCAGAACAAACAACTACATAATATAACAAGAAAAAAAATGTACAAGGGCAAGTGATACAACAGCAGAAGATTCAAGTACAGGCTGGTTCATGAAAGTAATATGAGAAGTATTCATCAATCAGACGATCTTATCCAACTCACAAACAACATCATTAATTTCAATCAATTCGCAATCAATTCTCGGATGACCTGTTTCATAAATCCAGCAGGTGAAATCCATTCTCTGTTTGAAGTCATTGTGATCAAGAAAAAAAGAAACTCAGGTCAGTGATCACCACAAGAACAGGATTGGGGAGGGGATGAGAGAAAGACAAAAACAACTGACATTGTTGATTGCAATCAAAGGCGCATGCCAGACGTTTTTGAAATAACTGATCCCTTGACTTTTTGTGCCCAAAAACGCTCTTAACAAATCCAAGTTAGGTTTGCCATTATCTGTAACCGATCGAAGTAAGATGAAGAGTAAAAATCATCATGATTTAGATCGGGATAGAAGAGGAGAGAAAAAAAAGAAAGAATTATATCACAAGATCTTACCATCCAAGGCTACGACAATCAAATACTGTCCTTCAGGTAGAGAGTTAAATTGATCTTGCTCAGTCTGCTCAGAAGTACGAGTATGAGTGGCGATTGGGATGAAAGTTTGAGAGCTGAACTGATGAAGTTCGAGGCCTTTCAGACGCCATTCGAGGCGACCCGAAGAAGCGAGCTCGGGCTTCCAAGGTTGGCAACTAAACAGACAAAGGTTGGGCTCGGGGGCTGGATTGCCCTCAGTCATCTCTAGACGTGCCACATGATCGAACTTAGTGGCCGTGCCAAAGTTCACGATTTTTGACCGAATCTCAGTCGGACTTGCTCGTGGGTCTAAATGAGCTTCGATTACTGATCCGTAGGACCCAAACCCCGCTCGGGTCAGTGGTAGTATTGGGATCCGCCTCGAAATCTCCGCAGATTCCTTCTTCGGAACACTCGCCTGCCCTTGCTCCTCGTGTGCGGAGGGGTTCACAGTTGGTATTTTAGTATCCTCTTCACTGATGGCTATCCTTCTACCATACAACCGAACCCTTTTCACTCCACCATCTACCTCCCGTGCATTCATCGTCAGAACATAAACAACAGCCTAGTGCCATGAATTTTTGAGCTCAAAGGTGCTCACCTGGATAGATAGTCATTCGCACGTGAGTAAACTTTTCTTGAGTTTTTGCAAGCTGGAAGTATTGTTGTTGGTGGGGACCTAATTTAGATTTCACAAGGATCTCAGTCCATTTCGAATTATGATCCGGAACAATCTGGAAGAGATAAGTGTAAGCGGAGAGGTAAGCTTTGACTTGAGCTTTCGGAAGTTTTATACAGAAAAGTGAGTTGAGGACTGACTTGATCGGAAGAAGTTGCACACAGATCGACCATCTGAGGAAAATTACCAATGAAATAATTGGTATCGATTTCGGCGCAGTCTAGAAACCCCTCGTCGGCTCTAGGTCGCCCGATACCACAAACATGGATAGAAGGGTCAGTTCAACGGCGAAGAAAAAATATTTCCACAAGTGTGACTGCAGTGACTTATAAAGTATTGTTGGCAAAACCAGACAGGTATATGTAGAGACATACAATTTGATGATCACAAAGTCACAATGGCCCGGTTTTCGACTGCGCTTAGTTTCCCAGCCCCCATCCATACTTTTAGGACCGCGGCCGGGGAGGATGAGGTTCGAGCCGACGCCATAGTGTTGATCAGAGGTGAAGACGACTCTGGCACCAAACAAAACTGAAGCAAGGTCAAACCTCCCAGGAGGGAAGACTGGGATGGGGTTGCCATACACTCTGAATCTGGCAATCCCACCTGGAATGAGCCCATGAATCGTTTCAGTTTGATTGTCCAGCTCTAGTTGCTAACAAGACAAAAGGGGAGAGCAAGCGAACCATCGGGGATCATGTTTAGTTTCAAGTAGCGATATCCTTTTTCTGTCTCAGGGATCTTGAACAGATGTCTGGCTGATGGACCAAGTGGGACGACAGACAAAAGCTCACGCCACTGGATCCGTTTCGGCAAGGGCCGTTAGCTATCGGATAACATGTCCCAGTACTGTAGATTGCTCGAAGAGCTCACCTCAGGGTCATCTGGAGAAGCCGGGGCAGGGGTTAGCCTATCCAGACCGTAGACAGAGCAAGCCGGGGCTTCATTGCCATTGAAGTGCGTCGTATCAATATCAAAACCGACGATCGTCCCGGATGGGACGCCCAACTGGATGATCACCCTTTGCAAGAAAGTAGTATGTCAGTAGGTTCAAAGCACATGCGTTTCGCCCACCATAAGAGCTCGGCATACCAATCATGAGTTGGGTTGTGACGACGAGATTCCCATCCCTATGTAGGAAAGGTAGCAGGATTTCTCCACACGAGATGAGATGGTTTTCAAGACTTCTACAAAACATGTACATCAATCACACCTACGTCATAGAGTGCACCATGAGGCCCGAATTGACCTCTCAAGTCTAACGGGGGCTGTATGTACAGATATCGCAGTAACCCCACAAATCAGTTTTACTTTCTCTGGGTGCTTTATATCTAGGTTTTTGGAGAGACCAACGTATGCCTTGAGCAAGGACTCTGCGGGTGCGAACCATTGATCGGAGACGGCGAGAACAGAGCTATCCAATGACTTGCTTGATAATTCTGTGTAGTTGGAAGTCAGTTTCTCGTTTGACCAATATCTGAGAAAGAAGAACCATGAACAGACAGACCGATTAGAGAGTGGAAGTGTTGATGGAAGTCAGCAGTCGGAATGGACTGGATCGATGGACTCATATCGTTGAGTGTTGAGAGAAGTGTTCTCGTCAGAATAAATAGAAACTTAAAAATGCCATTCGGACAACCAACTTTGTAAATAAATAAGGGACATGTCAAGAAACTAAAATGTGCAATTTTTTCCGAAATGATATCCAACACTCCCTCACACTCCATTGCTGCTATGTTTCATTGATCTAAAAACCTAAATACTTTTTTGGGTATTCCCTTGGACAAATCCTTGCCCATGTAACTGCACCTGACCATTGATTCCCCTATTTCCTGCACTCCTGCTTTGTTTTCCCCCAATGGTAGATCAGATTTCATACTTTCTTCATCTTTTTTTCTCTACACACTGCACAAATCAACTCATCGGACAAGCCAGTCCGACAAGTGCTTAGACTGAATTTGTCCAATGAGTTGGGTGGCCTGGTGGTGGGGCATTGCGCTGCTAGACTTGTTGGACTAAGTCAGTCTGCTCACTTGTCGGACTGAACCGTCCAACAAATCAGTTTATGCAGTGACAGGAATGCCATGCATACCCAATCTGGTTCTGCCTGTACCCTCTCTTTACCCTCTCCCGCTCTGCAACCAAGATTCCAATTCTGCAGAGACAGTCTCTTCTGCAGATCAGATAATTACCCCTTTTAATCTGCCCTAACTCAATTAATTTGGCCTAGAAAAGGTAGTGTTGGTTGCTTTGCCTCTCTGCTGTCTAAACAGGCAGTACCAAATTTGCCTCTGGATGCCAGTGACAAATTTTCCTCTACAGCCTGATCTCAAAAATCATTGTTCCCAAAAGACTAATTCACCACACTCTGTCCCAAAATTATGTTGCTGTCTGATTTGGGGCAGGATCAAATTTTCCAGCAAGACCTGCACTTGTGGAAGCAAAAACTTAAGACCATCTCCACCGCAGGAGGTGTGGTCGGTTGCTAAATCTCTGAGTTTGGCAACTGCGTTGCGCCTTTAGCAACCTGGATCACAGATCAAATCCACTGCAGGGTACTATTTTAGCAACCCATGCAGTGTTGAGATGGGGGACTTGGGGGGAGTTGTGTGAAATGTAGTAGAGGTTCACCAAGATCTGTGGTGATAGGTTTGACGGCGGGTGCTATAGCTACCAAGAGCACAATTCTCACATTTGAGATCAATTTTGCACCCCCGGTGGCGGCGCTAAATAAAGGTTGGGGTGCTAAATTTGGGATAGCACCCAAATTTAGCACCCCCATGGAGAGGCTCTAATGGGATGAAGATCATGAATTCCTCACCACTGAGTGCTCTCCTCAGCTACCTTATTTGGAGATTGCTTTAGTTGGTGCCAAGATAACAATCAATACCAAATCATGTAGTCTGCTTGTTGAAGTTTCAAACTAGGCACTGCTTGATACACATTTCTAACACATCTATGCAAGACTCTATACTAGCCTAACTAAGCCTCTCTAACTTCGGGGTATCTGGACCCCCTCCCGGAGGGCTCTCTGTGTGAGTTATTGGCTTTGCTTGGCATGACCGCTTCCCAATTTGCTGGCTCCTCAGTGTAGTCAATGCCTTTGAGCAATTATTAAAACCACACCGTTTGGTGTATTACAAAGCGGGCTGGATGACCATTAGCTTGGCATAACAGCTTCTCAATGGTGTACTTTCCATAATCCTAGAGCCACCGGTGATTAATGGTCAAGGCATCAAACCAACAGCTGGGTTTCTGATGCCAACACAACATTTCATCGGATGGTGGCAGTATTTCATGTATTAGTATGCTACAACAATGTTGTTTCAACCATACATGCAAGGAAACATGGAATATACAAGAAGATCACATCGCTTATGTAAGTCAATAGTTCAAATACACCTAAGGAGGATCAGAGGAGACAAAATTTGAAGGGTTGTAACCTGAGCAAGGATGTCCCCATGACTTCAAGTTGGGCACCAAAAGATAGGCGCCGCAGAGGCAATTAAAATGGTCTAAAGGGCAACTCGCTGGCTTGTAGGGAAGATGGGTAAAAATTGGAAGGCACAAACTCACCACCAAAACCACCCATGCTCTCATACCAAACAGGCAACATTACTTTCAAGTCCCTCCTTCGGAGGCTCGCTCCATGAGGGGCACTTGTGCCAGCCCAGGTTACCAGGCCCTCCGATTGAGGGACTTGTGTTAAGTTAGGGCTCCATACTGGCATTTGAGGAAATGTACCATCACACTACATCACCATGTATTTGTCATACAACAGACTCAGCACTAAGGATCTTCCTTGCAATTACTAAGGATGCTTTTCTACCCTACTTCATAGCCTCAGCAACATTCAAGCTTTGGCTAATCCTTGGGTTACATATCATATTGCATGTATAGGCACCCTCAGCAATCTTCAGTGCTTTCTTTAAAGAAAGTATTTTCAGCTTTGAAGATTCAAAAGCACATTGCTTTTCAGTTATGAAAACAAAGGCAAGACCAATGCCCCTCTTAATGATCATACCTGTTTTGGCATTCCTTTCTCATGCACCTAACTTCTTTTCTGGATTTGCGCACTTCATCTTTCAGCTTTTGAACTTCGACTCGCACAGTCCTCAAACTTCAAACTTTGACTCACCCTTCTTTGCACCCACCACACTTACAATGCTTGGTCCTCAGTCATGGACTACTTCATGGACTTTCCCTGGTTTCCTGAACTCAGAAGCTATGACCTCCCACTCTCATTTCTTCTGCTTTGACCCTGTGACTTCATCTCTTGTTTGAACCCATGTCATACCTTTGTAGTACTAGTTATATTTCCTATATATGCTGTCTACTTCTATGATTTCATCTTGTCCTCATCAAAATAAGATTATAGTTTCCAGAATAAATTGATTCAGCCTTCTTCAAGCCTTGCCATTACAAACCCTTTGAGTGTTCTTACTCTAAGTCCCTCTGAGCCTAGTAACTCTTCTTCAAAATAAAGAAGACCTTCAAACAATCAGTCCCTTATTCGAACTATCTGCTTTCCTTTTCTTCCTTCAATAGTGCCCACCTGTCTCTTGTAAAAGACACCATGTGACAGTATTCAACAATTCTGGTAATTCCTATATAGCTCAATTGTGAGAGGATCACTCATGAAGGCTGAGGTTGTGGGTTTGACTCACACAGTGCAACACTGGTTAGTTACAATATACTACAATAACCACTGTCATCTGTGTATCACAACTCACACTGTTAGTAGTGACTCCTGTTAATGCTACTAGTAATGGTGGGTTTTTTTTGTGGAGGGTATCATAACAGTTACAACTTTTTTCCTCTTCAAAAAAAGTATTGTGACTTTTTGGGCACCAGTTAACACATTAAGCACAATACTGGTGAAGGTAATAACATCCTCCACCGTTCAAACAGGTCATTCTGCCTGTTTGACAGGTCGGACAGGCAGAAAAGCCTGTTTGACAGGTTGGACAGGCAGAACAGCCTGTTTGACGGGCCGGACAGGAAGAAAAGCCTGTTTGACTGCTTGAACAGGCAGTTCAGCTTGTCTGACCAATCAAACAGGCTTAATGCAAAAGCAACAGCCTGTTTGACCAATTGAACAGGCTGAACATCCTGTTTGATTAGTCAGACAGGCTTCTCTGCCTGTTCAACCAGTCAAACAGGCTGAGCTCCCTGCCTGACTGGCCAGCCCCAGTAACATAACTTAAAGCTGTTGGAGTTACTGGGGTATCTTAACAGCAGAAAAAAAAACCTTCAGAACACAAGCTTGTACCGTAACATGCAAAGGGTTACAGTTATTGTACCAATTACAGATAAAAAATTGTTATGTTACCAATAACGGTAACATAACTACCCACTGTTTCCCACAGTACACAACATTTCTTTTCACCCCTTCAAAACTTCCCCACAATTGATCAGGAAACCCTCTGGTAACTCTGCAACAGAAACCACACACACACTTGCCAACGAAAATCACACACACTGGATCCTTTTGGTAATAAGACTGTCAATGCTGATTTTCTGATTTTTGATGTGGTTATTCAATCCTTCAATATCCCCCTCTGATCTCCACCTATCACACCATTACCTGTTCTACTCCGTGATTTCAGTGTATTCCTATATTACTTTGTTTTAACCTTGGCCAATGCCCACCCAACACCTGCCATTTACAACTCCTCAACAAAGCATCCAAACCTCTTCTTGGTATGCTGTGTCATGCAATTGTCTCAGCCTAGCTGAGCCTTACACCCACACCCCTCATCCACTAAGTTTGGTCCCTCTTATTCTTATTGCCATTCTGATCTTACCAGTGTTCCTGCACACCTAATCCGTGATTTGCCGGACCCTGTAATTTCGGCCATGTGCCCAAATGCTTCCTCTGCTTTTCACTGTTGAGAAGATTGGAAGCAGCCCAGGAAATCATCGCAACATGGGGGATGGGATTGTGGTGAGAGTTTAAGCCAAAAGCAAAAAATTCACCCAAAAGTGACTGACTTGATGTATTACGTAATGCGTTTATGGGTACATATGCGATAAGCTCGTGCTGAGTTTTATTGTACCCAGCCTGTTGACCATCTCAACTTCTCAAGCAGTTGAAACTTGACCATCAAACACTTGCGAAACGTCGACTGAACCCTACAAAGAACAAGATGGACTATTACGATGACGAAGACCCAATGTTCGAAGCTGAGGAAGATGACGACCCGCCAGCTCAACCGAACCACCGCAACAATCCAGCCCGGATGGGCGACGGCTTTGGGGGTATACTGAACTCATTCAATCGGGTCGAAAGAGGATTCGGGATGCACAACGATTGGCCTCATCTCGGAAACCCCATGATGGGTTACGGCGGTCATCCATCCATGAGGCCGCCCGCAAGAGCTTTCTCGAAAACTTATAAGGCTTATTCGACCGCCATATTGGAGATCAAACAGGGTCGAGGTGAACAAACTGGCGGAAGGAGCAATGTGATGCATGGTGGAAAAAGTAAGTAGATCGTCTGGCTACCCACTTTCTCATCCTCTATTCTGACTTTCAATTCCAAATCTTTCATCAACTTCTAACCATCATATTATTCTATCTTTCCTTCAGTAATCATGCCACAGGATGCCCTCGTTCAATTGACCGAAATGGATATGGAATCACCTTTCATGTTTGAAATTCGAAATTCTTCCCCAACCAAGAGAGATCTCTTTACCCACTGTGGGGTCTTAGAATTTATAGCCGATCCAGGGACCGTACACTTACCTCAATGGGTTTGTAATTTTGCATTTTTTGTATCAAAACTAGTCCTCCAGATCTTGCTGAATTACTGATTTGTTCCGGCTTTGGTCTTCCCTAGATGATGACTCGCTTAGAGCTGAATGAAGGCGACTCAATTAAACTCACTGGTGCACGCTTACCCAAAGGAAAGTTCGCCAAGGTGCAAGCTCAAAGCACTCTGTTCCTAGAACTTGGTGATCACAAAGCTGTGTCAGTACTCCTAATATACTCCAAAACACCATTTGCACGCATGTCTAATACATAGTACAAATTTGCTTTGGGCAGACTCGAAACTGCTCTACGAAACTTTTCTTGTCTTACCAAAGGGGATCTCATCGAGATTTACCACAATATGATGACTTTCGAAATTCTGATCATGGAGCTCAAGCCCGATGACGCACCGGGCGTGAGCATTTTTGAAACCGATCTTGAAGTGAGCACACAGTCTTAGGGTCCTAGATACACACCCCAAACAACTCGAGATATAAGCCGCTCAATGTACTTCCGGTTTATCAAGGTTGACTTTGCACCACCACTCGGATACGTAGAGCCTACTCCGGTTCCGAGGGCACCACCGGCGACGATGGCTTCGAAACTAAACATCGACACCTCGGGCACTCAATCTGTAGATGCTCGTGGAAGCGCAGCCAAAGCACCAGGTGCTCCTCATGCTGCTGGTGGCCCAGTCACATGGGAAGCTTTTAAAGGAGGCGGCCGCACGATGGGCGGCAAAGTCGTGAAAGGAAAAGGTGTCCAGAAGAAGAAAATCGAACAAGTCGACTCGAGCAGTAAGATCTTCAGGACTGATGTCCAACGGATCATCACCGCGGACACTCAAATTGGCGACAGGCAAGTCCCGGCGAGATTGGATTTGCCATTTGGGACGGTCAGCTATAAACCATTTTTCAAAAAATATCCTGTGAACTCTTCATTTTTTTTGTTTTTCTGACAAGCTTATGTGATTTTTTATTATAGCTGTTCTTTGGATACAATGTCAAACCGTATGAACCAGCCAAAGCTGATGGGGAAATTCCAGCAGCCCCTGCGGCCCCCTTTGCCAACGTTTCCAGTGGCGGTAACACCTTATCTGGCCGATCCAGGTCGATTGCAGAGGCGCAAGGGCAGGGATCGACATCGTCTTCACAAGCCGGCCCAGGAGCTTTTTCTGGGCAAGGCAATTCCCTCAGTCGCCATAAGTCTCCAAATGAAGTCATCGTAATCGATGACTGAACGCCCAAATCATGTCCTTTACTATGTTGTTGCGGTCTGTTGTAAATCTATCGATCTTTGACAAAAAATATAATGCAATTTCATATCCGCCCGATTACATCGCAATGCTTTGCAGAACACATGCTTTCTAGAGTCGTCGCTGCTCTCGCCGGTCTCTGGGCCCAGCTGCATTTACTGGAGGACTTCCCATGGCCATCTACAGAGGCTGTAAAGTCAAATTACAGGACTAAATCCAATTATTATCTGCCAAAATTTAGCTTTACAGGGTCAAATTAAGAATCTCCAGGGGCTGTAGATCCTGTAAGAATCCGCTCTTAGCAGGCTCCAAGAATGCGCTCTTGGCCCCCGTAGACCAACATGATACAGATCAGGACGTGTTGTGTTCAAACTCAATAGCACAGAAACATAAATTACGGTCCGCAGCACAAACCTAGAAGACCTAAGCTGATGACAGTTTGAACTCTGTTTGACACTCGCTCATAGGACCTAGAGAAGATCTGAAAACAAGAAAGAAAATGGAAAATCCGCCAAGCACCACAATAAAAAGAAAGTGAGTAGCATAGATTAGAGACAATAAGACAATTGAAGAGCGAGAGCTGACAAGACTCAACCACTGAGATTCATTGCACTCTCACACAGGATTACTGCACTAGACAACCAAAGTCTGAAGAACCTGATCAATAGGATCTCGGAGAACCAGGAACTGGAACTTGACGAACAATGAAGAATATCTGTTGGAATTCTCACCTCCTGCCCTCAGGAGTGTCTTCTCTTTTTTATTCATTTTTATTTCTTATTCATTTTTTCACTGCCGTTGTCCCACAAACTGGCCATCTTGTATCTAGCTATTTGAATCTGCGCTAGTACATGAGAAATTCATCATCAGTTCTTCTAATCTCAAAAACTGTTCCTTCAAGAAGCCTTTTTTACCCTATTTGTTGTGTCACTCGAGAGCCTAGGGCCATTTTAAACCCCTTTCAGCTGAAGTGAATCCGCCTACTTAAGACTCAAAATTCTATCATACCTTACGACACAGAGTCATACCTTCTCAAAGATACCTCACATGAGTGTTCTATCAATGGTGGGCCAGCTACACTAACAGGAGCGTTAGTGTAGCGCAGTGTTAGATTTATAAGCTACCCTAACCAAAACTAACTGTTAGATCAATTGTTGCCTATCTAACATTACAGAATATTTTGGAGAAAATTAAATGGCTGTTAGCGTAGTGTTAGTGCAGATGAAAGAGATTAGCTAACACTAACCAAATCACCTGTTAGATGATGGTTAGTGCCGTTAGTTTGCACACAAGCTACACTAACCATTAGTGTAGTGGTTTTTCAAGTTACGCTAACTGTTAGTGTAGTGGCAAAACCATCATTCTATATTTCAACTCAGATTATGTAAGCTTTCTTGCAATTGATCACAGTGGACCATATTTGACCTCAGAACACTTAAAATTTTACTTGAGATATATAGTACAAGATAAAACCACATTACATTTGACCATCAGACTTGACATCTCAAATCAATGTTCAACCTGATCAACCACACATATTTTTTTTTTCTTTTGTTTTCCTTATTTGTTTGATATTCTTACACTTTAGACTTTAACTATGATAATGAAAATAACAATCTCAGATGGAAATCTTTCTGGGGACATGAAAAGATTTATCATAGCTATCAAAGAACAAATCATTCCGTGATGTGTTGCAAATTTTACCTATAAATGTTTTTTTTCCTCTTTTTTTTTTTTTTTTTTTTTTGAGTCTTGTTAGATTTGAAAGTTTGGTGTAGCGTAGTGTAGTAAGATTGAGCTACACTAACTAATAGAGAAAAAAATGTTAGTGCAAAAACAGTTACGCTACAAGTTAGTGTAGTGTTGGTTAATTTCACTAGAATTACAAAAATTTTGAAGGGAAAAATAATCACTACACTAACATTTAGCGTAGATGATGTTAGCTTTCTCTAAAGCTACAGAATTTAATGAGAAAAAATGGAATGCTACCCTAACAGTTAGTGGGCAAATAGCAAAATTAGCGTAGTGGCCCACCGTTGGTTCTATCTAGAGAGTGTAGTTAAGCAGCTAGACAACTGACTGCCTGTCCCAAATGATGAGTTCACATAGCAGTTGTTGGAAGCAAGGATCACAAATAAGCGACAAAGAGTAATAAGGAAAGAAGGAGATTTACCCTAGTAAGCCGAGAGCAGCTCTAAGAAAGATATTCTGGGAGCTGAACTGTCTGCATTCAGCTCCCGCACATCTCATTGCATAGAAAAACTTTGTGTCATTATCTCTCAACTCTAGTCTCTATCTCTTATCTCTCAGCTGTCTCTCTAAGAGTATAAATCAACTCCTGCTTTTAGGTATATTCCTGCTTATCATTTGTTTTCATGTTACAACTAATCTTTGTGTTAGACCTAGATCAAAATTTAATAATGAAAACTTGCTTTTAGTTGTCCAAAATCTTTCAGATCCTATGGGAAGTCCTCCCCTATCTTACACTTTTACATGGCATCTGGTGGGCGCAAGGAGGTTTGGGACTGGGTCTGAGGGTCATCCCAAATCCCACACCCTGAAGATGCCCCAGGATCCCCCCATACCCCAAACCTAAAGGTCACAACGCAACCTCCACAGGAGGTCAGCATGTGCAGCGGCGGAATGGGAGAGACTTGAACATAAAGTCTAATTTCTGGGAGTGAAAGAAATGACCAATGGCTGGAGGGAAATTATTAGAGCCTAGTCCTCCCCCTCAACCTCTACGGGCCTGCTCCTAAGGATGGTAATTGGGCGGGGTGTCCAACAGGCTGTCTGAGCTCAGACAGGTGTGGGCTGGGTGTGGACACCAGGTTTTGACTTTTTTCATATTGGCCTGGCCCACTGAAGTCACAATTGGCGCAGGCCGGGCGCAGGCAGCACACAGGCGCCCCACAGGCTTAAAAAAACAGTAAAAAATTAACAGAAGCCTCCCCATTGCTTTACCAGTGGGCTGCCCATGGGAAAACCACCTGCCACCAAGAAAGCCTGCTTGCCTGGCTGGGTGCTGCTGGAAAACCCGTGTCTATCACCACCAAAAAAATTGGGCATGCCTGCTGGCAGTTGACATGCAAAAACATCTGTCTTACAATGGGTCCTACTTTCATGTTACTACTGTTGAAACAGTTCCTTACTCAAATTTTTATGCTGAGTATGGGGTTTGTCTTGGTACCAGCAATCCTAGCTTAACAGTTGTGCTCATTTGAGCAGAACAAACTGTGCCTGAACAGTTGTACCTGAGCCAACTGTTGAAACACGTAAGGCTCAGTCAGGACCACTGGTTTCCTGCCCGGCTCACTATGGCACAGGCAAGTCATTGAATGGAGTGTGTATCCCTTACCCAACCTGATCAGGATACCCAGTTTGGTCCTTGGATGGAGTAAACACCTTCTCCAATGACCAATCAGTCATGAGAGGGAGAAAACACCCCCTCCAATGACCAACCAATCATGGAGGGAGTAAACACTCCCTGCAATGACTTAACCAGTCGTGAGGGAGTGAACACTCCCTGCAATGACTTAACCAGTCGTGAGGGAGTGAACACTCCCTCTGCTGACCGACCAGTCATGACAGGGAGTGAACACTCCCTCAAAGGACTCATTGCTCATGGAGGGAGTGTTCACTCCCTCTCATGACCAGTTGGTCATCGGAGGGAATGTACTCCCTCTAATGACCGACCAGTCATGAGGGGCAGTGTTCACTCCCTCCAATGGCCGACCAGTCATGAGAAGGAGTAAACGCTCCCTTTGATGACCGACCGGTCATGAGAGGGAGTAAACACTCCCTCCAATGACTGACCCGTCATGAAAGGGAGTAAACACCCCCTCCATGACCATTCGGTCCTTGGAGGGAGTCAACACCCCCTCCATGACCATTCGGTCCTTGGAGGGAGTCAACACTCCATTTGATGACCAACTGGTCATCAGAGGGGATGTTTACTCCCTCCGATGACCAGCATCGGTCATCAAACAGAGTGTTGACTCCCTCCAAAGGACCAAATGGTCATGGAGGGGGTGTTGACTCCCTCCAATAACCAACTGGTCATCAGAGGGAGGGTTTACTCCCTCCAATGACCAACTGGTCATTGGAGGGAGTGTTCACTCCCTCCAAGGACCCACTGCTTGTCAAATTGTGAGGTTGTACAACCTCGATGACCCAGCAGGTCATTGAGGTGTACACCCCAATGACCCGGTGGGTCATTGAGGTTGTACAACCTCGATGGCCCGGCGGGTCATTGAGGTGTACAACCTTGATGACTGGGCTGGTCATTGAGGTGTACAGCCTCGATGACTGGGCTGGTCATTGAGGTGTACAGCCTCGATGACTGGGCTGGTCATTGAGGTGTTCAACCTCAATGACCGGGCTGGTCATCAGGGTGTACACCTCAATGATCCTCCGGGTCATCAAGGTTGTTCGACCTCAATGACCCGCTGGGTCATTGGGGTGTACACCTCAATGACCCGGCGGGTCATCAAGATTTTCCAACCTCAATGACCAGCTGGTCAGGTCATCGAGGTTGTATGACCGTGATGTGCCGGTGGGTCATCCAGGTTGTACCCCTGGATGAACAACAAGGGTGTTCATCGAGGTGGTATGTACACTTGGGCTCTGTGGAGCTGAGCAGACTTGAGGGGGCTCAACCTCCTGAGCCATTTATTATGTTGTGCCCCAAAGCTAAACACACTCAGTGCACTCAAGTGCTGAGCCTCATCACCATAGGTAAGACAATACTCAGGTATGCTTGGTCTTCTGGAAGAACAGTGTAACATGGAAGTAGGAGTCATTGTTCCATTGAAATAAGCTGCATGTCAACTGCTGGCAGGCGTACCCAATTTTTTTGTGGTGTATGTCATTTCGGACACAGGTTTGGGCTAGAAAGCAAAATCTTGGGGTTGATCCCGGCCCAGCCTGTCCATTGATATAGCAAGTTTTGCCGGGAAGCCTGGACCCACCTGATTATCATCCTAACCTACCCCAGAGCCAAAAAAGACTATGCATCTAAGCTTTCATTCGGCACTTGTCCCATGCCTTCATACCCAACATGTCTCCCTCTATTTTTTCTGAAATCATCCAAAACCCGTCTTTTTTTCAAAAGTATAAACCATGGATCTTCATCCCTCATTTCTTGTTAATCCAGGATCCATGCCAGTCCCAATTTTGAATTTATCTATGCATCATGCAAACAAAATTTGTATAATACATAATTTGATTAGTATTTTTTTTACCAAAGACCTATATTAAATACTCCTTGCCATCGGTCTGGTAATTTCAAAGATCTTAGTTGCCATCCTTAAGAACACTCCAACATGCAGCCACCCCGCCCCAGCCCAAACAAAATTCCCAAACATAAAAGAGTGATTGATATCTGAAACACCACAAACACCCACCTACTCACCCCCAAGAAGTTTTTCATGCTCACAAGGAGGTTGTCACACTTCCAGTATTCACGACTTCCCAAAACCAGTGGCTGCCAACAGAAACATGTTTTTACCACAAACCAAATTGTCAACAGTGTCAATTTGGAGAGGTTTGCTCTCCTGTTTGTATTTTTAATGAATTGTTCTTGATGTGCGCCCTCAGCTGTCTGTTGTCAAAAGAAGCATTCTTTGCAGTGATGTTGAAAATGAGCAGGATCGGTTTCAGGGACATTTCGATAGCAAGGTAGGTTGGGGAATGGTTGTAAGTGAAGAACAAAAGGATTGGAGGCCAGGAGTTTTCTCCTCTGTGGCTTCAAGACCATGATCCATGAGCCAAATGAATCTTATGGATACAGAAGATGATCTTTGGGAAATCCACAGAAATATCTGCAGAGCTGGCTAGTCTCCTGAGAATTCCTTTTTCCTGGAAAACAGATTCCTGCCATCAATTTTTGCAATTAAGTTTCAAAATATCAGGTGTAGGCACGCATTGGGAATGCTAAAAAATTTTTCTATTGGGGGTAGATTTGAAGTGTAGATTTTTAATAAGTTTTTTTCTGTTTTTAGGCTTAAAAATCTCTCCTGTCTCTGCAAGAAATCAAACACAATTCGTGAGCCTATCTACGGATAGCTCTCCGTGTGAGGTCCCCAGTTAAGCTAGGAGGTACCAGCTGTACCTGTTTGACCAGCGGGGTAACCTGCTCTCCAAGTACTTACGGGTTGTACCCTTGCCAAGGAGCAGCAGTGGGTTGCTACACTACCCATAGCAGGTAGCGTAGCAATATTTGCTAACAGCTAACGGCTTTTGCCGTAGCTGTTAGTGGTTCAATCACTTTCACTATGCTGCACTACAGCCTTTGTTAGCAGTAAAAAGACGCTACAATGGGCTGTAACGCAGCGTAGCAGCCCTTAGGACCGCTAAACTACACTATTTTGGGAAAATAGTGTAGTGTAGCATAGCAACCCAGAGCTGCAAGGAGGTACAGGCTGTACCTTCTCATCAGGGAGGTACAGGTTTACCTGTTGGTGAGTAGGAAATCTTGCTGGGTGAGTCGTGTTAGAGTATAGTTGGTGGAAGATTCAAGATTATAAAAACTACAGAATCCCATAATCATGTACTTACATCCCAAACCTAGTTTAGTGATAGTCTATTTGTCCCACACACTTAGGGTTTGTGGGTGGTACTTATCCGTTGATCCCGCATCCGGCTCCTATCTTTTTCCTCACAAGAATTATAGACTGGGAACTTGTCAATGCCGCAAAGCTTCCTGCAACAGGACTGCTTTGACCAGGTTAGTGGTTCAAACTTATTCTTGAAATTTCACCAAGATTGCAGACCAGGAACTTGTCAGTGCTGCAAAGCTGACCGCGACGGCACTGCTTCAACCAGTACCCATTTGCTTACTTTGTTTATGGCATCTTATAAGTTGCAGTGTGTACTTACACTCCTGGCCAAGCAGGTACAGGCTTGTAAAGGACAAGAAAGGTGTGCGTGCAAGTTCTTTGTGAAGAACAGACAATGTGAGAAGCACTATCACCGAGTTGAGTGATGAGAACAGGAGCACATCTTTGTGAAGAACCGACAATGTGAGAAACACTATTACTGAGTTGAGTGATGAGAACAGGAGCACACCTAAACAAATGAAGAAACAAAGAAGAATGAGAATGAAGAGATGAAAGAAATAGGTCACACCTGAACGATCGGGGCCAGTGGAGGAATGACACGAGTTGAGCTGAGTGATGATTCAAAGAGAAGTTGAAAACTGAGAATGAAGAAAAAAGAATTACAACCAATTGAGCTGAGGGAAGTACCTAAATTGATTCATTAGGTTTCAACCCTATCTATCATCATTGCACAACATTGAGTGTCATGTTTCCTCCGCAGCTTATTCTGTGTGTGAGCCCGAATCCTTGATACTTCAATAGCTTGTACCTCCTTGAGGAGCAGGTACAGCCTATACCACCTTGCTAATCAACCTGTGTCAAAAAAGAAACATTAAAATTGAGTTGGTATTCAGTGCAATAATTCTAATAAATCATCACTTTCCTCTTTTCTGTGCAAAACAAAAACCAAGTATCTAGGCAAAACATGAAGCCTGGTCGGGTCATACTTATTCCAGAGCAACATAACAAAAAATAAATCATAGACAAAGTGGTATGTGACTTTTGATTGTCTGTGGGTGATTGAAACAACAAATGAACCAAATGTGGTACATCACACTGGGTACTGGAACACAGACACTTGGTTGTGATTGATTGAAGTCTTGCACCGCGTATCCTACTTGTTCTAGGATGGTGTCTATGAAGATTCCACTGAAATTCTCTTTTTTGTACCCTTATCACATCTTTATTTACAATGTGAATGAGTTCTTGATTCCTAACGCAGCGCTTCCGCGCTGCTCCCTAGTCCTTAAAAATAACTCCAAGGATTTTAGGGTTTGTATTTTTCTTCCCTCCTTCAGTGACCAAGGGATATTGAAAGTTGATGAAGAAAAAAAACTGCTATAAATTAGCTACATAGAAATGTGTGACATTTCCTGTACCTCAATATAAGGCCTGTCCCACAATAGGGCCAGGCTGTGAACTTGACTGAGGAGGAGGCTTTTAGTGGAAGGGAGGAGGTGTATTAGAGCCTTTGGATTCGAACTCAGGGTCCTTGGAAGGAGTATGAGTGTCCTTACTCGCTGTACAGCCCTTTTGACATCTTTTCTCAAGGTTAAATAGAGGAATTTGTAGAGACTGTGAAAAGTAAGATGTGTCTGATGGGATTTGAACCCATGACCTCAGCAATGCTGAGACACATACTAGAGTGCTGTGTTTACCAACTATGCTACAGGCGCTTGTGGATTCCAGGATAGTTGGGTGGTAGTCGATATGGTTCAACTCATCAGAAGAGTGATACATCATGATAGCACACTAACAGAAACCTCAACAGTATTTTTGCCAATGAGAAGCTATGCAACCTTATTTTTGTTGGTAGAATATCCTAGAATTATAGTAACTGTGTGATCTTCTCAAGATTATGATTCAAGGATGAAATACAAACTTATGTTTCAATTGATTATGCTTCCTAGCATTTTATGCTACTCTTAGTCAATTTATTATGTTATGACATTATTACACTCTTTTATACTTATTTTATTATCTATAAAGTATTCTTAAACAATATATTTTTGTCTAAGAAGCTTTTTATGTGTTATTAACAGTTTTGTAACATGTGTGGCAGGTTTGTAATGATTTTTACAAGTCATTAGTTCTACTTTGAGAAAGGTTATGAAGGAGCAGGAATCTGAGTGAACCTAGGTTACTTTTGGTTTAGATTTCATTTATGAATTAATATTCCTCACTTGATGTAGACTTTTTGTTATATTTCACTTATTTCAGGGTTCTTTATCTTATTTATTCATTTTCTATTATGTCTTCCATTTGTTTATTTTGTTGATCACTATATATAGCAGCACTGGGCTGCCAAGCTACATAGTGTTCGTATTTTGAGCCTGAAATCACTGTAGCATTATCAGATTTTCTAGCGTTGCTACACTGTGCTACACAGTGTTTTTTTAGCTGGTTTTCCTGCTAAAAACAGCCATAACACAGTATAAAAATGGCCTGTTTGAGGCCAGGACACGTAGCAATAGTGAAAACACTGTGAACAGCCACACAAAACCTGTTAGCTGTTAGTGGAATTATGCTGCGCTACACTACGGTTAGCGTAGCAGGCCCACTGTTGTATGTAGGCTTGTCTCTGCATAGTAGCAAACTGACAGTTTAAGAGCTGCAATAAAGTGTTAGATCTCAAAAACTTTCTGTATGTGGGTTTTTGAAAAACTCACATACAGGACCAACAGTTGGCAGAGCTAAGACAGAGATTGGCAGAGCTAAGACAAAGAGTGGCAGAGCTAAGCCAGAGAGGATCTATAGAGATGATAAATATACATTCTGCACAATCATGGATCAGAATTGTTAACATAGGCATTCTTGCTTTAATTTTGATTGCACATCCCCTCATTTCAATAACAGACACTCCATGAAAAAAGTAAAAAAAAAAAAAGAGAAACACATGAGACCTGACATATCATGAAAATCTGATCTTGTAAACAGGTAGGGAAAGGGTAAACCTGAATTAAAGGAACTGCTGAGAATAGGGAGCCTTATCCAGGATAATGAGCAGTGGTTTGCAGTTAGCTCACTTCAGGCCTTGGAAAGCAAGACAGATGGTAGAGGTACAGCATGGCCAACAAAGGTAGCTGCAGGTGAGATGGACATTGCTCAATGGAATATTGCATTAAACTGTGCAGGTCTACTCCCAGAACTCAAAGACACTCTTATAGGATTTGGTGATGTTTTTCTTCAAGGGATCCTGGTTCATCAAGTTGAAGATTGACTATGGTACAGACACGAGAATCATGTGTCTGACTACATCTTGAAAGACAAGCTTCAGAGGTCAAGAAAGGGAAGATTTTCAGACCGTTTTCTCACCAATAAATCACAAAACACTTCCCATTCTTTAGGTCAAGTGCAATAGGTGTGGTGGTGAATGGGGACAGTAGCAATAAGCTCGAGGATCACCAAGCCGGAACCAAAACATCTTGCCACTCTGCTCAGCAGATCAACAGTGTCAGAATCTATGTATGGAAACGGAGCCAAGCGTAGAAGGGACCCTAGCTAGTAGTAGAGTTTGAGCTTGAGGAAACTACTTGTGAGCCAAAATAAAGCTCATCAGATCAAGCCATTGAACAAGTAGACTGAGCATAAGTGTTAAACTTCTGAGATTCTAGACTCATAAGAAGCAAAGGACACTGGTCAAATGCAAAAGAATTAAAACAAACAACTCACAGGCATAAACTGACCGAAATTCAAGTTTCATCCTAGAATATAGAATCAAATCTCTCCCTATTACATATTCATTTTCAGTTCTTCAGATTTATCATCTCACATCTCACTTCTCAGTCTGAACTCAAATACAGCTACACGTATTCTGCTTTTAGGTACAACCATGTTTACATTTCTTATCATTCGTGTGAGGCAGTTTAGTAATGCATGAACAAGTTTTGAGTTGCTCGAAATTTTTTAGGTGCCAATTCCTGCGACAATGATACAAGATTCATCAACTTTTTCCTTCTCCACTTCTTGGGGTTTTTCCTATCAGCAGGAGTGAAGAGGTAGCGAAATGGTTCAGTTAACACCCGGAATTAGAAACACATGTAAACAAAGAGAGAGTGCTGACCCCATGTAGATCTACTGAGCAACAGTAGTTATTGTCTGCTTCAGTTCCGACACAGGTGTATCCTGGTTTTACATCGTGTGAAAATGGCGAGATCCAAGCAGCCTGAATCACTTTGGATTCAGAGCAAAAAAATAACGTTTCGTTTCGTTTGGAATGAGAATGTGGGGGGTGGAACTCTGCTCGGGTAACGACTTGAGGAAATTAACCAAAACAAAAAACTCACTATGGAATCGATCGGGGTAGTTAGTCTTGCCATGGTCCCCTATGCCACACCAGCCTTGTGTCTTGTTGGTGCCGGTATCACATCTGAACACGATGCCGAGTTGATCGTCAACCATCACTCCAAGAGCGGTGGCACAGAAGACGAAAGCGAGGGTGATGAGAAGATGTGGTACCATAAAGCTGAAAGTCGGAGCTCAGTGTGGCAAGTTTCAGCTCCCGGCCTTCAGCACCTCAGGTATAGTCACCAATGTGTGACACCTGTGTTACAGGTATGTAGCATCTGCAGCCGCGGCGAAACAGATACGATATGATACAGTATCTCCATATACTCATGTATCATATCTTTTATCAAATAAAGAATAGAAAAAATTATATAATTGTATCAAGTTTTTGATAAAATACCACAGTATTTTATTTTATGAAAATTTGATACATATGAAATAAAATTATTGAATCATACCACGATACTGACAAAATATCATGTATCTGGTTGATTTTATATTGGTAGTCACACATAGTACAGGCAAGCTGTTCATACAAATATTGGCAGGGAGGTAAAGGGAGAAATAATAATGGTAAAGAAATGGACTAAGTGAAAAAAAAAAAATTATATGAGTGGAACTTGTTTCAAGTGCTGCAACAGCCCCGGTTTTCTGGTTTTTTGTGATTCTCTTCTTCAGTGGCCTGGGTTATGATGCCTTGAGCAATCTCAAAAGGTCCATCGGGCTCAATCAATGCCTTGAACAAGCCACTGGTGAGAGCTTACACACCGTTCAATTGTTTTTGCCGCTAGACTTCCTCGATCACAACTGCAAGTATCCGCCGCTGCTGAGAAACACCTCTCAACACTTGCAGAGGTAGCTGAGCAGGCAAGGTAGTCCCTTGCCAAGAAAGCCAAGATGGGGAATTCTTCACAGTGTTCCTGATGTACAAAATCAAACCGCATGTTTTCAGAATACCATAAGTGTAGGAAGAGGATTGTAAAGTACTCACCTTCCACCATCTCAAGTGATTTTTTGCCTCCGATGTAGGTAATTTGTATTTACCCCCAATGTATATGCTCAACTCATCCGGAGTAGTAGTTCCAACTGTGGTTTCAGGAAAGTAGTCGATTTCTTCCGAAGACTGCTCTCTTGGATCTGTTGGCTGGTCTACCGGATGGGTTGGTCCTTTGGAGGCTGAAGTGGCAGCAAGTTCCGCTTTCCGAGTGTTGAATAAGTCGGTCAGAAGTTCAAGGGTGTAATCATAGCTTCTGGGAAACTACACCTTGAAGATCGAGAGTCGGAAGCTAGGATTGAGCACCGTTGATATAAGTATTGCATCACAACCTAATGCCTCATTGAGATACTTATCGGTTTTGGTCGTCATGGTTTGGAGCATCTTTCTGAATTGTGGTTCGGAGGCAGTTCTCATCTTCTTACAGATGGATGTCTTGATGTGTAGATATTTTGAAATTATCAAGCAGGCCGAGGAGTGGTCACCCTCCATTTCTTTTGTGAGGAAATAAAATTCCTACTCAAGCAGATTTGATCAGTTTAGGGTAACCTCAATGGGAGCGACCAAATTAACTCACTTTCAGTATACTGTTGAGCTGGTTTACCAAACCCCACTCCTTCCGAGTGATCTCCATATTGCTGAAATAGTTTTTCCCTCCCTTGTGTTCGTTTTTCAATAAGTTTTGTGATGACCTTTGAGCCTGATATCCAGCATCCCGACTTTGAAACTTAATGTTCCACCAAATTCCATACCCAGCAATGAGGCTTGGACCATTGTGGTCGAGGTTTTGGCACCAAGTGTTATACTCCGAGCGTTTGGCAGCTAAGGATGTAATGTGTTGGATAACAAAGTCGACCTGATGAGAATGCCAGTTAGTCATCTTGACAAGGTTCAACCCATGCAACAAGAGAGGAAACATGTTCTGACCTTTTGCAAAATACTATCAACCTGAGTTGGTCCTGAGCAGGCCTCTTCCGAGCTCTCATCATTGTTTTCCACTTCTTTGCAAAAGTCCTCCCCATCTAAGACAACATCCTCCTGAACAAGCTGATTGTTTGGTTCAATCTCTTTGGATTCTTCAGCAATGGGACATAGCCCAGGGGCAAATCCCAGTATGCTATCCTTAGACGGTATCATTTTGTCAGCCAATAGTCTCATTGACTGGAGCCCGGTGTTGATTATGAGAGCTATTTTGTGACAGAAACATCTTATGTGATTTCCGCAGAGGTTCGGATTGATACCGGTCTTCTTCATGATAAGCCGGTCAACCTCGGATGCCATCGTGAAGTTATTTGATCCCGAATCGGTTGCCTGGGCCAATATTTATTGACACAAAGGATCATTCAAGGTGTTAGTTTTTTTGACTTATTTTATTTATCAAGATCTAAAAGAGCTTATCTTTTGTGAAAGTCCACACTTTACTAAAACATTAGCAAATGGGATTGCTAAAAGTTTTCCCTTGTGATTTGAAGCAATGTACTTAAGGCCAAGGTGTGAAATGCAAAATGTCCAGTTGCTGGTAATATAGCTGACCAAGATGCCCATAAAGGCATGATGGTTACCTTTAGTTGTCCAGATATCGTGGATCAAAGTAAATTTTGAACTGAGATTCTGGAACACGTGATTTTTTCAGCAAAAATACTCCAGCACAAAGAATGAGTGCACCATACCTCCAAGCTTGCAATCACCTTTGCTTTTAAGTTGAGATATATTTGATGAGCTTCAGTAGCTGCCCAAACCCGAGTGTAGATGTGTAGGGAGCGTCGAGTGTAGTTGAAAGCAACATGGAGCAGGAAGTCTTCAATTTGATTCCAAGGTAGCGAGAATCAGAGCTGGTTGAAGACCTTGTTGTCAAATGGTGCGTGTTTAAGGTAGACCTTCATAGTTCCAAGTTGACATTTTTCTTCTTTGATTGCTGACTCTTTCATAGTTGGTGGTAAGTTTGCCCCAGAAGCGATGGCTGCTGATTGTCCTGAACAAGGAATATGGTTTGACACTCCATTGCGGTGCGTGTAGAGATTTGAATTTGTTTTTTGACCCTTCCTATAGAAATTTGAACATCAATTTTTCTCCCTAAGAAAAGGGGGGGGGGGGGGGGGGAAGTGAGCAACATGATATCAGTAAAGAGGCATTGAGAAACAGGAAATCTTACTGTATCGGTTTAATTTGCATGGAATGCCGGCCCAAAATAGTCACGGATATTGTCGAATAAACTTGTCTTTTTATTTCTAGGCTGCCAAACCTTAAAATTGGCGGCATCAGAGTCTTGAGCAATATCAATGACACCATCACCTTCAATGGAGTCATTGTCAGTATCAATAACAGGATTTTTCTTCTTGCACTTAGATTTCCGTTTGCTGGCACTGGCAGCCGGGTTCTTTTTTTGTTTGTTCTGTGGGTCGGCTGGGTACTCTGAGCCTGAGGGGTTGATTCAGGTTCTATCTCACTGTTTGGGAATGGTTGTTGACTACAAGGCAGATGTGGAATGGATCTGCGAGTGTCTTGGCTGGGCCGGACAAAATTGGAACATGATCGGGAAGGGGTTCTGATCCGAGTTGACTGGTGGGAGGGTAGGCGGGAAGGGATTTGATCAGGGGAAGCTGATGATCGGGCCATTCCTGATCAGTTTTGGTCTGGAGAGATGTTAAGAAAAGTTGTATTCCTAGTTTGATGTGGCCCAATACATGGTTATCATGTTGGCTAAGGGATTTTCTAGAATTGAATACCTGTGTATTCAATCAGGCCCCCAATGCAATATGAATACAGGTTATTGGTGGAGATTGTGATATGATAAGTCATGAATACAGATACATGTAACATATCTGTTACACCGTTGTCTGCAGAGAGAGCTAGAGGCCTAGCTCAACCCCCCCCCCCCCCCTTGCTGCGTACCTGGTAGTAGGTTCAAAAGAAGAGAAAGTGAGGTTGAGAGAGCTCATTAGAAAGACATTGAAGCCAGTGGGTTTGAGAAATTAAGAGAAGAGTTTTTAGAAAGAAAAACAGTGAAGCCAGTGGGCTTTTTGAAATGAGATTAGAAGCAAAGAAAGTGAAGTAAAAAAAAGGAAGAGAAGATACGATGATCAGGGGATAATACCGAACATGAGTCGGTGTTTTTAAAGGAGGACTCGTCCGAGAGGTTTGGTGAACATGTCTGAGGTGGATATGTGAAGAAGGAGATCAAGTTGTCTTGTACACATTCTCGGATGAAATGATACCGAGTGTGAGTGTGTTTCGTCCAGGTTCTTTGCAAGAGCTTCGGCTCCCTCGTTGTTGACGTGGAGAGGAATAGAGTTGGCTGGACGGAGTCATAGTTCGGTTAGCACGTGGCTGAGCCACAATCCCTTTTTGCACAAATCAGACAGAGCTTTGTACTCTGCCTCTGTGCTGGAGAAGGACACGGTGGCCTGCTTTCGAGATTGCTCCGTCACCTAGGCGGTGAGTGTATGCTGAAGTCGAGCAACAATCGTCGCGATCCTCCGCCCAGTCAGAGTCCGAATAGCCGGAACACTCAAGGTTGCCACCTAATCAAAGTTTCAGGTCAGCTGTCGATGAGAGGTAGTTGAGGATCCTGACAGCCGCATACCAGTGAGAAAGAGAGGGATCCCGAAGGTACTGGGAAAGTTTGTTTACTGCAAACGATATGTCTGGCCGCGTGCACTGGGAAACCCAGAGCAAGGAACCTATTATTTGGGGAAATGGTCCTGGTGACGCTGGGTCAGATGATGTTTGATGTGTGAGGTTTTTGAAGAACGAGTCTGTTGGAGTTGCGACATTATGAGTGTTGCCTTCTAGAAAACGCTCGCAGAGGTCGGATATTTAATGGGATTGGTTGTGGAAAACACATTTGTTTGGAAGATTGTGGGTGATTTTTAGCGACACGAAGTGATTGAGTTCCTCGTCAGCACCTATCTTGAAATGAGCACCAATGGAAGAGATGAGTGAATCGACGAAGGATGGTTCACGGACGATGGCTAGGTAATCGACGAGAGTAGTGAGAGCACCGACTAGAGTGCCGCCGCTTATCCTGAAGTAGAGTGTTGGGTAGTATGATGAGCATTGGAGTCCCAACTCGATCAGGGCTTTATGAAGTTGCAGATTCCATTGTCTTGGAGATTGTTTCAGTCCACAAAGGGATCTACTTACTTCACATACCCGATCTGGATGACGAGTGTCTTCGAAACCCGGAGGTTGCTCCATATAAACTGGTGAGTCCAGGTGACCGTTGAGGAAGGCTGTTTTAAAGGGGCTGGATGCATCTTACATGGTGCTTTTTACGGGATGTTGACCCTGTAAAAGTACAAATCATTATGGGTGATGTATAATTTTACACCCTGTTGCGCAAAAACGGCACTGTGTAAGAAATCACACCGTAAAACTCAACACGTGGGTTATGTTTGTTAAGAATTACGAGGCGGTGTTTGCGGGGTGCCCTGTGACACCCAATAAAGTTGGAATTTCAAATGCATCCATTCAAATTTGCGCGTAGTCACATTACACTGCGGCGCAACCCAAACTTCAAACTACCTGTATACATATCGAACCTTCAGTTTTACCTGCATTCAGGCTCAAGTTGCAACCTCCTTGGACTATCCCTCCAACCTCCCAACAAGCTGCCCAGCCAGTCTGCAACCAAACTACTCCTATCCTCCCCACCAACATATCCAGCTAACCACCATCTACCCAAACCCAAGTCACTCGCATCCCCCTCCTCTAAATCAATCCATCAACTCGACCTGCTTGCAAGCTTCTCCGAAGAATATCCCATCCGGTCTCAGCTCGAGAAGGGCTGAAGTCAACAAACTCTTACCTGATACCCTACCCTCGCCTATCATCAAGGTTGTCGGAAACAACTCCAGTCTAGGTGCAATGTGATCCCCTCGAGCTCGTCAAGAGCGTTTCGATCGACTAAATAAGCTTATCAATGCCCATTTACATGTGAATCTTGGCTATTTTTGATATGGATTCGATTGTCGAGCGTGAAGGTGGGTGGGACGTCGTTTGTGAATGGAGAGATGCGCTTAGTGGCGGTGATAAACAACGTCTCGCAATCTGTCTTCTCTACTACCATTGTCCTAAAGTATCTTTTCCATTCTCCGTTTTCTTCGCTCGGTCTCCCATCCTTGCTCTGCTCTCGGTCTGTTTTGTTTTTTAGTATGCTATCTTGGACGAATGCACTTCCGCAGTGACTCTGGATATCGAGAAGATCATGTACAAACAAAAAACAAGTCGGTTCAAGTTTTTTTTTATCAATCAATGTCTCCACTTATTTTAAATCAAGTGTTCTTTTTTTTTTTGGGGGGGGGGGGGGGGGGGGGGGGTTGTTTGATAGGCTTTGGAACACAAGTTGCTGGAGATTTCAAGCTGTTGGCTCGGTTGGATCAACTCAAAGACGCTTGTACTAAGAATAATGCGGTCTCTTAATCAAGATTCTCACAAAAATAAAACTGTGTAAATATAGAAAAAATGCAGTGTAAATATATTTCTTTTCATTTATTTTATTCATTTTTACATGGTACTTGTGACACTTCTACGGAGTACATATTTGTACCCCGTAAAAAATGCTGTGTAAACGGGACTGTGAAGAGACTAAAATTGAAATTTACGGGGTAGCATTTACATGGAATAAGAGAGTGTAAAAATTTTCAGTGCAAAAAAGCATGTGAACATTCTCATGTCCTGTTTTGCGGGGTGGCACAATGTAAAACAATCCTGTGTAATTTTGCCGTCCAAGCCTGGTGTGTATAACTTTACGAGGTATTTTTTGCAATGGATTTCTTTACATGGTGAGAAAATGTGAGAACCTTGTGTAAAACTACACATTGGCCTACCAATGTATAGTTTTACGGGGTACACACCCCTTAAAATATACATTGTAAAAATCAACATCCCCGTTTTAAAGTCGACTTGATGGCCATTCAAGTTTTGACACCCTAGCAAGCTGAATATGAGGTGTAGCGTCGGCGAGAAGACTTTGTCGTAGTCCAGACCATGCACTTGGGAGTATCCCATGGCGACCAGCCTCGCCTTAAGTTTTTGGATTGATCGGTCGGGTTGGCGTTTTATTTTGAAAACCCACTTTGATTTGATTATCTTGCGTTTGGCCGGTCTGGGAACTAATTTCCATGTTTGCATACCGAGTAGTGAAAGAAATTCTTCATCAGCCGCTTTTAACCACCGATTTTTATTCGGGGATTTAAGTAGCTGGCGTCAGGTTTTTGGGGTGTCCAGCTCCTCGTCAGCGGTTACATTCTTTGACCAATGGCCGAGACGTTCTGGTTGTTTGCGTTGGCGTGTTGAAGTACGCGTTGGTACAGGAAGTGGAGTGGGAGATGGGGAAGGGGGAAGGGGTGAGAGATCAGGGAGCGAAATGAATGACAAGTCACCTGTAGATGTTGGGGATAGGTTGGGTGACTTGGTGATGAGTTCACTCGTTGGGGTGGAAAGGAAAAGAAGGGGAGAAAGAGTGGTAACGGAATTCAGGGAGACTGGCCATGAGACTTTGATAGATACCGGACTTGAGGTTTTTGTCGGGAAAGATGGTCTCTTGATTTGATGACAGAGCGTTTCTCGAGATCCCATAGGCGGTAGCCGTTTCTGTTGGGGAGGTAGGAGAGAAGAATTGAAGCTCGGCCTTTAGGGTCTATCTTGTTTCGGTTGGCTTCAGGTACTTTGTACCAGACCAGGCACCCAAACGGGTGAATCTGGTTTAGATCAATGGTGGGATTACTGAGTAGAGAGTTTGGTGTGAGGAAGCCGGCCGGTGTGTGGCAGGGGAAGGAGTCATGTGGGAAGAGGTAATGTCAAAGGGTGTCTTCCCAGAACAATTTTGGGACGTGTGTGGAGAGCAGAGAGCATCGGATAGTGTTGTGGATGGTCCAATTCGTGCGCTCAGCTATGCCGTTTAGTTGAGGTGAGTGGGGAGGACCGGGATTGTGTTTTATGCCAGATGTGGAAAGATAAGAGATGAATTTGTTGGACATGTACTCGCCACCATTATCGGTTTGGAGTGATTGTATTGAGTGAGTCTTTGAAATTTCGAAGGAATCTCGGAATAGTTTGAAACAAGAAAGAGAGTCGCTTTTGAGCTTCATCGGGTGGACCGTGAGAGATTTTGAATAGTCGTCAATGAAGGTGATGAAGTATTTGTAGCCTTCTTGTGAGGTGATTCCGTAGGAGGCTACATTGGAATGGATAAGCTGGCCTGGACTCGAGGAGCGGTGCACCGAGCGTGATTTGAAGGGTAGGTGATGCATTTTGGATTGTACGCAAATGGGGCACCTTTGCACATTGATTTCATTTGATGTGGAGGGAATGATGTTGTTGAGTTTCAGAAAGCGTTTGAGTGGTTTCAAGCTAAGATGGAAGAAGCGGATGTGATATCCAAGAAGAGAGGAGGTGTTTAAGGAAGGGGATGGTGATGGGATGGAAGAACAGCGGCTTACCGGATTCGAAGGGAGGTAGTAAAGATTTCCTAACAATATCCTCGGCCGGAGAGATTTCTGTCGATCGTGAGTTGACACGATTTGTAGATGTCACATGATTCTTTGGTGAATGCTACGGTGAGACCCGCATCACATAGGCTTGCAATTGAGATTAGAGGCTCATGAAGAGCACGGATTGTCGTACTGCCGTCTATCGGAAGCTTTTTGATGCCTCTGTGAGTTGCCTCAACAACTGAGTGGTCTGCTAAGTGGACAGGAGTCGTGTTCGATTTCGGATTAAGAACCGAAGATATATCAGGAGTCATAGACATTGAGCAGCCCGAATCAAGATTCGAGTCACCTGACGGAGGGAAAGGGAGGCAATTGTGTTGCCGGCGGTGACTTCGATTTCAGAACCAGAATAATCTGACTCGTTGTCTTCATTGCAACAGAACGGCTGAAGTTCTGCCAGCACATGCGGTAGGAAGAGGGGTTGTTGTTTGCTTCCCATCAATTTTTGTAAGCTGCTTTGTGCTCAACAATGAGTTTCGCCGCGTTTTGGCAGGAATTAAGGTCGTGAGTATCACTGTTGCAAAGGGGGCAGTGACATGTCTTCTTTTGTTTTTTGGGCTCGGAGTTGGGTTGTTTTTGTTTGGGAACAAGAGAAGCCAATGTTGATGACACGGAGATGATGTCTCCTTGAGATTTGCGCCTGACTGACTCATTTTTGAGGGCTGAGACTATAGTTTCCGTCTTCACTCCTTCTTGGTTCATCAGAGATGATACGCAGTTGATCCAGTCGGGGGGAATCGAGCTGAGCAATGCAGCCGAGTGGACATCGTCGGGAGTTAGGGGTTTTTCTGGAGTAAGGGAGTTTAGGTGTTCATGAAATTTGGCCATAAAATTGATGTGAGCGTCAATGTCAGAACCTTCCATTCGAGTTAGGAGAAGTTTTTGAATCCATAAAACATGGCCGCCAGTTGTCGAATCTTGGTGAGCCTTCGGGAGAGTGATCCACATACCCGCAGCATTATTTCGATGTTTGCAACGGTGACAAAGATTGGTAGTGTCAACAATTTGCATGATGACGGAACAGACCGTGTCGTTGTCTTTCGACCAGGCAGAGGGATGTGGCCAAGGACGTAGGTGACCTCGACCGCTTTGAAATACCTGTATACCACCATCTCCCAGTCCAGGTAGTTGGAGTCGGGTCCGGGAGGATTTAGGACAGGAAGACGGGCACTTGAGACTTTGGGAGTGGGGGACGACATGGTCGATTGGCCGATGACGGGGTAGACGGTGGATTGAGGATTTGTTGATTTGATGGGTTCTTTGTCGGACATGGAACGATGGAATAAGGAGGGGGATTTGATCCAAATCTCCATTCAGCTGCTTAATAGCGATAGCTAGCGCGGGCTCATAACCTGATGAGCTGAACAGGGCACTGAGGTGTGTGAAGTGAGGAGTAGTATGATTTGGATGAGGAATCATTCCACTCGGCTTCAGCACCTCAGGTATAGTCACCAATGTGTGACACCTGTGTTACAGGTATGTAGCATCTGCAGAGAGGACTAGAGGCCTATCTCAACAGCCAGCTGATTGATGAGAGAACTAAAAGCTATATGTAAGCCTGACGGTGCTGGTCTCTTTGCAGCTAGGTCAGCCAATGCCAAACACCTTATTTACACTTGGTTGCCTTGAACAGCCAGGGTAGGGGTGGAGGGGGACTCCACCGCCTCTTTCGCCAGCTGGTCTGCGAGTTCATTTCCTAGGATATCCTTGTGTCCAGGACACCACACAAGGGTGATGTTGATACCAGCCAGTAGGTCCGAGATGGCACTGTCAATCTTGAGAAAGATGTGTTGGCCCGGCTTTGGAGCCATCAGGTTCCTGATACGGATTATGACTCCTTGATTGTCGACAAAAGATCTTTCTATGATCTGTGCCATTAATGATCACACCTGTCTCTTGGTCGTTGGGCCACCATGAGGTGCCCTAGAGGGGCACATGTCCCAGGGTCCTCAGGTGGTAAATAGCGGGGGAAGGAAAACTTCTCCCACATCTAGAACATTTATGAGGTCCCCTCCCCACACTCCTCCCTTGTCGGTCCCAATGTTTCCATTCCCTCCAGGACCAGGGAGAGAACTTTAGGAAAATGAGTTTGAATGGAACAGAGTCTTTTTCAATGACTTAAAGCAGCCTTTATGTAGCTTTTTGAGCTCCTTGGAAATATCATACCAAGTTTGATATATGGTGTTCAAAGCTACATAAAATAAAGAATGGGGATGGCTAAATGCACACCACCCTTTTGCTAAAAGGACGCCCCAAAAGGCATCCTTTGGCGTGCACGCCAAAGCACGCCCCATTTGGGGGTGTGCGAGGTTCGCAAGCCCTGATTATCGTGTCGCCATGGATGCACACCTTCGAACAAGGCATGCACACCCCAGACAGGACCCAAGGGGCTCAGTGACCGGCCACTGGGTCCTGCTTTGTGGATGCACGCCTTGGTTTGAGGTGTGCATCCCCTGAGGACGCCTCAACTAGTCCAAGTCCACCTTTGGTCTTGGAGGGAAGGGAGAGAGTGTGTATTTCTCCTTCCTTCTTTCCAGGACCAATTGGTCTTGAAGGAAGGAGAGAGTGCACTGTCTCCTCCCTTTCCTCCATGACCGATTGGTCTTGGAGGGAAGGGACAAGAGAGTGGGTTTCTCCCATTCCCTCCAAGACCAACTGGTCTTGGAGGGATGAGGGGCCTGCATCATCCCGCACGCCCTTGGTTTGGGCTGCTACCCCCATCCACGTGCATCAGCATGCACGCCCTTCAATCTACAAGGAAAACGTCATCTGGGGTGTGCATGGTCGTGCACGCCCAGCCTTGCACCTCCCATCGTGGACGTGGAAGGCCAGTACGCCCCATTTAGGGCCTCCATGCCCAATGGACGCCCCGAATGTGGCGTGCATTGGTAAGGACGCCTCACCCGAGGCGTCCTTTTAGCAAATATGGGGTGTGCATTTAGTCGGCCCCTAAAGAATTACATAAATTCTTCAATGATGATTTGGCTGGGACCTGTCAAACAAAGTTTTATGCATTTTGACAGCCTACAGGTCCCTTCCAAATCTTGATTTTTATGCCGTTAAGAATTTATGTAGCTTTGAACACCATAATAGCAAGGAGATCAATAAATTATTGAAATTCATTGAAGTTTTGAGCTTGTTTGCAAACAAGATTTGAAAGTTGTTGAGGATGTGAGTTTTGGGCCAAATGACCAACAATAATAAAAACAAATTTGGGTGCAAGTTTGATTTTCTTGGTAATATCATACTAAAATTCAACAGCAAGAAAAATAAATTACTATTGAAATTCAGTGAAGTTTTGAGCATGTTTGAGCAGAAACTTTGGTAGTTATTGAGGATATGTGTTTTGGGCTAAATGGCTGACTGTAGGAAAAACACATTTGAATCAATGGTGGGCCCGCTACACTAACCATAGCAGTAGTGTAGAGCAGCATAATTCTGCTAACAGCTAGTGGGTTTTCTGTTGGCTGTTAGCAGGGGTGGTGCTATTGCTATGCGCCCCGGCCTTGAGAACTCTATTGTTACAGCTTTTTTTGGCGTTAAAACCTGCTAATAACAGCTGTAACACAGCACTAGAAAAGCGGCTAACACTACGGTGTTTGCAGTCTGGAAAGACAAGCGCTACACTGCACTTTTTTTAGGGAAAAAGTACAACGTAGCGTAGTGGCCCAGTGCTGTTTGAACATAACTTTGGATTTCCTTGGGATTGTTATACCAATATTTAATAGCAAGGAGCACAAATTATCATTGAGATTGAAATTCAGGGAATTTTTGAGCATGTTCAAGATGGAGGTTTGTAATTTATTAAGTGTGTGTGTTTTGGCCCAAAATGGCTTTGTGTAGGACAAACAGAATTGCCTGTAACTTTTGATTTCCTTGGGGACATCATACCAAGCTTTATTACAATTAGATCAATGTATTATTGAATTTCAGTGAAGGTTTGTGTTTGAGCATCTTTTATCCTAAGATTTGGATGTTGTTGAGGGTGTGTGTTTTGGCACACATTGCTTAGAGTAGGAGAGACAGACTTGGGGCCAGTAACTTTTAAATTCCTTGGAAACATCATACCAAAACTTAGTAACAATTGGATCAATGCAATGGTGGGTTGCTACGCTGCCCATAGCAATAATTGCCATCAGCTAACAGCTTTTGCTGTAGCTGTTAGCGGTTCAATCACTTTGCTATGCCCTGGTGCCCCTACGCTGCGATACAGCCATTGTTAGCGGTAAAAAGCCGCTACAATGGCCTGTAGCGCAGCGTAGCGGCCCTTAAGACCGCTAGAAAATTGCTAACGCTACAGTGTTGGCGACAAAAAATTGGGGCCGCTACGCTACACCATTTTGGGCAAATAGTGTAGCATAGCATAGAGACCCAGCGCTGATCAATGTATTATTGAAATTGAGTGAAGTTTCCAGAATATTTGAGAAGAAGCTTTGAAAGTCATTGAGGATGTGTATTTTGGGTGAAAAGGCTTAGAGTAGGAAAAACAGATTTGACTGTAACTGATTCCCTTGGAGATATCATACCAAAATATCATAGCAAGTTGTTGGATTTCTACTCATTCCTAAAATCATTTCTTCCTTATTATTAATGTTATTTTCTCTGAATCATTCTACACACCATTAGTAAGCAAATTAGAACAGTTAAGTTGCACCTTATAGCCTATGAGCCCTGAGTAGTAGTCTTAATCTATTCATATTAGTCTTCATGTGGATTTTGTTGATAGAATTCCTTTCATATTCAAAATTGGCTTTTATTCAATTTCTTAACCAAAACCAAACCTTTGTACTTAGTCTATAAATTCATACTACATAATAGCACTTTCAAAGGAATTCAAACCATCAGTTCTTTACCCTCTTTTCCTGCCTAGGAGCTGATCCAGTTAGAACATCTTGTCTAACTGTCCTATTTCTTCATCCTTTTCTCTGGCTCTTTGTCAGCTCTCCGGTCAAAAACTCAACACAAGCATATCAATTGATTATTGAAATTCATTAAGTTTTGTGCATGTTTGAAATGAAGCTTGGGAAGTTATTGAGGATTTGGGCTGTGGGCCAAATGGGTTCAAGACAATATTGCACACAAGCACAACTTAGGGCATGCTTCAACAAATTCCACAGTTCTAGATTTTGGAATGTTCTCTTTAACTATTAGAAAGAACATTCCAGCTTTTGGAACTGTGGAATTTGGTTCATTATCTCCCTGATTTGTACTTGTGTGCACATTTCTCCAGACATTCATAATATGTGCACACAAGTAGAACTCAGGACACAATGAAGCAAAGGTTGGAATGGTCCTTCTCATAGTTAAAAAGAACAATCCAACTTCTGGAACTGTTTAATCTGGTGTAGTTATATGTCCTGAGGTGTACTTGGGTGCACATTTCTCCAGAAACTCAAAATGTGTACAGACAGGTAAAACTCGGGACATACTTGACCAAATTTGACAGTTCCAGATGTTGGAATTTTCAGTTTTGTGAAATTTTTTTCATTATGTCCTGAGTTTTATTTGTGTGCACATATTTTGAGTGTCTGAAGAAATGTGCACACAAGTACAACTCAGGACATATGAAACCAGATTAAACAGTTCCAGATGTTTGATTGTTCTGTTTAACTAGGAGAAGGAAATTTCCAACCTTTGGAACTGTGGAAGTTGGTTCATTATGTACTGGGTTGTACTTGTGTGCACATATTTTGAGTGTCTGGAGAAGTGTGCACACAAGTGCAACTCAGGAGATAATGAACCAAATTCCACAGTTCCAAAAGTTGGAATTTTCTTTCTCATAGTTAAAAAGAAAATTCCAACATCTGGAACTGTGGAATTTGGTCATGTATGTCCTGAGTTGTACCTGTGTGCACATATTTTGAGTTTCTGGCAGGAAACAGCTGAGCTAGCTTTCATTGGAGCCAGGAGCTTTCTGAGCTAGAATATGTGTTGACCTGGAGCTAGATAAGCTGATTTATGACCCCAGGAGCTGGATGTTCTGGTTTTCAGGAACTAGATGAGCTGGTTCTGAGAGCTACATGGGTTGATTTCTGATTGCAGAAGCTGGGTTGCGGGAGCTAGCTGTGCTGGTTCAGGGAGCTAGATGGGCAGATTTATGATCCTAGGAGTTGGATGAGCTGGGTTTCAAGAGCTAGCTGTGCTGGTTCCTGAAGCTAGATGAGCTGATTTTTGATCCCAGGAGCTGGATGAGCTGGATGAGCTGATTCTGGAAGCTAGAGGGGATGATTCATATTTGCAGGAGCTGGGTGAGTTGGCTGTGTTGTTTCTGGAAGATAGATGGGCTGATTTATGATCCCAGGAGCTGGATGAGCTAGATATTTGTGGTTGGGTGTGAGCTGGAAGAGATGAGCTATCAAAGCTAGGTGGGCCCAGCTCCATATTTTTTCCAAAATGGAAGATGTGAACATAGCTTCTTCCATTTATAATTCAGCATTTTAGTATCCAAACCTCTCTGCCCCACCCATGGGGCCTTCAGGCACATACACGCCCCACAGGACCTTTGGGTTCTTGATCAAAGGGCATGCCAAAATTGGCACACCCTCAATCTGTGGTGTGCATGCCAATGCAAGCACACACTGTCCATGTCCGGCTTAGAGGAGGTGGATGGGGTAGCAGGCAAGGCAGAGGGGCCTGTGTGTCAATGCAGGCCTCTCTGTCAGAAAATAAATAGTTTTACCAGGACTCAAACCTGGTTTTGGCTAACTCTATGTACCTGCAATACCACCAAGCTACAAAGCTTGAGCTGCCAGATTCATAATCTAACATCCTCCCGGAATCTGGATGCTCTTTGGCTCCAAAAACATCTGGTGGGCTCATTCTCCTGCCAACGTTGAAACCGCTGCGCTTTGCTTCAAGAAGCGTGGATTCAGCGCAGCAAAGCGGGGCCCCGCTTCTCTGGCAGGCCACAAAGCGGAAGCGCAAGCGGGCGCATTCCCGCTACCTGCAGCGGGGCTGTGCTTCTCATTGTGGGTGGTAAGCAAAAGCGCAGCACCCGCAATCCGCTGAATACTGTGCTTTTTTGCGCTGCACAGCATTCTTTTTCCCCTGCCCTGACCTCCTCGGCCAGCCTGAAGTGCAGGTGCCCAATCGACCGGTCCTGGAGGGAACGAAGGGAGTACATACACTCCCTTCTCTTCCTTCTGGGACTAGTCGGTCCTGGAGGGAAGGAAGGAAGTGTGAGGTGCTGCAGTCCTTGTGTCAGATTGCACACACAAAACCCAACAAGAGGACTGTGGCGCAGCCCAATTGTGACCCAGACATGACCCGAGCCCACAATCAGATTTGCGGGTTTGGGCTGGACACAAGATTTCTGATTTGAGACCCAACCCAACCCGCTTATTCAGCGGGAAGCGCACTTATGGGCGCTAAATATAGCGCACTTTGTGCTGCGCCAGCGCTAATCCAGGCGCTGGAAAAAAAAAACATCTGTTCCCCAAAAAGCTGAAGCGGCAGTGGGCCACACGCTACACTGCAGCAAAGTGCAGGGGTCCAAAATGTGATGCGCGTTTGGCAGAAAAGCGGTTTCAACATTGCTGCAGGAGTCCTGCAGGTACGCTTGGCTCATTATAAGAGACCAAGACTGTAAATCTGTGAGAAAATAAATAGCTCCACCGGAACTTGAACCTGGGTTGGGCTAACTCTAGGTGCCTGCTTTAACACTAAGCTACAGTGCCCCAGGTCTCTTCTTGACTACCCTCCCCAGGGGTGTTCCAAATTTCCCAGTATTTATAAAGAAAAAAAAAGAAAATACCTACTTAAAATCAATATTTCAGTGGTTTTGATGGATGTCTTGGTTTTTTTTGCATAGAAAATCCAATCTCCTCTTCTCTTTGGTTGGTTATCTCCATCAATCCAGGTTTTTTTTGTAGTTTTTTTTCATATCATGCATAATTTATGCACTTAAAGCATTTAAAGCCATAATGTATACTTCCTAAGTACATAGTAGACACCCATAATATATGGCTCCATGGGGTGGGTGTTCCAAATTCAAGGCCAAAAAAAAGCAAACTTTTTTTGGGGGCCTGCTACAAACATGTGGTTGACATTTTTTATTTCTGCTACTCACATAGAGCTCTAAAATGTCACTTACAAGGTTTTAGACATACTAACACAAGGGATGATTTCATGGCACCCATCAATGGGTGCCATTGAACAATTCATACCTCCTCAGTGGTTTGAAGTGTGTTGAAAGACAGTCACAATCAAACTGTGTGTTCAACTGAAATTCAGTTCCAAGTCACCCAGAATCACATAGCTTATGTTGCTTAATATATAATTGATGTTATGTTGAACTCAAGCCAAAATCATGAAGCATACAAAGCTGAAATGATACCAAAACAATCATGGTTCTAACGTCGTCATTATTATTTTAAACCTGTACACTTTTTTTGATGATGAAAGTCAACAAAATTATTTTTTCTTTAATTTTATTTGTGGAAACAAAACCTGAATACACTTTGGTTTTGGCAAAGAACTGGATTCACCATCTATCATTTTTGAGATGACACAATTCATTGTGGTTTGTCCCACAATTTATCAGAATTTTGAAATATGAAGAATTTGTTCTCAACATACCCCCATATGTGCATTTCTTGCCTAGGACCAACCTTTTCAGCAGAGGATTGCTCGGATTTGTGATCAAGGTATCCCACTATAACCCTTTTGTGGTTAAAACAGCACAAACAGCCCTCCAAAACTGGACTCACAGGCCTGTAAATAATTTTTAAATCTGAATGTCCACTATATTGTACGGCTGTACAATAGAGTGCCATCCAGATGTCACAGAATTTGTAACGAGAATGCACCAAGCACCAAAAAAAAAAAAAAAAAAAAAAAAAAAAAACAGGTGACCAATGGGAGTTGGTTTCTGGCAACTCTGGCACAACTGGTGGTCCGAGTTCACTATCAAAATAAATAAAATCTAAATCATGTTCAATGCACAGTCACTTTGCAAAATGCACAGTGACTGTGCAAAAATGATATGGCAAAATATTGAAGTCAAAATTTAATAAAAAGAGAAGTGTTCCAGCAGGTCTCCTGCTCATTTTTATGAAGAGGGTAAGAAATCAGATTTCTTGGATAAAAATTGGATGATAGACTGTTTCCAATGGAAAATTCAATTTCTTTTGGTAAAAAACAAGAATTCAGCAAATCTACAGACCAGGGGATGTATATGATTATGTAAAACATATTCAAACTTAAACTGTTGAAGGAAATTGAAGTTCCAAATTTATGTCAGATATCCTAAATAGGTGATTGGAATCCTTGTGATAAATACATCTCAATCATTGAATTTAAAAACAAAAAACATTTCAAGATAGTCAGATGAAAAATCAGCTGGAAAGTGCCATAAAATCATCATGATGGTTGGTATAGACTTGTTGATCAGCACATTTCTGCATGTGATGATGAATGGAAAACTTTGTGTGAAGTTATTGTATTGCGTAAGATGTTACAAAATGGACCCATGATGATTGGTCTACATACCAATTCAGAAAATGATGATATAGGATTGAGCTCAGCATCAGTTCTACATGTTTTGTGGAGTCAATTATCATAAAATTATAATTATGATCATTTGGATATCAGTTATACTTGTGGTTCACTTCAGAACATGTTGTCCACAAATCATTACCCACATCACCATTATTTCATGTAGAACATAAGCATCACATGTAGGATGCATTTTGCAGGGTTCTGGGAAAAAACACATGCAGTGGCACTTGCATGCCAGTGCCATGAAATCATCCCTGGTGTAACAACAATGAACTTGAAAGTCAAAGTTCAAAAAAGATTTTGCAGGCGCGGGGCAGTCTAGAAGAGACCCGGGGCACTGTACAAGTCCTGAGCTGCCAGATTCATAATCTCACCCCCTCATCTCTCCAAGGCCAGTTGGTCTTGGAGGGAATGGGAGAGAGCACAGATTTGGTTAATAATGTAAGAAAATTAGGATGGTGAGATTGGGTTTTTGGGAATTCATACCTGCAGAATGTAGTAAAGTTGTGTGTGAGATCAAGATGAATTTTTGGATGAAGGAAACACAGAAGAAACAATTGATCTGAATAGGAAGTGGTAAGGGGAAAACGGAATTGGATAAGGGAATGGACAGGGATGGTCAGTGATGTTTGTTGACTGTGTTGTTGATTGTTCAGTGAGACTTGTGCTTACCAATCTTTTCTTCACTTGTTAATGATGTAAATGTGTGAAGAAAAGACTGGCAGGGTGGGTGACAGGTTCTTGTCTTTTGAATGCGAGCTGGTCAGGGTTAGGTTAACTTTGGCAATATTCATATGCAAGTGAAAATTGGATAGACTTGCTGCATATTCATTTTGTTTGAATTTGACGTTGGGTGAATTTTAACATGAATTGATTCATGTATTTATCTAATGAGAATAAAACACGTCCAAAATTTCTCTGGAATTTCTTGGGAGCCAAACTTTTGAGAAATGTTGTTCTTTTTATGCAGGGAATACAACAGGAAAATTGAAACAAATACTACACCTCTAAAATTAAAGGGAGTGAACCCTTAATTTTTCAGGATCATCATTGAGGTCTTGGATGATTCCTGACCAATGTTTAGGCACTCTGGATCACATATGTGTGACTGATCTTACATTTTTGGTGGGGGTTAGAGTAGGAGAAATGCCAATATGGCAACACCCCTCATATCAATTCTGTGGGTGTAATGGATCTATTATTTATTGATATTGTTCATTGATCATGTTACTAAAGTATTTTTAATTTTTAGTCCATTTGGGCCACTCACCCGAAAGTTATAAAATCATTTGTTACTTGTGTCTTTTGTGAAATTATCACAACAACTCCCAGAGTCAAAGTTGGAATTGGAGCAACAACTCCCATGGGAATTTCTGCCCCAAAATTAGGGAACAAGCCCCTAAAATTATGTATAGATACAATACACATACATGTATGTATGAAGAAACCTGTTTTCCTGCTATTTCTCATTCCATCAAAATATAAATTTTCATTTTCTCACTTTCGGTCCCCTTTAATTCCTACCAACTACTTATTAACTATAGTCAAAATAAAGTTTCTTTATTTGTAATATTTTTAAAGCCTTACATACCATCTTAACTGACAAGAAAAGAAAAAGAAAGATCTGCTCATGAATTATACATTTATTTAGAACATAAATTAATTAATCTTTGTGTTCTCTTCTTCTTTGAGATGTAGATATAAAAATCAATCACACACAAGTTCAACAACAACCAAAAATGTCAAAAAAAAATCAGTTGATTGAAAGCAATCAAGCAACCAAGCAAGCCAATCACTTAATCAAGCAATCCAAAAAAACAGAAAACAAAAACTGTTTTAATGTTGCTGTTGATTGATTTGACATTCAGACAATTTAAAAGAAAGAAATAACAAGATGAATCAAAAAAAAAAAACCATCAACCAACCCTTAAAACTCAACAAACAAACAAACAACAGACATCATAACACACGTAACTAGTGGATCCGGGTTTTCTTTCTTTTTTTTTGAGGTAGAGTTATGTAAAAAAAGTTGTATAAGCAGAAAAAGTAGGAAAACAAATGAGGATAAAATTGTGTAAGAATAAGCAACAAAAAAAAAACTAAAACTAAAACTGAAAAAAAAACCTTAAATGACAAAAAAAAAGATGAAAGTTTAGTCAGAAAAAAAAAGGAAAAGAAAAAAAAAAACATGGGGTTGTATTGTAAATGAAATGTTTAAACGAAAATTGAGAATTAGTTTGAAAAACTTGAGATTTTTTGTTGTTGTTTCTTTTTCTTCAAAAATATACCGAATGAAAAAGAAAGGGATGAAAGAGAGAGACAGAGAGAGAGAGAAGACGTAACAATATTACACACATGTTCTTTATATAACTTTAATCTTTTTATATATATATATATTTGTTTTACGAAGGAAAAATAAAAAAAAACGGTCTCAAAAGGAAGTTTTGATGGAGAGGGGGACGGAAGCCAAAGAATGAGAAGAAACAGAACAAACAAAGAAGAAAAGAGGTGTTGATAATTTAGGCCTCATCAAAACTCCAAACCCAACAGCCGGTTGTTACCGCGCCTTTACGACAACCTTCGAGTTGATTTTTTGGTTTTTGATTTTTGGTTACTTCGAGAGTGTGGTTTGGTGTCAGAGAGAAAGAGGAGAGAACGTTCATTGAAATTAAAGGCTTATAAGAAAGGTCGGAAGGGGGGAATGAAAGCCCGGGGGAGTAGTGGTGATGATGATGATGATTTTAGTTGATTTCCAAGCCCAACATTTCGACGACTTTTTTAGCCAGAGTAGCGATTTCGACTTCTCCAGAGTCTTCGGCCTCAGATGCACTACCACCTTCTCCGTCGCCGTTACCAATATCGGCCGAGCTCGGTCCTCCACCCGTACCTCCATCGGCCGATAAGGCTAGTTGAGTCACTAGTGGCAAGATGAACTTCGATGATCGAATGTGGTTCTCCAAGAAATGTTCCCCAGAATCTAATAATTGTACACATGTCCATACCGCGATGTGTTGAAATGTCGGGTCGCTTGATTCCAGAAATCTCACCAAATATCCCTCAAGTCCTCCTTCTGGTTTATCCCAAACTAATTTGAATGCCGAATAGTCTTCGGCTGATAATCACAATGAAAAACCAATACATCAGATTATGTAGAATTGGGGGGTTGTCAGTAAAAACGTTACCTTTTGAAGAAAGATTTCCAATTGCTGCTGCACTGTTTCCTTGAACTTCAACACTGACACTATTTGTCAAAGGAATCAAGACCTCCAGGATACCCAATTCCAATAGATGACCTTTGATATCTTCGCTTAGCCCGAGGACGGCTGCACAAGCGGTCATTTCACTTTGGACACTCAAAGGAACGCTCAGGACAAGTTCTTTGATCCGTTCAATCGCCCCCGCTTCGACGATCGCTGCCTTGTTTTTTTCTGAGGAGGCAGCCAGATTACGAAGGGTTGAGATAGCATGGCATTGGATTTCTTCATTTTCATCGTAAGCTAGAAGCTCGATTAATGGATTTAAAAAGTTCGCCTCAATGATCGGTGACTCGTTTTGTGGGGTGATCGAAACGTTGCGGACGCAGGCGGCCGCCGAGAGAATGAGAGGTAAGAATGAGGACCGAAGTAGCCGGAGAAGTGGGGGTAAACCTCCGCATTTGACGATTTCAATTTGATATTTTTCTAAACCAAACATTTCAGACAAATCAACCAAATGTTTAGATGAGGAAAACTTCAAGCGAGGTCAGCAAGGCTCTAACACGAACCATCAGATGCCAGATTGCGCAACGCAAGAGCGGCCTGGCATTGGACTTTCAGACTTGGACTGTCCATCAAGCCAATCAGACTGTTCACTAATCGTGGTTCGCCCTGGGCCAGTCTTTTGCGGTTGGCGGTGTCGACAGCAATGTTACTCAAAGCGGTAGTACAGTAGTATTGTACGTCCGTGTCCGAAGAGGACAGGAGTGAGACCAAAACGGGGATGGAGCCAGCGTTGACGAGCTGCTGACGATTTTCATCGGAGTGTGTCATGTTCAACAAGGCGCCTGTGGCGTTACGCTGGACTCGGGTATCCTTCGAGCGCGCCAAACGAGTCAGAGGCACCAGAGCGCCCGACTTTGCAATCTTGGCCTTGTTATCATCTAAGATCAGAGTGAGTGTAATGTCAGAAAATGAATTACTAATAAAAATTGGCCATGTAGAAATGGTGGACTTGCCATGTGTGGCCAAGTTGGTTATACAGCCGACGGCATTGCATTGAACTTCAACGTTGGGACTTAGCATCTGACGAATCAGGGGCTCAAGTCCACCAAGACGAACAATAAGCAGCTTGTTTTCAGCTGGAGGTTTAAATTAGGAGAAAAATGTCAATGTGTAGATCAAGCAAATAGAATGGTAAGTATGCTTAACTGTTGACAGCTAGGTTTCCTAACGCAGCACTGGCGGCGCGTTGAACTTCGGTATCGTGTGATTGAAGTAAGAACATGATAGGCTCCAAAGTGTCTCTGCCGACTTCACGAACGTCCTTTTCGGTGATCTCGGCAAAAGCTAATGCGGCTGAGCGTTGTAAATCTACATTGTCGGAGAATGATAAGGTAGAGAGGGATTTTAATGGTTCACCGGTGAAGAAGTTGGTGTCCGTACGTCCTGAAAGATGAGTGAATGAGCGAGAGATAAGTTTCCGAGATCGATTGACAGAGACAAGAGAGTGTTTACACACGTTCGAGGAATTGAAGTAAGCTTGCAACCGCATCTCTTTCGGGTTCTAGTAGGAGTGGTTCATATCCAGATCCGTGACTGTGACCTAAGCATGAGCAGAAGGAAAGAAAAGAAAAGAGATGATGATGGTCAGCAGGAGAGAATATATTTTTAGGAGACCAGTTGAGGGTGAGTAAAAGACCGACGACCACAGCTGCAGCAAGACGAAAGGACGTTTCCCATCTGATTGGTTGAGTTGCGAAGTTGGAGTTGCAGGAGAAGGAGAAGTCGAAGTTGAAGAAGAAGTTGAAGGAGAAGAAGGGGGACGGAAGAGGAGCGTGGTGTGAAAGTGTTTATTTGATTTGGTTTAATCAGTTTCTGACGAGTTTCGGACATAAAACTATGCACATAACTGCTCATCCGAACTATTACATACATACTCTACTATTCGAGCACAACCACCACAACAAGCTTTTGTATCAGAGTCCATTCGGAATCTGAAACCTCACTCAAGACCCAATACGAACAGTACAATACATACTCCCTTTCTCGCTGGCACCCCAAGATAAGACTCTCTAGAAACGGGCCTCCTCTTTCTCCGTCATTCATTCTTTCTACCAAGACTGCTTTGGATGCTACAACCCAATCACGATGAGAAAACATTGTATGGAACCCCATGTCTCTCAATCAACACGTTAAAATCGTGAGACCTGAAAGCTAGATTCTGCTCATCTGAATTGTTAACTAGCGGATTAGGAGACTCGAGGAAGACACCAATCCTGTGTGTTTTTATCCGTACAATCTCCAGCACAAGCTAAGAGATGACTTCGATTGGCGCTCCTCTTCTCTTCAGGGGAGGGGGGGGGGGGGGGGGCGCAAACACAACAATCCACCTTAGCCAACTGCTTATTGAACATCAGTTACTCACATCAAGTCTCTTTGTTTGACCCCACTTAACTTAACATCTCCATACATGAGGTCAGCCCCAAAATGTATAATGTTTGGAAATGAGTAAAGGGCACACCACGTTATTTGTTTTATTTAAAAAAAATCCTAGTAACTCTAAAAACTTCATTGCAAAGCTAACAGATTGAAATGTCGGTGTTTGGCGATCTAGTAAATGATTCAAATAATTCTTCTTCATCAAAAGAAAAGACAACTTATGAAAAAAAAAAAGTTGGAAGAAAAAAGAAAGAACCAAATCATGATCAGGATGAAAAACAACGGCAACAAGACACACACACATAAAATTGGTAATATGTGGTAGAGGACAGGCCTCAAATATAATTGATTAAATTCTGAAGAAGAAAAAATTAAAAAAACAAAGTAAAAAATAAACATCAAGATTTTGTTGATTGTCCTTTGTATATACATATACAGGCCACTAGGACAGCTTAGTTGATTCTTAATTGAATTGATACAAAATGTAGTGAGATTTTTTTGACTGGTACTAGAAATATTTAATGTTGATACATGGGTAAACTCTTGATGATCAGTTTATATCCAGAAACTTTAATCAAATATTTGATTGTAGAGTAAACAACCTGCTTTGATCTTTCTTCCTTTAACAAGAAAAAAAAATCCTGAATGTAGAAAATGAATCCTTGATAAAGCACTTTGACATATGAAAACATTCAATTGAATTAAATTTCTCAAAAAAAACCCTATTGTTGCTTTTTTTGTGCTAGTTTCAATCAACTATCCACAGTGAAGTTTTATGTTAATCAGGTGTGGTTACTCATGGTTATTACAAGAGTGTAACGTTGATCACTATTATAGAAGGAAAACTATATCATGAAGTAAAAATTTCTAAAAAAAAACAATTGGAACTGTTCTATCATCATTAAATTATGTTTGGTGGGGCTGTATTTTTATGTGCGGTTACCATGTGATGTTAGCCCAGGGGATAAATATTTTTATTGAGCCAAATGGTAAACTTGGAAAAAAGTTATTGACAAAGCACCGGAAGATCCCTTGTGGGAGGGGTTGATAAAGAGTTGGCCCCCAGGCTGGGGAAGGGGCTCCGTCGCGCTTTGTCTGCTGCGGGCTGTGGCCTTCGCCCGGCTCAACCGGGACCGGCGGCACTTCTCAAGAACCGCACTCAAAAAACTCAGAATGACCGAAAAGAGGAATCAGAACCTGCCCTCTTTCTCCGATTCGGACTCAGGCTTCGAATCAGAAGATGACGATCCGATAGTAAAAGTAAGTCTTGGTATGGCTTTCTCTGAGGTAGTGGGTCATGATTGCAACTGATGATGGTTGATGTCTCGATAATACAAACAGAGGATCCCGTTGTACTTTAACTCGCACCCAGACTTCTCCTTACCTTCGTTTGCTAATTTCAAACCTGTTCTGGAAGACGAGGGTACCACGAACGAGTCTCAACAACAACAGGCGGCTAAGAAGAAGCGACCGAAAACGTTGACGTTATTACAATACCCATTCAAGAGTTCAAACCCAAGCTCATCTCACCCATTATTACCGCCCTCATTACGTCCAGATCCTATCCATAATCCTCAACAACAACCCGCACCAATTCATGCGAAATATAAACCGGGAGTTCGATCACTTCGGCTGGATGTCCCTTTGGAAACTAAGATGGGCATTAACGAGAATAGGTTTTCTGATGAACGTGCTAGAGAATTCGCCAAAGGACTACAAGATAATAAACACAACCAATCGAGCGGTTTCAATAAGAAACATCCGAATCCGATGAATGATGACGAGTGCGACCCATTGGATAAGATCTCATTAGGCTCTACATTGATCCCTGAACAATCCAATTATGTCGTAGGCGTTCTAAAACGGGGAGTTAACGGAGACGATGATGAAGGAGAAGAAGATGAACTACACATCATCCCGTTAGACCAAATCTTACAGATGAGACCGAACTTGGACTATCTAGATCAATTAGACCAGATCAACTCACAGGCTGACAAACAAGCCCGAAAGGATCAAGGTTTAGATAGTGGGGATTCAGAGGACGGATCTGAGAATGAATCAGTTGACGAAGAAGCACTCAAGAAGAAAATCTTGGCCAAAAAAAAATCCGAGGCAAATGAGGCCAAAGCCCTTCAAGTCTCCGTCGTCGCTTCTGGAGATGGTGATCGGATCGGCGCCGGTCTTCGCTCCGGTGGCCCTCTCTTCGCCCCCCTACGAGCTGCTGAATCTGAACCTCCGATTAACTTGATCCATTATCATTCCGAAGTACGTAGTTTTTTTCTTCTTGTTATTTCCAGCGTGAAAAAGATCTTGAATTTGACTACTTCCCTTTTTTTCTTATATTATCAATCCTATTGGGACTTGGAATTTGTAAGACTAAAGAATCTGAAGCGATTAGACAAAAAATGTATTCATCTAACAAGCATGAATTAGTTTCGATTTCATCTTGGACTGAACTTTTGAAAGTGTAATAATACATACATTATACCCATCATCATCACCAATGTAAAATAAACTTACTGGCTTGGTTCTTGATCTATTTATCAGTTGACAGACTTGATTGTAAATCTGAACTAAACAGTTGTTTTCAGTTGAGCGGTTTTATAACTTGCAAAAAAAAAAAAGAACAAGAACAAGAAACACCACGAAGAAAATAGTGGCACCTTCATGTGGATGCCTCCTCAAAGTACAATGGGGCCTTTGTCCTTTGAGAAGGCACTTGCATGAAGGTGCCCCCACTTTTTTTGTGGTGAAAAAGAGATGAAAACAAGAAAAAGAGGTTGCTCTGGATTCCTAGTCTATCAATCATCTATCTATCTGTGTCATCACAAACTGATGCCCTCACCTGAAAGAATTCAAAGTATGAGGACTGGAGTGTATTGTTTCAATTTTCTACTAGAAAAGTTAAAATCTGTTGAGCTTATGTTTTCACAAAACAATAATACCTATGATGAGTAGACCCAACAAATTGACCAACCCAATGATCAGATATTTTTGTTGGTGTATCTGTACGGAGGAAAAAATAAAAAATGCACATATTCTAACTGAAACTATAAAAATCTTACTGAAATATATATCTCCTACACTAGAAGTGGAGATACGACTGGGAGTTTCCTTTTCAAGTCTTTCTGGCTTTAGGCCAATCAGCAATCTGCTTATCACTCAGCTTTTGGGCTATCAGGCTGAGACCATCCTCCTATTCCACTCAGAGGATCTCTGTCTGACTTGAGTTGGCCCCAGCCAGACTGGCCGATTCCTTTGGGGTCTCTCGATCTTAAGCCCCTCTGAGCCTTTTTAGCCTGATTAATTATTTTTCTCAGAGTCCCCTATAATCGTCACTCAAATTCTTACTGGCTATTTAACCAACTCATCCCTCCTTCTTCATCTCGTCTTGAGTCTTGACTTCATCCACTATGTCCGCCCAAGATAAGTTCAACTATTACATCGCGCAGATCGACAAGGAGGTAAGCACATTAACAAATCTTCAAATTGATTTTTCAATCAACTGATTCATCGCTTTCTAATTATATACTACGTAATTCATAGCTTTCGAAATACCCAGCCTTGACCAAACTTGAACAACAACTTCAAGTTCCCAAGGCATATGGTTTACTCGGCCTCGCTGGCCTGTTCTCGATCTTGATCTTCTTCAACATCTTTGCTGGATTCTTAACCAATGCCCTTGGCTGGGCTTTACCGGCCTACTTTTCCCTCCATGCCCTCGAATCACCAAGCTCAGGTGACGATGTACAATGGCTCACTTATTGGACCGTCGTAAGTTTTTTTTCGTAATACTGACTCTCTAAGCCCTCATCAGCTGACCGTCTTGACCTTGCTCGTCCAGTTTGGCTTCTTCAACATCATTGAGACATTCTCCGATGTGATTCTCTACTGGTTCCCTTTCTGTATGCATGCTTTTCTCCTTCGAGTGTCGATCACATGAAGCGCTCCACTAATCAGTTTTCTTCTTTTCGGGTGATTTAGACTACACCTTCAAGTGTATATTTATCGTTTGGCTCATCTTACCACAAACCCGTGGAGCTCAGATGGTCTACCACAAGGCCCTGAAACCGCTGGTTGTCAGTACGCCATCCAAGACCAGTGCCCCTCCGGAAACTGCACCCCAGTAGCAATCACCCATCCTGTCCGTCTTCTCTCACACACCATCTAGCTAATCATCTTGAACCGGAACTATTCTTTCTTACCCCACTTTTTCTTTTTCTTTCTTTCCCGGTTGCTTCTCTTAGAAAATTAATATGAACATAAAATCAAAAACTTGCTCCATTTAATCCATTCTTATTAAAACATCATCTCACACATCTATACAATCATCCGAGGTTTATACTCAACCAAATAGGGTCAATATTGACAACGCACAAGCCCCCAATCGTCATTTTTTGAAGAAGAGGTATTGGTACATTGTATTACTTGTATCCAGATTATCGGGCTCGCTCTTGTAAATAAGGAACTACAAATTTTCACACCCAAAAGCCTATCTGATACCAGGTCTCTCTCCGAACTTAACACCAAGTCCCTCCGGGAGGCGAAGGAGGCTTCGCCTCCCGCCGTCGCGGGACTTGTGCTGAGTTCGGTCTCTCTCTCTCTCTTTCATAGGATCTTTTTTACTTGAAAACTACAAGATTCTCTCTGCACCCAAAATTTTGGGGAGCCCGGACAAAAAAGCTATTTACATGACATGAACTGACACTAGCCTGGTTCACCTAAGGCCATCAGCCTGGTTCACATTGGGACCTTTTACACCACTTTTAGTTTAGTTACACCCAAAATTTTCATAAAGATTCTGCTCATCAAGATTAAGTCATGCGGGATTGATCTGATCATGTCAAAAAAAAGTTGAAAATTTTATGACAAGAGTCATAAAAGTGGTGTTAAAGTTGCCAACGTGAACTGGGCTGTTTTAAGCATGTTGCTAAAATCGGTGATGCTCGTGAGATTACGTCTTAGCATAAATTGACATTGATTTCCCGCAAATTTATGGGATATTGATTTAAGCCCATTGCTTGACTTTTTTTTAACTGGGGTCGAGCACCTACGTCAACCAGGACCCTGGAAACCCCCTACAGAGGTGGGTAACCAAAAATCCGAGATTTTGGCGAAATTTATACATCAGGGGGCACCAGGGAATGGGTTTTTTTGGCTGATTCATACATTTTTGTGTGTATGCTTGAGGCAAAATCCCCCCCGGGGAGCCCAACTACCCCGGTGAAAAGCGGGGTTCTGCAGGTTTGAGCAGCTTTACACTGAATTTCAGCGGATATTCATACATTTATGCCATGTTTGGTGAGTAACCTTTTAGATTTCAAAGCCCATTTATACAGATTTCGTGCCTACCATTTTGCAAAAAAATCATATATTTAGGGCCTGTACCATAGCCTGCGGATTTCAAGGATTTCACCAAAGGTTTCCATCTTTATGTGAAATCCCAGGATTCCTGAATCCTGTGTACCATAGCCCATTTGTGACACCCTCAGAAACAGCGGAAAACACTACATTTTCCTCAAATTAAAAAAACAGGTCAGAGCCATTTCTCTCACCTAGATTCTCCATTGCAGTTGCACACTGGTTCATCACTCATCATTATCCTCATCAATACCACAAAATTCCAACAATTGTACTCAACCCCAGTCTTTTGGATTAGCATCAACCACCGCAAAGCTCGCTGAACAACCATTTGATCCTCCAAAAGAATGTGTGGCCACTCCTACAGTACAAAGCACACAAGTACAAATAATGCTCCAAAGTCAGTGCAATTTACGGAAACAACGACGAGTTTAATAAGAAAACAAAGACACTTTGGGATCCAAACAATAATTTCAACAAGACCAAATAATACACTTGGTATTGTTTCTTTTACTGCATCAATTTAGCTCAATTGTTCCTTTTACTGCATCAATTTAGCTCAATCGTTCCTTTTACTGCATCAATTTAGCTCAATCGTTCCTTTTACTGCATCAATTTAGCTCAATCGTTCCTTTTACTGCATCAATTTAGCTCAATCGTTCCTTTTACTGCATCAATTTAGCTCACTAAGCTGTATTGAGCATCTCTCAAAAGACGTCTCAGTTGATGATGGTGATGGATCTGCTACCAAGTCCACTTGGTATTGCTCTACCCATTTTCTCTCTCAAACTTGCTTGAACAAAAATTCTGCTTCAATTTTGTTCCAGAAAATGATTGGATTCCTTTCCTACTAGTGTAGGTTTTCTTGAATTATACTACATAAAAAAACTCGAAAGTCCCGATTTGAAGATCAAGGGCTGTGACTTCTCGGAACAGCTCAGGTCTTGCTTCTTCGAGCAGGAATTGGGCTAGGGTGGCTTTGCAGCCATTGCTATAATTGGCCTTGTTATCGCTTGTTGTGGCTGATAGGGCTGAGGGTGTCTGCCAATGGGATGGTTGATTGGTGCTGAGGGATTGACCTGATAATCATCATTCTGTGGTACACTTTTAAGGAGACCAGGGATTTTGAATTCAGAAAATCCCAAGTGGAAAAAAATTGGAAAACCAGTATTTTTGGGGGCGCGGAATCAGGGCTCCAAATCCTCGGAAAGCTATGGTACGGGCCCTTAGGTTACCCACCTCCTTCGGGGGTTTCCAGGGTCCTTGTGAACCGGCCTACTGTAATCCGGTCATACAACCTAACAGTCTAACACTGGCTTGTTAGGTTGCATGTACTGAGCAACTAGAAAGGATGCAGGGGTTGGTTGGCACCCCCAAGCTTATTTATTCCTTTGGTAATATAGTAGGGTTTTGACATGTCCACTACTACTACTGCCATTTTATAATTGACAATACTAATCTTGTGCATATAGAAAAGCTTATACATTAGAGACTTACTGTTGGAATGTGTGCTTCAGCCCCATGGGACTGGCTGAGCCATATGATATTATATCCTAAAATCACCAGTAAGACCAGCTGTGTGTTTAGCTCAGTAGTATAAGAGCAGCTCTCATGAATGTAGAAGGCTGTGGGTTCAATTCCCACAACACACAATTCTTTTTGCTTTGGTAATTTAACAAGTACTGTACTGCCTGGTCAAATTTTCAGCATCTTTCACAAGCCTGTTTTTATCTTTTAAGGTTTTCTATTATATTTCTTCTTTTTCTGTTTTTCTTGGGATAGTTTGGAATTAATTTCATTAATTCATATCATAATGTAAAACTATCTAACTTTGACTGGAAATTTAAAAAAATAGAATTGGTTTTCATTAAAGTATAATGGAGGACTTCCCGTCATGAATCTAGAATGGAAAATTGTAGCTTCTAAACTTTATTTGGTGGCAAAGACTCTTCCAGATTGAGTTTTCACCACCAAATAAGATTCGGAATCTGGGATTTCAGATTCCAAATTGGCAAAGGAAAGTCCTCCAATAGTAGATCATTTCTAACATTTAATCTTTCCTTCAATGATCACTGTACTACAGTCACCTTGCACAAATTCATGTCCTTTTAAAGGTGTAGGTTTTGGATTCCTGTATTGTTACAGGTTACATGTTTGTTTTCTGTGTTGTGCATACTTTGTAGGACGGGGAATCCCACCCACACACGTCAGATTGCTTGCACATAGCTCAACCTGCCACCCTCAGTGTCACCCATGGCAAAAAAACAAGTCAGAAATCCTAATTGAGTTCCTGAACGTACAAAGTCACTTGTAAAAATATGTACATGACCTCAAGTGATATGCATGTGCATACCCACCATCAGATTTCATACAGCAAAATCACACAGAAAACCCATCTAGAGTCCCAAGCACATGAGTTTTGGATTCTCAAGACTGCCACCAACCAAGCACTGAAGAATCTGGAACAGAAATCCAGGAATTTTCTGTCTAGCTACCACATTTCACCCTGAGCTTACTCATCTACATCTTCTGTGAGTAAACTTTAACTTCCTGCCCTCAATCATCATCCACCAATGATTATTGTTCTGATTGCGTTATCATTGACAAAACCACCTCTGCTTCAAATCCTTGTCTCAACAAATTGGGTCTCTGCACACACCCTTGAGAAAAATTTGGAATGGAAATGGTGATTATTGTTGAGATATAAACATCCTCTCTAGATCTCTCTTGAACATAACCTTCTTTTTCCTTACATCATCATTGCCCCAATCACCCTGTTTCTCCTATGATGTCACTAATGTCCAAACCTTGCATGTTCCTCACGCTCAGTCCTCCTTTATTCTCACTCACCCAGACACTTGATCCCTCTCTCTTTCGGTTTCCTATATCTTCACCTATTCACTCCATCTCTCCCACACTTACCAGGGAACTCTGAGTACATCTCCATTATCCATTATCCTTCACATCAATCAATTGATTTTGTTCCCTCACCCCAACTCATCATATTTCGTCAACATCCCAGTCTAGTAAATTCACACTTTCACAAAACCAAGGTCCGAGGTTTCCCTTACTCAGCAGGGATGGTTTGACAGATGCCAGTGAACTATGACACCGGCTAAATCTGAACATGGCTAACCATGGATGAACCCTCTGACACAAAGGTCGTAGGGAGGGGTGAATTGGGGACATCCCACCCCCAAGGCTCATTGTTATATATTGGTGAGTTCCCTTTTTCTGTTTTGCTATCCTTCACCCCGACCGATGAGGAAGCCTCATCGGTCTGGGTACAGCCTTACCCTGACCGATGGGGCTTCCCCAACCGTCAGGGTAGGGCTGTACTGAGAACGATGAGGAAGCTCGGTCGTGGTAAGCCTTTACCCCAACCGATGAGGCTTCCTCATCGGTTTGAATAAAGCCTTACCCTGACCGATGGGGCTTCCTCATCGGTCAGGGTAGCGTTGTACCCAGACCGATGAGGAAGCTTGGTCAGGGTAAGCCTTTACCCTGACCGATGAGGCTTCCTCATCGGTTTGGGTGAAGCCTTACCCTGACCGATGGGGCTTTTTCATTGGTCAGGGTAAGGCATCACCGTGAACGATGAGGTTTCCTCATCGGTCAGGGTACGGCATCACCCTGACCGATGAGGCTGCTTCATCGGCTAGGCCAAGCCTTTACCCCGACCGATGAGGAAGCGTCATCGGTCAGGGTAAGGCTGTGTACCCAAACCGATGAGGCTTCCTCATTGGTCAAGGTAAGGCTGTACCCAGACCGATGAGACTTCCTCATCGGTTAGAGTAAGGCATCACCGTGACCGATGAGGTTTCCTCATTGGCTAGGGTAGCCAAGCCTCATCGGTCTGGGTGGGGAATTAACCTAGCCGATGAAGAAGCTTCATCAGTAGAGTGATGCCTTACCCGTACCACTACCAACACTTCCACCTCCACTTCAACCACTATCAATCCCACGACTGCAATAACAACAGCAGCAGGATTCTTCCCTTCCCTCCAGGACCGACGGGTCTCAGAGGGAAAGGGAAAATCTCTCTCCCCTCCTCCCCAGGACCGAGCGGTCCCAGAGGGAAGAGGAGAGTCTCTCTCCCCCTTCCTCCAGGACCGAGCGGCCCCAGAGGGAAGAGGAGAGTCTCTCTCCCCATTCCTCCAGGACCGAGCGGTCCCAGAGGGAAGAGGAGAGTCTCTCTCCCCTCCCTCCTGGACCGACTGGTCCCAGAGGGAAGAGGAGAGTCTCTCTCCCCCTCCATCCAGGACCGACTGGTCCCAGAGGGACATCTTGAAAGTGTTTATTCTGGTATCTTTTGTAATTTCTTTCTCTCATTGTCTCTATATCTTTTCTATTTTATTGTTTCTGCTTTGTTTTATTTCTTATCTTTGTTGTTATTTCTTTATTCTACTACTAATGGCTGCAATGGATGTGCAATAAAGAGACTCTCCCCAAACTTCATACTTTCCCCTTCCCTCCAGGATTGACTGGTCATAGAGGGAGGAGAAGACTCTCTCTCCCCTTCCCTCCAAGACTTATTGGTCCCAGAGAGAAGAGGAGAGTTTCTCTTCCCTAGAATCATGGTAGTTGACAGGGAAAATAATCAAAGAGAAACTGACAACTTGGCAGTCTATAATGACAAGAAAGATACTGTGAGCTTGGAGCTGTGGATATTGGGTGAAAAGTTATTGAACTGAGTTGTTAAATTGAACTAAATGGAATCTTGAGAATCAATGGGAGAAAAAGAAGAGGCATGATTTTGTAAACCAAATTCAAGGAAATAAGAAAGGAAAACAGGAGTAACTGTGAAATCTAACCAATGAATCTAAAATGCAACAGCAAACAAGGCATGTCAATGAAGTGAACAAGTGAATAAGCAGACCAAGAGAAAGAGAAAAAAACAATAGCATAGAGGGACAACTGAGAACAACCATCATAATAGGCCAGCCAGTCAATCTATCTTAGTGAGGATCAAAATCATGTCCATGTCTCTGTGACTTGAAAAAGATGGGCTTGATCTAAGATATTTTCAAGCTTGATCATGAAACATCCACCATCTTGTGCCAGTTGAAGTGAGTTGGCCCATGTGAGAGTGAGTTTGAGACAATGTACAACTATCCACATCTTGGTAGGCTCCTATTGCAACTTCCTGGGAGTGACCACAACTGATCAATATGAGCTTGAGGCAAAAAAACACCTATCCAGTTATTGGGGGTTTCAAGTTGTGACTGCATAGATGTTTCCTGGGCTGAAGCCTGAGAGTATGGCGGCGCAGCCGCCCTGGCCTCTAGTTCTCCATTACATTCCTGTTCTTTCAGCACATCCCTTCCTGAAATTCTTTCCCGACACGCCAGATGTGCTTCCCTTCCAATCAAACTACCATCAATAAAACCTTTCAACATTTCTGGTTCTTCGTCCTCTTGTCCTTTTCCCTTCTATTTTCATATCTTGTGTTTCTTTCCTTTCATTTTTGTTTTGCCTTAAAGGTACACTCTTTTATGTTTTATTATTCTTCTTTTGTTGTGTCATTTCTTTTTACTTACATGTGAAATTTCACTTCTTCAAGTTCCTCCATCAACAATTTTTCCACTCATGAATTAACATACCATTTATTCAAACTACCTCAGAAACACAAAGAACCAAATCATCTTTCAACTTGTTCACCTAACAGCCAAATCCTTCAAAAAATAAAGTCCAAAAAAAGAACTCCTATATTTAGAATTCCAGAATCTCTGATCCACTGACCTGTACTTTATAAGATTCACATTTTAATTAGGGTCAGGATAAATGCACTCCAATGATTTCCTACGTGCACTCCATTTTGGAGTGGACAAGTGTTCACTGCAATTTTTTTGGAGTGGACAAGTGTTCATTCCAAAAAGATTGGAGTTAACACTTTTCCTCTCCAAAGTCCCACATATGCTTAGAGTACAAAGACCGTGCACTCCAATTTCTTGGAGTGCAAATCCTGTGCACACCAATTCCAAAATAATTTTTCAGTTTGTTGGAGTGTATGTACATTTTGCGCACTCCAATGTCTTTGGAGTGCACACCCAAAAAATGGAGTGACTTATAGGTGGGCACTCCAATACCTCAATACTTTTGGTGTGAAGGGAGTGCACACCCTGAAACCCACTGCAAGTTACACCCAAAAAAACACCAGGAAATCCCAACACCCCCTCATGGAAAGCTCACATTCTAACTCAATCACCTCTTATCCCACACGTTTTATGATCAGATAGAGATAGACATACATATAACAACATGTCGTCAGCTTCCCCCCCACTGAAAAACAATGTTGTAGTATCCCTCAAGGCCTGGGCTCAACCTCGGAGTACAAAAAGGAAAAAATTGGAGTGCATGCAGCTTTTTTTGGGGGTGTTTGGAGTGCGCACTTTGTGCACTCCAATATATTTTCCCTCTGGTGTGCACATCTTATGTAATCCAAAATAACTGGAGTGTGTCAGGTGTACACTCCAATTATTTTGGAGTGGGCAAGTGTCCACTCCAAAAAGTTGGAGTGCATGTAGTAAACCTTTGGAGTGCATGTAGCCTGACCCTTTAAGTAATCTATTTTTTGCTTTGTCTGGATTGGAATCATTCCTCTTTATGATTCATAGCCTTGTAAAAATCAAATTCAAGTCCAAACAAATGGATGGTTAAATTGCTCATTCTTGTGTGCTATCTGACACTACATGTTCTGCTTTTCTTGATCAGGGCTAGTAATCCTAACTTGTATAATAAATTCATATTCATGTTACACATACATATTAATTTTCTTACACATACAGTTGCACATGGCATAAACCAGCACTGCCCCGCCTGCAAAAAAAAATTGAGATGCGGGGCCTCCCCCCGGGGGCCAAAGTGTATGGATACTTATTTTTATTACATTTTTGGACTCACACAGGTGTGTAGAGCTTAAAAATACAAGGGCTAAGAGTTTGGCCCAGTAGTTTTTTATTTTATTTTATTTTATTTTATTTTATTTGTTTTTTACATCCATATTTTGGACCCGGTGCTATAAAGCCATACTTAACCCCATAATAATGTATTTATGGGGTTAAAATTCATGGATTAAGCCCTAACACATGGCCCCATAGAGTCCTAACAGGGCATATTTGGACTCTAATTCAGTTCAAAAGACATAATCTCACCCAATTGGGTGGGTTTTTGCCTGTTTTTGCCCTAAAAAACCCATTTTTTCTCATTTTTGGCCCCAAAATTTTGGACAGGGCCAAAACGCAGTGCTGTTGTATGCCATGCGCAACTGTACATATTGTGAGAAGAAGGCCAAAAATAATTCTTTTCGACAAGACCGTTTGGGTGAGTTTTCAGCCAGGAGAGTCAGGAGAGGAGCAGTGGAGAGGTCAATCCAGAGGTCAGAGTAATTAGAAGAGAACATGATGAGAAAAAAAAAAGAGCGGAACACAACCGGAAAGAGAATGAAGATGGAAGAACACATTTCACAAGTCTGTTCCTTACTTCTCATACATATATTTCATCTTACACATACATTGAATATTGATACATACTAGGGAACAGGGAGGCTTTGCCGCCAACAAAGTGGTCTGAATAAAAAACAGTCTACAAGATCATGCTAGAAACACAACAAAGTATGTAATAAAATCAAAACGTTTAGACCATAAATCTAACCAATCCAGGAATGTACAGGTCCATTGTGACATTGAATGAATAAGCAACAAAGTCTTTTCAAAAATACACATTTTATGGTTTGGTGCCTAGTTTGAAATTACACCAAGTCAAAATTCAGATTTTGCCAGTAACTGATAAGTAACTTGGCAGTGTTGTGCAAAGCAATTGCAAATCAATGTATTGCAATTGCAAAGCAAAGCAACGTGTTGCAATCACAAAGAAAAGTGAAGCAATGGTTGCAATTGAAAAGCAATGCATTTCAATTGCAAAGCAAGAAAATTGTGATCTTAGCTAAGACCGCAAGCACCTGATGAGAGACGTGGAGGTGCAAGCAAGGCTTATGCCTAAGGTCTATGAGCCCGCGTGAGGCAACCCGGTAAATAACCATAGGATTTCTTGTAATCCAACTTAAAAATACCTTGTAGCCATCAATCCTTGACAAGTTTACCATGGCAATAGGCCTTGATATTATCTGTGTTTACATCTTCCAATTTTTTGTAGTATTTTTTTCTATTTATTATGATTTTTTTAAAACACCATGTCATAGATTGAAAACGATGATTTGTCATCATTTTTCATTCAAACCAATTTGACCCCGGCCAGGAAAAACCAGAATCTCAGATTCTCTATGTTTTGTCAAATTTATCAGGATTCACTGAGATGGAAATCTTGAGTTCTGGATAGACAGATTTCAATGCAAAATTACATAGTTCAAACAGTGAGGATTAAAAAAAAAAAACAGGCAAAAAATATGGTTTCTATGTACAAACTTACATGTCTGCCACCAAAAGCCACAGATGCTCTTGTGTGCGCTTGGGTGTATAATTCATAAGTCCCTCGCCCTTTGGGCAAGGTTACAGTACTTTACACACCTCCCGCAGGAAGATAATCCTCACCTGGAAAGCTGCCCTGCAGTTCTCTGGGGAGAAATCCTTGCCTGTAAAGCTGCCCTGCAGTTCTCTGGGGAGAAATCCTTGCCTGTAAAACTGCCCTGCAGTTCTCTGGGGAGAAATCCTTGCATGGAAAACTGCCCTGCAGTTCTCTGGGGAGTAATCCTCCCCTGGAAAACTGCCCTGCAGTTCTCTGGGGAGGAATCCTCCCCTGGAAAAATGCCCTGCAGCTGTCTGGGCAGGAAGCTTCCCCCTCGAAACCTGCCCTACACCTGTCTGGGCAGGAATCCTCCCCCTGGCAACTTCCCCAGAGCTATCTGCGTATGAAGCCCCCCCCCAGGGAAACTTGCCGGCAGTTGTCTGGGGGGGGGGAACTCCCCTGAAAACCTGCCCCGCAGTTGTTTGGGAAAGAAGCCTCCTCTGGAAAACTACCCAGCACAGCTATCTGGGGAGGAAGCCGCCCCTGGGAAACTTCCTTGGAGTTTTCTGGGGAGAGAGACTCCCCACAGTTGTTTGGGGAAGAAGCCTCCCCTGGAAAACTGCCCAGCAGTCTTCTGGGGAATTTTTGATCTGATTGCTTGCTGGAGATGTTGAGACTGTGAAAAGTAAGATGTGTCCGGTGGGACTCAAACTCATGACCTGGCAACTGAAAAAATGAGGGTCCATGTGTGGCTCAAACATCTGATCTTGCTGAAGGGTGGCAACACCTGATCCAAGCACTAACCACTGGGCTGCGGACTTTGGATTGGGATGGCCATTAAGATGTTTATAACCCACACTGTCCAATGGTGGAGGGTCCACTGGACAGTTTTCTGGGTGTCCACCGGAATCTTTTGCCAAAGCGCCCTGGGGACACTTTTTGAGAAACACCACCAATGGATGCTTTTGCAAAAAGTGTCCCTTGGGGGCTTCTACAAAAGGGTCTGGGGGACACTGTCTCACAATAAGTGTCCATTGGGCGCTTTGGCAAAAGGGTCTGGTGGATGCATTTGGCACAAGGGGTCCATTGGTTTCTCTTGGTATTTTTCCCAAAGTTTAGAATTTGAGGTGAAACTGTTAGTAAGACAATAACAAGAAACAAAACAGAAAAAGAAAAAATGAAAAGAGGTTTTACCTAGAGGACCACAATGGATAATGAGTAAGAAGACTTTGAGGAAGAACTGAGAGACAAAGCAAACAGTAGAGACTGAGAACAAAGAACATTAGTGAACAGAAGTGAAACAGAGAAAGGAGAAGAGAGAAAGAAACAAGAAAGGACCATTTACCACCACTCTAGACTGATGCTGCTGGTGACCTCAATTGACGACAAAGTTAGAACTGAAGTGATGATTTGATTGAGTTCGTTTGTCTGGTGTGTTGGAATTGGATGGTTCTGGATCCAGATGAGCAGAGCCAGGGGTCCAAGTTCAGCCAAACTATGAGTCAACTGCTGATGCGCATCACACGCGTACGCTCTGAGATTTAGATTCTAACAAAATTGTCCCTTGGACACATGTTGGAGGAACATAGGGTCCATCGGACGCTATCGAAGTGTCCCTTGGATGCTTTTTGTAAGAAAGCATCCAAGGGACATGTGGGGTTTGAGAAACTTGCCGCATGGTGTCCAAACAAAATCAGATTGTGCTTAATATGTGGCCAGATTATCAGGTACTACTCAGACAGCTTCCAAGGGAGGCAACCTCCATGGCAAACTTCTGCAAGCAGTTTCCAAGGGCGGCAACCTCCCCAGAAAACTGCTGCAAGCAGTTATCCAGGGAGGCAACCTCCCCATCAAACTGCTGCAAGCAGTTTCCAAGGGAGGCAACTGCCCCAGGAAACTTCTGCAAGCAGTTTTAAGGGAGGCAGCCTCACCACCAAACTGATGCAAGCATTTTCCAAGGGAGTCAGCCTCCCCAGGAAACTGCTGAAAGAAGTTTCAAAGGGGGGAAACCTCCCCAGGAAACTGCTGCAAGCAGGTTTCTGAGGGAGGAAACCTCCCCAGCAAACTGCTGCAAGCAGGTTTCTGAGAAAGGCAACCTCCAAGAAAACTGCTTACAGAAGTTCCCAATGGAGCCCACCTCTCCAGCAAAGCATTTTCCCAAGGAAGGCACCTCCCCCAAACCGCTGCAAGCAGGTCAACCTGGTGGGCAAGCAGGTACAGGTACCTGCTTGGCAGGCTGACCTGCTCAGCGAGTAGCTACCTGAACCTGCTTGGCCACCAGGTTGACCTGCTTGCCGAGCAGGTACCTGTACCTGCTTGGCCTGCCGCCCAAGCAGTTTACCTGTACCTGCTTGGCCTGCCGGTCATCCCGCTGGCCAAGCAAGTACAGGTACTGTAAAACCCCTCCTCTGTTGGGTTTCCCAAGTTCACACAGACCTGATTAAGTAATCATTGTTGGATACTTAGTCTGCCCCTTCCCCTTTACCTGGATGGCAGAGAATTACTCTCTTCCATCTAGGTAAGTGTTTCTCAATTCATCTCTTTCCATTGTTATTCCTTATTTCATTCTAGTTTTCACTAACAGAGGGAATTACTCTCTCCCATCTAGACTTGAAATAAAAAAGCCCCCCACTTTGGTTCGAGAAATCCTTTGGATTCATCCTTTGCCCGCCTTTGAAGTAAGAGATCCAGTGAAGAGTACACGACTCTTACACTTTTTTTTCTAGAACCAAAGTGGGGGGCCTTTTTATTTCAAAAAAAAGTGTAAGAGTCGTGTAATCTTCACTGGATCTCTTTTGCTGGGGTTTGCCCAGGCACACTTCAGCAAAGATTTGCTGGGTTTTTCCCAAGCAAGCTTCAGAAAGCATTTGCTGGGTTTTGCCCAAGCAAGCTTCAGAAAGCATTTGCTGGAGTTTTCCAGGAAAACTTCAGCAAATATTTTCTGGGATTTGCCCGGGCAAACTTTAGAAAACATTTGTTGGGGTTTTCCAGGCAAACTTTGGTGTTGGCCTGGGCAAACCCCAGCAATTCTTTGCTGAAGTTTGCCTGGGCAAACCCCTGCGGTTCTTTGCTGGAGTTTTCCTGGGCAAACCCCAGAAATTTTTTTGTGGAGTTTGCCTGGGAAAACCCTGTCAAGATTTAAGCTCAAGAGAAAGAGAAGCGGTGAATGGGAGACAATCTTGAGGGACTTAGATTGGACCAAGGAGCAGTAAAGTAGTGAAAATTTTAGAATGCTCAGACTTGATGCTTTTATTACTCCAGGCACACAAACCTGGTTAAGTAGACTACTACAAGTAAGGATAAAAAGTGGTTGAGCAGAACAAACAGGCATGCATATGGATGGACATGTAAAAGCAACAGAAGTTGGACAAGATTTGAATAAGGAGCTATGTTTGACACGACAGAAAGGAGAGCAACTTGTGTTGGACAGCAAAGCTGGACACAATACGACAGTAGTTTAACATCTAACTAAGATGGACAAGATAATAGTGATAAGCATCTCAATTGAGATGGACAAGACAGGGAATAGGCATCACACATTGTGATGGAAAGAGATGGGGAGAGAATTTTCATATTTCAGCTCTAATTAAAGAGATGCGGTAAGAAGGGGGCTGACGGTATGGGACCTGTCAGGACCCAGGAGCTGATTAAAGGCTCAAACTGGATACTTTATTACTACTGGCAACTAGACAGATTTATAAAGAGAATCAAGAAGGGCCAGAATGTGGTTGACAAATATGCTTGGTACAATAAGCATGGAGAATGAAATTGATAACCCTGCTGGTACAGCAGGATGAAAGAAAATGCTGGTATAGCGGTAGGGACAAGACTCTGGATCAGAGGAAAAAAAAGGAAGAAACAAGGCTGGAACAGCCAGTAAGAAAAATATCAGCTGGTACAGCTGTGGAGACTGAGACTGGATGGTCTGATATTCCAACCAGAATGTGAGCGGAGAAGATCAAGAATTCTGACAAACCCCAGCAAATCTTTGCTAAAGTTTGCCTGGGCAAACCCCAGCAAATGTTTGCTGAAGTTTGCCTGGGCAAACCCCAGCAAATCTTTTCTGAATTTTTCCTGGGAAAACCCCAGCAAATCTTTGCTGAATTTCCCCTGGGCAAACCCCAGAAAATCTTTGCTGAATTTTGCCTGGGCAAACCCCAGCAAATCTTTTCTGAAGCTTTCCTGGGCAAACCCCAGCAAAGACTTGCTGAATTTGGCTTGGGAAAACCCCAGAAAATCTTAGTTCAAGTTTGCCTGGGCAAACCCCCGCAAATCTTTGCTGAAGTTTTCCTGGGCAAACCCCAGCAGAAACTTCAGCAATGATTTGCTGGGTTTTTCCCAGGAAAACTTCAGCAATGATTTGCTGGGGTTTGCCCAGACAAACTTCAGCAAAGATTTGGTGGCCAGGGTTTGCCCAGGCAAACTTCAGCAAATATTTTCTGGGGTTTGCCCAGGAAAAATTCAGCAAAGATTTGCTGGGGTTTCCCCAGGCAAACTTCAGCAAACATTTTCTGGGGTTTGCGGGTTTTCCCAGGCAAACTTCAACAAAGATTTGCTGAGTTTTGCCCAGGCAAACTTCTGCAAAGATTTTCTGGGGTTTGTCAGAGTTCTGAGCCATGCTTCTTGCATGTGCTCCATGGCTGGTGCCTTCTACTTCCCCCTCTCTGCGCTGAGCACCTCAGGCATCCTTAGTCCAGGGGTAAACCAATCCATCCCCTTTCCTCAACTCGAACAGAACTCTCTCAATCCAATAACCAGCTACACAAATCAGTCCTAAACTCAAGGAACTCTACATTTTTGTCTCTCTCAAGGTCACCATTGCTGCCAGTCACTTGAGCATTGGTATTTCCCTCTTTCTTCTGTTTCTCTCATTGTTATTTTCTCATGTCTAGCTGTTTTTTATCCAGTCCCCTGTATGTGAGTTGTGTGTGATAGTTTTCTTTTATTTTATTTGTGTCTTTGTTCAGTCTCCTCCCGTTCCCCTAGGTAAAACCTTCTTTCTTGTTTCTTTCTTTCTCTTTTCTTTTTGTTCTGTCTCTGAAATTCAACCCTCCAGTTTTCTGCCTGAAAGTTTCACAGATTTATAACAGTCTCGCAGCACCTGGAAAACTTACTAGAGGATTGTGATGGTCAACACCAAAGGAGCATTTTCCAAGCCTAAAAACCCTAAGCTGGACGGGAAGAACTCTCTTCATTGGTCAATGAGATTGAAACCTAATCTGAGACACAAATTTCTCATCAAATACATCCTCAAACCTGCCGGCACCATTGTCCTTCCAGGAGCCGCTGCCAATTCAGTTTCCAGGAAGCATACCGAAACAGTGGACATACTCATGAACTTCATGAGCGGAACCGCTTCCGCGGCCGTAATTAATCTGGACAATGAGGAAAGTCCCTTGGAATTCCGGGTGCAAATCACCCAGCGGTACACCTCTAAGTCTGTGAACAACAAAGGCTGAGTGTGGCTTAATTTCATGCGGTATGAATTCTCCAATAATTTCAAAGACTTCATTGGGAAATAGCCTTATTGAAACTTGGAATGCCTGACAGCATCCTGAGCTTCTCAATCATAGCAAAAATTTCTGAGGATCTCTGGAACGTGGTCTGTGAGCCTGGGTCTCTTACGTGACGGCAGGACACAAGGGTGAATTTCTCAAGAAAATGGAGGAGGATACAACCAAGAGAGGAGAAGAGATAGAAAAAGATAAAGAAGATTAAGATTAAAGTTATCAATTTAATGGGCAGTCTTACTACCTCTGAGGTAGCTGCTTAAGTGCAGTAGTCCCAACGCCTTTTCCTCAAAAGAAACTGATGGAAGGTTATTGGTCTAGACAAGTCTAGCCAACCTAGATTTTTCTGGCTAAAGGACAAGGCTATTTAACTGGAAACCTATGTAGTTTGTTATGGATGAAAACTACCAAAACCACGAAGAGTAATAGTTTGAAGAAGGATGAAGAGAGAAAAAGCAATCAAGCAGGACAGTGATCAAAAGATCAAGAGAGTTCAAGGACTCAAGATTGTAGATCCAAAAAGAATCAGGTCTAGTGGAACTTACTGTGGAATAAACCAAACACTTTTAAAGTGAAGAGTGTACGCCAGATAATGTCCAGTAGAGAGGTCCAAACGCCAAGGGATAGTTGGAGTGAAGGCTGATGTTTTTTGGTGGTTCAATTTCGAAGTGAGGGGCAGGGGCTGGAACAGGCCTTTGAGAATTTTCCTGTACAGATTAAACAGTTTCTGACCAATGTGGGATGGATTTGGTTCAAGATTGAATATATGCAATATTCAAGCTTACTGGGTTGAACTTCAATCAATTTCTATCATTACTCAACACATTATAAATATAAAAGAAGACACAACAAGCTATAAAATATAAGGAATATAGAAATTAGAGAAATACATAATTTAATCAATCAATTGTGGGTAGAATAAGAGATAATCTTTCAACAGGATTAATTCATATTCAAACAATGAAGAATTAATTTATGGAGGCAATCTCATGTAAGCCTTTAGGGCAATGAGTATTGTCTCTAAGGCTGACATGGTCAATAACATCACCATGGAAAACCCTGAAGCGACCCTTTCAAAATTTCAAGAGATGGTCCATCTCAAAGACTCTTGCCGCAACAAAACCGCAGCTGTGTCTGCCACTGAACCCACTGATTCCACCTCTGAATTAATGCATGAATCAAAGAAAGGCAAAGGTCGACCCAAAAAACGTCAAAGGCCAGTTTCGTTGAGGAGTTTGCCTGCAAACTCTATTGAAGAGTTTGCCTGCAAACTCTGTTGAGGAGTTTGCTTGCAAACTCTGTTGAGGAGTTTGCTTGCAAACTCCGTTGAGGAGTTTGCTTGCATACTCTGTTGAGGAGTTTGCTTGCATACTCTGTTGAGGAGTTTGCTTGCATACTCTGTTGAGGAGTTTGCTTGCATACTCTGTTGAGGAGCTTGCTTGCATACTCTGTGGAGGAGTTTGCTTGAAAACTCTGTTGAGGAGTTGTTTGCCACCAAACCTTTGTGAGGAGTTTGCCAGAAAACTCATGTGAGGAGTTTGCCAGAAAACTCATGTGAGGAGATTGCCGGCAAACTCCCCCAAGGAGTTTGCCTGCAGACTCCTGCAAGGAGTTTTCCTGCAGACTCCCGCAATGAGTTTGCCTGCAGACCCCGCAAGGAGTTTGCCTGCAGACTCCCGCAAGGACTCCCCTGGGGAGTCTGCAGGCAAACTACTCACAGGAATTTGCTGTCCTCACAGGAGTTTGCTAATAGATTTTTTGAATGAGAATTGATTTCGATCTAGAACCAGAATGACTGAGTAAAAACAAAGAAGTTAGAAAAGAAACAAAAATGAAAAGAGAAGAAGATGAAAGAAAAAGAACAAACATTTCGGGAGACAGAAGTGAATGAAGAAAAGAAGACAAGGAAGACTTGAGGATCTTAATAGTGAAGAGTTAGTATTTGAGTGATTTATGAGTATTGAGGAGAATGGTCTCACCAGACAAGGACAGGAAAAAAAGAGATGAAGAGAAGAACAAGGAGAAGAAAGAAAGAAAGAAACAATAAAAAGTGGAATGAGAATGAATTGTGAGTGAGATGAAGTGAGATGAGGTTGAAGGGAAGAAGGGAATCGATGAGTCTTTTGATGAGGATCGTTTGTTCCGGACTCCATTTTCCCCTTCGAGTGAGACAGGAGAGGAAGAGCGAGTGTCAAGATATCTGTGACATGTCTAGTGACAGGAGTCAGAGGGGAGCGGAATTCTAACATTTGCTGGCAAACTCCTCACAGGAATTTGCTGGAAAACTCCTCACAGAAGTTTGCTGGCGAACTCCTCATCAACCAGAAGGAAATCCTTCTGGTTCATGAGGTCGTTGTACCTCATCGACTGGAAGGATTCCCTTCCGGTTGATGAGGTACAAATTTGTCATCAGCCGGAAGGATTCTCCTTCCGGCCGATGAGGTTTTTGTACCTCATCGATTTCAAGAAAGTCCTTCCAATTGATGAGGTACAACGACCTCATCAACCCGAAGGATTTCCTTCTGGTTGATGAGGTTTTTATACCACATCAATTGGAAGGAAGTCCTTCCAATTGATGAGGTACAACAACCTCATCAACCGGAAGGAAGTCCTTCCAATTGATGAGGTACAACAACCTCATCAACCGGAAGGAAGTCCTTCCAATTGATGAGGTACAACAACCTCATCAACCGGAAGGAAATCCTTCCGGTTGATGAGGTTTTTATACCACATCAATTGGAAGGAAGTCCTTCCAATTGATGAGGTACCACAAGCTCATCAACCTGAAGGTATTCCTTCCAATTGATGAGGTATAACAACCTCATCAACCAGAAGGAAGTCCTTTCAATTGATGAGGTGCAGCAACCTCATCAACTGGAAGGATGTCCTTCTGGCTGACGAGGTTGTTGTACATCATCGATTGGAAGAAAGTCCTTCCAATCGAAGAGGTACAACGAACTCATCAATTGGAGGGATTTTATTCCTGATGATGAGGTTGTTGTACCTCATCAACCGGAGGAATTTCCTTCCAGTTGATGAAGTAAAACAACCTCATCAACCAGAAGGAAATCCTTCTGGCTGATGAGTTTGTTGTACCTCATCGATTGAAAGGACTTCCTTCCGGTTGATGAGGTCGTGGTACCTGATCAATTGGAAGTACTTTTTTCCTATCGATGAGGTACAAAAACTTCATCAACCGGAAGGAAATCCTTCCGGTTGGTGAGGTTGCTGTACCTCATCGATTGGAAGGAAGTCCTTACAATTGATAAGGTACAATGACCTCATTCCTTCCAATTGATGAAGTACAGCAGCTTCATGAACCGGAAGGCAACCAGAAGGAAAACCTTTCCGGCTGATGTTGCTTTTGTACCGAAAGGATATCCTCTCAGTTGATGAGGTACAACAACCTCATCATCCAGAAGAAAATCCTTCCGGTTGATAAGGTTTTTGTACCTCATTGATTGGAAGGAAGTCCTTCCAATTGATGAGGTACAACGACCTCATCAACTGGAAGGATTTCCTTCCGGTTGATGAGGTTTTTGTACCTCATCAATTGGAAGGACTTCCTTCCAATTGGTGAGGTACAAAAACCACATCAACCGGAAGGAAATCCTTCCGGTTGATGAGGTCATTGTACCTCATGAATTGGAAGTCCTACCTTCCAATCAATGACGTGCAATATGGTTGATGAGGTTGCCGTACCTCATCAATTGGAAGGACTTCCTTCCAATCGTTGAGGTATAAAAACCTCATCAGCCGGAAGGATATCCTTCTAGCCGATGAGGCATTTGTACCTCATCAATCGGAGGGAAATGGTTGATGAGGCTCATGTACCTCATCAACCAGAAGGATTTTCTTCTGGTTGATGAGGTTCATGTACCTCATCAACCAGAAGGATTTCCTTCTGGTTGATGAGTTTCTTGTACCTCATGCGTCAAGCTGGTAGGTACCAGGTTGACGGACAGGAAAGCCTGCTTGCCAACCTTGGTCCTCGTCGGACCAGCTTGACATGGATTCTTGATGACCGGGAGGAATCCTCCCAGTCATCAAGACTATGGAGTCTTGATTACCGGGAGGAATCCTCCCAGTCATCAAGACTATGGAGTCTTGATGACCGGGAGGAATCCTCCCAGTCATCGAGACTGTGGAGTCTCGATGACCGGGAGGAATCCTCCCAGTCATCGAGACTGTGGAGTCTCGATGACCGGGAGGAATCCTCCCAGTCATCGAGACTGTGGAGTCCCAATTACCGGGAGGATTTCCATCCAGTCATTGAGACTGTGGAGTCTCGATGACCGGAAGGATTTCCTCCCAGTCATCGAGACTGTGGAGTCTCGATGACTGGGAGGATTTCCTCCCAGTCATCAAGACTGTGGAGTCTCGATGACCAGGAGGAATCCTCCCAGTCATCGAGACGTGGAGTGTTGATGACCGGGAGGAATCCTCCCAGTGGTGGAGACTCGAGCTGGTACAGCTTGTACCAGCTCAGCGAGCAGACCAAGCTGGTACTGGTTGTACCAGCTCAGCGAGAAGATCAAGCGGCACGTCGAGCTAGCTTGTAAACACCAGCCCCTCAATTGGGGTGTTGCCATGGGAAACACCGCCAAAAGTTTGCCACGGAAAACTCTGGCGAAGTCTGGCCACGGCAAACTCTGGCAAATTGTTTCCACGGCAAACTATTGCCGGAGATTACCGTTGTTTGCCTTTGTTTGCCGGAGAATTTTCTCGGGTGGCGCACACCGATGGAATTGTTTTTATTGGTGGCGCCCATCCGATGAATTCAATCACATTGGTGTGAGTCAGCACCGATGAATTTGAATTCATCAGTGCTAGCTCACACTAATGTAATTGAATTCATTGGATGGGCGCACACCGATGTAATCATTTACATCAGTGTGAGCCACCGATTCTGATTTGCATTGGCTGGCGGCCAACTGAGCTCATTTGCATTGGTTAGCTACCATCGGTGGTGAGTCCAACCAAGTCTTCTTTCCTCGGTGGACGCCAGGCAAGTTCAGCTTGCCTGTCTACCAACTGATGATTGAAGTTTCATCGGTTGGGCAGCCCCCCGAGTTTGCCTTGGGTGCTCTGAAACCGAGTTTAACTCGGGGGGGGGCAAAACCCTTGCGCGAGTTCAAACCGAGTTTGACTCGGATGCATATTGCATTGGGTCAAACTCAACCAATTTTAAATTGGTTGAGTGTAACCCAAGTTGCCTGGGTTACACCCAACCAAGGTAATTATTCTGGCAGTGACGCCTCACCGGAGGCATCCTTTTAGCAAATCCGGGGCATGGTTTTAGCCGTCCCCTAAAACTAACAATGCATTTTTCAGACACTTAGCAGAATATGATTGACTTGGGCAGGATTTGAACCAGTGACCTCAGCATGAAGCTAAGACACTATACTACAGTTGCGCATGGCATAAACAATGCTGCAACCATTACGATACACGTAGCCTATTGGCAATACAGTGTAGCGTATTTACCAACCGATACACACATTATCGCTAGCAGAGTATAGGATTGTGAGACCAATACGATACCGGTACACTGCATCGGGAAGCCCAATAATGGGTTGGATCCTAGATGTGTATCGTATCAATGGATTGATACAGTACATGGTGTAATTTTAAATTTACTTGTGTGGACCGAAAATCTTCTCATGTATGTATGAGGAGGAGGAATGTAAAAAATGAAAGAATTTAAGTATAAATATAAACATGGTGGCTAATTTTCTGTTGTCTTGGAAGATGTCGCATTATCTACAGTAGCCACTCTGATTTTCTTCTCCTCCAGCTCTCCAATCAATTGAGATATTATATCGTGTGCTGATGTGAATTCACCATCAGGCTTGATCCCCTGTCTCAACCACTGGTGTGAGCTCACCGATCTCTCAATAGTCCTACCCGCCAAGCTGCCTCTGTCGCGGCCACATACATCAGCAGCAGCTGAGAAGCAGCGCTCAACACTTGCTGAAGTGGCTGAGCAAGCCAAAGAAGCCAAAACCGGGAAGTCCTGGTGATGGTCCTGTTAATAAGATATAATATGTATAATACGTATCAATTCATCAATTTAAGAATATAGATGAATAATCAAATGGTTTGTAGCTTACTCTCCACCATTTGAGGGATTGGTTGGCTTGTGAAGTAGGTAGCTTAAATTTTCCGCCAAGGTACAAGGTAAGCTCATTAGAAACTGGCAAATCGTCGGCTTCTGGAAAGAAATCCACATCTTCTACTGCACGATGATGATCTGCGGAGACTGGATGGATTTCAACTGGAGGTGAGGATTCTCTGGATCCAGCTTCCTGCTCAAATGTGGCCTTCCGTTCATTGTAGTGAGTGTTCTGTAGGCTTTCCGTGTAGGTGTGGTGAGTCGGAAACCAAAATTCGAAAATTGAAAGTCGATAGGCAGGATTTAATATTGTAGCCATGAGTATGGCATCACATTCCAATGCCTCACTCAGATAAGACTCCGTCTTGCTGATCATCTTGTTGAGCATTAATTGGAATTCGGGTTCGCGGTGGGTTGAAAGCTTCTTTGAGAGGAACTTCTTGATGTACTGGTACTCCGAGATCATCAATAAGGCGGAAGAATGATCTCCCTCCATTTTCTTTGTTATGAAGTAAAATTCCTGAATGTGAATACTAAAAGGGATGATGAGCATACTATAGAGTGAACAATACAACAATGACACTCACGCCAAGGATGTCATTTAAACGCTTCACAACCTCCCAGTCGCTCCGAGTGATATCATGACCGTAAAAAAAATCTTTCCACCGTTTTTTTCTTGTCAGTCGCACTCATTTTCTATCAGTTTGTTGATTACATTACGGGCCTGGTATGCTTGGTCCCTGCTCTGCCACTTGATATTCCACCTGATACCGTAACCTGAAATTAAATTCGGACCATCATATCCTAGCTTTGTACTCCACACTTCAAACTTTGAACGCTTCGCAGCCGATGACGTTATATGTCTGATGACAGTGTCGATTTTTTTCAAGATTGATGTCAGCCTGCTACTATTCAGAGCCAACCTGACTATAGCATAAGAATGTATAACAAATATGCAAAACAAAGTAAATCTAAAAATATACCCAAAATCTCAGTATAAATCAAAGAATAAAATTATTACATGTGTTAGAGAAATTATTACTGGTGAAAGAGAGCATTTTAAACTAGCTAAATATCTTCTAAACAATCCAACATTACTTGAAGAAGCTCTTCATATGTTTACAGGTCATAAAGAATCTATAAAAAATAAATTGAATGAATTAAAACAATCATTCTAGCCAAAACCAACATATAACTTTTGTACCTCATTGATAACTAAGAACATTACTTCATCCAAGTTTAATAAAGACAACCAATCACAGAAAAAAAATTCAAGGGTTTCCCCTACCCAATACACACAAACAAAACTAGCAGCAGCACCACGTCACCTCCTGTCCATTCCCGGCTAACGGGGCAAAAAACAATAGGCAGATGACCCTCAGTGTGCCGCGAGGGCTAATTTGCAAAGGAGGGTCACCGAGTGTAACCTTCAAACTGCGCAAATGCAACAGCGGAAGGGGGTGAGCCAAACTTCAGCTGGAAGTGCAGCATGAAAACTCGGCTGCCGATTTGAGCCACGTTTTCACAACGGCCCCTGTTTATAGAAAAGTTTGACGCACGCCCTGGGTTTCATCTTGGTGCGTACTCCTCATGTTGTCAGCCACGCGGCTTCGCCTTGCCAACTCCATTAGCATCTTCGATGGGTCATCTCATGCACTCGACCCTTGGAATCGATTAACATATGTAGTTATCTGTATTACCTCAGTCACTAGGCACATCTGACCCTTAACATTCTTTGTTCATTCTATGGCTGCTTACTTGCTTATTTTAATGTTCTTCATACAGCCGTTCCGTTCCAACCCCCTTGTCATGCAGTTATGTGAACCCTTCTCACGTCTTAGCCGAGCCAGTAGCCCTGAATGAGTCGCTGATCAGCCCACATTTCCAAGCCGATTCCCCAATTTGTGCCTGGTATGCTCCCTTCCCTACCTGTTGCGGGAGAAACCTATTGAAACCTTTGGCGAAACTCCTTCATCAATATCGACAGCATCGTTATGCCGTACGAGTCAAGTGACTTGATCTGGTTGAGGTCCGTCATTTCTAATGGATCATCTGCTGAGGCTCCTAGATCTATGCATCACCTATCATCCCAACAAGCACTCCGCTATCTAATCGATCAAGTGGGTTTGTTTCCGTCCATGCATTGTATAAGCTTGTAACGCCTACCTACACCTCTACCCTTGACAGTACTCGTAATCTCAGCATCGACGACTTTTATCTGAACATTAATAGCCATGTGCTTTTAGACTTGTCGAGAAGAGATGTGAAGAATATAACTCGTCCACGTTTGATGACAGATTGTGGACCGGGCTGATATGAAAATCTGACGGAGATAATGGGCCATACCAAAAATTCAATTCACAGTCGCAGGCATTCACCCTACATTTTGGATCATTCTCTGCCTCTGCTGACACTAGCTCAATCACCACAGTCCACTCGATGGATCACAACATCAAGCTACCAAAAATCCCTTAAAGTTCTACATCTGAGCTCGATAAGCTTGTCACCGACGCGCTCAAAACCTTTAACCCAGATTCTGATTGTTTTGTGGCCGGGGACATCAAGCAACACATTCGGGAAGGAAGGCAATCTGCGAAAAAGGCTGAGGATTTGCACAGTAAGTGTTCACCCTCATCTAAATATCAATCGCTTATCTGATGTCTCAACTTTCAATCTGTTTTTTAGGGCGATATCTCGTTGATTGCCCAGATAGAGGAAAGCTTCTCCAGAAGCAAAACACGACCTTGCGGGCCTTGAATGGTTACAATTGTGCTCATATCGGAGAATCTGTATTGAAATCTGTGACGGATACCGACCAGCGCGCATCTGAACTTCGAGGGTAATCGATCACACTTCAAAAATTGATTGGGTGTGCGAGGCCCTTTGGCAAGCAGCAGCGACGGTCCAAATGAACAATCTGGCTATGAAGGAAGCTCAACTTGAAGCTGCTCTCAAGCCAAATCAATCCAGCTCACTTGACTAATCCAATCTGAAAATTGAAGTTGTAGTAAACAGTCTCCCTGGTTCTCAGGATACCAAGCCCCGCTCAATCGAATACTTTTATGCCTTATCTGAAGAATGGCCCCAATCCTTCTACTACTGAACCCAACCAGATCGATGGCTCGTCGAATGAATTCCAATCGACAAATACTTCTGCTTGTGGACCCTCGTCATCCAGCTTGACTCGTTTACCACGACGTGCAGCCCCCGCTCCAAAGCTCCCATTACCCTATGAATCAAATACCCGTCGACATGGGCAATGGTCCCCATCGTCTCCAGCACACGGTAACTTGAGCTTTATCCCTCTATCTAAATTGGGATCATTCAATGTTGTAAACTTGGTGAGCAATATTGAGTTCCTACTCGTTGATCAAGCCATCTACCGAATAATCTTTATCCTCAACAATTCACCCATTATCCCTCCTCACAGAAAAAAAAGAAAAAAAAGGCAAACGGAATACACAATTTGGTCGCTTCAAACTTTTCACCTTATTTAACATAAATATTAATTCTCTTGACACTCAAACTTTCCTTATCCACCCACATGATTTGTTTCAAAACATTTAATTCATTATCTGGGTCATTCATTAAAATTTGGGCTGTGCGCTCATTACTGTAATCTTTCTTTTCTTTTTGTATTTTGATTACCCGTTTCACATAAATTCACTGAAATTGCTGCACATCCTCACAAATTCCCATTCATTTACCAATACTCTTTGGAACCTTCATGCTTGACTCACTGCTCTCACATAGCTTGTACTTGTAAAACTATCACCTCTTTCTATCTCTTTTCCAATTCTTGTCATTCTCTTAAAGTAATACATCTTGCAAATTTGATTGTCTTTTATTGAACCTTGGGAGGAAATCAGAGAGGTTTTGAGTGTGGTGGATAAGTCTTCTGGTTGTTTCCTCATGGCAAATAAGGTTTAAAAATAAAAAAAGATTTTACTCATTGATTGGCAACACAATTAACATACAACTTGGGTTTAAAGATAGACAGAACTATTTATGTGGCCCGGGTGTCATGGGGACATGGTGTATGCTTCCAAGGATGGGTCTCAATTACATGACTGTAAATGAATCTATATTTTGCCATGCAAGGAAAAGGCTGGAATGAACAATCTTTGTGATTTGATGTGAAATTTGCAAGACACAAAGGCACCATTAATGGGGAAAATGTAAGGGATGCAATCTTTGCACAATGCTGTTGGTTTGAGGTGAAAACTTAACATTTACAGTGGCAAAGCCGCCTTGGCCTCTAGTATTCTTAATTCTCAAGCAAAATAACCAAGGGTATCTCACTGAGACCACCCTTGAAATGTAACTCCTTCACTTAGTTCATCAGTACTCAGAGTCACTTAGACATTTTTATGCAAAACCCCTGCTATTACCCAATCACAGTGGCTATAGCCAGTACAAATGAATAATAAATGTTCAAGTGGTTCGGGTATACTCTCAAAATTATTCTTACATCATTTAAATCTTATTTACATGTATGTTTTACCTGTAACATGCTGAAACCAGTGCCATGTGGCCCTTTTTGGCCCAATCTAGCGATACTATGCCACAATTATACCAGCCCATTTGTTATTGAGGGTTGCAATGGACAAATATGGCTTGGACACGAGTAAATAGACTTGTAAAAAAGCCTTGAGAAATATCCTGGCCTAGTTGGATCAGTAACCAAGCACTACAGTAACTAAAAAGGCTACTACAGGTAACCAATGCTCAGAAAGAGGCTTCCTCCTGCTAAACCAAGCTTCTGGCTACTATACCAGTTAGAATACTAGTTTTTAGACCCTTATCTGCTGTTTTATCTTTGAATATTATTAACCAACCACTTATCCTGCCTTCAGCCCTCAAATACCACCAACAAACCACCTATTTGAGCGCCTCAATACAGCCTTAGTCCCTCTGAACACCCTTGGATAAACTTGGAGCACTAGTGAGTACTTCTTTTATCCTTCTTCAGTAGCAGACATCATTCTGGGTGTACTCTTTCTTAATTGAGAGACCAGATACAATCAGGTTTTAAAAACTAACCTGCAACCCAGGTCCTGATTACAGAGGGCACAGTAAACCGCCCCTGCATGCAGGCACCTCTGTCATAAAAATAGTAATATTTTTATTTGTCTTTTCTTTTATTACTTTTATACAAAGTTTCACCACCCTTCAGCGCATTATCACACCTGAATTACTCCTTATACATTAGTTAGGTTATCAGAACTTGGCATCACTGATCCTGACAATTGAAGAAATCTTATTATCACTACCTTCCAATTCAGCAGGCTGTCCCCCGTCATCATTTAAGTGTGAATTGACAATCTTGAGAATGAATTGCTTAAGGTAAGTAAATGAACAACAAAAGAACAAAAAGAAATGAAGGAAAGAAATAGTACCTTAAGGCGAGAAAACAAGAGAAGAACAGGAAAACGGGCTACAACTGATGCGAGAGAAAGAAAAGAAAATAAACTAAGAGAAATTAATGACAATAATGATCAAGGGTGTCTTGGCAATTGAGCTGATCCGAAACCTACAATAAGGGAAAAACAAGAAGTCTTTTGATGAGGAGGATCAACAAGGAAGGGAAGCACTTGGTCAAGTTGGTGAAAGAAGATAAGAAGGGATGTGCTGAAGAAGTGACACGATGATGTGTGTTGGACACAATGATGAATGTCAGGTGGAGGAACTAGAAGCTGGATTGATGGTGATGAATATGATAGAAGACAGCTACAATATGGCGAGAGATGATGTTCTCAAAGCTCCCCAGAAGAAGATGGAAGAAGGAAGGAATGAGTGGAAGATAAAGGAAATGGAAGGGGTCTGAGCGGAGTAAGGGATGCAGCGAACGGAAAGATATTGGTGGGAGAAAAAGGAAAGGAACGTGCAAAGAGGAGAGAGTTTTGACTCATGAAGACACATTTCATCATTGATGAATAAGCTTTTGAGAGCTTGAGCATAGAAAGGACAACGTTCATATATTAACATTAAGTTTTCTTCAGGTTCGTCTAAATTATCTTTGCTATTCTCATCTTCCTTGTCTGAACACTGGTTAGACTCCTGGCAGGTGACTCCCTCCGACTCTTCAACAATAGGTACAAGTCCAGGGATGAATCCAAGAGTTGATTTGGTGAGCTTTGTTAAGCCCTGAGGTTCAGTGTTGATTGCTTTGAGTGCAGCCGTCAGAATTAAAGTGATTTTATGGCACACACATTGAATGTGGTTAGAGCTGAGGTCCGGGTCAATTCTGGTTTTCTTAAGAAGTATTCGATTGACTGCAGCAGTCATTGTGTGATTGTTTGCACCTGAGTCGGTTGTCCGAGCTAAAATTTATTGGTAAAATAATGTTAGCCAAATGAAAGAGTCAACAAAACAAAAAATATAATGAGACATATCTTATCATGAAGGGACAATTTAATTATGATGTTTGCAAATGGAACTGCAAGATATTTTCCGTGGTGCGTCCAGGCGGTGTACTTTATACTGAGGTGACAGATTTGGAAGACCCAATTCTCAGAGATATCAGCTACAGATATACTTATGGAGGCATTGTGGTTGCCCTTTGTAGTCTATACATTGTGAATAAGGGTAATTTTGGATTTGAGTGACTGAAAACCAGGATAAATTAAGATTTCAGCTGGTTTCAATCTAAGAACTGAAATTTCTAAGAATAATCTGAATGTACACTAAGCTTTTCATTTACTTTGGCTTGTAAATTGATGTACAACCAATGGGATTCATTTGCGGCCCATGTACACAAATATAGCTTCACACCTCGACGGACGTATTGGAACAAGATTGAGAGGAAAGTATCCTCAATTCGGGACCATGGAAGCAAGGATCGGATGAGCCACATGACAACAATCTGGTTGAGAGTCAGGTTGTCAAAGGCTGCACTTTGAACAAAGTTGGTCATGATGCCTGCTTGTTTTTTCTTCTTCTCTTCTTCTTGCTCTTTTAAGGTTACTGGGAGTTTGGCACCGTTCTTGATTGCTTTGTTCCTTGCTGAGCAAGGAATTTGGATCAGGTCTCCATCACAATGTTTAATCAGGTTTCATCGAGTATCAACACCTTTCTTGTAAACATTGGAACACCACTTGCACTGGTAAAAGAGTTTGGGGCCGGTAGTCTGAAAAGAAAATATTGGTATTGAAACTTAAAGTATGATACTGAACTATGATTGAAAACCACTTACTTCACCTTTACCATTTTCTGGTAATTCAAAGTACAATCCAACATTGTCAAACTCTGTCGAAGCCACTCCTCGTTTCTGCTTGTTTTTTTTGGTAAATTTGTTGTTATTGTCATCCAAATCCTGTGTTAGATCCATGATGTCTTGAGTGCCATGGTGTTTGGAATCAGAGCATGGGGGATTGTCTGAGGGCGAGTCATCTGCAATACAACATTTCTTTTGTCCCCTTGAGATGGGCACCTTCCTTTGAGATTGAGAGGTTGAATTGGCCTGAGCCAATGAGCTAGCCGGTTGACATTTTTGGCCACACTTAAATTTCAAGGGGGTGTTGTTTTGTGATGGTGCTTGATGATTGTCCTTTGTAACTTATCGGCGACTGTCTTGACTTGGCTGAATAAAATTTGAACTCGTCTGGACTGAGGTGGTAACTCGTGTTGAGTGTCTGGATGGAGGTTGAGAGGTGTGAGATGCAGGTTGAGGGGAAGCAGAAGAGTGTGCCATGATATGATTGGAATAATTTGATTGAAGTTAAACAGTCAGCATCACATCTGATGCCAGTTTTCATGTAAACCAACTTCAGAATGCGGCCAGTCAAACGTGCCGCAGTCTTGATGTTGGTTTTTTCTTGAACCGACATCAAGACTGCGACGTGTTTGACCCCTAGCCCAGTGGATACCCAATTCTTAAGGGTCAGGCCAATACATGGCACTTGTATCAGCAATGTAGGTAGTATCGTATCAGACAGCCCGATACATGGTTCTCAGGAACCAGGTATCGTATTGGCTCACCAATACACAGGATGAGCAATACAGGGCAGCACATTTCAAAGCAAATACGCTACCAATACATGTATCGTAATGGTTGCAGCGTTGGCATAAACCAGCACTGCCCCGCCTGCAAAATAAAAATTGAGACGCGGGGCCTTCCCCCGGGGGACAAAGTGCATGGATACTCATTTTTATTACATTTTTGGACTTGTACGGGTGTGTAGGGCTTAGAGTTTGGCCCAGTAGTTTTTTATTTTTACATCCATATTTTGGACATGGCACTATGAAGCCATACTTAACCCCGTAAATATTTATTTATGGCTTAAGCACTAACACATGACCCCATACAGTCCCAAAGGGGCATATTTGGACTCTAATCAATTTTCAAACACAAAATCTCACCCAAATGGGTGGGTTTTTGCCCTAAAAAATCAGTTTTTTTTTTTAATTTTTGGCCCCAACATTTTGGACATGGCCAAAAAGCAGTGCTGGTTCATGCCATGCGCAACTGTAGAAGTGCTGCCTTTACCAACTAGGCTACCAAGTCTGTGCCTGATGTGCTGATATTCATACCACAGTGGATTACAATATTTCAACAGAGTGACTATGAATACATCAATTCTGATGTTAATCCTCAAAAGGATACCACAATACAAAATATACTCTACTCTACTGTTGACATGGGAGGATTAATAGCCACACCTCCAATGGAGGGGCCTAGCAGATCACTGCTCTATACAACATCAACAGGTCAAGAAGATCTAGTGGATAGGGAAGTTGAGGAGCTACCTAAGAGAAAAGAACTCACTGATGGTCAGGTAAATCCTTGGGAGGTGAAACAACAAAGAGGGTAGAGGTGGATTGAACAGATAAGTAAGTTGAAGGTTGAGAGTGTAGGATAAGGCCCCAATTGTTGTGTGTACAACAATGTAACAGGATTGGTAACTGATTGACTCTCCTGATCCCTCCTCCTCCAAGTTGGGATTTATCCTCTACCTATCTTCTTTATGAGAAATAAGGGTCTGTACCATAGCCCGCAGAAACCTGGGGTTTGCCGCAGGTTCCCAGTTTTTTCTGAAAACCTGGGCTGCCTCAAATCAGTGTACCATAACACCAAAATCACACCTTTGAAAACCTGAGAATCCACCCAATTTCCCTGGATTCAAAAAAATAGGTCAGATCTATTTTTCTCAACTTTTTCCATTCCACTCAACAAACAAAACCAACACGAGAGAATTTGATCCTTCCCTCCTGGCTTTGATGATGGCTCCAGAACCTACCTCGGCTCCACAACCTACCTCGGCTCCACAACCTACCTCGGCTCCACAACCCACCCCGGCTGCAAAACCAACACCTGACACTCCAGCTCCGGCATCCAAAAAAACGGCTCAATCCCACAGTCCACTACATCAAAAAGCAAGATTCAAACAATGACACGAAAAAAACAACCCCCTCTCCATCCTTAAACACGTTGCCTTCGTTCAAGTGGTCGAGTCGGAATCGAACACTGATTTTTTTTTTCAACTACCAAACCATCAGTTTGTCAAGCCTGGCTTGAACAGACTGCCAGCAAGACCACTCATTCATGTATCTGTCTTGTTTTCCTTTTTGGTAATTTCATTATTTAAATAAATAAATAAAAACTACTTTTATTGTTCCAACAATGCGCAAAAAACAAAACAAAATGATGATTCTGAATGACGGTGAGAGTGAAAAAACGACTAAGGCACAAAAAGAGTGAGATTGAAAAGAAAGGACTAAGGAACCCAAAAAATGAGATTAAAAGCTAATGTCGGTATGGATTTGCAGCCAAATAACCTTGGTACTGCATCAACATCTTATCAGCAAGTCGGGTCCTTCTTGAGGCCATTGCTGTGTTGTCCACTTGAGACCGGCGATGGGGTGATGGGTTATCATTGTCAGCTTCTTGGCTGTGAGATCAAGCTTGATCTGTGTCGCCGTTCAAGTACTCGTTGTCATCAAGCTGCTGGTGCTGGCGGAGGAAATTCCAAAGAGTCGCCAGTGCATAACGTACAATGGTGATGTGGATGTGTTGTGGAGAGAGAGTGCCTGTTTAGGGTGGCTTGTGTCGTTGGGCTGTAGGTCGATTCCTGAGGGATTGGTGGTACACTGTTTTAGGGATCCTCAGGTTTCAAACAAGGAGAAATCTCCGGAAAATCAAAAAAGCAATTTTAGAAAATCCGGCGGGCGGGCATCCCCGGGTCTGAAACACCGGAAAGCAGTGGTACAGGCCCTAAGGAATATGTGTGAATGGGGCTGTGATTGTCTTGTGAAATGTTGTGTTTCTTTTTCACTTATCATCCAGTTGTTTTTGTCTTTTCATTTTCTTCTTTTCTCAACCTGTTCTCTTCTTTTTACTTCAACCTCAGGTTTGGCCCCACAAACTGCTCCTCTTCCAATCTCCCTGGCTGACCTAGCTCATCACTCTTGTCACAAAGGTTTGACCCCATAAACTGCTCCTCTCCCGACCTCCCCGGCTGATCTAGCTTATCACTCTTGTCACAAAGCTATCTTATTTCCCACATTCTTCCCCCTTCACTAATTCAGTGATAGTGATAGATACTGCTGACTTGCTCTTAGTAACTGGCTGTATCTGTGGTGTCCCTTAATTGGAGCCAGTGGTCTCTGATTTAGAGGGCTTAACCCTCTGATTTAGAGGGTTTAACTGTCTGTTCCTGCACCGTCTGGGCTAGCAGGGGCCAGCATCCTGCCAGTGCCATGATTCACCCCTGGCTGTCTTTGCCATCTTTTCCAGAACCAAAATAGTCCAATAATCCTATGAAGCCTTACATGGATGTGTTAGCGATTTGTATCAAGCAGTGCCTGGTTTGACACTTCAACACTTCCTAGCCATCCTTTTCAGGTGCACTCAAGCTTTGATGTGGTTTTTTCTATCCTTTTCTCCATTACTGTGCCAACAACATTGAGCCTTCTGAGCCTTAGTGGCCACTTGTCAGCTTCCCACAGCTAAAAGTTAAACCATACAGCGAGACTTGGTGGTGGATAGGCTGACCAAGCTAGTTGGGCTTTAAACCAGGTAGAAAACCCTTTATTCCATATTGACACATCAGCCAAAAATGCAAGCCTATATTGGAGAGGGCGTTGTATGACTCTTAAGCTGCATAAACAAAGGACCAAGTCCGGTGAGGCCTCTGGATGGCGCTGACTCGCTCCGCTCTGGGAGCCTAGTGTCAGGGGGGCCTTACTAAGCTGATCATGCAACTATTTGTGTAGAAGACCGAGGCTTTACTGGAAAATCGATTCGCGATTCGCGACGCACCTTGACGCAGCACATCGGCAACCAGACAAGATTTTTTGATTGGGCCATTTCATTGTAAATCGCAAGCTCACCACATCTTCAACTTGGTCCGAGGTCACGCCTACATTCTAGTGGGCCTATCAGAAGACTCATCACGGCAGGGCTGTTTTCGAAGGGAGGTTAAATCGAAGGCTCAGTTAGACCTAGACTAGAGGCCACTCTGGCACTCAGTTAAACTCGGATGAAATCGGACTCATTATCTCATCTCGTGCGACTGGCGACTTGTTCCGCCGCGTATGTATTACCCCTGCGGAATAGAGTCTATGCACCCCCTTATATCCGCTGCTGTGCTAGAACACTATGTATGGGCCTGGGGCGGCCTATCACGGGTGGATTCTGGTTGATTTGACTTATCCGCAATTTCCCCTTCCAAGGTGAAATCTTTCAATTTTAGCGAAGTTTGATGAAATGGATGATCCTGTGGCCGAGGTACGTGGGGCGCAACCCCAGTCATGATTATCTTTCTTTTTCTGAATTTCTTCTCACAAGTCGACTCGAAGGGGAGATTAGGTACTAATCAAATAGCTTCTACCTTCTATTAACCATTCAGATTAGGGACGTTGTGCGATCACTTGTTGAGCCTTATGAAGCATCGGTACTTGCTTCGAATGTGGAAAAGTTGAACCAATCTTTCTTCCGAAGTATCTTTATTTGGCATGTTGAACTGCCCTCGGTTGAAGAGAGAGGATTCTGATTACTTTAAGAACTCTTTGTGGTCACTTCAAGATATTTCACTGAGAACGCGTTTATCTTACATCCGATTTTAAACCAAACCCAAGCAAAAGGTAGCCGGGAACACTTGAAGGGGATTTACAAAATCCTGTAAGTTTACCTGCCATTCACCAGTGTCCCCCCAGTCATGTAAAACCATGAAGACTTAATCTAGGGGATGTCGGAATTTCGATCCTCAACCCATAACCTAGCCGGGTTTTTACTATCCAGAACAAAATCGAATTTCATGCGGTGATGTTCAACGAAGACAAAACTCAAGGAGCTATTGGTAAGCCCTAAAGACGAATCAAGATCGTTGTAGAGGCACAATCTGATCTTTTTCTTTTTCTTTTCTGCTGTATCCAGAATTGACGGAACACCTTTACCCAAGGCTGTTTCCAGTGGAAAGCTTGAAATTCTCCGTACCGCTATGGATCAGAATCGACTTGGTTAAGGATAAGGATGGAAAATATCGAATATGCAGGTTAGTGCTCTCTTGCCAATTCCCGCAAGAACCAAACTTGATTGGCCCAGCTGAATCCATCTGCTTTTAGACAACACGACATGATACCGGCTGATCCAGGAATCGTTGGGCTTCCCTTTTTTTCGATTGTTGCCCAAGGATTCAACATCGTGAAGGCGCTTAATGGCTTTGCTATGGGGGTCATTGGAAAGTTTCTCCTTGATCGGAGTTATCTTGGAGCTTGAAGCATATTTCGATTGACTTGTACAAATCACATTTTCATCAGAGAATTTATGTGCTCTGCATGATTTTCGCTGATTCTCAAGCACTTTGATACGAATAATTCTTCATCATTAGACGTTCAAGTCTAAATAGCGCAGAATACTGCAATTGACGCCCGAGATATATGGGTAATTAGGACGTATGATGGCAGCAAAGTAAATAGATGCTAAGAAGGATTAATACCTCTACAGCTTTTAAGAAGGGATAAGTAATAGTATTCCTATCAATATGCTCCATTGGAGGACTTCCCGTGGCCATCTGCAGGGGCTGCAGATCTAAATAGCTTTTTGACTGCAAATAAACTCTAGCATCTAACTAGATCTGGCTCTACAAGGGGGCTGTAGATCAAAGGGAAGTCCTCCATAAATTTATCCAATAAAGTTTTGAAATGATTGAAAAGTATGTGCATTGCCATGAACGAATTAGTGGCCAACAAGAAAGGGGATCATATGGATCAGTTAGCTATGTTCAAAGATGAGTTCATAGCTCAGGCCATTTCTCACATCCTCACATTAGACTAAAAGAAATCAAAGGGTGGACTGGCTTTTCCAGAGCAAACTTTTCAAAATAGTTTTGTGATGGGGTGGCCATTCTTAATGCTTTAAATTTCCTCTTTTTGATTGAATGCAAAATGACCAGCTGCTAATATTGTAAATGTTTGATGAAGTGAAAGAATTGTGTGTTGTGGGATTTGAACCCACGGCCTTCTAAATTCATGAGAGCTGCTAGATCTTATACCACTGACACCACATGAAAACAGGGGATGCTTTTTGAAATGCTTCACCTGGTGACTTGAGCTGGGCCGCGGGCCGCGACCAGGCACGACGTCAGCCTGGTAAACAACCCCCCTCGAAGTCAAACTGGGATTGCGCAACAAGCGCTGCTCAAGTCACCAGGGGGTGCTTTTCAAAAAGTGTCCGCAGTTTTCATGAGGTGTGAGCAAAACACACATTAAAATTACATGGAACTGTTGGATGATACAATGATACAGCTCAGCCACACATGCTGGGCATGAAGCACATATTCCATCAATTCCAACAGCCCCCCTTGCTTCATGCCCCATACAGTTGTTTGTATGAGAGCATGAATGTCAAGTAACAAGGGTTTGGGCTATGTCACACGGTGTCTTGTACAAGAGACGGGTGGGCACTATTTGTAGGAAGGAAAGGAAAGGAGATAGTTTCAAAGAGAGGAGTCAGGACTGACTGTTTGAAGTTCTTCTTTGTTTCAAAGAACAGTTACTTAAGCTCAGAGGGACTTAGAGTAGAAGACTGAAAGGGTTTGCAATGAGAAGGCTCAAAGAAGGTGGAATCAATTTTATGCTAAAAAAATAATCTTATTTTGATGAGGAAAGATGGAAAGCATAGAAGCAGACAGCTTATATAGGAAATAAAAGTGGTGCTACAAGGTATGAAATAGGTTCGAACATAAGATGAGGTCATAGGGTCAAAGCAGAAGAAATGAGAGAGAGGGGTCATTGCTTCTGAGATCAAGCAACCAAGGCGAGTCCATGACTGAGGGAGCAAGCAAGGGTAAGTGTGATGGGTGCAAGGGAGATTGAACCGAAGGTCAAAGTTCGAGGACTGTGCGTCAAAGTTTGAAATTTCGAAGAGGGAATGCACGAATCCAGAAAAGGGAGTTAAGCACATGAAGAGTAAATACCAAAACAAAGGAAGACCGGTAAGAGGATATTGGTCTTGATTTTGTTCACATAACTGGAAAGAAACGTGCTATTGAATCTTCAAGGGTTTGGAAAGTAACTTCAAAGAGAACACTGAAGATTGCTGAGGGTGCATAGGTGATGTCATATGCAACCCAAGGATTAACCAAAGCTTGAAAGTTGCTGAGGTCGTAAAGTATGGTAGAAAAGAATCCTTAGAAAATGCAAGGAAGATTCAACTGCGAGATCCTGAGTGCTGAGTGTGACTCTGAGTCTGTTGTATGACAGGCTAATACTCAATTCAGTTCACTCATGAACTATGTAAGAACCGCTTTTGTTCTTCACTGGCGCTTAAGATAATTTGATAGAAAGGGGCACGTGGTGGAATTGTAGAACCAAGGTGGGCTGAATTGCAAGTCTAGATGGGAGAGAGAAGATCTCTCTTTAGTACAACTGAATCTTAAAGAGAAAGAGATAGGAATCAGAGATGAAAGAATGAACAAGATGCTTACCTAGATGGGAGAGAGAAGATCTCTGCCATCTAGGTAAAGGGGAAAAGTCAGACTAAATACACCTCGTGCTTATGTAATCTGGTGTCCGCTTGATCTTGTGAAACCCAACAGGGGTTGGGGTTTACAAGCTAAAAGACTACAAATCTGTAAATGTTTGATGAAGTGAAAGAATTGTGTGTTGTGGGATTTGAACCCATGGACTTATACATTCACAAGAGCTGCTCTTATACCACTGACACAGCCCGCAAGCAGGTGACAAGACTCTGATTTTGTTGCGCTGACAAAATGTGCGGGTTTGGTCTGCAGTGACTGCGGCTGGCGTGGTCACACATTGAATTTTGTCAGTGCAACAAAATATTTATCTTGTCACCTCCTTGCAGGCTGTTTGAGCTAAACACATTTTGGATGATACAATGATACAGCTCAGCCACGCATGTTGGGCATGAAGCACGTATTCCATCAATTCCAACAAATATTCCACAGAGAGCTACCATCATGATTGGCTGGCTTGCAGGTCTCTCAGTTAATGTGGAATGCACGTCACTAATTTGACATTTGCTGAGCCTGAACCAATGAAATGAAATTTCATGGATCTTGAAGTTGTAATATGACTGAGATAATTGAATGATAATTCTGGAATTGCTGAGTGATGTGAAATTGTCTTCACTGGCAGCATAATTGGTTCGCTAACGGGTTGAGTGTATCTCAGTTAAAATGGGATGGACTCCCAAACAAAAAGTTTATAGAGTAAGCCAATTCAAAAAACCTCATTTGTATATCTGTGACATGTAACAATTAAAAGGTTTCTTTTTCCCAAGTCCGGCTTATGGAACACATCCCCTTGTTAGCCATATGATGGAGTCATAGTAACAACCTAGTCCCCTTCCTCAAAAATCAAAACACAGATCATTACCTTCTTTTTACACAAGAAAATGTACCACACTACAGCGCTTTAGTAAGCTATGACTTGTAAAAAAAAGACACAATCACCAAGATTGAAGATTTCTGGCCACAATGGTGTGACCTCAACATTATTGAAATTGTATGGAAAGTGCTTTAAAATAATGTCTAACAGCTCTATCAACCCCAATACATTGAAAAGATGAATAAAACACTTCGGCTTCCTTGGGATTAATTTCTGGTTCAAACTCTCAACCATGTTGTACTGTAACCTCAAAGCCAGAACAGATTAAAGCTGTCCTTGATTCTAAGGTAGGACCAACCAAATGGTGATCTTAATCACTTCCATCATCATTGGCTGGGTTGAGGTCAACCTGGTTAAACTGGGATACACTCAACCCAGCTAAACTGGGCTGGATTCCAACCTGTGGAATATAAAACCTTAGATTGATTATTATATTTCATTGGTTGAGATGAAACCAAGTTTAACTGGCTTGAGTGTATTTGAATTAAACCTGGATACCATCAACCCAGCCAATAATTCTGGAAGTGGGCCACACATGGACATGTTGGTTGCCCCACTGGAGGAACCCAACCTTGGGATGATCAGGAAGGGAAATTCTGGAGTTCAATGAGAAGAGAATCATGATTTGGCCAAGGAAGACAACAGATGCCATGATGTAGAAACAGTAGAGAAGCTTTTGCTTCCTATGGCTGCAACAGAAATTCAAGGATTGTTATATTTGTGTGTTAAATGCCCCTCTCAGTCCACAAAGCTTCCCTGCTGTAAGTGTTTTGTAGCCCATTATTTCCTGTTTGTAGCCATCAGTAAACCTTTCCCCTTTCCTGTGTCTAGGAGACATGTAAGGTTAATTTATATCCTGTTTTTATAAAAGAGTATTTGGTTCTTGAAAGCACATTAATGCCTTGAGTCTTGGATAAACATACATGCATTAGAATTTGTGTGATCTCTGTATGTATGCCATCAGACCAAGCGTGGGACAACATGGTCTTTTTAACATATAGGGTTCATGAATTGTTAGCTTGGGAATCTTGTGGACAGTTTCATGCAAGTTGATTGTTTGCACATCTTGATCCCTTCCAGGATTAGCACTTTGCATTTTTTTCTTCCATAATGCATTCCTCTTTTGTCATTTCAAACATGAACCATGTAGGTGTGTTTTGAATGTCATCACAGTGCTGAGTGGATTCACCTTCATTGAGCTCAGGGGGCCTGAAGTAATCCAGGTTTAATTTCAATACCAGTTGGAACAGAATCACACATGATTTGTGGTTCATCAGGAGTTACATACATCAATTCAGTAATGGACAACATCCACTGAAATTCATATTGAGATCACTACACCACAATTGATATGCTAGTTCAACTCAACTCACAACACGCTTCAGACAGACATAGGACCAAAAGTACAGTGTAATTATGGTAAGGCCATTGCATGCAATTGCCATGGTAACATTGCTGGTGTGTTTACTGCCAGTTGGCCCATGTAAGTTATTTTGGCCTCACATGTAGTTAGTTGATTTTTTCTTTCTTTCTCAAATAGTAAGTTCTGGTGTGGAGTATTGAAGTGTACATACATGTCAAGGATATGTTGTCTGTATTACACAGATGTGAGGTATCAGGAGGTATCCGACGGTATCCGAGGCTTGTAAACCCGACAAGTTTCACAGACATTCGTGTGTTGAACACTACGTCACCTGGCAACTTGCATCACCACCACCACCACCACCTCTTGACACGACATTGATCTCGACTTCAATCAGATACTGCTACTCTCAAATCTTTGACGACGACAGCGATGTCTTGCACGGGCTATTTTGACCAGATCAAGCGCTCTTTCGCCGATGTACCAAATACTGACGATGGAGTGGACACTGTAGGCTTCTTGGAAGCTTGCGAAGATCTTGTCAAGTTATTCGGTGAGTGAAAAAGAGTTCATTCAAACTGCAGCAATTCAATTTTGTAAGTCAAAAGAACAGATCACTTACAACTTCGTTTTGATTTTTGATTTGAGTTCAGATCTTTTCGGAAGCAAGGCGTTCACGGTGGTACAAAATGATCTGACAGGCAATATATCGGTATGTGCTGTTGATTCTAGACATTGATTGTGGACGCTTCTAGAGACTGAGAGAAATGGACTTTCCACAGAAAATCCGTGCTCGCTATAATGCTTTCCCAGAGAAGTCGAAGACCTTAGAGTGCATGGTAGAGCACGAGAAAGGCGAAAAGAAGAGAGAGGCTACTCAAGCTTTACTTTGGTTGACCCGGTAAATTTCTTTTTCAGGAGTAACATAAAACCCAAAATCGAAGACTTATCTCAAGGAACTCTGGGCCGTAGTGGTTTGCATTTCACCTATGAAGGTCTCCGATTATCGCAGAAAAACCCGGGCGAAGAGTTGTCGGAATCGTTCACCAAAGGTTATGAAACTACTTTAAAACCGCATCATTCGTTTGTAGTCAAACCATTATTCGGGGTAAGTTTCAATCTCCCTTAACACCAATCATCAAACAAAACAGATTGAACTGAGCTTCGAGCGATGAACCGCCCAATAGCTTGCTATGAAAGCTTGCCCTTACCGTGCAGATCTATACGAAAAATTGGGCACGAAGGAGAAAGTGGATGTGGAATTAGAACGATGGCTCACAGGTTTAGAAAACATTGTTGGTCGGATCGAAAGATTCTACGAGAAAGGAAATTATGGAAAAGGACTTTGAATAGAGACTCCATAAAAATCAACCGATTCTTTTTTCCTTCCTCTTTTTTATACATAGAAGCTTTCTGATTAGATTCCTGCCTAGGAGGCTTCCTGATCATCCCATCATTTTTTTGTCTTGACTCATAATCTACATCAGCCTCGTCCATAGTCTTCTATCACCTTTTTAGACTCATAGAAAATGGCTATGTCTTGTAACACTAATCAATTGGATTAGCTCTCAAATCACTTCCCAACTGCACTGAATTGGTTAAAGCGTTTATATAAGCTAGGCATCAACATCACATGATCAACAACTTTCATCACTTTCCCATGCGCCGAATCCCAGCCTGAATGTTGTTGATTTGTAGTTTGTGCTAATAGATGTGATACTTATGGCCTGTAATTTAGACTGAGGGATTTGTTGGAATAACATTCTTTCAAGCGTTAGCAGGAAACTCTTTAAAGAGAAAAGCACCTAGTGAGTTTCGGCCTCATACTTGAGTTTTATCTCAGTCAAAATTAATTAATTAACTTAAGTTTCATCCTGTGCTCAGACAGATGAAATCAATATTACCACAATGAAAGCACTTCGCAATTCAAACCTAAAACGATCATCGGTCGTCAATTCTTACTAGAACCAACCAAGTGGTCTAACGAACAAAACCAAGAGAAGAATAACTCGTAAGCAGTTTTCTTTATCATAAATCAAATATAAAAAACTGATTGAAAGTTAAACAAACAGTCAAACAACATCAGCAGAACAATACGAGCCGTATAACAACCAAGACAAAAAGGAAAAACATCCGTTAGTAATTTTCTTTACGAACAGTAGAATAAAGAAAAGAACAAAAGAAAAGAAAGCAGAATGCTGATTGAGAATATTCAATCTAGACAAGGCGTAGATTGTGTACCGTACATCGAACAGTATTAGCATTACAATAAAAATAGAACTAAAAGTTTCTATCGTATCTTAGCAGTAAGTAACTGGCAAAAGATCAAGAGAGCATAGCTAAATACTGAAAAGATAATGATTCACATTTATTAGTTGTCATCAACAAGAATTACATCTTATCGAATCATCATCAGTATTAACTCTCTACAAAAGATTAGAAGTCAGACATTCTTCAGTCTGCCTTTAGGTAAAGCTTTTTACCAATATTAGTTTCATTATTATAATTATCTACAACATTATCTTTGTAATAATTAACTAACAACAAGTAATAAATAACTTTAGTTGCTTGAAAAATTTCAGGATTCACCCTGGGCTTGAATTTTTAACGCAGAAGTGTCTCCCTTTTTGATCAAGGTTCCTTTCAGGCAGCCATCCAAATCCAAATATAATGACTCCAGAGCTTGTTAATTGGTGAAGAGCAACAGCTCAAGAAAAAAAGATTCCCTCAAGTGATTTGTTTGGAAAATTTCTGGGTGTTGGTGTGTGTTTACTTTATCTGTAAATGAATGAATATTAACCTTTATGAGCTAAGTTTGTGGACTACAGTCTAGTACAAATTTACTGGTGTCTCAATACCCTGCAAAAAACAACCTCTTCCCTCTATGAAATAGGCCCAGAAGTAAAACACTGCAAGAAAACCTGTTACTCCACTGGCACCAGTAAACATCCAAAGGGCCTTTTTGGACTATTGCATCTCAGCTGTAAACAATTGAGCAACATCTTCTTGCAGTGAGCTGGCTTCCTGTGGAAAGGGAATCATTTACTCTTTCCTGCCCCTTCCCCTTAGTATCTTACCTTTAGTCAAATGATAAGAAATCTAGTATTGCTTGAATTTGTCTCACAAATTTGTTCTTGTCTCACTCACACAAAAATCAAAAATTGCATTCTTGGAAACTGGTTGAGGAACAACCAACAGAGGTTAAGTTGAAGTTATTCTGTTTTGACCAGGCAGAATGGCCTGTTGCAAAAAAAAATCTATCTGGTATAGTATCAACATTTTGATACAATACCTTAAGGAGTTATTTTTTGACTGAATGTATCCAAGCCCTGTCACATCTGTGTATGTAGTGAGAATATCTTTTGGGGAGTGTAGTTGGCTGCGGCTGCGGCTGCGGCTGCGGCTGCGGCTGCGAGTACACCACTCAGTTCCCTGGAAAACAAAAAAAATAAAATAAAAACCAGAAATAGAAATGCTCGACCCGTTCATCGGCACACTGTCCTCACCACTCTACCCTCCTCCACCGAACAAGAGAGCAGATACTTTGGCCATCAAACAGTCCATCGCTGACGCCTTGTCCGAGGAAGACGGTCTGGCCTATTGGTCCTCGCTCGTCAAGTTCCTCAAGGGTAAACTCGACCGAACTGAATTCGAAGCCCAGGCTGCTCGTCTACTCAACTCAGAAAGCTTGGGTATGTTTCCTGTTGTCCTATGAGCTCTTCTCAGCCTACTAGACTGACAGTTCCATTCTCAACAGTCAGTTTACACAATGCATTGGTCTTATCTATCCTCTACAATACCACCCGCACCGACCTTCCAACTACTAACCCAACCAACGAACCTAATCCTACCCTGACCACCGGGGATGGATGGCTCAAGCGAAAACGGCTTCCACAACCACCCGCACCTATCAAAGTCAAGACGAAAACAGAGGAGAAGGATCCAAAGAAACGCAAACTAAAGGAAGCCGTCATGGCTCTCGGCCAACGCGAAAGAAACCGTCTTAAACAGATCGCCTCCTGGAAAGATAACGAACTCGATCAGAATCTTAAACTTCAGCAACCTTTTCCTCGCCAGCTTCACTACATCTGTCCAGAACGTACTGAAAACGTTATGAATACTCCTCTGGCCTCCAAAATGAAGATATCCTCATCCAGTCAGTCCAGATTCCCCCCAATTAAATTGGTCTTGCCCGTCTCAACTAAACTGACGTCTTTTGACAATCTTGTTCCACAATGAATGAAATGAACATCACAGCCCTGTACCAAGATTACATGCGATGTCAGCAAGCGCCGATCTGTTCAGAGTCCAAACAGCTACCGGATTTCGATACGTTAAAAGATCGTATGTCGTTAATAGCGTATGATTCGGGTCTAGTGAATGGAGTGGACAAGACGGCGAGCTCGTTAGCGATGATAGCGCTAGAGGTCCATCTGAAGACGCTTCTAGGGGACTTGTTATCGCTGATCCGATCGGACAGATCGGTAGCCATGACGGCGGATCCCGAGTCGGGAATGACGGCCTCTGACCAGCCGCAACCTACTGTCGAGCGTGACGGGAACCCCGCCGAGCCTCTTGTCGCCCCCACCTCCGCCCGGCCGCACTCGCCAACCGACCCTCTCTCCCACCCCGATCTAGCTACCACCAGTCCGACCAAGCAACCTGCGCCGATCTCATTGGCCAATCAAGCCTACCAAGCTACCTCTAACCTCCGTCTTCGCGACTTGAAAACTCAAGGCCTTGCTCCCCATCTCACCTCTCGCGACGTTGCCGCCCTGGCCGAAATATCTCCTCATGCTTTCGTTCGCACTCATCCCGCCGCACTCGAACGTCTCATCGCCGTCTGTAATGCTCCCGTCGCTTCTGAACTTAATTCATCCGATCGTATCATTCATAATAATCATAATCCTAATCTGGTCGAAAATTACCTTCTTATCGAACAAAAAATTTAACCCCGATCGGCTCATCGTGTTTCTTCTCTTTTCCTATTCGTCTAACCCTTTCTTCTTCATCCGATTCTCTTTCCCCCTCCAATCCTTCCAATTCGTCTTTCCATCATGCTACAACATATCAAAAAAACTAAACTAAACAATGTTGTATACATACACATCCATAATGTATTTTTTTTAGTATCTTCACTAATATACTTGATTTCGAGAACCTTCTTTAACAAATCTTTTTAGAAGATTTGTGGAAATGATCATCAATACATAATCAATACATAAAACTGCACTATTTTTTCCTTTTTTTGCAATTTCTTTCCAGTTAGATTATCTGTGTATAAAAAATTCATTTCAGTAAGGTAGTAAAATGATGGATATGTATTTGAATGAGGGTCCAACAGCTATATATACTACTCTAAAAATGACAGTAAGGGGTAGGGAATCAGTTATGACCAACTCCACCATCTCCTAATTGACAGGCCTGCAAAAATTCACCATTTTTAAAACAAACCTTATTTTTTTATCATGATTTTTTACTTTGTTTTTTTTGTGCTACTTAATTGATAGGTTTCTTAGATAATGGTGGATTTGACTCTGAGCATATTTGATAGACCCTATTAACGGGGTGTATCAAATATACCCAAATCCACCATTTAAAAAACCCTTTAATGTCAACTAGCAAAAACACACAAACAAAACATTAATCGGGTTCCAAAAAGGGGTACATAAGATGAACAACCAAGATTTTTTTTTTCTTTTCAAAAAGAATGGTGGAGTTTTTTACAGACATTCCATCTGTTACTGGGGGGAGGTCTTCATTTTTTTCTTTCATTTACCCTCAGAATTCTCATGCGTTTTTAGGTTTCTTGGTTATTACCCTTCCTTTAAACATGAGTAAAAAAAATCAAATTCAAAAAACTAATCCCAACCAAAGGAAAAAAAAAGTATGTATATATGTCGATATGTACATGCATGCAAGAGGGGGGAAAAGAAGAATACATACAAATGATGTAAAAACAAGCATTCATTCATTCAGAGAATAGAAGACAAGAAGGGTACAAGTGAGCAGAATAAAAAAATTATCTACATACATACATACCTAATAAGTAGAGAAAAGAGATGAGAAGGTCTTTTTTGTTCGACATCCTTCTTGATTTATTTTCGTTCCGATTGGATTGGTTACGCAGGTTGAAAGTCACCCGGAAGGAAGACTTTATTGGCCAAAGGACTACCGACTGTATTCACACATACACACATCAACATCAATTTGGTTTTTGTTGATATCAGGCGAAAGTGAGTTGTTAAGATAAAAGTGTGTGTGTGTGGAGGGGGGGTTGGAAAGCAGTCAGTGTGAGTCTGACGAAATGTTGATCTTGTAGTAGACGAAGGAAAGACAGGTATAGAAAAAAATCAAAGGAGTAAAGAGGGCGACTTCTCAAGCCGATGATTACGATAACGATTCTTGGCAACGTTAATCTTTTTCAGATTCTTGAGGGAGAGAGACAGATGAAAGAACTAGTTGGAAAAGAAAAAAAAAGAGAGAGAGAGAGAGGGAACCAATTGACGAGCTGACCTTTGGGTAAGAATTGGAGCGATTTCCTGCGAGCCTTTTCGATAGATTGGGCGAGGACATGATTGTTCGAATCGACTGCGGGCCCGGTAGTTGTCGATTCGCTAGCAATAGTAGTCACCGGTTTACCTACTCCCCAATTAATCAGTAAATCTCATCAACCCACAAGACTCACAGAGAGTTGTAGGAGTGTTATAGAGAGCGACTTACTGATACAAGACCGACTAAGCGGGTTCCCATTGGAAGAAGAGTCAAGGGTGGAAGGAGTATTTGAGGACGTATGAATTAATTGGAGGCCGGAGTTGAGCAGCGAGAGCGCTTTAGGTTCCATGCTTCTCCTGCGATTATGAGCGGTGTTAGAGATCGGATGAGCGGAGATATTGGCGGGGCCGTTGGAGGGATGGCCGGAGGGAGGGTTATGGTTGGAGTCGGCTTTAGGCAAGGGAAGGCCCTGGGCCGAGTTGATGTCGATCCTGTACAATATCTCCTCCGCTCGAGCCAAAATCTCCCGACACCGAACTACCCAGCCTATGCCCACTAACTCCGGCTTCGGTCGCGGATGTAGCATGTACTTCTCGATCGTCGACGGCTTGCCCGCTTTGAATACTATGTGCGTTAAGGGGAACACCGGCCGTCCTACAACCTGTCACATCATACGCAAAATTTAAATTGTCAGCGGCGCATCCCTATTTTGGATTTTTAAGAAATTTTAAAAACAAAAATCGCTTACTTTAGCTCCTAGACCTCTCAACATTTCTACAAAGACTTTTCCGGCGTCGTCGCCTTCAGCGGTCCGAACGTCTACAAAAGCGACAACATCCTTGAGAGGTGCCGGAGGTTTCCTAAGCCTATCAGCCCTGGGACCAGTGGACTGGTTATTGTTCAAGCCGGAGCCCGAGACGGAAGCAGACAAGCCAGTCTTGGAAGACGAGCCAGTCTTGGAAGACGAGCCAGATTGATGGTTACCTTGGCCGGGAGAATCCGAGTCAGGTCTTACGGTGGGAAGGATGTTACTGACCCTCCGTTGCGCTGGAGGAACGGCCTTGGAGTGGTTCCGGGTGCTTGGGTTTTGGGTTCGAGAGGTAGATTTGGAGAAATTCTCTTCTGCATAATTCAACGGAACTGAAGATGACCTCCGTCTACTTCTCGAGCTGAGCGTCGTCGTACCACGATTGGCGGTGTGGTTCGAATCTTGCTCATCTTTCAATGGAACCTCATAATCTCTGTATCGAGTTCGAACGGGCGCATGTTCGGAAGGGTTGCTAGTGCCCGGTGCGGTATCCGAACGACCCATCTTCGTCAACATGTTTTGGAGTTTCATCAGTCGATCCTGGGTATCTAATGAAATGTTACCCGAAAATTGGGGTTGGTTGGTTTCGCCAGAGCTAGTCACGGATGAGTTGGAACTGGAGGACTGATGTGTGGCAATGCTAGTAGTTGATGTATCCACCGATGCATCGTCTTCCTCATGGGTATTTTCTTTGGTGCTGTTGTTCTGGTTTTCCTGCCCCTTGGTTCCCATCGTCGGACCTTGTTGTTCGGCCTTGAAGAACTCCCGGCTAAGTTTGATTCCACCAGGGCCATTGGTATTAGGGCAGACGCTCGGATTCGCGGTTGGTCTAGAGAAGATCCCCTCCGCTTTGGCTTTCATCCCGCCACCTAAGAACATCCTGGATGGTGCGCCGAGGCGCCTGTGTTGATTAAGAGACGCGGCGCTGATCGCATCACGTACAGGTTTCTTCTCTGGAGAGTTTTCAATAATCGCATCGAGAGAATGTATGACATTAAATGTTAATGGCTGACTAGTACCCATACTGGGCTTCAGTGCCTTTCTCGGCAGTATCGATGGTCGTTTGGACGCTTGCTCAATGAGTAGCCTGCTCGTAGAGGGTTGAATGGTGGTCACTTCACCAGTAGATAACTCTGACAGAGCTGACGGCTGGGGATTCATGATAGGTATTGAGGTAGGCAAAGTGGGATACTTGATCGGGCTTGTCCGCGTGGGTATCAACTTAGGAGATCGCCTGGGGGTTGTAGTTTCAGCCTGGACTATCGGTTCCGGAGTTGCAGCACGATTCGGTAACGATGTAACATCCTGGCAAACGGATGGTGATGTGACTGGATTTGAATGCACTGGTGGTTCTCTCGATTCACTTGAAGGTTCCGCTGGTAAATTCTCTACATGCGATGTTACGCTAGTTTGGGTCGATGAATCTTGAGAAGTGCCTGACGGACCGCCTAGCTGAGCGGTCACAGTCTGGGGACTCGAGGGCCGATACTGGTGTGACGCGTCATCAGACAAAATTTCCGCTTGAGCAGAAGCTTCAGCGGTGGAATCGGTGTGATGTTCGACAGCCGCCTGTTCATTTGAAGCTGGTAAAGAATCACAATTCTCATCTTTCATGTTAGTATCTTGGCTATTAGCGGTGACAGCCGCGGTTGGTAGCGGAGTGTCGTTTGAAAAGATCTGTTGAGGATCTGAAGCCGAGTCTTTCTGGGGGGCCTGATCTCCGTGTGTTTGATTGGCGGGTTTATGGATATCGGAGTCAGGCTCAGGTGATTTTTTGCCTTTTTTCTTGGGGCTAAGGAAATCGATCGCATCCGCACTGATCTCGTCAATCTGAGTGTTTGTCGGATCAAGCGAGGAGGCTGGTTGGCATGAAGGGGAGAGTGTGGGTGGGAAAGGATGAATTGAGGTTGCCTCAAATGCTTGCTTGACTGGAGTTAGCAAGTCAGGAGGGACTGGATTCATTGATATCTCGGCCACAGGGGTGGGCTCTACATGAACAAGTGATTGGGCTTCTTGGGTAGTGGCGACTTCTTCGTTTTTGGGGGTAGGAGCGGGCTGCTCGAGTGCAGAAATGATTGACGTAGTAGATGCTTGAGTGGATAGTTGTTCTTCTTTGTTTGGCTTGGCTGTTGGAAGGGCGGCTGCATTGGTGAATTTTTGAGATGGATGATGATGATGCGCCGAAGATGATTGGAGCTGAGAATTTTCAGAATGAGTGACCAGCTTGTCCAACAAGATTCCTGGAGGCTGAGATTTGAGGGATGTTGCGGATGGCCCAGGGTGAGTTTTTTTGAGCTTTTTCGGCTGAGATTGAGCCCCAGAAAGTAGCTTATTGGACGCTAACGCGCGATGTTTGTTTTTGCCAACTTCAGTCTCTGAAGTGATCCGAGTGTTTTTGAGGAATGCAGGCTGTGAGGGTTTGAATACTGGCCTGGTGGCGAGTTTGGTAAACTTCTTGGGGCGCGGTTTCTGATCAAGAAATGAGAAGATATCATTTGAACTGTTGTCAACATCTTCAAACAACCTTTTCCTTGGACGATCTTTATTCAGTTTTGACGGAGGTACGCGACGTGGTAGGTGTGAATGAGAGGGTATGTCCAGGGAGTCAGCTGGCGGTAAGGCTGATGAGCTAGAACCTGATGCTTTTGGAGCATCACGAACAGAAGGTTCGGCGTTGGAGACTGTTGAACAAGTTATTCATAGTTGAGGTCAAGTCTGTCCAGGCCAAAAAGAGGAAAGAATTAGGGCTTACCAGTTGAAATTTTAATAGTCTTTTGGTTGGGGTCTGGGGCGAGTTGAGAAGTGGGAAGAGTTGCCAGAGATGATGATATACTAGGAATGATTACTGTGGGTACTAGTGCGGTTTGTGAGCTAGTTGAAGCGCCTTGAGGAGATAGACTAGGGATGATGACGATGGGTTTGGGGGATGGTAGTGAGTTAGTGGGAGCAGGTTGAGGAGGTGGACTTGTGTTTGATCGGATGTGTTTTTCGGTAGTTGATTCGATCAAGACGACGGGTGGACTGTTATTTGATGGTTTAGGCTTGGGGTTAGTTTTCTGTCGGGTAGCTGGTCGTGAGTCAGATGATTCTGGTTGATTGGTAGCCTGTTGGCTTTTACTAGGGTTTGGATTTCTCGTGGTGATAGGTTTGGTGGGTTGTTTTGGAGGTACATGGCCACCGAAAGCGATGGTTGGATTGGAAGACATGGAACGAGTCTGGATGATCCTCATGGGTCGATTGGAGGTGGTAGTAGGTTGAGATGGTTGTTGAGAGTCAGATGGTTCGCCATCCTGAGAGATCTTGAAGGCTGATCTGGTACGGGTTAGTCGAGGCATTTTATTTTTATTTCTGTTTCTGTTTGGTTGTCGTTAGGAAATCGGAGAAAGGAAATGGAAAGTGGTCAAGAAGAAAAGCTCAGTTGACCGTTTCAAATAAAGTTCAACCGACCAAAAACAGTTTCACAGACATCACATCACATCATATCACATCACAACACATCACAACACATCATTTCATTTCAAATCACATCACACTTAACACTGCCATATTAATTGCCTAGGTTGATGGTATCCCAGTTAAACTGGGATGCACTCAACCAATTTAAACTTTGTTGGATGCCAACTGATGAAATACAAATCCAAGGCCTCAACTTGGATTTCTATTTCATCAGTACATAGCTCAATGCTCCTACCAGGGATACACCATCTTCAAGGATTTAACTATTCAAGTCAACTTCCGGCTCAACCAGGACCAGTACTTGCTGTGATTCTTTTTCTTACTTCAAAATGATTTGGGTTATGAATAAGGCCCCGTTTGGTGCGCATGATGTGATACAATCAACCACTTACATAAGATGATACATGTAATAGTTTTTTTTTCAATTTTCAAATATCACTCACCTGTTTATTACATAACATCACACGTGCCAAATGGGACCTAAATTAAAATAAAAAGTCAAGATAAAATTCCATTTCTCTCGCTAAAAAGAAGTTAAAAGTTATTATTATCATTGATGGAACCCCAAATTTTAGTGGTATGTCCATATCAATGATGAAACTCAGGTTGTCATCAGCCCTTCATTTTTTATTTTCTTTTGGAAATTCTGAAATTATCAAGGTTTTTATATTGTGAAATTTTTATTTTGCACATTAGTAGACAGCAACAGTGGGTTGTTATGCTACACTGTGCTTTTTTGAAAAAAAGTGCAGAGCAGTGGCCTTTTTTGAAGTCCAAAAATGCTATAGTGTTAGTGGCCTTGTAGGGCCGCTACACTGCGTTTAGTGATTTTTTCACCAAAAAGCGCTGTAGCAGCCTCTTTTTCTGAGGCCAGGGGCATAACAATAGTGCTAAATCCGCTAAAAGCCAGCAAAAACCCGTTAGCTGTAGTGGAAATACACTACGCCACACTGCACTAACATTACGGGTAGCACAGCTGGCCCACCGTTTTAAGACAGGATCTTCAGTTTCTTGCAGCCTTAAAACCTTGACATCCTACAGTAGTTCCATAAAAGCTTGTCTTTGAGTTGGAAAATATTTTGTAAAAAAAACAATTTTTCATTTTTTTGTGCCTCACTAGAGTTGCTGTATGGCCAGTTGTACAGGCCCCGGAGACTGGTCCAAAAGCTACTTGGGCACTTGGTTGAGGCCAGGGAAGCCGGAAGTGGCCCATGTCAACACAGGTGGGGAGCGGTCCAACCCCAAATCAACCCAACAAGTCAAATGGGACAGGTCCCATCTCTCTAGGACCAAAAATGAAGAAAGTGGACTTTAAAGCTAGGTCATGAAGGCCTGTATTGCCTTCCACTGTTTTTTTATTTTATTTTTTGGTTCAGAGCTGCCCCAACTCGGGAAAGCTTTTATGGAACTACTGTAGTAGCTTATTTGGCTCATTCTAGTCTACATACAATATTTCATTTCAACCTTGTGTCTTTCTTTAATCTTCTTTTTGTCATCATAACAACCACAAGCTGCTCTGTTGTAGAATATACATCCAACAGGCTTTTATGCTTATTGGTTCTATCTCATTCATTTTCTACCCTAGTTGCTACTGCAAGCCTTTCCAGTGGTATTTGTTTTTCTCACTTCCCCATTAGTTTGACATGATGTGATTTTAAATTGGGCCCTACCAACGTGCATATTTCATCACAGATATGTTTGGTGGTTTAGGGAAGTTATGAGGGCCAACACTCCCTAAAATCACAGCCATTTTCAAACTAATACCACCAGGGGTATATTTGGAGTCATATTGGCCCTGACTCAGCACACCCCCACCAGGTCAATCTCAACACTCCACTCTCTTGATAACCAATCTTGGTCATCCAAAGAGTGTACCTTTCTGGATGACCATTAATAATTTAATATTGGCTATCCAGGGAGTGAACATACCTTTCTGGATGGCTGATATTGGTCACTCAGAGAGTTTACCTTTTTGGATGACCAATATTGGTCATCCATGACCAGAGGGTATATGCAGGCCATCCAGAGTTGTTTTGATTCTCAGCCTGAGCCAACCCCTTCAAGTTCCTGGTGGTTATGTGTGAAGTCTCTAATAGGAGGAACCTCCTTTTTCTCCCTTGGTCTAACCAGCTCCTCCATCTTGTTTGTTGCAATACTCAATAGATTGGTCTCTTGTGAAGGTACTATCCAAAACAACAGTGAGAAATCTAGAGACAGGTGCCTGAGTCTGAGGGGAAATATTCATCTAGTTGGGTTACCTCATTGCTATCCATTTCCAACTTGATGGCCATGTTATTTGGCTCGCCCATGCTTTGTAAGAACTCATTTTTGGATGGGATGGCAGTCCTTTGAGGTTAAAAATAACCGATATGATATTCCAGGTATTTATGCACTATTACACCTGAAATGGGTGGCTTGAAAGATGTGCCCCTCTACATTCTACACAAGAGCTAACACAAAACAAAATTATTTGTTTATTGTGATGAATAATGATAGATAAAAATATGTTGAGTAGTTTCTAATCAGACTTAGATCAACTTTTATCTGTGAAGATGTTACAATAACTCTGAAAGTGGAATTGTGAGAGTGGATAATTCAAGGTAAATGAGTTAGATAAGATGAAACTGATGGAAACTGGATAGAGTGAAGATTTCTTGATATATAATTGAATCAGATTATGATAGTGAAATTGAGTATAACTGGTGAGTTATTTTTTAGTGTTTTATATTTTGTAGATGAATGATGAGAAAGATGATGATAAAGATGTGAAATATTCAGAATTTTATTTCCCCTTTGTTCACTAATAGTTAATAGGGATAAGTGCTGTAATAATGAAATACTTTTTACCAGCTTAAAAGGTATGAAAGGCTTTATGGACTACCCAGTTGGGAAGCACACCACTTGGATATTAGTAAGTGTGTTTCTTAACCACTACTAACTACATACATAATCTGTATGTATGAGTGGGGTTTAATGATTAAGATGGATGTGTGCTGATTGGATGATTTGATGTTAAGAGGGGAAAGAAGCCCTCCTTTTACAGTAAAATATTAGGCATGTTTTCTGGTTTAAAATTAATTGAGACATTTTTTCTAGTGTGAATTTGACAATGAGCTCTGGTTGTTCAAGATGTAATGGCTGAACTGTGCATGCTGATTGGTCAGAACAAGATGGTTATATTTTTGAACCTATTTGGACTACCACTGGCACTGAGTTTTGTTTTTGCAGTCAATGTGGTAGTGGTAGTTTTAACAGAAGATGTTGGGTTGAATTCAACGTTTTTGATTTGATCAGCACTGAGATTCAATGTGTGCTTTAACCTCAAGTTGAGGTTAACTTTCTTGACCACAAGTTCAATCAACCATGCTTTTTTCTCCAAACCACCAATGTTGGGTTGAAAACCAGCATCTTTTTGAGTTGCTATAATCTCTGCAAGGTGGGTGGATTTTTCCTTGTTTTTCCAGATGGTTGGAATTTCAAGGTGTCCGCTCCCATGTAAATCCAGTATCCTGTATTGGAGGACTTCCCGTGGCCATCTGAGTCAAAAAGCTAAAATTCTAGCATTTTGACTGCAAATAAACTCTGGCATCTGACCAGATCTGACTCTGCAGGGGGGCTGTAGATCAAAGGGAAGTCCTCCATTCTTCCGTTCATTGTGAGTGTCACTCAGTAATTTATTATAATCATCAAGTCTAAGTCTACTATTCTGTTTGGATCCATCTTAGAGAAAAACCTCAATAAGTCCCACTAAAGCTCCTCAATCAAAATCCTCTCTCTCTTCTGATCAGTTTTAAAACCTAACAGTTTGTCCAGATGTGAGGCAATTTTGGGTTAGTATTTTCCCTATGGTTTTTTTTCTTTTTCTTTTTCTTTCTTTGGCCCATGTTTTTTAAGGTGACATCCTAGCAGGTGTGACAGGAGCAGGTATGGCAGAGATATTGAGCATGAAGTGGAGGGGTGTCCATGAGAACAGTGGGATCAATGAGATAGGCCTTATACAATGATGGATATGAAGTGTATGTGAGCAGTTTCGTTGGAGTGTTAAACTCACCAATTTACGAAGCAAATCAATTGTGCTTTCCCTGTAGATGTTTTTGTACAACATGAGGCCCTTCTGAAGTTCTGCAGTTGAGCATTGTGGGTATTTTTGAATTCAGTAGCCCAGCTTTCACACCACTGTCACTCGACTGTCCACTCTCTCTACTCCACTTCCACTCCGCTTTCTTTTTTTTTTCTTATCGACTGCCATCCACATCCACTTGGCCATGGACAAAAACACCAGCACTCCTGCTGCTCGTCAGAACGACCCTACCCTGCCTAACCAACATCATGCCATCCAATACTCTTCAAAGTTCTCCGCCGACTCCTCAAAACCAGTCCCACTAGCGCACTTCATGGGTGCACGTCGTGATCTCAAAGGCCCCGTGCTCACAAAGCAACGCGTAGACGAAAAGGAGATCAGACCAGAGGGTTGGGAACTAGCCGAGAAAAGATTCCAACAGGCTCAGTCAACCGGTGGTATCAACTCACTCGCTAGTCTACTATCAACTGGTAGTACTCAGTCTCCTCGATCAAACCTATCCAGTCATGCCGCTAACTTTACCAAGCGCGCCTTACCTGGGATGGTACCACAAGATCGTCTCAATCACGATCAGAAAGAACCTCTCACCAACGATGACAATGATAATCGACCGGATACTAAACCATCCGTCTCATCAAAATTTCAAAATAACACTCCAAAGACCTCCGCAACCGCCCCAACTACCTCTCACGCTGCTTCTTATCTCAAACCAAAGTCATTGGCCGATCGATTGGCACAATTAGGCGTTTCCAATGATATTCAGTCAGTCAAAACCAACACGACATCCTTCAATCCAGCCGCGTCCTCTCCAAGGGCAGACAGGTTTCCAATCGATCCGATTTCTAAACAACCAGAGCACCAACCCGATTCCTCCAAAAACATCAATCGGATCACTAAATCTCAAAGCGCCATTTTCACCACCATCCCCTCTCTACAAGCCTCGCTAGAGGACAAGCCTGATCGTAAAGAGAAACTTCCACTCAGTCCTCACATCGTCCAGGCCCGTGCACTACCAACTCCTAACCCTCAAACCAAAGTTTCTCCAACTCCACTATCACCACAACCCAATACACCACTCATCACCGGTCCTAATGGTCCCTCCCAACCTAGCAGTGGTCCGTCTTACAAAAGGAAGACTCGTCCCCAATCAGGATTCCCTCACGCCCCTCATATCTCTACAGAGACCGCTACTCTGGGCGTGCCCAATAAGGCTCTTACCGCTTCCTTGTCTCGACTTGCTGGATCCAATATCGTGGCTCAACGTCTCGAGTGGTCAAAGCAAAAAGAGCAGCTCGGAACTATGGATGAATTTGGCAGCCCGCTCCTCAAGACTTCCCCCAGCGGTACATCTTCTGCTCTGCCCTCCCAAATCCCTTCCTCGGTTTTACCATCCCCCACCCTGCCTGCCAATCAAAACCCGGTCTTTTCAGAGCGGTCCAAGAACATAAACGAATCTGAAATCGCCTCAGGCGGCGGTTTATCCCAAGCACGTCTACCAACCATTCAAAGAGAGAATACCGGATCAAAGCTCGCCGAGCCGGTTCTCGCGAAAAAGCAGCTCAACCAGTATAATAAAAGCACGCGATCAGATGAGGACGATGATCAGCGCTTTGGAATCACCAACAATCGCGATAATAAACGAAACAAGAAAAGCTTCGATCAACTTCGAAGCTCATCCCCAGCCAAGAAAGAGAATGAGAGTGGACCGGTCAACGCTGCTGATGATGTCCAACCCAGCGTCACTTCGCCCTTACGCATGTCTCAAAAGAGTCGTACTCGAGTCCCCCGACGTCCGTCTGGTTCTACTCCGGCTAACCGACCCCGTACTGATCTCACAAAGGTGAGCTCTCCACCAGGCAATATTGCAAGCCGCCAACTGCCATCGATCCCTACTTTCTCACCCCTGATGAAGAAGGGCACGAGCGAGTTGGCTGCAGCCTGGGGTACTCAACTCAAGAAGACGACCGATGGAGACAGTCATTCTAAAAAGCCATCCCAGCCTGTCACCAGTCCGCTCACCTCACACAGACCCTTACCCACACCACCTCCTGCCATCCTCCCCACTCGTCCGAAGACCGCCACTGCGGCGGCCGATAGTCGCCCGTTGCCCGTTCCACCCTCCAGTGTTACCGCTGTCCCTCTCAGCCCCGAACCGGGCGCGAGAACTCGGCCATTACCAACCCCACAAATGAAACCTGAACCACCTCATCCACAGCCTCTCCTAGGCAACAAACTCAATACCTGTCGTGAGTGACACATGCTGTTTCCTCATGTCCCGTTTCTAGCTGAACCGTCGCCTAGGCCATCTTGCGGGATCTGACAGAGTCTACGTCTTTTCAAAAAAAAAAAAAATTGTATACAGCTCAACCCCAAGTTGATGTGTCGAAGATCTGGGCTTCATATGAAGAAAAGCGTCGTAGTTTATCGGCATTGGCCGAACCGGATGGGCTAGTCCAACTAGAAATCTTTCAACTGAATCGAAACCAAATGGATGAGTTTAGTACAACAATGCTAGATCCGGATGATTACGGGATATTTTTTAGCCAAGAGACCTTATTGATAATCTGCACCATGAAAGGGTCGAAGATGGTGTTGATGATATGGAAAGGTCGGGATGTTAAGGAGGATGATGAGGGAGAGACGGAGGCAAGGATCGAGCGGTTATTGAAGAAGTACGGGATCGAGCGTCAGTCTAAATTGGTAAACGTCAACCAGGGCTATGAGCCCCCAGAGCTCGTGCAAGCCTTGGGAGGTCGACTACTGCTTCGAACGGGTGACCGGTTCGATTCGGTTTATCAGCGCGGTTTGTCAGCTGTATTCACCTGCAAGAGCTTTCCGATTCTCTCGCCCGGACAAGAATCTCATGGTCCAGACGATCGAATCGTCGTAATTGAAGAAAACGTATTCGATCCTTCTAACTCTTTCACGCTCTGTACCGGCTATTCTACGCTGTTGAAGGTTTGTGATGAACGGCAAAAAAAATTGTCGTTGTTTCTTTGGAAAGGTCGGGCCTCTAATCCACTCGAAGTCGAGGAATCTAAATTGCTAGCCCAACAAGTCCGTAACGAATCTGGACCATTGAAAGTAAGCCTTTTCTCTCACAAATGTGCCTTTAGAATACTCCTGCCCCGCTTTTCTTGCTCCATACAACACGAATCTCATATCCTTCCTGTGTAGGCCGAATTCCAAGAGGTTGATGAAGGCAACGAGTCAGACGAGTTCCTGTCGATCTTCAGCACTGCCGTGTTTGCTCGCTCATACGTAAGTCATAATCTGCGAGCGATTTTCGATTAGGATAAGACTGACGATTGAAGTGAATTTGGACAGCACTGGAAGTACAAAGAGTTAATACCTATGCGCCCATTAATCGTTGATAGTGAGGGAGGGATATTAGAACGGGTATGCAGGAACAGGGTCTCGATAGTGTGGACAGGAATCGAGGTGTTTGTCTTAGTCCCCCCGGAGTCGAAGAAGCCAGTCGAAGTCGAAGCCGGTCTAGCGCTCGCACAATCGCTCGCTCTCACGCAACCACCTTCTCCTAACACCACCACCCCACCCCTCTTCCACCGTAAATTGGCCGTACATTGTCTGCTCTTTCCTAGCTCGATTCCCGTCGATTTGCGCGCCTCTGTTCGCTTCGATCTCGACCTCCTTCACTTTGTACGTCCCGCTTCCCTTCCCTTTTCTTGTGTTGACCCCCCCCTTTTTTTTTTTTTTGACCTTCTTGTCTTTTCGGTCCGGTAGAACAACGTCTTCGGCCCCGTTGCCGATATGAACTTGGTCAGTCTTGACGAGACTCGTCAAGACCCTTCATGGTTATCTAATTGAAAAAACTACCATCACCCCCTTCTTCTTCTACACCTCCTCTTTTTTTTATAGCATTCTTTATTTCTTTATCATCTCTCCATTTTTGATGTTGGTTCTTTGAGACCAATGGCTTTCTTTTTTTCGTCTCTCTTTTTATTTCTTCTTGCTTCCTTTCTTTTTCTTTTTTTTTGTTTTTTTGAGATCTGGTATTTCTTTTACTATAAATTTGTTGTCTTCTCTCCTTATAATATTATTCTTCTTTTCATTGATTTATTATTATTACTAGTCTTATTTGTTTTTCAAAAAATAAGCCGTGTTTTTTGTAGTTGGTTCAATAGAACTTGTGTGGATGATGTGGATGTGTGTCTTTTCTTTTTTATTGCTTTCCTTTTTGTTTTTGAAAGCATTTAGTGAGTAGTTCATGTGAGTTGGTGTGATTATATGAGCATGGTTCAGGCAAGAGATTTACAATTTTTTTTTGGACCTAAACATCAACATGTCAGAATTCTAGTCATTTTCTCCGCTCACATCTTCCCCTCATATTTCTTACTTATCTATTTTTATCTACCATCACCATTCTGTGATGCTTTCAACCTTCCATCATTATTTGAATGAATGATGCTCATCATCCTTTCCATTACTAGTTGTAATGTCTTTTTCATCATCCATTGTTAATCACAATCCCCCATGTATCCCATTGTCATGTTACAATGCCATCTTCTAGATGTTAATTTCATTATCAGCATATGCTTAAATTGTTTTGTTCAGCTCAACCACAACTTGCATATTTCTTATAGTAGCCTATCTAATCTGGCACATTGCCAGAAGAGATCAATCATCAAGTATGAGCCTTATAATATTTTCATGTCCTTTATTCTTGCTCCTTGGTCCAATCTAACTCCCCCAAGATTGTCCCCCATCATCTTCTATATATAAATTCTCATGAGCTGAAATCCTAACACAACATTTTGGCTGGGATTTGGTGTATGGGAGAGTGATAAAAGCTGGTGATGCATTGTTGATGTTTAGCTTATGTGAACTGTGTGATATATTGTGTAGAGATTGTTATTCACTTATGTAACAAGAGGAAGATGAGTACACCATGGGGTGTGTTTTTGAGAAACACGTACGTCCGTGGGGTGTTTTTTGAGGAGGATTGTCCTTTGGACACCTCAGCCTAACTTTGGTCCATCAGACGTTTCTGGAAAAACCCAAAAGCGACCAATGGACACTTTTGCCAAGAAGCGTCCATTGGATGCTCAAGAAAGCAACAAATGGGCACTTTTTGGGAAAAGCGTCCATCAGTCGCTTCGGCAAAAACAACCAATGGGCGCCTGGGCAAAAGCGTCCATTGGTCGCTTGGAAACACCATCCATTGTGCACCTGAATGACAGTCCATTGGACGTTTGTCAACGATAAGGGTTATTCACACTGGATCACCAATGTGTAAATAAGAAGCCCAAAGTGTGTGATCTGATTATAGTCTTTGTATATTCCAGCCACCAACAACAGTCTGTAGTCAACACTACGGACATTTTGGTGTTGCGAAATCTTGCTGCAACACCAAAATGTCCGTAGTGCAAGCGGCATGCAGCACACAGCCTGTCATTGATGTGGTTGAGTGTTCAAGCCCCAATAGTGATTGTTTTTTCATGCGCGCTGGTCGAGTTTTCTGCCATGACTGTGGGTCCTCTGGTCGTTTTTTGGACGATTTATGAACCTTCCAAGTGGTGGCTCTTGGACAGTTTACAGAAACCGCCCCAAACTTGTCCGGTAGAGGACGTTTGTTGGACGTTCTCTCCCCACCAAGAGGCGGACATTTTTTGAAACGTCGAACGGGCTGTCTTTTAAACGTTCGATGGGCCCCATGGTATACATAACTGAATTCATGCACTGCTCTTTTTTTTGGTCACAAATTGATGCTGTTGGTTGACTGGAATTGGAACCAGTTCTAGAAGTTACATCAGATATTGGAAATGGCTCATGAGTTGTCAGCATTTATTCTACCGGCCTATGTTGGAGGAGGTCATGTGTTTTGATGAAGTATGGTGATTGTGATAGTTCAAAGGTTGATTGTTCCTGTATAAACAAAGAACACATCTGGTGAATAATTTGTCTTGTTGGGCTCTTCCAAAAGTAAACAAGGAATCCAGATCAGTACATAAACAAGCACCACAGGAGTTCAAGAAGTGATCATCAGCCTTTCTTGAGTTTTGAACCTTGTCAATCTCAGTGGATGCTGGATGGCAAGGATTTCTTTGTGAAATTATTTACAAAAGCAAAACAGTTTATCATACAGAAAGGCTTCCTTTTACTTTTTCTTTTCAACTTTCAGCAGTTACATGGATGTTGCTGGAAGTGAAACCCTTTGTTTTTCCAGTCTTGCTTCAGTCTCTTTAATGCATGTTTTAATTTGAATTTTGCATTTTGCAGTGAGAAATAAAATTTGTATGTTCCTGTAATAGACTCAAGTTATACTCTATGAATTTGTTTCCTCCTAAATGTTTGTCTCCCATGAAGTGCAATACAATATCAGAATAATCAATTGATTCCCCCTTTCCAAAAAAGAAATAAATCTTGAATGGAATTGTACTACCTAAAATGTGGTCAACCTTCCTATACTACATTGCTGGCATACTTCTTTCAACTCCTCAGGTAAGTCCTTTCAAATTGTTCTTGTACATTTTTCACCTCAACTGTTCTGAGACTAATTGGTTGCAACCTCCAATAGTGACCACAAATGGTCTCCCAATACTATTCCCCACAAACAAAAATTGTTGCCAATTAAATGTTGCTTGATGGCTCCTCTCAAGATGAGACTGTACATCATAATTTAGTCAATTGATTATTGATCACACTCAAGAAAGCAGGTACAAACAACATCAGAAATTCACTCGTTGCAAAGTATGCGCCCATTGAAAGAATGATGTTCTTTCCAGCTCATTGGCTGGTATTCACAGGTAAGTGACACTCCCTTGTTCCTCATGAGTCAAGCCCAATTGGTTTTTTGTTTCTGTCCAGATGAATGTTCAATCTGTGACCATGATCTACTCTGTACATTTGCCCAATCAACTCGAGGCACCCCAGCCACCCAACTGAATGATAATCAGAATCCAGAGCGGATTAGCATCCTACCAGCTATCTTTCTTGAAGGGCTGGTTGCTCTCAGAACCGCAGCCAAGAGATTTCAACGATGGGGATTTGAGCTTTTTCATGAGTTTGACTTGGCAAGTCAAACAAATTCTCTTCCAAAGTTTGAGAAACAGCTGACCAGAATTTCTGGAAAGTTTCCTCCCATAAATCACTACCCAGGTAAAAATTCAGTGCTAGTTTGCAACAACATAACAATTTGCAGAGGGGAATGAGCCCAGCTCCTCTGCCACCAGGTTGGTGTTCACATTATCTTCCTTCCACCGTACTGCCCTGAGATACATCCAGCTTGGGTTTGGGGCCATCAAGAGTTCACTCCAAAGCTTACTGGTCTTAAGCCGTACCACAGACACACAATGGGAGGCTCAACAAGCGGCCACAGATGTATTTAATTCCACCTTCTGCCTTAGTGCTTGTGGCTAGTGTGTCTCCAAACCTACAGAATCACACTAAAATTATTGTATCTTCTTAAATCAATGACATTCTTCTATCTTTTTGTTTGGTTACAAGTTGTACTGTGCACAAATCAAATAAAGAATAGACACAATTCAAAAGCTTGCTACTAGTAATGATAAGAGGAACAATAGCTAGATTAAGATCAGGAGAGGAGAGCCATTTCCGATTGGAAGTAAACTGATTTTTGAGTGAAGAAGTACATCCTTAATCATGTTCTTTTCTATAAAGTGTTAGAGGAAGAAAATCAATTGTTTTCTGTTGCAATTGATACTAGATTAAGTACAATCTGATTTTGGGGGTTAATAGCTGCTAGATACAAAATTTAGTGAGTATAGGCAGTGCTGGGTTGCTACGCTACACTATTTGTCAAATGTAGGGTAGCTTAGCGGCCCTTTTTTTGCCACCAATGCTGTAGTGTTGGCGCTTTAGCGATCCTAGGGGCCGCTACGCTGCACTACAGCCCCTTTTAGCAGGTCTTTACCGCTAACAAGGGCTGTAGCGCAGCATAGCAACACCCTTTTAGGGGTGCAAGTGCATAGCAATAGCGATGATACCACTAACAGCTGAAGTGAAACCCCTTAGCTGTTAGCAATTTTTGCTACGCAGTGCTAGGCCACCCACTACGGGTGGTGTAGCAACCCAGGGTTGGTATAGGTCAGAACAATCTAGTTAATCTTTTGAAGGTGTATTTTGTATTTTGAGACATGGTCTCTTAACTGAGAAATAGTACCATCACTGAGACCCCACTGGCTCATGTGACTCTGAGTAATACTTTTGGATCAGAACATCTGTTAGTTAGTAATGTCATTATCTTTGAATATTGCTAGAAAAGCTTCTTGCTTAGCTGGACAAACAATTGAATCAGAGACACCTCCTGCATATGAGAAAACATCAGATTCAGATTTGCTAGCAGGTTGGTTACGATTAGCAAGAAGCTGGGCCACAATTTGACCCAACTTGCTTGAGGTCAATCCAATTGATAAGTTAAGCTTACTCTTCTTTGAGCTAAGATTGAAAAAAAGAGACTTTTGGTGTGCCTACATTATGGAACATAAAGGATGTATGAGTCTCAAAATCAAAGGATTAAAGTAAGATTCTACAGGTGTCAGCCGGCGTCTCTTATGTGATGACCGTTTGATAGACAACACACTAGTTATAGCAGGAAAAAACCAAACCTCAACGCTAGATATAGCGGAGGGGCTAGAAATCAGACCTGAGGTCTGATGACAATCAACTTATAGTAAGTTGTGCCTGCTCTTTGTTGTCCGAAGACAAACGGTTCAGTTGATATAGAAGGGTTAGAGTTTTAGGAAAGAGGTCAGTGTCGAGATGATATGGAAGGGAATTTGGGATAGAGTTGGAAGAAGATGGAAGATGAAGGAAGAATGAGTTTGCCGAGTGATTATAGAATTATGTCCCCAGTTACCTTTTTTGTTTATATGAGGTAAGCCTTTCAGGAATTGAATCTAGTATGTTATCACAGGTGTGGGAGGATTAAGGAAACCTCGGCCCTTATATACTGATTGAAAGGAAATGTTGGTGGTTAGTATCATCTGGTGAGGGATGACAACTTCCATCTTTGAAAGTACTTTCTTTCAAAGTGGACGCAATATTCCAAAAGTGTGAAATGATAATAATAATAGGGGGTTAGAAATACAACTCCCAGGCATTGGACGACCGAGGCAACATCCAATTTGGGAGTCGTCAGTCCAATTCAGGCCGCGGGGTTGGGAGTTGTCCTCCCAATCCCAAAAAATTAAAAAAATTAAAAAAGGAGGGAGTTGTTCTCCCAAATCCGCCAATGGACTGGGCAGATTGGGAGTAGCCCTCATTGACCAGAAGGAAAACCTTCCCTTCAATGAGGTTTTTGTGCCTCATAGACCGGAAGAAAAACCTTCCGGTCAATGGGGTTGTTGTACCTCGTTGACCGGAAGGTTTTCCTTCCGATCGATGAGGTAAAACAGCCTCACTGGCCAGAAGGATTTCCTTCTGGTCAGTGAGGTACACCTCCTCATCGACTGGAAGGAAATCCTTCCAGTCAGTCAGGCTGTTTTACCTCATCGATTGGCAGGAAAACCTTCCGGTCAATGAGGTACAACAACCCCATTGAACGGAAGGTTTTCCTTCCGGTCAATGAGGGCAACTCCCTATCCTCCCAGTCCATTGGCCGATTTGGGAGAACGACTCCCTCCTTTTTTATTTTTTTATTTATTTTTTAATTTTTTTGGGATTGGGAGGACAACTCCCAACCCCGCAGCCTAAATTGGACTGACGACTCCCAAATTGGATGTTGCCTCGGTCATGGGAGTTGTTCGTGTTGATGTATAGATTCATCATTGTTTCTTCTGCTGCTCTTTTGCATGTACATGTCACATTCTGTGACATCTTTCTCTGACTGTATCTGGAACAATGATTGTGGTAGGACTCTTTCCTCATCCTTCCATGATCTAACCACTATCTTGGTGTTTATTGTTCCAGCCATAATCTTGCTACCAACAGGTTATGAGCCTGCTGTCATACTAGCTACACTAGCTACGCCTGGACAAACTTAAATAAATCGATTGTTTTTAAATCTTGAAGGATCAAAATCATGACCGATTCAAAGATCCCTGATCTTTCGTCGGCTAACAAATCTTCCGATGCAGCTGCTCAAGCTGCTCTTCGTCTCTTCGGTATAGAAAAACTAAAGGCGCCGGGTCCAGACTCTAATTATCTGGACTGGGAATTCGTCATGGACATGTTCTTGCAGTATACAAAGGTTGCCTACACTCTATCTCGAATGGATGTGTCTTTCAGACCTGACTTGTGGACTCAAGATAATATCTCTGTTTGTTCGGTCATCTCTAGGACGGTTCATCCCTCGAACTATTGATACATTCGACAATTTTGAGGAGATTCTGCAGGGATGTGAAATTCACTAAAATTGGCTCATCAAGATTCTTCGTCAGGTGGTCGTATGTTTTGGTTGCAAAAACTCATCCAATCAAAAATGACTTCTGAAGATGTTGATTCTCACATCGACGAATTGAGTGTTATAGCTGAAAAGCTTCTAGCTCTTATCACTCCAGAAAATCCTCTCACCGCCGATGACATCCACTCTTCCTCCGGATTGGCTTAATTGTGTTTCCTCTCTGATGAATGAAGAACGGGTTCCCTCTTCTCGGATCATTTCAGCACTCAAATCAGAATCATTACGCCGCAAATCCCGTGGAGGAGATTCAAATCCAATTTCTGTTTCTAAAGCAGAAGTATCCTCTAGTCAAAACGTTGACAATAAGCTCTACTGTACTTTCTGTAAACGTCCGAATCACGACTTGACTTCCTGCAATAATGCCGCCAAAGTTCTCAAGGAACACAAGGTGCTCAGACATCAAGAGTAAATCGCCAAGCAAGACTCTCCTTCCAATTCTAAATCAAAAAATTCTTCTAAAACACCGTCACACAAATCCTCTTCGGCTCAAGCGCAACATACTTCAATCATTGAAGTAGGAGGTTTTGATGATGATTCATCTGAATACAAAGTCTCAAATGCTGCCTCTACGAGCTTCATATCTCGAATTTCCCATAAACGAGCAGGTATGAATCTTGATTCTGGTTGCTCTATTTATATGACTCCCTTCAAGTCATTGGTCAATAATCCTTCAGTTGATTACATCTCCATTTGTCTTGCCGGTAGCACAACTGTCAAATCAACTCGGGCCGAACTTCTATTCCACTTGGTGTTGATGTCTCTGTCAAAACTCTAGTGGTTCCCGATCTTCACGAACCGCTTTTGTCAGTTGTGGTCTCTGCAACAAAGGACTTTCCCTAGTTTTTGACAAATCTTCAAATCTGCCGATGTCAAAATTGTTGGTTCTCAGGTCGATTCAGGCTATCGTCGAGGCAATCTATTCTACCTCCCATCTAAGCAAGATGTAAGATTTTCTTCCTTGAATTCGTCCTCGACTGCCGCAGTTTCCTCAAATATCCCATCTTTTGACTCTTCCCTTCTCGGTTATCAGAATCTCCTATCACATCTAGGGCTGCGATCTCTTAAGTCGTTTCCCAAACAAAACGATATTCGACCGACTTACCTGAATGAAATCGAAGTTCAGAAATGTTCTACCTGTATACAGTCCAAAATGAGTCGAGTCAACTTCAAAACTTGCTTGCTTTATCGTTCTAAAATTCCTGGTCTTGTCATCCACTCTGATGTGTGCTCTTTCAAACAAAAATCTTGAGAAGGATATATGTATTTTGTATCCTTTGTAGATGACTGCTTGAAGGCTGTAGTAGTTTATCCAATGAAATCAAAAAGTGATACTTTTCAATGTTTCAAACTGTTTCGCGCCGTCTTTGAGAAATCAAAAGTTCATTCAATCATCTCTCTTCGCACCAATAATGGAGGCAAATATCTTTCAAATGAGTTCAACGATTATCTCGCTATCTCAGGAATCAAACACAATCCTGGTCCTCCTCACTCTCCAGAATCAAATGGTGTTGCTGAAAGAACAAACCAAACTCTCAACAACTTGGTTCGCTGTGCTTTGATTAGCGCTGGTCTTCCAAAAAATTTCTGGCACTGGTCTTCCAAAAACTTTCTGGGCTGACACAATCAGACATGTAATTTTCTCCTTCAATTCTTTTGTTATGAATACTCCCTTAGGATTCAAATCTCCAAATTTGATTCTTCAATCTCCATCAGTCAGAATATCTTCTATTCATCCGCTCGGTTGCTCAGCGTGGTATAAAATTCCAGAAGCTAATCAAAACAAGCTTGATCCTAAAGCAAACCTTTCGATACTTCTTTCCTACTTGTCCAATGGTAATGGTTATCGTCTTTGGGATTTGAAGCGTAAGGTTGTCATTAAGTCTAGAGATGTTGTTTTGGACCACAAATCTACTTCATCTCATGAACAGCTTCAGGATTCTCCTAACATTGTTGAACTTCCCTGGCCAATCAGAGATTCTTCACCACCGCTACAAACTCTCCCTTTTAACTCTGGCCTCAAGACTCCTCTTAACATCGGGACGTCTGATTCCAATATTTGACGAATTCAATTTGATCTAAATTCCTCTACCTACAGGAACTCTTCCTATTGGTCCCACTTCCATTCCAACTCTTCCGGCGCTTCCGTCATCCCTTCCCCTCAACTCTCATCTCGTCTAAATTGCTTGCGTAAAGTCCCTGATCATCTGGGTAACTGGGCTAAACAAGCTGTCTCGTCCAACCTGGTCGATTCTGTTGAGGCTCCTAAAACTTGGAAGCAACTTTTGCGATCTCCAGATAAATCTTGTTGGCTTAAGGTGGCGGATGACAAGTTTGCTTCTCTCACTGGGATGCAAACATGGGATCTTGTTCCGCATCCTGAAAATCAACGTATCATCAAATCTAAGTGGGTGTTTAAGGTTAAGCGTAACCCTGATCATTCAGTACAAAAGCTCAAAGGACGTCTCGTCGCAATGGGCTACTCTCAAATCTAAGGTGTTGATTATGATGAAGTGTTCTCACCAACTCTACGACTAGAAACCTTATGATTACTTTTCAGTTTGATGGCAATCAAAAATTGGTCTGGAAGGCAAGTTGATTTCAAGACTGCCTTCCTTAATGGTCACCTGGATCATCCTATCTTCATGGAACAGCCTCCTGGCTTCAAAGATTGTCATCATCCCGACTATGTTTGCAAGGTTAATTGGTCTCTCTACGGTTTAAAACAAGCACCTCGTCAATGGAATATCAAACTCCATGATGCTTTGATCAAACTTGGACTCACTCATTCCGCCTATGATCCAACCTTGTATTTTAAAATTGTCAAAAATCAACTAGTCGGTGCTATCTCAATTCATGTCAATGACCTATCGGTCATAGGAGAACCTTCTTGGGTGAACACTATCATCGAATCGCTTGGGAAATGCTTCAAGATTGGGGCCGATGATGATCTTACTCATTTTCTCTCATTGAAAATCACACAAGATTTTACTAATCGTCTGGTCTTTCTCAGTCAAGAACATTATGTTGAAAATCTCAAGGATTGGTTTCTTCCAGGAAAACAATTCGATGTTTCCTTTCCAACTGATGGCAATTTAAAAACCTTTCTCAACGGACGACAGATGAATCTGAATTGTCCGGACCATATCCTCAACTCATTGGAAGCTTGCTCTGGCTAGCACAATGCACCAGACCGGACATATCATTCATTGTCAATCGGTTATCTCAGTTCCTGCGCAATCCCTCAGAATCTCATTGGCTTGCTGGTCTGAGAGTTCTCAAATACGTGATTTCTACCAAGTCTCTCAAACTTAAACTCGGTGGAAATATTTCGGTGTCCGGATACTCAGATGCTGATTGGGCTGAGGAAAGAGAAGATTGTCGTTCAACTTCTGGTTACGTTTTTCATCTCGGTGATGGTACCATTTCCTGGAAATAAAAAAGCAAGCCACGGTGTCGCTTTCCAGCACCAAAGCCAAATACAAAGCAGTTTCAGATTCCTGTAAAGAAGGGCTCTGGCTTCGACGACTGCTTTCCGAATTGCATCTCCGTCTGCATTGTCCTATTCCTCTGCACATTGACAATACTGGTGCAGAAGCTCTCTCCAAAAATCCTCAGCATCACTCGCAGATGAAGCACATTCACGTGCAATTTCACTTTGTCAGAGAATGCATCAAAAATCAGAAGTTCATTATTCATCACGTTTCAACTCATGAAATGTTTGCTGATATTGTGACAAAGCCACTCTGCAAAATTCTTCTTAACAAACATCGTGGGTTTTTGGGTGTGGTGTGATTCACAGCAAGGGGGGGGGGGGGGGTGTTGATGTATAGATTCATCATTGTTTCTTCTGCTGCTCTTTTGCATGTACATGTCACATTCTGTGACATCTTTCTCTGACTGTATCTGGAACAATGATCATGGTAGGACTCCTTCCTCATCCTTCCATGATCTAACCACTATCTTGGTGTTTATTGTTCCAGGTATAGTTTCCTTCTTATCTCTGCAACATTATCCTTCCACAATCTAACCACTATCTTGGTGTTTATTGTTCCAGCCATAATCTAGCTACCAACAGTTTTTCCAATGCCTGGGAGTCATTTTTCCAACCCCCTAATAATATAAGCGAGAAAATGATTAACCCAATAGGCTATTTTAGCCGGTTGGGTAAACAGTGTAAATCTTAATCTTCTGGAGATAATCACACTGATGGGTGCATTATTTTCAGGAAAATTAATGAAAAGTATAATCTTACATGATACATAAAAAGGTTGATTAATAGAGGGATTGAACTTGTAACCTTGCACAGCTTTTAATGTATATAAGCTAAAGTCTAGTGCACTAACAACTAGACTATGGTAGTTTTACTGATGTGGCCATTTGGGTTACCATAGTGGTAGCCTCAGTGGCTGACAACAGGACTGACCAAATTAGCCTGAGCCCATGCCTCAGTAGTTTTTCCAGTCAAAGGAATGTATTGATTGGGGTTGGTGGGGTTGATAAAGACTGAAAATTATTTTTTGTAATTTTGGTTTGGAGGATGGGGATTGTATAAGTTCTTTGTGTGGACATTGATTGTTTCCTCAAAATCATGCAGAGGCAAAGCAAGATCTGTTGAGGTGTCTGTTAGTGTCCTATCATGATGTATCACTCCTACTGATGAGTTGAACCATATCCACTACCAACACTGAAACAGTTCCGGTACTGGGAATGGTATCGGCTGGTATCGGACCGGAATCCGACCCGGTATTTTGGACCAGTACCGGCCCATCGGGTCGGTACAATCCAAGGTTTTGAATTCTTGTGGATCGGCTGCCTCGGTACGATACATGCTTTTCGGTCATGGTGGATCCGGATTTTGTTCCGATCCACCTCGATCCAGGGGTGCATTTCGATACCCGCTGTGTATGCTATGACTCAGATGCCGCATCCATGTGCGCGTGACTGGAGCCGCGACCAGCACACTTCTGGGAGCATGGCGTCCCACAGACACCTACCCGACCGACAAACTGTCACCACGCCAGCCAAACCGCTGCGATGTGCCGCAGTCTCATGTCCGTTTAAATGTAAATGGACATGGGACTGCGGCACATCCGTCCCAAGCAGGCAAAATTATATGCAACATGCATATAGTTTGGGCTGCTTAGTCAGCCTCACTGTTTTATCCCGGCTCAGCCAGTGAATGTGGCTTCTACCATTACTACTCGATGGCCCAATCACAATCATCTCACACTCCAGCTACCCCCTCACGCCCTCCGTCCCGCCAATCCAATCGATTAACAACCCCAGTCAGAACCCATGCCAACTTTATCCGGCCCAACAGTGATACTCGATGAGCTCTAGTCCGCACAAATCAGCCTCCCTCATGTCCAGGCGAGGATGACGAGTCCGAAGAAGAACACTCAGAGCAAGAAACCACTGCCGGTGCTAGTCAAAAAAGGAAACACCCACCCCCACCTTCCACTTCCTCCGCTGTCAGTCGGGCCGTCCAAAAAAAAGAAACAGGACTGTACTTGAGTCCAATAACCCCTCTAAACAGGTCATGGACCTGACCCAGGCCTCCGATGACGACAACATGAAAATCAAAATCAAAAAAACTATAGGAAAGAAACAAGATGACTTTGACTTGATTGAGGATTATTACGAAGCCCCCACGCACGGCAAAGGGGAGGTAAGTCACATAAGTAACTTGCTCTGAAGATCTGTGGGTAATCAATAACCTGTTTCACTTTTTTGAATCAGACCACTGGGCCAGCTCTACACTACCAATGCCAGTGGTGCCCAAATATCTACAAGCGATCAGCCGAAACCCGTGGCAACCTTATCAAACACCGAGATGTTAACCTCAAACGTGCACCTTGCCCTGGACGAACCGATGCGATTAAGGCCGGAGCGAACCTTCCTCTCACGTTGCGAGAGATTGAAGCAAAAGAGAAGGCCAAGCAAAGTGGCATGATGTCCAAGTTTATCAACCAAGGCGAATTAGACAACAAGCTCCTCAATCTTGTACTTCTGCTGTGGCTCATCCGCACATCGCTCCCATGGACTCGGTTGGAGGATGTACTTCTGGGGGCTGCTTTTAATTACGTTCGCCGTGGTGTCCAGCTTTATACGCGTACGTGGCCAGCAACACAGACACATCAACTCTATCTCAACCTTCAAGATAAGGTTTTTTCTCATTTGAATGTAGGTCTCATCACAAAATCAATTGTGATCTCAAGTCAACCAATTGATACTATGTTTAATTTTCAGGCAATCAAACCCAAGGTCACTTTGATCCATGATGTCTGGACAACCAAGGGGAACCACCACGCTTTCATGGGTATATCGGCCGGCTATATCTCCAAAGATTGGGTCTACTGTGTATCACACCTTGGCCTGAAGTACATTGCATGGACTCACAGAGGCAAGTTCTTAGCAGTTCCATTTGCACACATCCTCACTAAAGCATTGCTCCACAAAAAGATAAGTTTTTATTTGTCATCAATGGAAGTTGGAATGATCATTGGCTAATCTAACGTTAAATAAATACATCATAGCTCAGACCACTGATTCCGGGTCAAACAATGGAACAATGGCCACCGAGGTGGACAGGCTCATTCTCACCAGCACTGGAATAAATCTCAACCACATCCGCTGCTTTTGCCACAAGATCACCCTGATCTTGACTGCTGGCCTCAAAGCAATGGAATTGGCACCGACGGGCCTGACTCAAACCAAACACAGCACCCTTGGATTTGTTACTGGGCTTGACTCAATTGTGTAAGAGTCCAACTTACTAGATGAGTCGGGAGAACAAGGGCAATTGTCTTTGCCAGGAGATGGTGAACTCGAAGATGTTGCCTCAGACAGTGCTGATGTGGAAGACTCCGAAGACTCAGATGACGAGGCTTCAAGAAAGCAATCTAACCATGCGGAGCATTCCACAAGAATCTTGGATATACTGAAGAAAATCGACTTCATAATCCAGCGAATTACCTCTTCGGCACCAAAGCGATCAGAGTTTGATACATGGGCCAAGAAGCTTGGGTATGAAGGACCCTCCCTCATCGCCGGCTACGGTATTTGGTGGAATATAAAGTATCAGAGCAGGGACCGCGCGTACCAGACGCGAACTGTAATCAACAAGCTGGAAGAAAACGAGTGTGATCGTCACGAAATCAAAGGTGGGAAGAACTTCTTCAACAATTACGAGATTATCCGAAGCGACTGGGAGATTATGAAAAAGTTGAATGATGTCCTTGCAGTAAGTGACATGAACACATCATCATATTCAATGAGCATAAGTTGCAGCTAATCATTGGTTTGGGTGAACAGGAATTCTATTTTGTCACAAAGAGGATGGAGGGGGATTCATCATCAGCATGTCTGATTCTTGTCGAATACCGATATATCAAAGAGATCATCAAGAAAAAAAAAGCATCTTCACCCAAACCTGAAATCCAGGCGATGTTCAACAAGATGGCTGCAAAAACCGAAACCTACATCTGTGAGGCACTTGGGTGCGATGTGATTCTTCTCGCTACCGTTCTCAACCCGGCATATAGACTCTCCCTGTTTGAAGTGTGGTACCCAAGCTACCTTGACCACACCAAGTCGCTGATCCAGGAAAAATTCGACATTCATAAATCCAAAATCGCTGAAGCTGCCGGGCCTGATATTGAATATGTGCCTCCGAATTCAATCCAACCAAAATCTAAAGCAAGCCATTGTCGCCTGGTGGAAGAATTTGACTTCTTTCCCAATGCTGTCTCAGCCACAGCAGAAGACAAACTAACCATCTATCTTGGAGGCAAATACAAGCTACCCTTGTCTGAATCAGACAAGTGTCTTACTTGGTGGAAGGTCAGCAGCTCTCATGTTCTACATACAACTCCATTGAACTTGTGCTAACAATCAACAATCACTTTATTTTTATATTCAGAAGCATGAGCGTGAATTCCCAATCTTATCAACGTTGGCCCGGGACTATTTGGTTTGCATAGCCACGTCCGCTAGTGTTGAACGAACCTTCTCCGCGGCGGCAGACATATGTGGACGAAACCGGGGCGGTTTGGCTGCTCGAACTATTGAAAGATGTGTTAGTTCACATCAGTGGTTCAAACGAGTAAAGCCCGATGGCACTTTCGTTGAAGCTCAAAAGATTGTTGATCAAGCTGCCGAGGACTCAGAAGAAAAGAGGAACCAAAATATACCCAAGCATAAAAGGGCTTAAGCCCTTTCCTCCTTGTCTCTTGTCTCATATTTTCTTTCTTGATTTCTCTCTTGCTCTTTTCTTTCTTGATTTCTCTCTTGCTCTTTTCTTTCTTGATTTCTCTCTTGCTCACAGCCACAAAGAATTCTTTAACAAAGACCGTTACTGCTAAATATACAAGATACATGCCTGGGAATGAATATATACACTAAGAAAAAAAATCCCTGAGATACTGGATCGGATTGTACCAGTACCGCAATCCGTTCCACACCTTTAGCTGAGAGTGTACCGGAATTACCGATCCGATCCACGGTAACGGACCGGGAAGAACGGTCCGTTACACACTCCTCAAAAAACTGTGGATCGGAAATAAATCCGATCCATTGTATCGGCGGTAAAATCCATGTATCGGAACGGTTTCAGTGTTGCCACTACCACCCAACTGCCCTGGCATCCACAAGCATCTGTAGCCTAGTTGGCAAAGGCAGCACTCTAGTAAGTGTCTCAGCATTGCTGAGGCTGTGGGTTTGAGTCCCACCAGACACATCTTACCTTTCACAGTCTCTACAAGATCTAGATCTTGCAAATCAGCATGGGGATGAGAGGAGGTTGCTTGCAAAGCTGCCTCAACGCTCATGAGATGGTCTTCAGCCTCGGCTGCTGGAGCAGCTTGCTTCCTGATTTCAACACAATCCTCCATGGCGAGCTTCAAGCCAGTGTGACCAACATCCCCGCCTAAACCAACAGCTGAATCAATCCAGTGGCTGTATGATTTAGCATTGGATATATGGTAATTGGAACCGATTGTGAACTCGGGAAACAAAGGACAACCACAGAGGTAGGTGTCCCACTTGATTGAGGGTGGTCTGGTTGCAACAGCAGTGCGTATCAAGGCCCCGGCACTGGTGAGCTGAATGTTGGCTTCGACGGCCACCTTCTATTGAAAGGCTTTGCAGGAGGTTGATTGAGCGCACATAGATGCCCGACCACATCCACATAGAACCAAAACAACAACTGGATCAGCCTTCACTGCCAGTATGAGATCGACTTCCCAGTCTCAATCAACTCACGCCGGTCCACCAAACCGGACGGGAATTGTCGGATCCCTCTGACCAACAACCCCGCTGTTCAAAAACAGTCACCCCTCCGGACAAGCACTCAGGAATCATTTGGCCGTCACCTGACTAGCAATACTCAATCACCCAAAGCTATGTTGTACATCCCACAAAGCATGATAATTGTCCTCAGACTCCGAGCCAGAACCAAAGCCCAATTCCCAATCACCATCCATTCTTTCAAAGAAAATCGGCCAGTCCACCCAAAACAGTCAATCCGAGTTCTCCTAATCAACCCCTGCCAACTCCCAGACTGTAGACCTTGCTCAAGACTTGGACAAAGAGAATTCCAAGGCCAAAAGAATACTCCCAAATTCGATGAAGTGAAAGACATCTTTTGGGAGCCATTCCGACGAAAAGATGAAACTCTGATAAGGGTTTGTATTGGAATTGATAACTGGTTTGTCTTTTTAGCCAATAGAAGTCTCTTGTAATGTAAGATTGATCTACGCGCCCATTTCGCTTGTTTTCTGACAAGGTTGTCTTGGGTAATAACGCGCTGTCTCAGGGGCATGTCTTATCTCTCCTTCACTCCAGGTTACAACACCCCTTTCCAAAAAGAAATGTATTGATTGTTATGAAGACAAACCGACGGCAAAAGCCTAATTTTTTTGTGGTGATAGTGACGAAAGTACCTCCAAAGCAAAAAAAAAAAAAAAAAAGAGTAAAGGGAAAGTCAAGTGGAGGTAGATTGAGAGAGTTCTAGACACGAAGTAGGAGGAGTAGAAGTCGACGAAAGCAAGATGTTTTTGAACCGAAGAAAAGTAGAGCGATTATCGCAGAAGTATTTATGTAAGCGAGCGACGGGTTTGAGGTCCAAGTCGATGAGAGTGACGAGGGAAGAATTGGGAAGGGAGAGAGCGTGAGGGGCGGGAGAGAGAAGGGTAGATGGTTGGGAAGATAGGAGAGGGAGACGGACGAAGATGGAGCAGTCTTTGACGGTCATTGAGAGGGCATACATGGCCGCCTTGGCGCGCGCCGAAAGGCCGGCGTAGGCGTCGGCGAAGACGGCGGGGGAGACCTGCGCCGAGAGCAGCGGCCGGATCGCCGCCAGCTCGTCCATACTCACGGGCTCGGCCAAGACCGCCTCCGCCTGGCCCGGCTCCTTCTCCAGCTCCCGGTACACTCCCTCGATGTCCAGCGGGTCTAGTCGTCTCTGCAACTCCGCCAGTCGCACTAGGACCCCCGATCGCTCGAGCGTGAGTGCCAAGACTTCGATCATTTGCGGGTCGAGCTGGTGGGTCCGATGATGGACAGTCAATCAGTCAGCCTTCTCTCTCGCCTACTCGGTGTGTGTGTGTGCATACCTGGACGGACGAAGGATCGAGCAGGACGCCGTTGCAAAAGATCTTCAAGTTATTGTGGGCGTGGCTGGGTCTGTTTGAGTGTGCGTTTGGATCGAGATATTGCCACTCGGCGACGAGCCGGGTGAGCGCCCGACGCAGATGGGCAGGATGGCTGGAGTCGAAGAGTTGGAGCGCACAGAAGCGGTCGGGGGAGATGTAGTAGTCGTTGAGCTTCTCGGGCTGCAGCTGGTCTGAGCGAGCGTCGAGCGATCGGATGGCCCGGAAGACACAGGTGCGACAGAAGGCGGTCTTGGTGTCTCTGCTGATCGGGTCGAGCAGCTCCGGGGCTGACGGTAAGCATGCCCATTTGGGCTAAGATCAAAGATATAAAAATGAGTGATTTTCTGAAAGAAAGAGATGGTTTGTTGTGGTACCTTTATTTCGATGGATATGGTTTTCTGGTGATCGCTAATAGGACTGGTGAGGTTGTCCATGATGATGGCATGTTTGGCAGTGAGGTCGATTCGAGCGTGTTGAGCGAGTTGTTTTATCCAATCTTGATGGATGGGGATGAGGTCGAGTGTGAGTAGAATTTGTTTAGGGAAGATGTGAGAGAGGAAGTTGTTGTGGAAGTGGCAGATGAATGAGACTGGTTGAGTGCTGGATGGTTTTGAGAGTCTGATGGATTTGCGGGAGAATTGTTTAGTAAGTTGAGTTTGTTCAGCTAGTTTAGCTAGTTTAGCTAGTTTAGTTTGTTTAGTGTGTTGGTTAAGGTTAAGTTGCGGTTGTTGGTTAGTTGTTGTGTTTGGTGGGTTGTATGCGATGATGAGGTTGGCTGCACCTTCTGCGATGTAGTCCCAGTGGGAAGGAAGAGTGTCTTCGATTGCCATTTGAGTTTGAGTGAGTCAGCCCTGCTGAGCTGGGTATGTACATACACCGGGGACTGCCGGGGACTGCCCAGGAGACCGCAGGGTAGCTAATTAGGGTCCCCCGACAGACTCATCCCTCATCATCGACCAACATCAAAACAAATTAAACCACCATGAAACGACAACTACAACCATTTCTCAAACGAAACTTCAACCAAAGAACATTCTACTCAACAAGACCACAACCACAACACTCTCAAAGTAAGCAAACTCACTCTCTATCTGCCAAACAAACAACTAAAACCCCACTCAAATTAGATCGATTCAAACTAAAAAACTGGAAACCAATCCCCATCTGGATCGGCGCATCACTACTAGGACTACTAACCTACCTCAAAAAACATTCTCAACCAGAGCACAAGAACCATCCTGAAAATCCAGTAAAGATCGAAGGGCCATGGCAGGTCCATGTCCTCGGCGCACTCCCACTCAGATCCATCTCAAGGCTATACGGACTACTCAACAGCTACACCCTTCCCATCTGGTGTCGAGTCCCTGGCTACAAACTTTATTCTTGGTTTGTCTCATCCACTCATTTTTAAAGATCAAAATCAAAACAAAATTAATCTTCAAAAAAAATATTCAGGATCTTTGGCGTCAATCTAGAAGAGGCTGAAATTGAAGACCTCAAACAATACAAATCTCTGAATGACTTCTTCATGAGGAAACTGAAAACCGACTGCAGACCGATCGATTCACATGCCATACTCACCTCTCCATCAGACGGAAAAATTATCAACTTCGGGACGATCGAAGGAAGACGAGTAGGCTCTGTCAAAGGATTATCGGCAAGCTCTTCTTTTTTTTGTTAAGAGTCCATGGACCAATGCCTGACTGAGACAATTTCATGGACGGGACGATCTGATGGGCGCAGTATTCAGTAGATGCATTACTACTTGGGCCAAATGAGCAAAATGCGTTAGGAGCTTCACAAGCCAACGCCCGATCATCAGAAGAGAGCCAAGTATCCAACACACAATTTGCCAACATAAACGACATCTCATATTCGGTAGAAGAGCTGATGGGAGGATCAGAAAACACCCAACATGACCAGGCGGATGGCTCGATCGGATCACAGCCAGCCAACCCACCCGGACTCGCTTCGTCTGTTAAAGTTCACTCGGATATCGTCAGAGGCGAACTCGAATCTCTGCCAAAATCTGGCAATCGAATGTTCTTCTTCGTCGTCTATCTCGCCCCCGGTGATTACCATCGTTTCCATTCTCCCGCTGATTGGAAAGTTGAACGTCGTCGGCATTTTGCTGGTCAGTAATCATTCTCTCCATATCTTCTGTCAACAATGTTTCATCTCTTGACGACTTGGTTTCAATAGGGGAATTATTCTCAGTCTCACCATGGATGGCGGGAAAGCTAGCGGACCTATTTGTACTGAACGAGAGGGTAGCATTACTGGGCCGGTGGCGGCACGGATTTTTTTCGATGACACCAGTAGGGGCGACGAATGTGGGCTCGATCCTGATAAACTTCGACCGCGAGTTACGCACGAACCGGGTGGACAAGAGCAACTGTCACGAGGAGATGATCTACGGCCTCAACAGCCGCCAAGACGGCTGGACGGTCGACGGGCAGATCTTGCGCAAGGGCGACGAGGTCGGCGCGTTCTCGCTAGGGAGCACTATCGTCCTCGTCTTCGAAGCGCCTGAGTCCTTCCACTTCTCCCTCAAAAAAGGTCGCCCAGTTCGCGTCGGTCAGGCGATCGGTAACGTCTAGTTCTTCTCGCCAACTATTACTGCTACTTTCACTTCTTCTCTCTCTCTCTCTTTTCGTCGTCGTCGTCTGTTTTAGGTTTCCCCCCCCCCAAAAAAAAAAAAATCAGAAATAGCATTAATTGGTTTCTTAAAAACTCTGTTTCTCTTCTGTCACGATTCTGTGTGTATGTTTTATGGCTTGATCTCATTATTATTATCAAGATAGATACAGATAGATTATTTTATGCATTTTATATTTGAATATTATATATAGTAAAGAGAAATCAATCTGATAACAGGATCCTTGATAGGGTGGGTATTTTCTGGAAACGGGTGAAAACGGTGTGAGATAACCCAAAATGCCCTTGATAAACATGGACCTTGTTTGGGACAGCCGTCAAGACCTTGAAGGGTGTGATATTGACCATCCACATCAATACATGCCTAGAATTTAAAGATATAACAACGTTGGTGTACAGTGTCCAGAAGGAAGTTTTCATGACTACATCTTTCATTGCAGAGGTTCAAGACACAATCCTCAATTTGTGAGATTGGCTGCTACAGGGGTGTAAAATAGGTTCCCTGCAAGAATGAATATGAAATAAAAAATGTGAGTGTGAAAGTTATTTGAATTATTGCATGATTTTTGAAGATATTTTATATCGTTCCATCCAAGCCAAGAAAATTGGAGATCATAGTCTGGCATCTGATAAGAATACTAAAAAATCAAAATTTTCAAACCATAATTTTAAATTATTTGTATTGGGTCAAATTGGTGCTGAATTTGGCCTGCAGTGCCTGGATTTTGTTTAGAATTCATGGTGGATGGCCAGCCCACTCAAGAAAATAATTTGAAATCATGGGTTTGAAAATTTTGATTTTTCTTATCATTCTTATCGTGACATGCCATACTATGATCTCCAATTTCCTTGGCTTGGATGGAACGATATTAACTATTTTCAAACATTATGCAATGAATCAAATCATTTTCACATCCACATTTTTTTTTATTTTTCCTTTTTCATTATTTCATAAATCATTCTTGGGAACCTATATTAAAATCCTTGTGACCAATCTCGTGATTTGAGGTTTGTTTCCTGAAATTCTGCCATGGAAAGTGTGTGCTGACGAAAACCTTTGCCTAGACACTGTACATAATTGAGCACTAGTTTATGTAGCTTTGAACGCCATAAATATTGACCATTCACATGGATACATTCCAACAAAGATGGAACAACATTGGTGAGCAATCAAAGACGGCCAGTACCCGCTCCATCATTGACAATTTAGGGATTGATGGGTTGGTCTGTTTGTCTAGCACCTTAGGGCATTTGCATTCAACCGGTTGGGCAAGTTAGCCCGCAGCTAAAAACTAGGCTACCACATAGCTAACTAGCTGTGGTTGTCACAACAGCACCGGTTGGCTAAGCCCGTCGAGCTTTGGGTTATGTTGCTCAACGGTACCGCCAAGCAATGCCATCCTCATGGATGGTCAAATCAGAACCGTTTCCAAATAAATGGACTCTCTAGATCTTTTTTCTAGCTTCCTAGGTGAGCTTTTGTGCCCTGGCCGCTAATCTAGCTCTGGGCTAACTGTTGCTACATGTAACAACAGTTAGCCAAAAACCAAGGTTGGCCCACTGCGGTTGAGCATTGGGGCTCAAGTCCTTAGCTCGCACGGACTTAGTCAGATAAAGATGCTCTTAAGTTGCCGGTTTTGAGGCAACTTAGGGCATCCACATTGGTGGAGCAAGTTGCACCGGATTAGTGGGCTCAACTTGCTCCGGGTTTAAGCAAATCCCTGCCTTCAACCACATTGGTGGTGGTTGGGATCGGGTGTATATCCATGGGTTATGCACTTGAGGTTGATTCTCCGCCTTGAGCGAAGCTAGATGTGCATTTTGGATATGCATGTAGCACTCAATCCCAGGATCATAGGGGAGCAAATTTGTTCCCCCTTACTTCAAATCCTGTTCCTGGGAACAGTTTACCCCCCGTTAATCCGACCCAATGGGGTTGAGGGGTGGTAACAAACTGGCTAATCCTCCCTAAACCCCGCACCAATGCGGATGCTCTTAACCGGTGCTGCATGCACATTCAGTCCCGGCCAAAACCGGGTCATGTTGACCAAAAGCTCAAATTCAGGTTCATGGCCACTAAATTTAACAGTCGTAAACCTGGCCAGTTAAGGCACTCTACCGCAGCTCAAGGGCCAGATTTTCAGGCTAGCTAACTGGATTTCTGAGACCCCAATGCGGTTGCCATCTAGGCTAACCCAAGGTCTACTTAAACTTAAATTTGACCGCACCAATGTAAATGGTCTTAATAATGTTGTGACCTAGGTCAACTAGCCTACTCAGCTGCAGCCCAGCCTGGAGGTGAAGGTACTTCCCCTCCAGGTAGCCACAGGAGTAACACAACAAACTATCCGCTGCTCACAGTCTAACAAATGTATGACTTCCCTTGGGTTCTGTGGCCCCCTACAGAACCAGATTTACAAGTTTCAAACCTAAAAATATAGACCATTGGATTTGTGTTGGTTTTGGGCAGTCAGATCTACAAAAACCGCTGCCAGATTCTGCCAACAACCACACATGCCGCCATGCTGGACTTAGTCAGATTAGCTCATGCAATAAGAGCTTGAAAAGGAGGAGGATGATGACAAGGATACAGTGATGGCCATACCTGACCTTGCTTCTTTGGGATGACAAGGGCCGTTCCAATCATTACAAACTTACCGTACCTGGCAGGACCTTCCAGCTCATCCTCTTGTACCCAGTGTCTGTAAAGGAATAGAAACCTTGAACATCCAAAGCTGTGAGTCAGACAAACAGTTTTGAGACTGGGAAAGAAACGTGAGCACACCTTGAACAGCCAAATCTGTGAGTGGGACAAACAGTCTTGAGACTGGGAAAGAAACACAAGCACACCTGAGATGAAGATGGGTGAAGACAACATGATGAGAGCTTGAATGATGACTGAAAATGTGAGGTGAGAATGTCAGGCATACCTGTGGATGAACCGTGAGGTTGAGTTTGAATTGAAAATGAGATAAAAGAAACAGAAACAAGAATGAGAAGAAATACAACATGTAGCCAAGAGTTGGGTTACATAAGCATTCTTTTGGAGTTTGCGACTATCCTCAAATAAGATTCAAACCTAACTGGGAGTTTGATTCACTATGACGGGGGTGAGAGTATATGTGATTCAGATTGAGCTCAATAGTCTGGAATGTTAAGATTTCAATGAGAGAAGATGAGGAGGGATATGGGAAAGTGAAAGAGGAGCTGATGATGTTTATTCTTAATGAACTTAAGGGCACAGTTGTTCAGTTGGTTCTTTCTCAGACTCAATAAGTATTTATTTCAGATAAGGAACACTTAAACAGTGAGACTGAGACAGCTGTGAAAGGTGACTGGTGACAGGAAAACAGGACAGGTGAAAATACTGTAAACTAGAAAGGAGACAGGTACGGGAGACGGGACAGAACAGGTAAGGGTAAGGGAACTTGAATTAGAACTTAGACAGGAACTGGTACTGGTACTGGAGCTGGGAAAGGAAAGGCACTTGGTGGAACTAAATAGAAACAGAGGACAGGAGGGGTGTGGAAGGTCCATAATTCTGACATGGACTCACTTGCAAGATCTTGGCAATGACCTGGTGTCCATTGCCATCATGGGTATCAATAGTTCCACATTTGAATTGATTCTGGGCAGTGCAGAATTAGCATGACTTGACTCTTGGTTCTCATTTTTTTCCCTTTCATTCTTCAATCTCAATGTATAATGACCATTGCAAACTGTGAAACGTATGAGACAAAGGGAACCTTTGACACAGGAATGGCCAGACATCAGTGTCAAATGATGATGATGAGAGGGGCAGCCGCAGACCTGGATGATAGAGGAAACAGAAGTGATAAGGAAAAAGAAAAGAGAAAAAAAAACAACAAGATTATGAAGAACAGCTGGGAATGAAGCCCCTGATGTTCCTCCTTCTATTACCTCTTGACTGTTCAAATCTCTTACAAAAAAACAAGCACATGTATTTTTCATTATCAATTTTTAATGGCCATGACAAACAAACTTAACGAGTGCATAAAAAAGAAATAATTGATTTTAAAAATACTCAGCAGGAAGAAGAAAAAAATCTAGAGAAACAATAAAAAGGGATGAATTGGTTGTTGAACATTCAGCAGGAAGATGAAAAAAATCTAGAGAAACAAGAAATAATAATCAATCAATCAATTGTCAAAACATTCAGCAGGAACAAATAAATAAATAGATAAACAAGCAGGAACCACACGACTCTGATCAAGCAAGAACCAAGCAGTAGCAATTGAGTGAGAGAAATTGGTCAGATCAGAAGATTCCAGATCTAAGGGCTATGTGATTGGAGCCATTTTCTGGGGGGTTTGATGTTTGATTAATCATGGAGGATGCATGATTGGACCTTTTTGTGTTTGTTGGTGAGTTAAAAAGTCTGTGTATTTTTCTTGAGTTTTGAATTTTGTAAATTTGGCTCTCTAGGGGGCTACAGAACCAAAGGGAAGTCTTCCAATAGCAATCTTAGCCTTGATATCTGTTTCAAATTTAATATTAATAAGCCTCTAATGACAGCCTGTGATCTCACAAATGATAATCCAGGTAAACTCTTTCTTGCTATATCAATTTTGTTAAACTTCTGCCAACAGTTTGGTTTTTATTGAATTAAAGGTTTAATTTTATACCACTCTTTATGACTGTGCCAAACAGGGAATTTATGTTATAGAGAGAAAGAAAGAAATAAGTAAAAAAACTTGATTGGTTCAGTGTTTTTTTCTTCTAATTTTCTGGATAAATCAAGGCCCTTGAAAAGCTTTGTTTCATATGACTTCCAGGGGAGTCTATGCATCACCAGTGTAAGATATATATTAAGTAGCTTAAAAATTTTGTGTGGCAACTTGGACTACCACCAGAATTCTTTAGCACACAGTAGCTTGACAAAGGAGACCCCTTGAGGTTAGGTGATGTTGCAGTCTGCAGCATCACCCAGTTTCCCACAGTGTATAGACTATGGTGTTTTTTCTGCTGCAGCCATTTGGTTTACGTTTATCATAAGAGCATCTCCACCGTGCTTGCTAAATTTGAGGTGCTATAAACTCCATTTAGCAACTGAGGTGAGAGGGTAGCACTCAAGCCTCCAGCAACTAGCCAGTGCTAGTTGCTAAATGGGGAGCTATTTTTTGTGGAACAGCTCTCCCCCACTCAGTCCAAGAGGTGTGGGTGACCGTATTTCACACATGAGTTTCACATTTTTTGGGTTGCTATAGGGGTGCCAGATGTGGCACCCCCATAGCAACTTTGGAGAATTCTTTTGATATGGCACTCGAGGTAGCACCTTGGGCATCTGGGTTGCTAAATTGGGTTTAGCAACTCTGATGGAGATGCTCTTAGTGTAACAAACGGTGGGCCGCTATGCTACACCATGCTTTTTTCAAAAAAAGCACAGCGTAGCGGCCTTTTTTGAAGCCCGATAGTGCTGTAGCGTTAGCCACCTTGTAGGGCTGCTACACTGTGTTTCGCCGCTTTTAGCCAGGTTTTCTGCTAAATAGCGCTGTAACGCAGTTTAGCAGCCTCATTTTTTGAGGTCAGGCATGTAGTGATAGAGCTACATCCGCTAAAAGCCAGAGGAATTACACTACATTACTGCTACGGGTAGCATAGCTGGCCCACCATTGGTGTAACCTCAGAGCATCTCCACCCAAGGTTCTATCCAACTTTTAGCAACCCAAGCCAAAAATCAGCGCCCACCTGGCGTGATACTACAGCTAGGAAGCTAAAAAAAAGCCAAACGGTTGCTAGATCTAGCAACTTTCTGGCACCTGGGACATAAACTGTATTTTCTGGTGAATCCTGTATGACACCTCACATGTCTCACGCTATGGCTCTAAATATAGCAACCTGGGCTGGGTACAAGTACGCCTTGGGTTGTGATCACAAAAAACACAGGAGCTATATCTGGGTTTTAGCAACCCGATTATAGCTCCTCCGATGGAGATGCTCTCAGTGGCTGCCATCTGGATCAGGTACAACCTGAGCCCAGATTGATGTGTCTCTCCTCTCAGGTACATATGGCCTGAACCATTATGGATGCATATTTTCTCATTGGAATGAGCACAGTCTGTACCCAGACCAATCAGGGCCTCCTGATTTTTTGGGTATACATCAGGACAAAAAGCACACTTAGATTTTCACATTTGTGATGCCATGGAAGACCTTCTCTATTTGGGGGGGGGTCACATGATCAGCAAGATGTATACATAATATTGAACAAGTGAAAAGAAAGGCTAGGTACTGTGGGAATCAAACCCACAACCTCAGAATTCATGAGTGATGCTCTAACTGTTGAGCTAAGTATGCATTGCCCAATGTTGAATACATTTGGCAATGTATGCTTGTGAGATGATGATGATCATGATGTATTGCCTCCAATGCTGTTAGGAAGTCTCACATGGATGTGTTAGCAATGTGGAACAAGCAGTGCCTAGTTTGACACTTCAACACATAAAATTTGGTTGAATTCCCACCAAAATTATGCATCAGTATTTCAGACCCACATCCGCAAAAAAATAACCCAATGTGGACTGGGCTAGTGTCAACACTGTTTTACACCATTATGTAGCTCCCTTAATTCAAACAATTGGGTGCATTTGTTTTTGCAATTTATTGGTCTTTGATACCATATATTATGACTGGTGTGCTTGTGGTTTCCACAAGGTTAATCATACAGGAAATTTGATTCCTGAATATTTATCTGAGGATTCATGTCAGTAATTATGAGATGGGAACTTAGAGGGTTGGAGGGCTGGTTAAAACTGTTAGCAGTTAGCAATTAGGGTATTCAAATATTGTTCTAGGAAAAATTGCATAAAATCTTAAACACAAGATTTGGCTGGGACCTGTCAAGATTCTTAAACTTAAATTTTATGATTCTTGACAGCTCCCTTCAAAATCTTGCATTTAAGATTTTATGTAATTTTTCCCAAAACAATATTTGAATCCCACAAATTTTTGCTACGCTACGCCACCGGCTATGGGTACTAACTTAACTAAGTCCCTCTATTGGAGGGGGAGCACTGTCCCCCAGGGACTTACACCCTAAGTCAACCCTGTGGCCTGAGAGAATTGGGAACTTGGCCTTTTTCAATCCAGCATAGCTTCATCACAACACATTGTGGGGTTGAGTTGCAGGGGAACAAATAATGCCCGACATCAACAGGAATCTTTCCATGTCTTGTACTTGTTATTAGGGGTATGTAATGGCATTCAAATGTTGTTTTTATAACTTCATTTCCTTGGCTACATCCTGAACTGCACATGTTGCACTGTACAGGATTTGAAATCACTGATTTTACAGCTCTTATTGTAGCTCAACAAGAGGGGTTGAGGATGTATAAAGATAGTAGAAAGATGAGGACAGCTTGGGCTGTCCCAGAAATGAAAACTATTTCAAAAATGGTGCAGAGACTCATGTAGGAGATTGATTTTAAAAAAGTCCCCACCCAAAGTTGAAATTCTCTCAGGCTGCAGGGTCCACATAGTGCATAAGTCCCTCTTACAGTGTCCCCCCTCCAATAGAGGGACTTCCCAGCCTTGCTTGTACTCTAGTTAATGTAATAAAATCAAGAAGCTATTTCTACACTGCTGGAACTCTGGTGTGTGAAACCTTTTTTTTGTCACACTACAGCTAAGTATGAGTCGGAGGACTGGCATTGCCTGCCACTTTAAAAAAAAGAGAGAGAAATAGATGCTACTCCAATGGAATCTGGAACAATTCTTTAATGATGACATTGGAGGACTTCCCGTCACGAATCTAGAATGCAAAATTCTAGATTCCAAACTTAATTTGGTGGCAAAAAATCTTCCAGATCGAGATTTTACCACCAAATAAGATTCAGAATCTGGGATTTCGGATTCCAGATCGGCGAAGGGAAGTCTTCCATTGATTCATAAACAGAAAAATTCCAAAGGATTTATTTGCAAGGGTGATTCACAAGATCTCATGATGTGTAATAATCCGTGGAGTGGATCAATCATGGTGCTCACCAACTATGATGATACACGGAGATGTGAGCTCTCAAGGGCTGTCTGGAATCTCGATGGACAGATGTGAATTAAGGCGTACTTCCTGCAGGATCTTTACAACCCTTAAAATACATCAAGCCTAAAAAATCAGTTGCGCTTGGAAGCATTTTGATTTTCAGATATACTATCTGGATGATAAGGGAATTCATCCTCGGTTCATGCGGGTGTATCTGGAGATGGGTTCTAGATGGTGGTAGAGGGTGGATCTATTTACGAGCTGGACAAAATTCAAAATACGGGGTGTGTTTACAACCAATGCACGAATCTTTTCCTCTTTTCCTGCATGGAAAACATGAAAGATACGAGCCCATACCAATGTCATTATACCCGGTGTTGTGGGTGATCTGAGTCGGGCGTTTGGTGCCAGTCCTCAACTAGGACAGGCACTTCTTGGAGGGCTGGAAAATGTATTTGTGGAACTACCAAATTCTTCCATTCTTCTGGCCGTCGTCGTCGGCGTCACTAAATCTCATCTCACCTCTTGTTCGGATCGTCTTTTGATATGGCCCTCGCTCATCGGCACTCTGCCAGTGCCACAGTATGCACTGGCTGCCTTTACTCCTAGAGTTGACATGTGCTGAGATATATGACAACCATCTAGCACACCTCCGATAAGCTCATCTCCCAAGTTTTACGGCCCCTAACTAGCCGCTGAGGGAAAGCTTCAGTCTCACCATGATTGTAAACGAGCCACCGGATTTTGCCCGCATGCCTTCCGGCCTAGAATATGTAATGCTGTATACAACTCGATTCTAGACTCTAGTCGACCCTGCACGTTGACATTGACGTTACAGCTGTTCGCAACATGCACCGGCAGCAGGCGGGAGCGAGTGCTTTAGATTCGCTGTCCTACTCATAGTCTACATCGCGCTAGTTTGCCAGGAGTAAAAAATTATTACAATATGTACTAGTGCACAAAGAGACCGCCGAGTACTAAAGTTGCTAAAAACCCCTCCAGCGCCCATCCCTAGGCTCGGGCCAGCTGGATCAGAAAGGCGGAAAATTCGTTGATTTAAAAACTCGGATGTACATAAGTTTTAAGCCGACGGGAAGCTTATTTAGCCGGTGTGGTAATCTTGTAATGTGAGTCGTCAACACGAAGACAAGATAAGCTTTGGCGCTTCCGTCTGTTTCCGTCGTGTTGTACATAAAGTGTACACAACATTATTTGGTCTATCATCCCATCTTTCGGTTCTCTTTGATTTATTCATGATGATCAGGTCAGTGGGGGTCAACGGCATCGGCGCATTCATCTTCCAGCCCGATTTTGCGAGCCAACGAAGCTATGTCGGGCTATTCGGCCCCATCGCAAATGCCCTTGCTTTTCCCCTTTGTCGGCAAGACAGACTCAGAGGGGTGTAGGCCGGAATGAGTGCGACGGGGAAGAGGTGGTATGTCACCATCGGCTTTCGCAAGGGCAGAATGTATGGAAAGCCTTAGCGTGAGCCGCCAAAGCAGCTTCCGGTTGTCAACCGAAGGCTGCTTCTCAGAATCTGACTTCTCAGAATCTGACTTTGTATGAGATAGGGGCAAGGATCTATGGACTTGAACGACTGAGAGATTGCCATCTTGGTCTCATGCTGCCAGCTCAGGAGGAAATCTCAACTACAGACCACTTGATGTTCGATCTTATTCTGCTTGACGGCCGGCTATACAAACAAGCTTACCCCTTCGCCAGGGACGGCTCGCTTTCCTTCCACTGCCAGGCTGCTTCCTCACGTCGCCAATCCGTTTTTCGCTGAGTCTTTGAGTTTCCCAATGAAACTTTGGTGCAAGTAATCTTTTTCGCAAATCCTTCCAAGTGAAAGAGCCTTGAAGCCCCTTGTCACCCGGAGACCGACGGACGGAGCTTTCCCGACATTCTCTCCGTAACCCACTGATCCCCCATCGTATCGCTCAATTCTTTCCCTCCACGACCAAGGGCTGGTAACGTGGTATGAAATTGATTGAAGTATGATCCCTACCAATTCTTGAGCTATGTTCCAGGAATGATGCCCTTATGACTGACATCGCTTCTTCCTCCCGTCAGCCATCTGCCTGTCTCTAGTAACATCCTTGCATTCTTGGCCACCTTAATTAAGAAGTGGTACAAGTTTCAACATCTCATCTTACTTCTTCCAATCTAGTAAGTCAGCGGAAGTACCATCACATCCACTCCACCGCCATCCCCTGCTTCAATTTGGCTGTGTGCTTGAAGGACAATGGCAGCGCTACAGATACATTTGACCGAGCCTAATTGCCTGATTTTACCTGGTAAGGCTACTGTCATTTAACTTGCAGTCCCAGAACTGGCTTTTGGGAATTTTCACTGACCAATAAATATTCCTGCTACCGTTACTTCGTACCAGGTGACGTGCCTAACGAGGCAGTTGCGGAGCCTCGGAATGATGGCGAAAGCTTGCGACGGCCATCTCTTGGCTCTGGTACCAACCCAACCCTGATGAACCTGGTAAAACAGCGACCACGATTGAGCAGCTCTACCAGTCAGTTTTCTGATCTCTGGCCGACTAGCATGCTTCAATCTCCCAGAGCTAGCGAAGAAACTTTCCCATCCACGGTCGAACTCAGCTCCGGAAAGACCTCCATGATTCGTGGCTTTGTGGTACTACACCTTACACAGGCCATCAACCTCAACCGGCTTTCCATCATACTTTCCGGTAGCACTCACACCACCGGACCTGAGTCCGCGACGATGGCTCCCTCGGGCAACAGTACAATTCTTATCGCCGAAGAATATACTATCACCGATACAAGCTTGATTTCGTCTGAAACAACTCTTCGTGCTCCTCCATACAGTCCTGATTCCACCACTTTACTAAACCCCGGCTCTAGCCACAGTCCAACTGAGACCTCAAACCGGACCGATGGGGCCTCATTCGGTACACCTGTCGCCCATGTCAATCCCAAAATTCCTGTCCACACTTTCCAAAATTCTACTCGGTCTTTAGAAGAGCGCGGCAGGCGGCCACAAAGCCTGACTAGTCGGCGAAGGTCTCTATCGTCAGGTAGGAGGAGCGTTGCTCAATATTTCCACGGAAGAAGTCGTAGTGCCTGCTCCTTGGACAAGCGCACAAGCATTCCAATAGAAGCAGATTCCCAAACGGGCACCTCAACCGCCCGGAGTAGTTTTGTCATGGTCAATAAATCCCAAGAGCCAGAGGAATCGTTTCCAATGTATCAAGACTCTGCTTTTCACAACATGTTGGCCAACCAATATAACTTGTTGTCGGAAGAGGGTCTCATTTCCAATGAACAATCCCAATCGCCATCTTACGAGGCGCACTATCACTCCCCACTCTCGTCAGACTCTATCCAAAAAGAATCCTCAGCAGCCAAGTTGGGCACGTTCAAAACCTCTTCTAGAAATGGATCCCACATCAGCGATCGAAACCGAAACTCGCCCTCATTGAAGAACAGCTTCGCTCAGTTCATGGGTGCTTTGAAGAGATCATCTTCTTTTTCCAACTCACTCAATCTTCGGAAGGTTACCAGTCTTAACGCCTCCAGGAAAAACGGTCCTCCTTCCGCCGACTCCACCCTATCTTGTCGACCACACTCAACCATCCTCCAATCAGCCCCAAAAGAACTATGCAAGAACAGCGGCGATGCTAAGAATGGGTCCACTTTAGTAGGCGAAAATTCGAACTCATTTGGATTGCAACGGTTTGGTTGGAGACGATCGCGTCCCAGGCGAGGTAGTTCATCTTTAATCAAGGTCAACTCCCTGAAAAAAAAGGATCTTAAAAGAAACCTTAGCGAATTCAAACCAGTGGAGTCCTCTCAGATCGTGGCTTCTAGTGAAGAAACGAGTGTCAAACAGGACTCACTAGCGAACGAAGATCCCTTCGGAGTGTCTCACTGTTCTTCAAGTACGATGAATGTTCCCGAGCCACCGAAGGCGAGTTTTCTGAAAGCAGGAGTTTACAAGTATCCAGTGGTCGTCCCGGTCCCAAGCCACTTACCTCCCAGTATGGCCTGCAGACATGGATCAATTTCGTATTCCCTAGAAGCAAGACTGACGTACCAAGATGTAGAGGATTCAACTTTCCTCACCACTCACCAGCAAATTCCTATCACTCTGGTTGATCCAATAGCGGGCAGTCCAAGTCTGAATCCTTCCTACCGAGTTAACCTTTCCGGAGAAGAAGATGCGGTCAATGAAGTCTATAGCACCTATAGTGGCGTCAACATAGAAAGAACTTGGGAAGACCAACTTTATTATCAAATTCGGATGGATACTAGGAAATTTTTGGTCGGCGGAAAGATCGGCTTCGAAATTCAGTTCAATCCGCTCTCACGTATGAAAATTTACAAGTTTCAAGCCGACATTGAAGAAAAGGTATGCTTGTTTTTCTTTCTTTTCCTTTTCTCAAACAAATTTGATCGAGCCAATCCGCTGATTCAACTTCCCCTTTCCTTTCCGTCTTTGTAAATGAACAGACTCAATATTTCATGGATCACGAGAAGCAATACTTGAGACATTGTGAAATTCATTCGTTCAATCTGGTCAAGCTGGAACAAACATCGCCTATAGTAATCATCAGAAAGGAGGCCGATGATAAATTTGGGGCTTCAAAACTACGTGCAAGCGATGTTCCACTACTTCCAATAATTTCATCCGATCCGATCTTTGTTACCAAATCGCCGCTACTCCCGTACGTCCAAGTCGACCCCGTCGGCAGAACGGAAGATGATGGATCGGCTAAACCCAAGTCAGATGCGATTTCTCAGCTTTCTAGTTGGTCCGACCAATCCGGTCCATGGAATCTTAGATTCGATTTCAGGCTTCCAGGTTGTCACGCATCCTCCAAAGCTTCTTCGGAAGGAGATAAAACCCTCGAGAAGACTCCGAAGACTTTGAACTTCACTTGCCAACATTCTAAAAGTCCAATCATCGTTAAACATTATCTGAGACTTCGGATGAGGGTCGAACGGGGTGACGATCAAGCGTTGGACAAACGAGGTCGGCGGAAGAAATATGATATCATCCTATCAGTAAGCCATTGATTCTAAAAAACTTCAGCGCTTTGCGACGCTCCATAAACTGATAATCTTTTCTCTCAAAAAACAAACGCAGAGCCCCATACAAATCTTGAGCTGCCAATGTAAACCGTATAGTTTACCAGCATACGCCTCGTCGGACCCCACAGACATGACAGAGATACTGAGTATATTTAGGGAAATCAATGCCGCCAAAGAAAACTCGACACCGTCGCTACAATGTAATTGTATAGCCCGGGTCGAATAGGACGAAAAAAAACTTAGAATTGCTTGGATATCAAGTAGTTTTTTTTCCTATCTACCCCATTTAATAATTCATCTCGCCACTCAATTCAATCAAGTAAAATGTAGTCTAATGAATCCCAGTAGCTTCTAATTTGCTCTACCTCTTCTCTGTTTATCTTGTTAATACATTTACCGAGTAGTTTAGTGAACTTGAATGTATTGTGATGTCTGTGAGATCTGATTTTATTGTTTCTATGAGTCCTTCACTGACTCCTTTCAGCCAGTAGTTTCTTTAAATCAAAGCCTTCAAAGACCTACCCGCTTGTTTATATCCTCACTTTTCCCCATCTTTTTCATCCTCCTTTTCCGTCTTTTTGGTTATGCTTTTTGATTGTCAAGTTCAGTATTTCCATGATTTTTCTTATTATTATCTAGCTTTTCTTTTCTTATTTATAAGAATAATATGTAATTTACCAGCGATATTTATTCAGTTTTTTTGAAAACCCTATGGTGCTAATTTGAAGTTAATTCTGAAATACCTCAAGCATTAATCTGACAAACACAACTCCTCAAACCAAGAAAAACTCACGTTGTGATTCAATAATTTATTCATTTTTGGATCTTTTTCTAGTGGGACATGCCCCTAGACCAAATGTATCCTCTTGAGGCATTAGGGGTTTCTCAATAAGATTGCATTGGAAATGTTTTTAACACCAATCATAACTATTACAATTGTCTTGCATGAAGTTCGTTACACCTTGCAAAAAGGCAGTAGGATTGATCCCACTTTTGACTCATGGAATGTGTTCAGTCCATTCTAAAACAAACAACTCAGTGACCTGTAATCAGGATGAAACTGGGCCAGGCCAACCCACCACTAATTGGGTCGGGTTCGGGCAGCTTTTCAGCTGATTCTTTGCTTCTTAGACCTTGGGGCCTGGGCAGCTGTCAGATAATTGGGCCAACCCAAGACCCAATGGTCTGCTGCAAATAAGCAGATAAATACATGAAATAAAGCTAAATGAACCATTTTTACATATTCTCTCACTCATGTAACCGGGTCAACCCACAAATGACCCAAACCAAACCCAGACCCGCCCGACTTGAGCCTGACTAATTATTAAATGGATTTGGGTTCCGTCAAGGAAATTGCCCCACTTACCTGCGTATTGTAGAGACTGTGAAAAGTAAGATGTGTCTGATAGGACCCTGGAAACCCCCAAAGGAGGTGGGTAACCTAAATGTATGAATTTTTTGCATTTTTTGCAAAATGGTAGGCACAAAATTTGTATGAATGGGCTTTGAAATCTAATAAAAGGGTACTCACCAAACATGGCATAAATGTATGAATATCCACTGAAATTCAGTGTAAAGCTGCTCAAACCCGCAGAACCCTGCTTTTCACCCGGGGATTTTGCCTCAAGCATACACACAAAGATGTATGTATCAGCCAAAAAAAAACCATTCCCTGGTGCCCCCCAATGCAAGGATTTTTGGTTACCCACCTCTATAGGAGCTTTCCAGGGTCTTTGTCTGATGGGACTTGAACCCATGAACTCAGAAATGCTGAGACACATACTAGAGTTCTGCCTTTACCAACTAGGCTACAGACACTTCTGGATCCCAGGGGAGTTGGGTGGTAGTGTATATGATTCAACTCATCAGTAGGAGTGATACATCATGATAGCACAATAAGAGACACCTCAACATGTAGTGCCACAGGTTGGGTTTGGGCAGTGTTTTTTGACCCAAACCCAACTTGGTTTCATCCTGAACCTGTAATGGTTAGTGATTGAAGTAGCTATGTGTTCAAGGTCGCCAGTTTTGAGCTAAATATTAGGGACCTGAAAGATTTTCACACAAGATCAGAAGCCAAAGTGGCTATTGTGACCCCCTTATTAATTGCAATGTCACACTTTTGTTTTGAGTTTTGATTTTAATCCAAAAGTAGTCACACTTCACATAAATTGAGCCCCAATCCTGTGACACAAAAAGCATTGCATTCTTATTAAACCATGTTTTGTTTAATCAACTGCATACCATCAAAAAATATTGTTGGCTGTTGATCTGTCTAAGCTTGGCTCCTTTTTCTCCTTTATCTTTATTTCAAATTCCTGCTTACTGACCATCTCTTTCTGATATCCACTGCATGCACATTATATGTAGAAATATTTATTTCTTAACTACTATCCCCTTTTACCAAAGCTGCCTATACTTGCTTTACTGCATTAGTCTCTAATTCACCCCCCCCCTCAACAAGATGTCTACCCTGGGTCGCATTGGTGAGAATTGAATCATGCTATTATTGCACAGACACTGTCTCAGTCCTATACCAGCTTAGGTGGTGTGCAAATATATATGAAACCTACAAGCTAAATTGATATATAAACCATTTCTTTCTCTCACTCAAACACACAAACTTCATGCTTGTCAGAATATCAATCTTCTGCTCCCATCTGCCATCTTGGCTGTTTGAGCTTCTCTTCAATCTGCTGTACCAGCAACCAGATTTATTTTCCTTCACAGTCAGTTTCATGTCCATTTCAATCTACAGCTGTACTATCAGTTTCTGCTACTTCTTCAGCTGCTCCACTCAGGCTTCAAATACATGTCACTATTCTTATGCTTTTTTATAACTTCCTTACTACAAGATATTCTTGTACAAAGCTCACTTTTCAACCCCAATCTGTCTTTCCTTGTTTTTGTCTATTTGAAATTTTGCTTAGTTAGTCAGCTAAAATTAAGGAACAATTAATACAACCAAAATCTTTTATCTCAAAACTTGTGATCTCCTTGGCCCATATACCTTGAGCTTGAATATCAGTCACCTACTAAGCAATTCTCCAAGTCTCTTACTGTAAATTCAAAACATATTAGACTTTCTTCCTCTGTAATTCTAACAAAATCATAAAGATTTCCTATGTAATTCTAAAAAACTCATAAAGAGACAATCAAGTTTCATTTCACAAGACTTGCCACCACAAAAAAAGGGGGGTGAATTAATCAGAAATTTTACTTAACAGTGTTAACACAGGAGGGTCACAAAACTATTTGACCCTGAAATTTTGCAATCAATTTGGATGGTCTTTTTAGAACCTGACAAGAAGAAGGCAGGTTTGATCCCACTTAAGACTCACAGAATTTGTATGTTTTTTCAGTCTAGAACAGATCTCATTAACATGTATTGGTTCATCAGTCAAATAACCAAGTGTTCAAGCTCATCCAACAACTTTGAAGCCAAAATTTTATAACTTGATCAAGAATTTTTACCAAACATGAGAACCAAAAAAATTGTTAATATTGTGGACCCTCTTAAAAATTAACTACATCCAATCTCCCAAAGAATTCAAGTCAATTTTTTTTGAACACTGGAAGGAGTAGTACTTCCCACCAGCCTACAGCCCTACCACTTGCAGAGCCAGATGCTATGAAATTGAGCTTAATAGAGGACTTCCCATTGGTGCTGATTTGCTAAATTAGACCCTGGAAATCTACTGTGTAAACACTTTGGTGGTGAGAACTTGCTGGCAATCAAATTTCACCACCACAAGCAAAGTTTACCAATTAGAATTAGAGGCTAGTTTAATTTGAGCAACAGGAAGTCCTCCAATCTCAGGCCAAAAAAAATACTTGGCTTTTTGACTTGTAAATTTATATTAGTACAGCCTAGGGCTGCAGATAGCAAAGAAGATAAGTGGAGGACTGGATGACTTCCCTTCAATCTACAGCCCCCCTGTAGAGCCAGATGCCAAAGCTTATTTGCAGTTGAAAAGCTAAAAATTTAGCTTTTCCACTTCTAAATTAAGATCTGCAAGGGCTGCAGATGGCAAAGGGAAGTCTTCCAGTGGAGGACTTCCCGTGGCCATCTACAGGGGCTGTAAAGTGAAAATTACAGGGCCAAATCCAATCTTCCCTGCCAAAATTTAGCTTTACAGGCTCAAATTAAGAATCTACGGGGGCCAGGAAGTCATCCAGTCTTCTTCTCCTTTGTGTGTCTAGATCACCCAAAATAACAAACATCCATAAAGACAAAAAAAAAAAAGAAAGACAACAAGCTTATGAACAAAGCTTGACATTTGCCTAACAAAAGGAAAAAAGTGGAGTAATGTAAAAAAGCTTTGGTGAAATGGAAAAGAATCCAGGATAGAGAAAGAAAAGAAAAATATACAAGAAATCCATCCTTTTCCAAGCATTCCAACGAATGTTCCATGATATATCGGACCGCGACTAGAGAAAAAAAAAGGAAAGGAAACGACAGTCGGAGGGATTTTAAAACAACAAAGAAAGACATATGAACTGGATATCAAAGAGGATAAAAGATTTGATATGTTTTGTGAGAGAGAAGAACTGAAAACGATTTTTGGTGGTATGTATCGACGACTTCTGAAACTTGAGAAGAATGTAAAGTAGGTTGCGAATATTCACCAAAAAAAGAGGAAGAGAAAAAAGAGTATACCAATGAATGATGCATCTTTTAATTTGATAGTTTAGGACTCGTCTCATGCACGCTTCGTGCTAAACGAGCCTAAATAAAATTCAAGACGAGCAGGTATGCAAGAGATCATTAGAAGAGATATGTACATAACTTGAAGGAAAAGCAGATTATTGAGAGCAAGAAATACCTCCAAATTTCGAAGACTTTCTTCTTTGGCTACCAGTTCCTGTCGTTTTTGACTCATCTCTCGTTGCACACGTAACTCGATCTCTTTCAATTTTTCGGCCTCTTTCCGTAGTTGTTCTTCCTTTATTTTGAATGCTCGATTGGCAAGATCGGATGTCGGAATGGGCTCGTCTACTGTATGAGCACTGCCTCGACTCAACGTCTGTTCTCGGTAGTTCTCGTAGAGGAACTGTAGCAATGTCAGCAGGTATCAGGATCTTGGTCAGCTAAAATCTACTTTCTCCAGCAAGCTTAAAAGCGGCGGATGTGCGCACGTCGTGAGTGATTTCCTTGAGATCAGTCAAATGGGTCGCTAATAGCGTGTCCTTCAGTTTATGGAAATCAGTGTGGGCTGGGTTGTCAATCTCAACGACCCCCCAAGGGTACCTTCTTGCCCGGATCATTCGACCTCCAACTTCGATTTCATCCTCTGAGCCTACAATTGCAAACGGCAGTAAGGCCTGGAATTCAGATCTCAAGTCAGCTTCTCGTTCACTGACTTGCATCGATTGCTTATCGAGTCAAAATTCAATCCGGATTCTTCAACGAATCTGACTCGCCCTCAACTCTGAGTTTTCAGCGATCAATTCATCGTCATCCTCTTCCGCGTCAAATGGAAAATTGTAAATTGGTATCTCGTAATGTTCGATGTCTTGCATAATCTGAGTCGGATGTTTTGATAATAAGTGTTGAGATCAACAATCTGAGGTAAAAAAAGTTTTTTGAAAAAAAAAATCCGAACAACTGGAGAGCAAGACGGACTCTTTCTTTGAAGCCCTTCAATTCGCTGGGAGTGAAGGTATCAGCCTTTCCAATAACCGGAATGACGTTGACCCGAGGGGACAGCCGTTTCATCAGCTCGATATCTATTTCTGTCAAGCTATGATACCAGAATCGAGTGGTGTCAACATGCAGAACGAGTGCTAATTCACAAAGTAGATGATGATGGAGCAAGTTATACCTGTGACCGGTGGGGGTGATGAAGTAGAGCAAGCCGTGAACCCGATTATCCTCCAGGCGGGCATTTCGTCTGATTCGAGATTCCTCGGTCAAGAGATCATCGTACTGTTTTTCGAGATAGTCCGAGATCGCTGCAAAGGCCGATTCGTTGTCGATGTTATCACCAAACCCAGGAGTATCGCAAACCGTTAAGCGGACTGGGATACTGCCTTGCTCTAATTCAATTGTCTGTTTGTGGATCTTGATGAAAGATCGGCTTTCTATGGAGTCAAAAAAAGATGTCAGTCTTTTGCGTTTTGCTCGGAAGCTATAATACCAGGCCTATGGAGATGGAATAGTGTAGGAGTCTGATTAGTTGACACTAACCATGCGCAACCGCTGGATCGCTGGGAGTAGAGTGTGGTAGCCAGCCCTTTCGTTCGACCAAGGTGTTAATGAAAGTTGTTCGGCCAGAGCCTGAAGCACCGACCACCTAAAATTACAGGTTGTAAGATAAGAGATCAATCGGCTACCAGAAAAAAAACTGTGGATGGTGAATTTGAGAAAGCGTACCATTATGTTCTCAAGTCAAGTAATAAAAAGTGCAGATGATTAGCCTGGATTGAGGTTGGCAGATAGAGGAAGATGAGTGTGTGAGAATTGAGACAAACGAATTGGATGCCCTTCTTGACAGCCTTGGTGCGTCGGTGGGGTGTTGGAGGCATTCTGGGAGTCCTTGGGGGTATGCGAACAGGTCAAAGAGGGGTATCTGAGGAAACTGAAGGGTTGGTCGATCGCGATTGGTATACCACAAAAATGTAGAAGGAAGACGGTCAACAGGAAATGGATGGTCTTCCCAGTTGGGTTTCACACTAGCTTATCACCAGCCCCTCGATCGGAGGGCCGGTGACCTATGGCTGGCGTGGGCGCCACTCGCGAAGCGAACCGAGCGAGCCTAAGGTGTGATAAGCTAGGGTTTCACAAGGCTATCACGGGATGGATGACCTAACCAGATGATCCCATTTACAAGCCACACACCACAGTTGCAAAACATCTGTTGAAAAGTTTCTTTCAAATTCAAGGTTGTAGAAACACTTTAAAGCAGTTGCAGCAAGGCTACCACCTCTGACAGAAGCCTATTAGTCAGGTGCTTACCACCTGTTTCCTCAGCAATTATTCTTGCTCTGTATCTAAGGATAAGAACTATTCATATAATCATTTCTCCTGTTGTATTATGTTTTCCTTAAACCTTGGACGGAAATGAAAAATTGAGTTTTGAATTGTATGGGGTTTGGCCAGTTAAATCTGAGTTTTAATTGGTCAGATTGGTTTCTGACCGATCAGTGATCTCGGAGTCAGGCCAGGCAGTCCCAGCCTGCTGTTGACCACCACATCTCTCTGCCTTTTGACTCCTGCACCCTCACAATGGCCGCTTTGGGTATCGATCTCTTCCAAAGAGACACAGCAGACAACGAGGTAAGTCTTAATGTTTATTTTCATCTTCTAAATCAATTCAAAGAACTAATTTTTTGTTAATCACCCGGGCCAGGTCCATACAAAAATGATCTGTTCGACTTCCTTCCGTTTGTTCTATGCAAGGGAGAACAAGGCGAAGACCGTTTGGAAGACGATCAGCTCACCAAAAACCTTCAAGATTGAATTCGAACCGCAATCGACCTCTTACGAAGCATTTCAAGAAAAGGTTGCATCCGAATGCAACAAGCAGTTTGCCAGCACCGGCCCTTTAATCCGGGACGCTACCAGAACTGGCTCGCCGCCTATCTACTCCGCTGCCCCTCCTTGCCCGACTTCAACTTGGCGGCAAATTACATGATCACAAACCTCGAATCCTACAATCACTGGATTGAAGCCGCCTTTGGTTTGTGTAAAGATACAATCTATGCTGGATTGAAGCTTACCATGGAAACCCGTGGGGCCATCGAAAAACGAGCGACTGCAGCCGCTGAGGTTCAAAACCACCTCTTGACCGTGGAGGCAGCTAGAATTGCAACTACCTCCAGACAGCAAGACCCTTCTTACGATCCCTCTCTTGATGTTTTGGCAACCGACTTCGAAGAGACGACCAACTTACACAAGCAGAAGATCTACAAAAATAATCCTCCAAATAAAAAACACGAGAAAGACATGCCTGTCTTTGTTGATCCCACCAACCCCCATCGGTACATTCCATAGACCGCTGCTGCTACCGAGACTTGGGCTCAGGCTTTGGTGAGTGTTGCTTAGTGTTTCATTCGCGGCTCTATATATGCCTTGTTTTACTGACATTTGATCTATATTGAGCACCTTACAGAACAATGGTACTGCTGGTGTGACTCTTAGCTCACCACCAACCTCGCTCCACTTCGTGAATCTCAGCTCAAAGAGGCGTAGACTCAATCCAGATTTGGGATCGGCCTAAATAAAAGAAATCTGAGATGATAAAGAATAATACACGCTTAGTAGTCGTACTAAGAAGACGGAACACTTATGACACACACCTGAGAGAGATGATATGTCAGATTTCCTCATCACTTATATTTTTAAAGAATCCAATTTGTACTCGGCACTTTCCCTCCTCAGAACTACTTTAAAAAATGGCCCTTGTTATGTGCAGCAAAAAATGCAATCTTATGTCTCATGAGTAGGAGATAGAAAAAAACATCGATTCAATCATTAACATGTAGGCCTCGAAGGTAAATCAAACAAAAAAAGCAATCAGTTGATAATAGTAACTACAATCGATTGAAAAATTGATGATCCGAGTGTTTAAGAATTGTGATTCATTAGTCGTTATCGTTTTAAACACAGTAGCCACAGTGCTCATACACACTGTGGCAGAAAGCTGCAGTTAGTATGTCGGCAGCCACCTGCCGAATCTCTGCCCTTGGGTCTATAGTGCAGCCTAGGACCTGGGTGCCAGGAAGAGAGCACTTGATGGCGGCGAATCCAAGCTCGATTGGATTGAGCTCCGGACAGTACAGAGGTAGAAAAAATATGCGGATCCCAGCCCGTTGAGCAATTTGTCGCACTCGTTCACCTCGGTGGATTGTGGCGTTATTACACACCAGAACTGAATTTGGTCCTGGGTAGCGACTCATGCAAGGAACCTGTTGTGAGAGACAAATGAGCCAAAAAAATGATAAGAAAAAGGTGAAAATAAAAACTAACCAGGTCAAACTCGAGGAAATGCTCAAACTTTGGGCCTTGGAACGTGTCGGCAGTAGTTGTGAGTGCAAGGAGCCCTCCGATTGAGATCGCAGGAAATAAGCTAATGCACTCCGGATTTTGATTAACAATCAATCTCGTAGCCGGAGCGCCTCGGGTCGATCGCGCAAAAGTCTAAGCAAATCCCGGTCGCATATGGAACATTCATCTGGATAAAAGGAATAAGCAGGTCAGTGAGTTGTTATTGAAAAAGAAAAGAGCAAATTTATACCTGTAAAGACCAGCCAATGAGCTGGAAAGAAGCGCATCCGCTCAACGTAGGCAAACTTTGCCACCAGTGATTTTCGAATATTGTTGGTGCCCGCTTTCTTGAGCGTGATCGACAAACGCCGAACCAGGTTCTCGTGTATCGCTGTGACACTGAGAAGGGTGCCACTCGAGTCGTACACACATTCACGGATCTCGCTGAGAAATAAGCCAGGCTCGTCGCGTAACAACTCACTCATGAACGTTCGTTCCTCACTCGTGAGAAAAGCTGGGCGGCCAGAAGACTCGTATGTTGCTGAATCCTGTACCACACATCAAGTTTGCTCAAACAGATCCATCCAGCGTCGGAACAACTGTCGTGAGATGTTGAAACCAAGAACGTCGCATATAAACCGCTGTGAAAGGCCCTTCAGCAACATTTGAACCGCTGCAATCTTGGTATGCGGGTCGTATGCTCGGAATACCATCTTTCATCGGTGTCCTGATGTTGAAGTTGTCTGGAGTTCTGCTGCAAACTGAATGCGGCGAAGAAAAATGCCTGTTCCCTGATGGATCACGCGCTGTGTGCTGCTGCGCGGGCCGTTCAAAACTCAATTTTAATTCATCTAAATCCGTACTTTTCCGGACTCAATTTTTCATTTCGTCCAAGGTTTGAGGAAAACACAATACATACACCATCAAAACAATGATTTTTTTCCAAAAAAAAGAATCTATTGTATCAATAATTTTTACTGATAATACACAATGACGGCCATGTTCGGGCAATGGGGCACCAATACAATATGGAAAAGGGACCTGTATTGTATGGGATTGCATCAGCCCATTGTTGAGTATTGGTTTAACCTCTGTGGATATTATTTATACCACCTATAGAAGGTACATTGGGAGTAATTCCATCTTTTAAGAGCCTTTTAGCACAGTTATAGTGCTGGAACTCATATTTTTTGTTCAAAGCTTACTGGGTGTAGCTGACAGAACAAGTGAGGCAAGAAAAGCAACACTGCCATTCGACAGGCTCAGCACTAAGGATCTCGCAGTTGTATCTTCCTTGCATTTGCTAAGGATGCTTTTCTACCCTACTTCATAGCCTCAGCAACATTCAAGCTTTTGGTTAATCCTTGGGTTACATGTCATATCGCATGTATATTCACCCTCAGCAATCTTCAGTGCTTTCCTCAAAGTTACTTTCAGCTTTGAAGATTCAAAAGCACATTGCTTTCCAGTTATGCAAACAAAGGCAAGACTGTTGAAATATTGTAATCCACTGTGGTATGAATATCAGCACATCAGGCACAGACTTGGTAGCCTAGTTGGTAAAGGCAGCGCTTCTAGTATAGTGTCTCAGCTTCATGCTGAGTTTGCTGGTTCAAATCCTGCCCAAGTCAATCATTTTCTGCTAAGTGTCTGAAAAATGCATTGTTAGTTTTAACAAAGACCAATAACCCTCCTACTGGTCTAACCTGTTTTGACATACCTTTCTCATGTGCTTAACTTCTATTCTGGACCCGCACACTTCATCTTTGAACTTTTGAACTTCAACTTGCACAGTCCTTGAACTTTGAACTTTGACTCAACCTTCTTTGCACCCACTGCACTTACAAATGCCTGGTCCTCTGTCATGGACTTGCCCTGGTTGCCTGAACTCAGAAGCTATGACCTCCCTCTCTCATTTCTTCTGCTTTGACCCTATGACTTCATCTCTTGTTTGAACCAATGTCATACCTTTGTAGCACTAGTTGTATTTCCTATATAAGCTGTCTACTTCTATGCTTTCATCTTTTGCTCATCAAAATAAGATTATAGTTTTCAGCATAAATTGATTCCGCCTTCTTCGAGACTTGCCATTGCGAACCCTTTCAGTGTTCTTACTCTAAGTCCCTTTGAGCCTAAGTAACTCTTCTTTGATAGAAAGAAGACCTTTGAACAGTCAGTACCCTATTCGAGCTATCTCCTTCCTTTTCCTTCTTTGAATAGTGCCCACCTGTCTCTTGTACAAGACACCGTGTGACAAATACAAGCAAGGAGAGAGCATTTATTGATCCATCTGGATCTTCATCAGGATTTCCTGTTTGGTGAGCAGATTAGTGTCTACAATGGTCACATGATCTACTGTCTAGGTTCTGTCTCATGGATCATAACACATATCCAGCCCTTGCAGCGCAAAGGCCCACTTGTAGGCCAGAGACTTCCCAATGATGCAGTGGAGATAGGTATTAATTTGAGTCCAAAAGGTTGTAGTATTTGCTTGGCCATTCTTCTTCCACTGGGAAGGCCAGTTGAGCCTTTGGAGAACTCAGATATGGTCAATGCCTTGAAATAAGAGTGCATCAATTTATCAACATTGCCAATGAGCTTCACAAGTTGTGGAACAGCTTCTATCCTGCTCTGATGAGGTTTACTGAGTAGTTTTGGCAGTTTTGAGCTGAGATCTAGTGCATGGAAGTTGAACTGGGTGTCTTGTTCATCAAGGATTTGTCAGAATTCCTGTCATTTCATTCTCCGCCCTCAGTCTAACCTCCTTCAGGTCCTGTTAAGTTTAGACAGGATAACTTAACTTAAGTGTGCTGCAACTCGATGACTTCAGCGACAACAGCCCCTCGAGGCCACTCCACCTAGAAATCTATTCGCCGTCTCCTAACCACGAAACATCCTCAACAACCCAACATCCGAACACAATCATCCTTCTACCCTCAACCTCCTCAACATGCCTCCAGGACCTGCCAGACGCAAAAAAACGATCAAGAAAGGACTCAACTTCGTGAGTACGACATCTGTTTTGTCTATCCTCTTCACCTCGCTCGTACTGCTCTCCTCTGTAGGGCTTCAAAGGAGAAAAAACATCCACTTATCAAGTCTAGATATTTCACCGCCTGTTTTCTATTGACATAGACCTTGATGGTAAGCATTTTCGTTTTACTTTTCGATCTCCACAACCTCCCATAGGATATAAGTCCAGTTAGCTAAGAACCGAATAATTTCTTAGGTGGTAGGTGCTTCCGGGACGGGTCGTACGACTTTTGTCAACACACTGGTTGACCAAAAGGGATGGCTAGCACATGCCGATTCGAGTGATCCGATCGCCGCCGCTGGTAAGCAAACATCGGGTGTTAACTTTCAAAACAAAAGAATAAAAAGCTTGGTGGGGCCAACGATGTTTTCTTTTTCTTAGAGGGTAGCTCTCACATTAAAGTAGAGAAGAAGACGATCGAATTGGACGAAGACGGTGTGACGATCCGTCTCACGGTCTGTGACGCGCCCGGGTTTGGTGACAACATCGATAACGAATCCGCGTTCTCGACGATCATCGGTTATCTCGAGAAACAGTATGACGACATCCTCGCCGAGGAATCTCGAATTAAGCGTAACCCTAGATTCGAAGACCAGCGCATTCACGCTTTGCTCTACTTCATTCCGCCCACCGGCCACAGGTAAACACTAGACTCCAATCGAGCTAGTCTTGATGTTCATAATCCGCAGGGGCTGACTCTATTTTTTTAGCTTGAGGGAAATCGACATCGAATTGATGAGACGATTATCCCCCCGAGTCAACGTCATTCCGGTGATCGGTAAAGCGGACACTCTTACACCAAGTGAATTGAAGGGTTTCAAGGACAGAGTCAGTGCTCCTATATCACTAGCTGACCACTCCCTTCAAAACTCTTATCGATCTCGTGTACTACTCTTCTACAGATCATGCAAGATATCGAGCACTATGAAATCCCAATTTACAACTTTCCGTTTGACGCTGATGAAGATGATGACGAAATTGTTGCTGAGAATTCACAGCTAAGGGTAATATTGAGATCTTGATTACCGTTGCTTTCTGATGATCAATCGCTGATGTTGCTGTATGATATCCTACTTTTGGGGTAAAATAAAATTCAGGCTTTGCTACCGTTTGCCATCGTGGGATCAGAAGATGAAATCGAAGTTGGCGGCGAACTCGTTAGAGCTAGAGAGTATCCATGGGGAGTTGTCGAGATCGATAATCCTGCCCACAGCGATTTTCTCCGATTGAGAACGGCCTTGTTATCAAGCCACTTGACCGACCTCAAAGAAATTACTCACGACGTGCGTCTTCCACTGTTTCTTGCTTTCGGATTAATTAGCCATCAGAAACTGATTTGAGGTGGCGGGATTGGATGATGGATACAGTTTCTGTACGAGAATTACAGAACTCAAACGTTGAGCCGAGGCGATGCCGACCAACTTGGCCAATCCATTCAACCTGAAGACATGGCCAATCAATCCTTCAGATTGAAGGAAGAACAATTGAAGAAGGAAGAAGAAAAATTGAAAGAAATCGAGCTACGCGTCCAACGTGAGATCAGCGAGAAACGCCAAGAACTCTTGGCCAAAGAGGAAAGTCTACGAAACATGGAGGTGCGTGTGTTTGGATAGATCCACCTTCATTCTTGCCTCATACTCATCAGAAGCCTTGCGGGCTTTTCAGGCTCGTTTGGCACACGCATCCACTGCCCCCATGGATGGATAAAAACTGGCAAAGCCCACGATTATAGTAGAGGATCTGGTTGGAGATCATGAGATGGAGGGAGGGGGGACATTTTCTTTTATAACTTATTTATATCATCTATGAAAGATATGAGCACAACTTTTGTTCTGGCCAAATGCTCTTCTTTTTATTTTCCTACTTTACTTTGCATGGTTCTTTTTTTCTTTCCTTTCATCAATAGTTGGCTATCGTTAAATCCTGAGACATAAATATTTAGTAAAAATTATTCACCTTGAAAAAAAAAGAAAAGAAAGGAAAAGAGAGAAGGATTTTCTTTCTTGGTTCAACCTAAATTTATAGACTCCTGATAAAGAGTTAAGCAAAGGGAGACTCAATGCAAACGAAGCTTTTTGCAGTTGGATAGATAATCGGGTTCCTAGTTTGAGAAAAATAGTCGTTTAGGTTGGAGTCCTACCAGGGTCGACTTGATTTGTTTGATACATAAAAATCGTGACAATCATGAGGAAAAGAAATACAACGATGTTTTGAAAAAGCTCTGAGTTACTACTGAGCAAGTAATTCAAGAAACCAGTGTTACTGGCAGTGTTACCGTCTGACTAAGGGCCTACATAAGACTTCGAGGGACTTGGTTGGATTTCGCGAGTTCCCTAGGACTTGAGAGGAATAAAATGAAAGATTGGATGAGCGACGGCTACTCCGAATGACGAAGACGGAGAAGGATGACTTACATCAGCTGCGTCAGGCTTCTTGGGCTCATGCAGTCCGCCTTTGATGGTGGTGTTTCTTTCCCGTAGGGCCAGGTTGTCCGGGCGGCATGCTGCTAGCAGTGGCGCCGGAAGTTCCGCCTGTCGTTTTCGGAGCGGCAGAGGCAATAGCGGGTTTGGTACCAGAGACGACTCCTGTATTCTTAGGTGTACCAGCGGTGCTGACGGGTGCTCGCTTTTTATGCATTGCATTGGCAGTCTTATCGTGCGGATTACATACCATTCGTGATGCCGGTAGAGCCAGTGTGGGTGGTGGAAGTAAAAGACACCGCGCGGAAGAAGAAGTCAAACAAATCAGTCTGCCTTTGGTCTAACAAAAAATAATACCCACCGTTGTAGTGTTAATAGTGAGGAAACAGAAAGCTCACCTGGACTGCAGGTGCATTGATGTGCTCATAACTGCGCGGAGCGGCCGAGATAAGTCCGGCAAGTGCCGAGACAACCAAGAACAATGAAAGCAGAGTGGTTTTCGCTTGCATCTTTATGTGATACCTCTATCTAGATTTTTTCCAGCTGGCGCTTCCGCGAGAGTATAGAGTGTTTGTGGGGGCTGAAGGAATAGAGAAACCGCACAGGAAAGGCCCCTTGTGGGTTTTGTATCCTTTGGACGTGTAGCCGGCCGGGATGAGTCGATGACTCTGCGTATTGATGCTCCCTGTACCGGTGGCTGGCTGGGTTGCGTGTACGATTAAGTTGTACACTAGGGACATTCGGTTGTCGCAACGGGATCCCGGCCAACGAAGCTCTTACCAGGCTTGGGGGCTGAAGTCAAGCGTGCTCAGCTCCGGCTTGGGTCAGCTTGTGTAACACCAGGTAACCTCTAGTGCACTTGATGCTGTAAAGTCAGTGATACCATTCACCTAGGGAAACAAAAACCAAAATCCATCATTCCTCTCCACGTGTCAGCTTCAATTAATTAAATTCTTTCTCGTACCATCATTCCTCTCCAAGTGTTGCACACATCATTTAGCAGTTGTCTAAATTGAATTCTATTTTCGGACAATCACTACATAGCTCACAGCTCTCTATAACTACCCCGGATTTACCATGCAGACCATCACCTTTGCTTTTGTCTTCCGTGTACTTTCTGTATCTGAGCGCAGCGGTTTCAAATTTGGTCCCAGCTTAGGTCTCGGGTCTGCTGCGACGACATCTAGGAAACCCCCAGTTCCCAACAATGGCGCGGTCGTGTTCAGATGCGGTGGTAATACACCCATTGGCTGGTGCAGCAAAGTGTCAGCATATGGAATTGATCAACAAGTCTGCATACAATAGTGAGTTTTTTGTTTTATGTAGCTCGTTACCCGAGCATTTCACCACCCATGTTCTCATTCCAACCAAAACGTTGATTTTTTTTCCTTTTTATCAAAAATTGACTGGCTATTGTGACCCAACCACCCACTGAAACAACACCAGGCTTCAACTGTCTCGGCACTGGCACAGACAACAACCTCTGTTGCGCAGCAGCTGACTTAAACGTCAAAGTCAGCACTCTCTCTTTGTTCACATGTGTTTCTAATTCAGCGCGGTCACTAAATCACTCCTGCTAACAGTTACACCGCACTACTGTGACAGTTGATACATTTGATAAATGTAAGCGCGTCGCAGGAATATGAGTCACTGCCAAGACTCATCATTATAGTATCAGGATTTGGCTTTCAATATTCTGAACCAAAAGATGGACTCTGTTGCTCTTGCTTTGCTTTCCCCCTCTGTAAGCCCTGCTCCTCACAGGCTTACACAAACATGTCACAAGATTACATAAGCCAGTTCGAACTCATATTTAGTCTCACCCTTTCCCTTTACCTAGACGGCAGAGATCTTTCTCTCCTGTCTAGGTAAGTACCATATCTCCCTTCCTTTTCTCACTATCACTCATTTGTAGATACTAATGAGAGATCTTTCTCTCCTGTCTAGACTGCAATTCACCTCACTTTGGTACTAGAACTTCTCCTCAGGAGCTATTGAGCTCCTTTGCTAGTGCCTATCCGACAGACAGTGAAGGATCAGAACCTGATCCTTACACCCTCTCACTCTCACTCATCCAAATAACACTGGCAGGGCCATCCATTTTCCTTCTTCTTTTTGCCCTGCCTCTTTCCCTTCCTTGATAAATGTTTATAAAATATGGGTGTGTTGACTCTTGAAAGTAGTCGCCATGCTAAAAAACCAAGAGATGCGGTCATGAAATGAACATACTGAGAATTGTTGTAGCGCCCAAAAGTTGAGATTATGTGTCTTCATTTAAGAGTCAAGTGTTACACATCACGGACGAAAGAGATCTATTGCTCTTTTTTTGCGTCACCCTACCTGCAAGCAGAGACGTGAAGATTCAGGTGGGCAGGTCACCCTAGCTTAGCAAGCCTCTCAAACAGAGGCTTGCTTCACGAGGGGCGCCCGCCCTAGCTTATCACAAACCCCTCAATCAGAGGACTCGCAAAGCGAGCTTAGCGAAGCCTCTCCCTTTGGGAGAGGCCTGTATGTTAAGTTGTTTTCTTGGCTTGAGTGGTTAAGGTTTGGACCCTCAGAAAACGTCTTTTTTGACTTGAAAAATTTACCATCAATCAACCAATTTATAAATAAAAAAAACTGAATACACTGTTTTTTAGCTGCGCTTCTCCTCTTTTTTTTGTTTGTTTAACTCCCTTTACCCTGCTTTGTCCTCATGTCTTGTTCGAAACAAACCATTTTTTTGGAATTTCAAGATTGAATACAATCTTCAGGATACATCCAACTATGCACTTGTCGAGTAGGATTTTGAGGTTGAATTAACATTTGAGGACATAGAGTTATGTGATGATGAATATGGATGTGCAGAGGACAAATTTTGCATCTCTGTTGGATTACGGAACTGAAATTTTTGGGTCTCCATGTGTTTTGGAAAAAAATCCTGCCAGAGGGCAAGAGGGAAATGTTAATGTTGGTGGAAGGGGTATGAAAGTTCAGATGACAGGCTATCAAAGGAGGCAACACGCACCTCCATGGCACAATGGGAACATTGTGTAATGTTTGATTGAAAAAACCTCCAGCCAAAATGTCCCACCACTCAAGCCAGCATTGCAGCTTTACAAGCAAGTCCCTCCCTGCGGACGGGCGGCTCCATCCGCAGAAAGAGGGACTGTGTTAAGTTTGACAAAGGAGGGGCTTTCCCCTAATGTCTCATTTTTGGCATGGGAGCAGCTCAATTTTTTGCCCCGTGAGACTGATTTTGTATTATCCTTTTTATTGCTCTGGCAATACACTACTTAAAAGAAAAGTGTGAAAGGGCCTGAATGGGCACAAATGTGACCTTCCACATCATGTATTTCTAAACGATGATTCTCCACATCAGATGCCTTTTCCTTGAAATGCTAGGAAGGGACTCATCAAATCAGAAATCCCAATCTATTTCGATAGTTTGGATTATGCATCTTGTACACAAAAGTTGCTGGACGTTTTGAACTGCTTGTTCAAAATGCACAATATAAAATATGCAAAACATCAAGCACTATTAAGGCATACATTAAGCTGTACATGGAATCCGTACAAATGTGTCTCACATCTGCCTGTACCGGGGAGCAGATTGACGAAAGGCCTTCTTTTGAAAGCCAATAAAATGGGCCAAGTTGATCATTAACCTGTGGTGAGCGGATTGGCAAAGAGGCCGGATCCAGGCCTTTCTAATGGTCTCAAAGGCAGATAGTTATTCTCAGGGAATACCGATGAGACTGGCAAGGCAACTTTCACCCACCAAAAAGTGAAACGCTCCCACACCAAAAATAAGACATTAGGGGCAAGCCCCTCCTTTGGAGGCTTGCTTCGCGAGTGGCGCCCATGCCATCCATAGGTCACCGGCCCTATGATTGAGAGGGATTGTGTCAAGCTAGGCACCCACCCCAGCCCTCCGATCGAGGGACTTTGTTGAGTTAGCAGGTCACCCCATTTTGACCCAGAAAGTGATCAGTTTTTCCGCCACAAGAAAAAAATTTGTTCTTTTTCTTTTGGTGCCCCCCAATTGAAACACGGTCTTTTATGATGGCCAGGAATCCAATCATGAATCCATCCAAGCGGGCATGAAATGAAGAATTTGCCGTGCAGAAATCCGGTCTTCTTTCGGTTTTCAACAGGAGAACAGCCCTAAGGAAACTGAAAGCAGACCACATTTCTTCCCGTCAAATTCTTCACTTGATGCCCGCTTGGATGGATTCATGATCAGATTCCTGGCCGTCATGAAAGACCGTGTTCCAATTGAGGGGCGCCAAAAAAAAGGGGGTTTCCTTGCGGCTGAAAAACTGATTGCTTACCGGGTCAAAATGGGGTGACCTTCCCGAAATCAACACAAGTCCCAATCCTGCACTACGCTTGAGCCAACCGCGACTTGCATGTAAAACATTATGGCGTGAGTCCCCTGGTGTTAATCTTGATTTTTGGTGATAAAACACTTCAAGTGTGTTTTTTCATAGCTTTCCAATGACCATGGTCCATGCCCTTGGGACCATTGGAAAGTGCTTGATCTCATCTGTTTTCTGGTCACCAACCAATGGCAACCGACTGAAGGATAGTACAATGTCACAAAAAATTGACCAAAAGATGCCTAGAATTCGAAGCTATCAAGCCCTTGAATTCCAAGCTGACAGGTCTTGAAAGCAATCCATAAAAAAATAAAAAAAAATTGCAATACAGCAACTCAGGCCAGAGAACAGCTTTTACACATAAGCCTCTCTGTGAGACACATACCCTCCGTGGGCCTCTCACCAGATAAGCTCGTGACCTGCCCACCTGGATCTCAGCGCCTGTGCTTGCAGGCAGGCAATGTGAAAAAAGAGTGACCAATGTCTTTTGCCTGTGACATGTAACACTTGAATCTTTAATGAATGTACAACCTTTGGTACTAAGGCAGTTCTTGTGCAATCTAACCATGTGTGTCAGAATGCTTTGCATTGATTGTTATTCTGACACCCAAATAAGGACTTTTGTAAGTGTTACAGTTCTTCTTAACATTATACATGCTTTTAAACTGTAGTAATACATTTTTTTAGTATAAACTAGATTTCAAGGCGGCTGTGTGGCCACAAGGCTCAGGAACATATTTTTCACTCACCAACACACCCAGAGGGCAACCTTTAACCACAAAATGTGTACCCCTGGAGGCTCAAAGGTTTTTGAAGAGATGAGCCTTTGAGTTTCCCAAACTCCAGTTCAACACATCAAGTCTTTCTTTCAGTCTTCCTGTGGTCTCCCTATTGTGATTGCTTCAGGTGGCTGACTTAGGTGTACTCAACTGTGATCAAAATTAAGCAGTGCACCACTGGTATCATCTTCTATTGTTTATCTGATCAAGCTCTTCTCCCTTTCAGCCCTTTCCTTACTTTGAATTGGTAATATTCAACAGGCATGTTTGACTTTGGAGACAAATACATCAGCTAATTTATCAACTTCCTTGTTTTGACTATTCTGCAGGTCTTGCCTGTTCTTCTGAGTTTTATTGTTGGAACTTAAGAATCTGTTTGAACAATTTGAAATTAAAGTTGATGCAAAAGTCAGGTCTCACTTGCAGATTATTCATTCAATCATATTTTGTGTGCTCTGAAATAATCTTGCTGATATCTTTCTGACCCACAACCACAGTTTCTTGGACAAGGACAGATTTATCAAGACAGTCACACCTTCAAATGACATTTTTACAAAATTAAAAAATCACATGATAAAATCCTCTTCAACACTTAAGATTTGAAGAAAACTAGCAAAGTTACTGGGGATGGTTTTGTGGTTTTTTAAAATTTATTGAAAAAACCTGATGCAGAATTTGAGCAATTCAAGACTTTACATTAAAAGACATAAATGATGACAGGTACTACAGCCATAGGTTGTCAAGTGGTAAGCAAGTCTTCTTCTTTCCAATTTCTTAATCATATATGGTTTATCATGTTTGTCTGGGTACAGGCCCAAGTCCCGCTCGGTGCTGCGCCACCAGGGCTTGGGTCTGTGCCCGCCAAGGGGCTTGACTGGCCGGGCCACAAAGCTTGGCACACAGCCAAGTTCCGCTGGCTCACACCCAAGCCCTAGCTTAAAACAATCCCCTCAATTGGAGGGACCTGCAAAGCGAGCCTCGGAAGGAGGGGCTTGCCCCCTAAGTCCCAAGTTTGGCCTGAGAGCTGCCTTGCTATTTTTTTCTTTGATGTGTTATTGCTCCCGAACCACAAATTCCTCAGGCAATCTGTGAAGGGGCCCCGGTAGGCTGGCCCTTTGGCTTCATCCTGACTGATCCTTGTGCGTGTATATTAAAAATTCACCCATCATCTTTGCCGTTGGAGCAAAGGAAATTTTTTTGTGAGACCAGAGCGTACAGGATCAAATCAACTACAATACACATTGATTGAGTCCGTACAGCTCCAAAACTCCAACAATCCAAATGTCTGTGGCATGGGGAAAAAAGGAGGGGGGATAATTGTTTAGGGAGTGGGTTGGCCAGAACCAGGCCTTTTTATTGGTCCAATTGGCCTTGGAAATTTGTGAGAGGAAGATACCGCCTGGGCCAGTGCAAGTTTTCTAGAGCCAAACTTGCATTTGCTCTCAGGCCAAACTTGGGACTTAAGGGGAAAGCCCCTCCTTCGGAGGCTCGCTTCGCAAGTGGCGCCCACACCAGCATTAGGTCACCGGCCCTCCAATCTAGAGGGCTTGTGTTAAGCTAGACCCAAGCCCGTGGCCGATCAAAAAAACTCACTTCTCCAAAACAAAGTAAATATGTAAGTCGTCTTTTTTTCTTATTTTGCTAAGGATACTGATGGCCTTCCTTTTTTTTGCTGCAAGTCATGTCCAAATCTACTTTAACCCCAGAGGCACTTAATACCGCCGTTATGGATCCCCATCTCTCTATTGTGGAGCTTACCGAGCTCGAAATCAAAGCCGAAAAGGTCCAATATCAAGCCTCACAACGAATAAGTTGTTTTTTATCCTTTTTTCCAAATTTTCTCCACATTTAAAAAAAAACCCCCAAAAAAACGAAGAAAGCGAAAAAAAAAAAAATTATGAATGGAGAATTTTCAATTTTGATGTGATATAAATATACAATGATATTTAGTAAGAAAAGTGAGTAAAAAAATTGCTAAAACTTGTATAGTGCCGGCGTGGCACTCTGGCTTGAGCTGGGCCCACCAAAGCTTTGGTGTGTGCCCGGCGAGACTTGGCAGAGTGACAGGGACACTAGGCATGGTGCCAAGTGCACTTTAGAGGTGGCCAAGTGCGCTTTAGGGTTGGCCCAGTGCGCTTGGCTTTATTTTGGCCTGTGCCCAGAAGGGCTTGATAGACCATAAGTTAGTAACATTCACCAGGGGAGGGGAGGGGGCACTCTACAGGAAGTGCCATAGCTTAACTTCTTTCTGGAATTTTGGTGGATACCTCCCCTATATCTTGCTTGAAACTTCAGTAAGTATTGGTTAACCCATGTTGAAATTATGTGGAATTACCCTAGAATTCACTCTGAACTCACCCGGAACTGAGGTTGAACTTATCTGGAATACACATGGAAATATATCCAATGTTGACTACAACCTGAGTATAAGTCAAGTGGAAATGTTCATCAATGAGGAGATCATTTTTGGATGAATTAATATTTTCTTATTAAAGATGGATATATCATCTTAAAAAAATGGGGAAAAGAACCAATCATGTGAAATTCTCATATCAACATTCTGCTGAAATCCTCTGTTAAAAAAAATTCACATATTCCCTTGCAATGGGAATATTGTAAATAAAGATAATCACATGAGAAATTTAGACCATGGATTATTGCATGGACCAATGGTAATAGACTGAGACATTTGATCTGAATGGACAAGACTATTTAACATAAGTTTTGATGTAATAAAACTACATTAATATGATTATGGAAAAAATGATGGACTAAATTTGAGCACTGCCATACCTGATTCATTAGAAAAGAAACTCCTGTGAAATAAATATTTCATTGGTTATATTCTAATTTTTTTGAAACTATAAAACCCTCTAAAATGGGCAGGAATTCCTTGAAGAAAACTTTCTAAATATGAAAACTACTCAAAGAAAGATCAGACAGACAGCTCCATGAAACTCAAGGAAAAATACTGCCAATGTGTAAATTTGGGACTAGAGTAGTGTCTGTCAAGTTAATGCCTACCACTTATCTGTTTCAGTTGTTTTAATTTGCAATCAAAATAACATCGAATGCAAGCTCCCTCTTCCATTAATGTGCAATGTATTGGATTTGAATGATTTAGGTGCTAAATACACTGCATTCAGCATATAAATATTGTTTCAGCATAGAAGAAGACCTCATTTGGTGATGAAATAACTTTCCCACTATTTACATATATTAAATTTTGTCTACTTACTTACCTATATTGAAGAAAATTTCATGGTATATTGATGGTAAGAATAATTTGAGGAAAACTGACTTGTATTGATTTTCAGGAAGCAAGAACAATAAGAGAAGTTTCACGGCAAAGAAAAAAAAATAAAAGGAACATGGGGCCACAGAGAGAACATACAAATAATATAATCATTCTAAATATAACTAAGTCTTATTCTTTTTCTTGGGGGGAGCATTTGCGTCATTAATTTGCTGCTGCAGGCCACCTAGAGGTAATTCATTGTCATTGTTTCCCTCAACATAAGCAGTGACAACAGCAGCCATTTTCTTGTTTATTTGACAAGAAAATCCCAGTCTGGGAAGCACCAGGAAGAGTTTGGTGACGGACCTCTTTTGATCTGAACACACAAATGGTGACACCCAGTGTTTTGTTCACGTCCAGATATACCCGGAAATCACGGAAAGAAAACTGACCTCCAATCATATTGAAACCTTCATTGGCCAAGATTTGGGAATTGTCAGAGTTTTGGGGGCTGAAAATTGGGATCCAACAAACCAGTGTCCAGTCATTGACATTGTTATCTTGGTGATGGTTGTTGTGGAAGTCAGAAAAGAGGTGTAGGGTTTGCCATACTTGGTGTGATTCATGGATGGGTACTGGTTGATGGTGAGGAGTTTGTGGTAGTTGTCATGGACCACCGGTGCAAATTCTCTGAGTTGGGAAGATATCCATTCCCCAGCTTCTAGGAGTCAAGCCTTTTGATTGTCAGGGTTGAATTTGAGAAGCTGCATCTGCTTGCGCAAGCGTTGTACCAAGAAGAAACGTCCAAAGTGTTGGTCGTCCTTGGAAGCCTTCCGCCAACCATTGGCCCACATGGTACCTTCCCTCTGGGGCCCGTTGGAGTTTACCGGTGCAACATAGTCAATTTGGCTGAGGAGATGCAAAACCAAGTGTTCACAACCAGTCTTCTGGGTGGCTGGCATTGTGGCAAAGGGGAACCATTTTGCCATGCAGAAGGGGGGCAGGTTTTTGGGAGAAGCTATGCAGACACCTTTGTACAGGCGGATATAGTGGTCGGAGGTGAAAATCTCGTTGGGGCGGGGATCATGTTGACAAGATGGTGGGATACACACATGGAAGATGTCGTTGTGTTGGCCATGAAGAATGAGCAGAGCTTCGGTCTTGGCTGCAGTTCGCTTCCATCTTTTGACATGATGGTTGGGTCTGATATGCTTGAAGGGACTAGGCAATGATGCCATCAGCTATGAAAAGGCAAGAAGGATGAGCGGAAAGGGGCAGGCCTGTTGAGCAAGAGAGCAGCCCAGCTCAAAAATTGTCAAGCCACGTCTAGCATCTCTTGCTCAACGGCTATTCTAGAGCAACCTGCACTTCAGGGGGGCGTGGCGCGAGAATAGTCACACCAATCACACATCCCATCCATAACAAGATTGCCCCAGGGAAGGAGGTGAAAGGAAAGGGGAGGAGAAAATTGCACAAACAGTGTGTTTTCCATGGGGAATTCATCCCCCAAAAAGAGATCGAGGACTGTATTAGGGGTTGAGATGATGGATTTAATGATAGAAATAGACCGGCGGTGTCAAGCGTATGGTATAGTACGGTATTGTTGAGCTGGCCAGGGCTTCTGGCTTGGCCCCCAAAGAGGATAATTGTTTTGCTCCAAGCGGCTAGTAACTGACCTTGGTTTTGGATGGGAGCTATGTTGTCGGTCAGAAGAAACCAACAACAAGATGAATAAGAGTAATTTTGGGTCAGCAGGATGGGATTGAGCGAGAAAAAAGAGAAGAAGACCCACTCGCTAAGTCCAACACACAGATGTCTGTCAACAACGCTCCATGGATGTCATGCCCACCGGAGATAACAAGTTTGTTGGCAATGAGGGTGGACAAATGTTTGGTGTGAGGTGCAGTTCATTTGGGTCCATTTCTGAGTAGCAAAGGTGAATTCCCAGACATCATTTAACAGCGACAAGGCTCCAGTCCCTCCAAAAACAATCCAGAGATATTGGTATTGGTTTGCTGAGTAACCAAATTGAGGAGGAGGCCAATCGTCTGGATTGGAAGTCGGCAGCATTTCCCACTTCCAGCTTGACAATGCTGAGGGAAACAATATGAGTGGTCACATCTGACAATGGTAGGAGGTTGAAAAGAACTCACCTGTGCCCAACTTGATGACTGTGTATGGCCCTGTTGGAGGTGCGGCCAGAAAAGACATAAAAGAAATCTTGATAAACCGTTGCTGTTGCTTGCAAGATTTCAGTCGGAGAGGGGCCACTGGATTGATGTTGGGTAAGGGAAAAAATGTATAGTGATTGCGGGTGGTGCTACCTCCCCCCCATAGAATGAGCTCACAATTGTGTGCTACCAACAGGGGGAGTGGCCACGTGTCTGGAAGATATCAATGTAGAGGTGTGATAGTTGATCGAGAAGAGATCCGCATGTGCAGCACCCTTGAACAATCCGCCAAAGGTGTAGAGAGTTGGAGGATTGTGTGAACCTGACCTGTGCGAGGGAAAGCATGGGAGGTGATCAGTTGACGAGCAGCTTGTCCAAAGAGGAGGCAGTTGTGATGCCAATCATATCCTCCGATTTCCACAGCCGAACGAGTTAGCTGAGTGTTGTGATTGATGGGATGATCCAAGCGTTGGGTACACAAGGAGTCATTGGTTAATCAAGTACTAGTAAACTTGGATATTGTTGTGTGTCAGCGAGCCAAGAAAAATGGGTTATGTGGTGTGAGTGATTGTTGGGACCAATAGAATGCTTACATGGGAACTCAACAGGATTGGCATGATTGCTGTGCAAGTATCGAGGATTGGAAATCATTGAATGGAGCCCAAACAGTCGGAGGTGACCAAGCGAGATGAATCGTTTTGTTCTGAAGAGGCAATGTCAGGAGTCATCAGCCATGACAGCAAGGGAGAGTACATGGCTGAGCCAGTGGAGAGAGTGAGCTTGCCTGAGTAATGCTGACAAAGCAAAACAGCCTGCAACAAGGTGGAAGCAAGGACAAACGTGAATCAAGATGGGGAGGGCTGTGTATGTTCAGCAGCCAAGGGTTAATAGAGGCAAAATGGGGGGCTGAGTGTTTGCGATCAGTATAGATAGCAAAAGAGAGTAAAAAGAACGTCCAACAGGAACATCAGTAAGGATGGGTACCTGAACTCAGAATAAAGTCTTGGTTGGAAATAAGAAATCTCAAGATTAGTGTGAGATGAACAAGTCTTGGTGAAAAAATATGACTCAATTGTGTTCACCTCTTGTTGGCTGTCATGCATGAGCATAATTCAGAAGTCCGGCATGGTCCATTGATGGAAATCAATTTAAAAACAGATTCAAGCTGCCTCGCATCAATACCAATGTATGTATTGAATAAAAGACAAAGCTGTTATATAACTTTCTATTTCCCACCGTGGTGTGGAAATCTACATTTGAGCTCTTGAATGTAGAATTCAGCCTTGTGAAAGGAAGGATATATACATGCTTGGTTGGAGGAAGATGACAGGGGAAACTAGTGCATCGCGATGCAGCATTTTAATTTGCATGAGTCAATAGCATAGACAGAAAACATAAAATCTGTGATACATAGTGTAGTTATGCAATAGATGGGGGGATAGGGGCAAATCAGGTTTCACGGAGGAATACATGATGCAGGCCAGCTCAGCCAGTTGAGGTGAATTATCTGAGGCATAGAGGATCATTTGCCCCTCACCAAGCATATAATATACCTTCATTCGAAGATGGGCCAGTGACAGATGTCAGTATAGTTGAAAAACCAGCACCATCAGACCATGAAGAGCAACAACCATCTGAGTTGTTGAACCTAGTGATGCACCCAAAACACACCAAATTGCCTCCCAATATGCAGGTATCATTGGAATCTAAGCTCATGCCTAGTCTCTGCCTAACATAGGAACTTTGGGGGAATAGAAAATAAAATGCTCTTGTGGAAACATAGAGGGGCATTAGGGGAAAGCGGTGGAAAATCAATCCACCTGATTGAAATTGTCCACTGTAACGTACACGCGTACGATGAGGTGACAAAACAACTTGGTTCTAAAGGCACATCATGCCTGTTGGGAGAGGGGGGACATGTGGAGCTAAGGGATATCTGAAACTTCACAGTAGCAGTTGTGTAGGGGGACAAAAAGATGTGATGTATTTTGGTCAACCTATCTAAAGAAGCTTGGTATCAAGTAATATACCAATCTGTCCCTTGGTTCTTTGGGGCAGAACATCTTTGTCTTGAAAGTTGGATGTGACAGCCACTTCAGTGTGGAGAGAGAATGACTCAGTTTATATCTGGATGGTACATCCACTGGAACCAAGGGGATGAATATTGAAAGTTATCACTGTTTCCATGAAATTGTATAGGATACTCAAAGCTCAGTGCATCAGCTTCCTGGAGAATAAACAAGAGCCCACAGAATCAATAAAGGTGCGGTCCCTGCAGAGTCTGTAGAACAATATTTGACAAGCTGAGACAGGAGTTATTGTAATGTATCACACTTGGATAGCTTGAAAGGAATAAATGGATGGCCAGATTGGAAAATATTCAGGACATCATTGCTTTATGCCAACAATGGCATTGGGGAAGTCTGTCTGGAATAATTTCAAAAGTAAAACCATGCTTGAGGTGACCCTTCTGCACTACTCCTGGCAATAGACACAGTTGGGAAGGATAGGAGGTTGAAAGTCCCACATGAAATTGTAATGTTACACTAGGCATCTACAGTGGTGCCAATGCAATTGGATGAAATTAAGGTGAGGGGAACAGCCATCTCCAAAGGAAGCAAATCAATTTTCATCTGAAAGTTGATATGTGTAAAATTTTTCTGTCGGGGCCCAAAGTTGTTAATGTGAGGCACATGTTCTGGGATATTTCTGGGAACCTCACCCAAATGTGAAGAGTTATATTTAAAATCACACATTGAGGTCCTTCAAGAGAGGGAGCTTTGTCTACTATCCTAGAACACTGAGGAGAAAGGTACATCCACATGGAAAATTGGTATTTTGGTGAGGTTTGTGGGGGGGAGTGCTCTTGTGCAGGGGTGAAAGCCATGATGGAGACATCAAGGCAATGAAGAAATGTTGGCGGAGGTAGTGGTTGAACAAACTCTCCCCATGGGAGTGCGAGGAAAAAAAGCAGTGCCTTTCAATGGGATTGTGTAGAACATGAGTTGGAGTTGACACAACTATCAATTCAGGAACCACAAATACTCTTTGCAGTCTTGCAAATTAGGTAGAACTTTCAGTGGGGACAGCCAGGGGTAAAATTTGAATACATCAATATATGTGCCTGAAACTGTGCTTTGATTCTCAGCCGCTGATTCACAACATTGACATAGATGTGCAATGGATTTAGGGAAACATCAGTCATCCATCTTTAAGAAGCTACATATATCATATAGACACAATTTCATGTTGTGTTTCTGAGGCAAGGAGCCCAAGACCTACGTGGTGAGGCAACTGAAATAGCTTGTGAACAGCTAGGATGTGGTCATTGTGAAGCCCATGCACATTCAGCCACAGCAGAACAATGAGGATCAGGAAATGAAACAAGGAGCCTTGCACAATGTCAAATTTTTGATGATGTGCCATCAACCAGAGGGAAATTCTGCTTTTGCACCTCTGCAATTTCTTAATGAGGCACATTTTGACCTAGGAATGATTGTATAATCATCTGAACAACTGCGGCCATGTGAAGCCAGAGGGATATGGTACTTGGTGGGAGGTGTCACCCTATTGTAGGCGCGTACAATAGGGTGATACAAGGCCAGTCAACCACAACAACCTGGTGAATGTGGGGAAACATAATCTATCATAACATAAGTGCCCAAATACCATACTGAGAGGGAATAACCTGACAAGGGGAAGGCTGTACAGCAATATGCACTCATCAGCCCCCAACCAAACAGCCAACAAGCCGTGGGAGGGGGGGATTGTCACAAGTGGTATAACAAACACTTGGAAGGGACAAAGGCCCAGGTGCATCACACTGACCCGATAGTGGTCCTGCAGTGAATGCATACAAGATGTCCATCTACGTACCCAATCTGTTCCCTTTGAAGCAAGAACAAGAGGGGCACTTTGCACACCATCAACCATTATTTCGAGGGAAGGAATGGCCCTTAAGAACAGATTCCAATTCCTGCTTTCCCCCCACTTTCAAATTTCCCATCAAGTTCTTGAGCTTCTCTTCCAAAGTCCATTCTGTCCGCATCACGATTGAGGTTTCAGCCAGTTTCCTTCTGCCCAACACCATTAGTATGCATAATGTGGGATATAAAATCCACATGAAGACCCCCATCGCACTGTTTCACCTTCACCAGCCCATGTCCACCTACCAGAAATATGTAATAGTTCTCAAATCTTTACAAGCTTCTGTTCCGTCCAACCAGATCTTCTTCTGCGGTCAATTGACATTGTGTCCCAACTCGAACCAACCAACTATTACGGTGGAGGAGTCCTCGTGGACAGTTCACCAGGGGCAACTCCCCAACCTCTACTATTACAAATTTTCTCACGTATTTGGCAGGGGTTGAGTTGTCGAAACCCACCGGCATCCCTTCAAGGAGTGTGTGGCCATGGTGGACATCACAGATGGAAATACAGATCAGGTATGTGGTTCTTCTTGAGGTGATCAAAAGAGGGCTCTAGAGGTATTCAAACAGGAATGTTTTCTTATGCTTTGTGATTCCAGTATATCTGACATCACCACTGAGGCAGTCTCAATCCGGAATCATGAAGCTATCCATCCTACAGGAGCGTGTCCGCAACACATTTCAACAAGTTCAACCGGGCAATTCTATCAGCTTTGTTGGAAAGGCAGCTCTGCTGCCCAGTTTGATGAGGGGCTTACTATCAATTGGTGTACGTTTTCCTCCACATTGGCTCACTCTATGCCATATGGGACTCCCACATTAACACTTGTTCTCCACATGATTTCAGCTTGAGTTTGCGACAATACTTGGTCATGCGGACAGAACCAAGTACTCCCTGAGGAAGCACCCAAGAAAATGGTTTGAACTGAGAGTGAAAGACTGGCAGCTCCCCAGCCGCTCTTCCAAAAGGTGTGAAAGAAAAAAATAGTCAACAGGAAGAAAAAAAGGTTCCTTTCTCCTACTGCCACCTTCCCTGTGTCTGTAATTTGCGTTCAACCAACTCTTCTTCAGCTTGTCAAATCCAAACTATCAAAATTTCATGGGTCTGTTTCTTTTGCTTCCCTCCACCTGTGACCTTTCAAATTGTGTGTTGTGTGATTGAATCTTCGGAAAGAAGTGTTTGATGCATCACCTCCGTTTGTGTAGACCCATACATTTTAACAACTGAGTGAGCACCATAATCAAGTTCATAATGAGCAATAATAAAACAAAGGGTACTTTTCAATCGTCAGCAGGTCATGCTGGAGCAGATCAGTTGGGAGGTGCTGGGAGCAGCAGGTGGGACATTGGGAGGAGTCAGTTTTATGAAACAATTTCAGAAAATGAGAGCACTTGAGACTTGACACAGGAGCAGAAACCAAAAAACGACAAGGCTTCAAAATTGGACTAAAAAATTTCTCTAGTCACACAAGCAAGGAAAAGAGGCGAGGGGTGGAATCATTGGCTTGATTTAATAAAAAATAAGCTATGCTGAAATCAACTATCTTGAATTTGTCGAGTGGAATGAGGAACAAAAAATGGGGAAGAGGGCTGGGAGGTGCGCCAGTGATTCAAAAAATCAATTGCAATAGCCTCGGCAATCTCTTGGCCAGTAGGGAGCTTGATCAGGGGGGAGATTTTATCAGGAGAGCAAAGAACAGGTGAAAAAATTCTAACTATCTAAGCTGAGAGATTTTTCCAAATGGGCTCTTCTGGTGTGTGGGAAGAAGTCGAACGTTCGGTAATGAATTTCATGGCCTGTATGAAGGACATGCAATCGGTGGGAAGCACGTGACGGTAGCTCCGGGATGCAAGGAAGAGTCCACGAACCCCACCGAGGACAAAAAAAACCAAGGGCTGAAAGGTCTGGCGGCGCTGGTAGGCCTGGAGTTCACGAATAGAATCATCTCGCTTCTTGATCAAGGCAGATGAGTCCTTTCCTGTCTCGACAACTATCCCAGTAGAGGTGGTGTTCTGAGTTTTGCGAGAGTTAGCTTTCTTCTCAGCTTCGGACAATGGAGAAGGGCTGAGGGAGTGAGTTTGGAAAATAATATAGGCTGCCATGACATCAGGGATGATGTTCCTGAATTCATTTAGAACATCGACTGAGTGTGAGCGTTGGGTGGCAGCAGGATCTGAGGCTGGGTCCTCTTCCACGGATGCAAAACTGGAGGATGAATTTTTAATCTTCTCAATGTGCTGGAGGACTTGCACACCCTTGATGAGTTCTTCGTCATCGTGACTGTGGGTTGGTGGGGGCGGGGCGAACAGGTTGTCAGCCATGAGTTCCACTGATGCTGCAACCAGCTTGGCCCATTCCGAGATGGATGCTGCAGCCGGGTGTGAGAGACGGTGGAGGAATCGGACTAGAGTTGATTCAGGATGAGGAGTCTTCGCAGCAGTCAATATAAACTGTTCGGGAGGCAGAGGTTTGTCTTTGTTACCGAAGGCATCCAGCAGGGGGAAGTTGATTATGTTGGGGCAGTACCACTGTTCGTTGTGAGAGAGTGACAAGAAGTCGCCGGCTAATACAAAAGAGATATGGCCCGCATGTGAGTTACAATGTTTCTGAGATAGGAAATGTTCGGAGGAGTACTTACTCAATGAGGCAATAGTCTTAATCCAAGAGGAGTAAGAGCAAGAAGTGTGCTGAAAATGGAAGTCGGGGCTTGTAGGAGTAGCAGTCTGCAAGGACTGTGCACGGAATCTGACCAAGTGTCCAAGGCAGGTCCAGGTGTTCTGATAAGTTTGCCAAGAGGGTTTGGATCCTTCGATCTTCCAATGGAGACGGACCACATGAAGTTTCACATTGTCACACTTGAGAATTGAAAGTGGTTAGGGGGATGATTTGGACAGAACAGTCGGCGCAGGGGTGTTGGATGGAGCGGTGGAGATTGAGTTTGGCTGGTTGCCCAAGCCAACAGAGCTTTGGGGGTTTGCATGGGAGGCCTGAGATGGAGCTGAGCTAGAATCATTGCTGAAAGGAGGGGCAGTTGAAGTAGTGTTGTCATGAGGCTGGCCTGAGGCTGACGAAGTGGTGGTTGGCAGGGGGGCACGATCGGCAGCAACATTGGTTGGGTTGGTAGATATGGGATTGGGATGATCTTTTGCTTGCTGCTTATCTGCCTGTGGTTCAGCTGGACAAGGAACAGGGGTCGGATCAGGATTAGTATGAGGGATTGGCACCTCAGGTTGTGTACTGCCAGCATGAGTACCAGCAGAAACTGCAGGGACTGCAGCGTTATCAGGGGGATCTTGGGGAGACGGATGATCGTTGGCAGAACTGTGAGGGTTGGGAACTGCTGGTGGATTGACATTGTCAGGCTGCGGGGGTGGCTGTGATTGGGCAGGTTTGGTGTTTTTCACTAGGAGGTCTTCTGTATCTTGGCACGTTCCTTGGGTGGTTTAAGGGCAGTTGTGGATGTGGTTGGAGAACTTCCACCGATTTTGCTTCTTCATCAGGGATTTCACCGGTCTCCTCAAACTCTGTAAAAATCAGACACAATCAATTCAGTGGGATGGCATGAGGGGAATATCAGCCAAGAACTTACTTCGCTTGTTACTAGTGATTGATTGAGTCAAGGTATTGACCAGGTCTTTCCAACTTCGAGGAAGCTTCAGCTTGCGGAGTCCTTCAGTAACCTTCTGGGCAGCTGTGATTGTTTGGCCGAATTCTTCTGCAGTAATCTGTTGTATTTCGGTGTCAAGGATTGCGGCATCAGGATCGAGAGGGACAGCAGGAGCAGGTTGGTTGGATTTGACAGCAAACTCTTGAAACGTGGGGGGATGGTTGAGCTGGGTTGAGCGCCTATTGGGCTGAATCAATGTGTGAGTAAGATGGGGAGAAGTTGAGCGTAGCCTTACAAAAACAGAGGCATTACAAGGTGGGGCTGGGGATTGTTCACCGAAGCAGAGGGAGTCTCAGGAGTGGGTTGTGCAGGCTGTTGGCTAGTCATGGTGATAATGATTTCTGCATGGAGAGCAGGAGGGATCTGAGGAATACGATGTGAGAAAGAGTCGGGAAGTGGGAGGTGGGAGGAATGGGTGGAGAGACTGGGGGAAAGGAGCTGGTTATATATTGGTGGCAGGCCATGTTGAGGACACCCCTTGTGTGAAAATTCTCATCCACAATCTCCCTTGGTGATGACGTATTGCACACTGCATGTGCCTTTTAGGCATCTACTAACTGAACAGATGCCCTGCTGATCAAATACACCCCTCATCACACGTGCAATAATAGTGGATGTTTTGGCCATCATGGTTAAGTAGTGTGAAGGTGGCATGACAACATCACAGACAGAGTGTAATTGTGTGCTAAATCAAACAGTTGGGTGATGTCAGCTAATGCTGAGCAGATAAGCAGGCTGATGTAAAGGTGTGAGATAGGAGGTATGTGGAATTGCATGTGAGGTCAGCAGGATGCTTGGGGAGAACAAGATTGGAAGTCAATCTAACCTCAGCGTGAAGGGATGCTGAACTGTGTCACCCTATCATACACGCATACATTTGGGTGGACATTGGCCTCTCTTCAGCTGGGATTCTGGTCAAATTTTAGCTGAGATTGCCAATGGATTGTTCATACCCAACTGGTGTCACCAGTTTGTACGCGCGTACAATAGGGTGACATCTGATGCCACTGGACAGCTTGGCCCCTTATGCAAGTTACAATCACAGAAAGCACACAGGGGCCAAAGGGTTCATTTCAGCAGATACAGCAGAGCATATGGGTTAACTAAATTCAGAAGAAATGGCCAAGGGGAGGGGGGTAGCACCGAAGTATGGAAAGAAGAAATATAATCTAGTCAACATGCATGGTCTCTCCAGGAGTTGCACTAGGACCACTCCCAGACGCAACTTCCCCAGAAGGGTCATCCAACCTACACTTGCCCTTCGTTTGAGTTGAACCCCCACCAGACATCACAGTTTTACCGTAACAGTGTAATTCCAAGTTTGTGGCTACCTTGGCGAGATTGATGGCGGCAACTGTAGAGACAGTTAGCTGATCAAAAGGGGCCAACTTTTTCCACCAGGCTTCATCATAATAATCCAGTGGCAAGTCCCGTGGAACACCTTTCATTGTATTGAACGTACGGAAGAGTTTTTTGGAATGACCGTAGAGTTGCTGGTTCGGTGGTGCACTGCCTTGGATTGTACCATTTTGTCAAGGCAGTGAAGGATGGTGGTCAGGTGAATGCTGCACCAATTAGGCCACCGGGTAATTGGGAGATTATTGCACCCTCCGTCCTCGATATCTGATCCACAATGTTTGCCAGGACAATATTTTCTTTGAAAACCTGTCCCACCATTGAGCACCGGTTGTCCTTGATCTGAAGCACAGAGGAAGTGCATTTATCAGCTTCCTCAGGTGGAGAAGATCCACATGTCTGAAGACTTGACTTACTTTCTTTTGCCAACTTTCAAACTGGGCCTTAGCAGCCTTCATTTGATCATAATCAGCACCTCCCAAGCTAGCCGCATCCCGAATCTCCCTGCATTTTGTATTTACCCATCGTTGGATGACGGCTGGAGCCTGGCCAGCCTCTTCACGAGTGACTGGTGCCAATCAACAGCCTTCGACCCTAATACTTCAATCACAGTCGAGTTCCATGGCGAATCAACACAGTATTTGACGTCCCAGTCAAAGGTCAGTTGTGAGATTCCCGCCAAGGCCAGTGCTCGTTCAACATCTGCCTTCGTTTGCAAGCTGACAGGTTGACCTTTTTGCATTGCGGGGGCAAACAGAGGAATGGTGATCTTCTTCCGTATTTCTTTTTTGGCTTGCAAAACCTTGAAGTCAACCTCGGCAGGAGTCTTCTCATGGAGCATGTTGCGTAGTCAATTGAGTTGAGTTTTGATGGCCTCCATCCTTTGTTCCACCCAGTACAAGGACTGCAGCTCCGGAGGTGTTGGTGGTGGTGGATAGTCTTGAGGTCTGGTTGGATTCCCCAGAAAGAATTGTACAAAGCTTTGGATACCACGCGACAACTTATTGCAATGTTCAGCTAGAACCACCTTTCCAGCCATCACCCTCACTCTCTTCTCAGCTTGCCAGTTGTCTTCATTCTCTTCCACCTTCTTCCTTGCCTTCCTGGCAGCTTCAACCACCAACTGGGAAGGTAATTGGGATGGCTCCGGCTCAGTATTCGGTTGATTCGGTTGCTGAGAAGAGCTTTCCCCTACATATAGGCAGCAATCAGTGATTTTGTTTAGTCAACCGACCCAGGTTTCCCTCATCCATTTGAGTGGGGTTCCTGGTTGCTTGTACCATGGGTAGGATTCCATCTACAATATCAGTGATCCATCCATTATCAGGATTCACCCCAACCCCAGCTGCTGCACCATCCCGGGACAAATTGGCATCAGCATTTTGCTCAGCCATGGACAACACGGAGTGGCACGTAGTAATTGAGACAGGTAAATTCAAGAGAGTTGTTCTCAAATCGGACAGCACAAGAGTTGATTGGGGGATACATTCAAAACTAAAGGGTAGCTGAGGACGGACGAGATAATGGTGATCAGGAAGTGATTTCAAGATGGACGAATTGGTGAAGTAGAATTTTGGCCAGAAGGAGGAACAACGGAGGCAAACTACAACTTGTGTCAAAAGATGAAACACTGATATAGGTGCAGCAGAACACAATTCATATACAAATATTGCAATGGAGAATGCTGTTACTTGTTGGCCGTGGTATTCATAGGAGACCTGCAGCCAAATAACCCCATTGTATTCCTACTAAATTCTACTATCTTCCAGCCCCTCCCATCCCTTACATTCATGGAAGCCACAACCAAAGAAGACGTCAGTTCAAGATCAGCACATGATGTTTATTTAAATGAATAGACTTACAACAGTTCCCAATCTGACTGCACTGATTGTTTGTTCTGGAAAACCAAACGTGGATGCAGGGTTCAGCAGAACTGCCACATGTCCAATGATACTTTCACTTGAAATCACTTCTGGAACCTTGTGTTTGGTCTGCACCAATCGACAGTGGAGATCCGGATAATCTCTGTAAGGATCTAGTTCTTTATCTACTTCTTTGAATGGGTTGATAATGAACCAGGTTTTTCCAGGAGTTTTGGCTGATTTAAATATCTTCTCCACCTCTCCAAACCTTTCAATGTTTCCTAGGTAAAATTCAACTAAGCTGTTGCTGTGGTGCCTATATTTGGTGGTGAACGACTTCCCATTGAATATGTACTTGAGGCATAACTTGGAGTGAAGCCGTCCTGTCCCCTGGAACCCTCCCTTCCAGCTAGGGCACGCCTCCACTTGTTCACCAATACCACATTCAACTGATATGTAGACTCATTTTTCTTGTTGTCCTGATCCCGCGGCATTTGAGTCTGTTTGTTCTGGTGTTCTGTAAGGATTAAATGTAAATTCGAGTTGATGTGCCATTTCGTGCTCAATGTTTTTGGTATCTTATCTGAAATACATGTTACATACTCTCAGTTTGGCTCCGTAATAGCCTCACCAAAGAAACTCTAAATTGGAACTTACCCATATGGTGGTTCTTTGGAAGCTTTTGCAACATTCCATTGACTCTTTCTTGTGCCCAAGCAACTGTTGAACAAGGTGGACCAAACCGGCGTATGTCTTCAGGGTAATGCTGTGTCAGATGAAGGTTGGGTTTGCTAGGGAATCCAGGCCAGTTGCCCTGAAGGACTTTCCGATAATCAGTAATCAAACTCTCTAGTTCATTCAGATCACAAAGTTTGATTGTGGGAAGAGTAAGGAAGTGTGCAATTTTGCACAATAAAGTCGTCGATTTCAACAGACAGGATATCCAAGACTTCCTTTCCTCACTCCCTGCCTCTTTGAGAGATTTGGTCCACAGAGGGATCAGAGCAATTGGATAGTAAAGCTTGTATATTATTAACCACTTCCAGTAAGGCAACTCATTGAGCACACTCCATCATGTGCCATGTTCTTTCACAAATTTTTTCCGGTCGGTGGCATTATCAAGTTGTAGCCAGGCGTCTACTTGTCTCAGGTGCTTGTCACTGGTGCGTGGTGGAAATTTGGACTTGTCGATTTCTTCAAGGTTGTGAATGCTCAAAGTACAAAAGGAGAAAAAGCTGATGGAGGAATGGCTCCCAAAACCACCAACCTTACGTAGAGCTGGAATATTCGCAATCAGAGGGAAGATAGCAGCTCATGTTGTTCTTCCTTGGGGATGACGCGAAGTGGATTCAAAGAAGACTCCAGTCCAAAATTCCTTCAATTCAACTACCAACGGCTGTAAGAGGTTATTGAATTTGTCTAGACTCGGTTCCTTGGGTCCAGGTATGATCCCAAACAGGAAGATATTCTCCACCTTGTACCGCTGAGTAGGAGGAAGGTTCAAGCATATCAAGATGATAGCTCCTATTGAGTTGTGCTTCCCGCGACTAGAACTTCCTTCAGCATTGAACCAGTCTAGATAAAGGCTAAAGACAAGGTTTCCAGAATGTGATGTGTAAATTCCACTTCCATCGTCAGCATTTGGAAATTCGTGCCAGACACTCCCATGCCACACATCTTCCATGGGATCATCCAATTTCCAATTGGTAGCTGACAGACTAGAATTTAGGAGAGTCTCAAATGAAGGTTGCGCAACACACTCTTTCAACCAGGAGTGGAGTGAGACATATGTATAAGTGAGGATTGGGGTGGAGACTTGGTGTTTGTCCACTTTGTAAAGCTCTTGATCACATGTGGGATCAAGCTTTTCCAACTTGGCCCACTTGCAAAACCCTTAATATTGTGATAATAAAGACTGTTGACATTTGGTTGGAGTGTTGCAATTGTCTGGCATGAGTGGGTATAGTGCAAAGCACTTTTGACAACAGATCTGTGTTGTGAGACATGGGAGAAGGCCAAGACGTTGGAATGCAGCATGCTGTGTTTTAGGAATCTGTTGAGCCATAGCAGCTGTGTGAATGATTTGATCTGGTGAGCTCCACAGGTTACCTAGAAATTCGAGATTATTTCTGGCAGAGGCATCCTTGCTGAGTTTATTCTTCAGGGCAGCTTCTGCCATTTGCATCATGACCTGTTTACAAAAGTCCTCCTCCAAGATCAGAACCTTTCTTCCCACACTCACAGCTGATTGTGATGTGGATGCAGTAGGGGACACCTGATACATGTTTGCATTAGTGCCAAGCAGTCGCACCATTCAAAAATAGGTGTTTGGAAAACCATTGCAACTCACTTGCAATTGTATGCCTGGTATGGGATCGGATGGTGCTGGCTTCTGCTTTTGCTGAAGCATTTTAGCTTGCTTCTGATGAGCAAGGAATTTTTTTTGTGACAAGACTTTGCCAGAAACCATTCCTACACCCGCTTCTTCATGCTGCATGCTGTTGCAACCATGGTGTTTGCAATGGCAAACACAATGAGGAGGGTTGATCATAGTCAAAAGGTCTGGAGGATGGAACGTGCAGAAGATGAGTACAATGATACGTGAGGGAATCTGAGGCAAAGAGATAAGGAATTATGATCAAATGTTTGCCAAGAAGGGGTTAAAACTTGCCTCAACAGAACGAACTGCAGATGCCTATCGGATTCTTCACTGAATGTAGCACAGCCCTCCCCCATCATGTGTTTGGATGGAAGAAAAATTCTATCAATTTAACAACATGCTACATATCATCTAGGTCCCTGCATGAGGTAATATGGTGGCCATTACAACGTCACCTAAAATTCCATGCAAGGTGAACCATGCCTAGTACTAAATTCTTGTGTGCTCCTATAGGCTCCTATGCTCATGTATTCCAGCAGGGCTTTTATTGTGTGGTTTGGATTTCTGAGTGGCAATGCAGCATTATCAATTCCCTCAGTTTTTTTGTGAGTGTAGATCCACATGTCCACTGTAGCTCTGCCCAGCAAAAGAATAGTGTGTGTTCTGAACCCCTGTGCAGGTATTTGGATCATTCTATTGGAGTTTTGCTCCATAAGTAGATGGTCCATTCAACATATCCTCTTTCACCCTACATTACCAAACAGAAAAATCACAACACTTTGAGCCCATCTCCTAAGAATTGCAATTAGTTATACTAGCCAAATAATGTCTACCTTTCAGGGGGCTACTCGCCAACCAGGAGAGCGCACTTGTGCTAGTTTATCTACTGCTTAAATCAAGTGTCTCCAAGAAACTCAAAAAGATATTGACTCCGCCATTGCCCAATTGAAGCCTGCACCAGGCAATGATCTTGTAGCTGCACTTTACAAAAAACAGTCCCAAGGTGACCGTCGTACCTGGGATTGGTCTATTGTTTGTCAAGGAAAAGTCAAAGCAGGGGCCCACGATCTCCATATTCCAGAATGGGCTGTGCCAAATGTCAAGGCAATATGGGATACTCAGAGAAATCACATTGGGAAAGGTATGACCATCTGCCTTTGTTTGATCCTGACTAATTCAATTCATGACCTTTGTTTGAAACAAGGCCCAGTCTGGATTGTTTGAGGAGAGGTCTCTTGGCTACCACAGTCCATCCAGTCAACCTTTTCAGAATCACTGGAAACAGGAATCTACTAATCAGTTATTTGGTATTCAGTGATACAATCTTGTCAATCCATTAGCTGTTTCCCACCTCTCTTACCTATTCCATTATCCACCAGTCACCTCGACCAACTAGAATTTTACTTGCACTTGTTTGCTCCCATGTCTGTTGTGTCTTCTAGGATGTTGATTTGCATGTATATCCCCTCCCAGACTCTTTCCAGCCGAGGCATCATGCTACAATTTTTCTTGTGTCCCTACTTTTGTGTATTGCCTGTAAGGTGATTGAACGGGTTTGTGAGAACGACTTGCACCACACAGAGAGGTTAATCTTGGCTCTGATTCATGCCAACACAATTGATTGCATGGGTACAGTATGCTTTGAGGTACTGTTGGCCTGGAGAAAACACAGATTGGGTGCCTGCATTTTCCAGTGAGAATTATTGCGGCTGGTGCAACTGGGGAGGGGGTTGTTGTTATTTTGGTCGTGTGCTATTTCCTTGGTGACATCTTTCTCAATTGAGGTGTACAGGATGTCACCCTATTGTACGCACATAAAAAAAGGTGACATGATCACACAAACCCTATTAATGAACTGGATGTGTGAGTCGGTCTCACAGACTCATACTAATGCATATTTTGGTGGGGGGGGGGGCACTTGCTTATCGAGGTGACACATTTTCTTGATGTCACCCTATTGTACGTGCATACAATGGGGGGGACATGCACCTCACCAAATACCTATCCCTTTATCAAATGGAACCCACTGCCCACTTATACCACTCGCTTGTTACAGATTCCCCTCTTTATTCAAATTACACTGAACCCCTTTCAATCTCAATCCAACCTCACCCATGTCTGGATGCCTTTGTCTGGGTGAACTGAAAACACTGATTCCTGAGGTTATAAAGTAGCTCGCACCGAGGTCACTTCCCACCCTCCCATCTTTCCCACCTCCCAATTCCTACTTCCCAATGCCGTTAAATACTTTCAAAAATGGAACCCCCCCCATTGCTGCAACCAGAGTTGATAGTGCTTATTCAACAGTATTGCCAAGTTCCAATTCATCTCTGTGTTGATGTATTTCTGCTTTCATCTGTGCTCTCCTCGATGTTGAATATCATCATAAGAAAACCCCCTCCAATTCTTGGTTGCAACGACCATCCCCTCACAATTTTCATGTTGGCTCCAACCTTCCTGACTCCATCCTTACACACCCCATCCAACTCAATATTATCATCTAACCAGATAATTTCCACAGCCTTTTGGAATATCTTTCTCCAGGACCTCTCCAACTCAAACTTCTCTGGATTCACTTTTGCCTGGGATAATCCTTGGGATTCTCACTGGAACCAACTCTTTGCCAAATTTATATTGAAACACTGGATAAATGCTTACGCTGCTGGAGCATTCAGTCAATTCTTCATAGATCCCGTTCAAGCAGGAAACACCTCTCTCCAACCCGGCGTTCTTCATAGATGGTTTATGGGAAGGCAAAAAGGAGTTCGATCAGATCAATTTTCTCCTGAAAAGAAAGCCAGAAAAGTGAATCTGAAACCAAATCCAAAATACGAACACAGGTATACTACCCATATCTCCCCTCTCACGCTGCAAACATGTGTATTGATATTCACATAACTTGGTTCTCAGATCTCCCAGCACCATCAAGAATCACTGTCTACACTCCAGTTGAACAATAGCATTAAAGAAATATTTTCAAACATTAAAGCAACCTCAGACACCGAAGTCACACCTCCTCGTACTCTAGTCAAAGTCCCACTCCTCTGGAGATCGGAAGAGTTCACTTTGTTTGCTCAACGGTTGGACAAGATATTCATTCAAAAAAAGACCAGTACCAAAGGCCGACAATATGTGTTCAACTTTGTTCATGAGGCACGCCGCATCACGTCAACTAAATCTAATCAATCTGGTTTCAAGGATGTACCACGCAATTTACCCAGCAACTGCTACGACAAAAATTATCTATCTACACTTTCAGAAACCCAGCAAGTTCTCCTCAATCCAACCAATCCGGTCAATTTGTCTGAGTTACTTCAAGGTGCATAAGATGGCCTCCCGTGAGTTATTTTTTTTGATGACTCATATCATCAAATCCCTCGTGAGTATCTGAGCAAATTCATACTCCTCATTCCCGCCTGATGGTACACTTAGCCTGTGCCAAGATACTCCATCAATTCTCCATCTTGTAAAATTATATCCAAACTTGAATAACGTACAATGCTAGTTCCGTCTTCCTCTTCTGTACCTGGTATACATTCATTTCTACACTTCTTCGGAGAAAGTATCGATATATGTGAACCGTTTTTTGCTGTCCCAAGCGGTTAAGTCGGTCGAAAGCTTGTGTTTCTGCTGCTGGGTTCCATCCCGGTTCCTGGTTGTTTCATGTATTTGTGTTAGACCTTGCTCCCTCCCAGTGTAAAACATAACTTTTTGCTTACCATCATGTACACATTTTGAGCGCATTGTAAATCTATTCCCACCCCGGCCGCTTGGAGTGATGCGAGCAGGATATTGCATTGATCATCAGTTCGAAATTTTTTGAGGTTGTCATCCCGTTTTTGGATTGTCTCGTCCCCGGTCAGCCTTGTTCTCTTCAAGTGCTTGACCAATGCTGTTGAGGAGTCTCAGATGCTTTGTCAACCCCTGTTGAGATAGCAAACACACTCTCATTCCCAGAAACCCAGTATAGCTGGAGAATATTACCGCCTTCGGCCTTTCTATTCCTCGAACCCCTCCCAAGAAAACCTTCAGACTCTCAACTAGGTGGACAACCTTTCCTGAATCCTGCCATTTCCAGGTGTGATTGTGTACAATATCCGATCTTGCATATAATGGATGATTGCAAACTTGACGTAGCATTGTCAACTGTCTGAAAAACTCCTGAGGATCCCATGGTTCGTTCGATGTCCGTTGTTGTCCAAAAAATTGAATAAATATGTTGTGCAAGTTTTTCAGTGTGTCCTCCCATTTCGAGCTAACTTGTACCAAAACGAAGTTTTCGACTTTCTCAGGTAGATTCAAGAGCACTTCCTTCGTTCTTCTTAAGCAAACAGCCTCCATCAGTAGATTTAACGATCCGATTGCCTCTTGGGCACCAATATTCATTTGGGGAACAAGAAACCTCCTCCAGATCCACTCCTTGTCCCATGGATGCACTTTCAACAGTATTACCAAGCTTTGCAAGTCGGTCAACCTGTTCTGAACAGGTGTGCCTGTTAAGCAAAGCACAGGTTGATAATCAAGTTTCAGGATACTTTGAGTCCGGTTCGTCGCAACATTCCTTATCAAACTATCATCGTAGGTGTTTATTAGTACAATATATTCCACCCATTCACAAACAGCCGACTTACTGCGCTTTGTCCAAAACTATTCTGAACCAACAGAGATCCAGAGATTCAACGGAGAGGACGTTAGGGTGTTTCTTGTTTCCACTCATTCCGATCATGTCGTAAGTCGTCAAAACTAGCATAGCAGACTGCAGGTCTTCTATTTTAAGTTCTTTTCGATCTTTTCCATGGAAGACTGCATATTTGATCAACTTCTCAGCGAAATGGCAGGCAATCTTGTGTTCCCAATTTGAAAGGGTTGAAAGAGGACATATGACTAGAGTAGCACAAGATCGTTTATGAGGATTGGCCTGTCGGAAGCTTGTCCCTTGACTGCTAGTCGCCAGAATGAGTGCCAGGGTCGTCAGAGTCTTTCCCAAGCCCAAATCGTCAGCTAGTATTGATCCTCGCAGCCGACTGTTTTCCAGATCTTCCATTGTCAGAGTGTTCATCTCTTTGTTACAGAACCTTCGAATCCAAGCATTATCATTGTGCATCCATAATGCTGATGACTTGTTGTTGCTGGTGCGCTCGTTATTCAGGAGGAATTTAAGGGCTGATAACTGATGAGGTTTCATAACTGTTGTGCATGGTAAAAGCAAAGTGGCAAGCCAAGGGGGTGGACTATTGATCGAGTTATGGGTTTCAGAAGTGTAGTGTGGAATGGAAAAGAAGACATCTGGATTGTAGTTCCAGATTGGGTCAAGGTGCACTTTGGCAGACGCAAAGGCAGACTGAATTGGAGGGATATTTTCAGAGCGGCAAAAGACACAGCCTCTCAACTGAGGCTGTCTTCCATTTCTGATGACAAGGAAGAGCCGCAACTTGATCAGAGCCACCTTCTCGCTGGAGATTTCCCTCTTTTCGACCGGGGATGAACAGCTAGAAACAGGCCCTAATAAGGGGCTGAGGTATTGACTCTGTCTTGCAGTCAGATCTCCATATTTATGTTGTGGGGAATCAAAAACATGAACTCGTTTGGAACCTCTTTGGAGTAAAGCCAGCCGAGTGCTATCGTAAGAAGGGATGGATGGGGATGGGGAGGCTAGTGAGATGATAAATTGACCAAGGCAAAAAGTAGAAGACATCCTTAATGACAGGGATTAATGATGGAGTATTTTTTTGATGAGTTTGGGATGAGCAGAGAGAAAAAACAGGTATGAATTACCAGCATTGTATGACTGTGGATTATCAATGAACATGGACATATCCAACACTTGATCCGCCTTTGGATGTGTTTGGCTTGTTTTTTTTGCCCTCCTGACCTCAGCATATGAGTGGAGTTTGGCACCCAGCGACTTGGGATGGGTTGGTAAGTAATACAGTTCAGGGGAGTCAAGCAGCACAACTCACAAAATTTCCTCTACCCTTCATGAAGATTTCATTGCTGTTCAGAACAAAACACAAAATCTGGCCTCGTAAATGTTTGTTCATTTATCAGCTCATGAATATTGTTGGGTTGATCTCAAACCATGAAAGTCAACATATATGCTTCTGTCCAGCAACCCCAGTTTCTTGCACAAGTTGAGCTTGTTGCCACACCCCTGGGTGTATATCTTGTTATATGGAGCATGTATGTCATTCTTAGAGAATGTTCTTGTCCATTAACATGTGTATGTCATCAGTCAGCCACCATGCATTGGCCACATGAAGCATGGAAGAGGGGATGTTTGATGTTAAAACACAAGAGTTCAGTAGAAATGGCAACTATACAACAATATGTATATTTGGAATTGATGTAAAGTTAGGCTAGAATTCAACATAAATTCAACACAAATTCAACACAAATTCAACATCAATTCAACATCAATTCAACAAAAGTTATTGCCAATTTCACAATGCATAACATATCACTTCATCATTAGTTAAACTCTAATTCTCCTCATTGAAGGGAACAATTCATCAACAACACGGGATTGAATTTGGGCAGAGTTCAGACCAAAACCAAATTTTAATTCAGCTATGGCACTTCCTGTAGAGTGCCCCCTCCCCTCCCCTGGTGATTGGTCCGAGAAAACTTTGGCCTGCCCCAAAACAAGGCTGTGACCAATCCTCTGCAGATTGTGAAGGTCTGTCTTCTGATGCAAGGTGAAATGGTGTGATTTTCTGGTAGCTATGCAATTGATGCTATAACAGTTGGGGCTAGCTGCACCCTTACCAATGAGGAAGCCATATTGGTTGAGGTAGAGGGTTACCCTGACTGATGAGGCTTCCTCATTGTTTGGGGTAAAGGCTGTACCCAAACAAAAGAGGAAGCCTCATTGGTCAGGGTAAGGCATCAAACTGACCAATGAGACTTCTTTGTTAGCTATGTAAATTACTGATGCCTTTCCCAGAAAGATGGGGCTTCCTCATTGATTTGGGTAAGACTGTACCCAAACCAACTCTGCAGAAGACTTGAGAGTCAGTCAAGTTGGTCATGGCGGATGGGGATCTCTTTTGCTTGGATTTAGTTGTAGTAGGTGCCTGCCATTTGGTTGATTGTCAAGAGTCACTGGGGGGACCTTTGCCATCAGAGCCCAAGCCAAAACCACCAGGACACTGTGGAGGAGATTGATGTGGTGGCCATCACCCAAGGGGTGCATGGCAATTTTGCCCTCATTTGCCAGCCTCCTTGTTCCACCCACATGGAGTTGTGGTGAAATCACAATAAAATGGCCTGGGTGGTGCCCAGTTGTGTATTCTCTGTGTTGGCCTAATTAAGACTGTAAGAGTGTGTTTTAGTAAGATACTTGATTCAAATCAACCACACAGATCACTTTCATTAGCTTCAAGGCCCTCAAGTGTATTAGCCAAGGGGGCACGCCCATCCAGTGGCCATTGCTCAAAACAAGGTGTGAATCTGCAAAAGCCTTCTGTAGTCATAGCACAGCATGTTCAGGTTAGTAATTAAAAAAATGAGCCGGAACAAAGGCATCATAAATTACCGCTATTTCCTTGCAAGAAATAGAACAAGGATCCTTCTGGTAGATTTCAAGGCTCACAGGAAAAGCTGGGGATGTGGCTTCAGCAACAAGATCAAAGGTGGACCACTGTTCTTTTTGAAGAAATAAAGAACTTATTGCTTGCATCATAGGATCAATCACTCAATATAACCCCCTGCCAAGTGAGGATCCCAGTTCAATTGGCTTAGAGCATCCTTGGTTCCAGGTATTGTAGCAAGGCCCTGACAATCTTGATGATCTTGACCTTGTCTGAACCCCAGTCTCAGTTGATTGGGACAGTGTGAAGCCCCCCTTGTCTTGTGGGTTTCACAAGGTCCAACAGACTGGATTACCTAAGCATGCCTTGTACTTAGGCTTCCCCATTCCCTTCACCTAGACAGCAGAGTTCTTCTCTCCACCGTCTAGGTAAGTGTTCTCCAGTTCTCTCTTTTCATCACTTTCTCCCTTCCTCATTTCCTTTCATCCTTTACTGTCTGACTGCATGTACTTACAAGAGTTCTTCTCTCCACTGTCTAGTTTTGGAATAAAACCCCCCACTTTGGTTCTAGAATCCTAGCCTGTGCCTCTGTTCCATCAACAAAAGATCAGTGAGGGACACAACCCTTGATTGGGTGTTGCTTTGATCCATTCAGATGGGACAACCCTGCCAACTGAGCCGGCTTATCTCTTAGGGGAGACACCTATGGTAGATTGAAGCCAAATTGTATACTTGATTTCAATTTTCACGGGGTAATGAGTTGCTGGAGTGCGCCAGACTTGATTGAGAATCGAGCCTTGAGGTGACATCAGATACGGGTGTTGGATTGGTTCCAGCACAAGGGGGGGGGGACATTGGGTTCTCACAATCCCAGTCTTTGGGAGGTGGGTCAGGTGGTGCTTGGTCCTTGGGAGCCATACTGGTAAGGGATTTATAAATCCTTGAGCTGATTGCTATGGAATCTCTCACATTGAGATTTGTCCACATTTCAGTCTGACTCTTGCCAACCAAGACACAACACATGATCAGGCCTGGCTGTAATATGGCAAAGTCAATGTAATTTGAAATTTGGGAGGGTTGTTCTTGCATCAATTAAGTATGGGGCTGGGCTCCACATGATCATGTTATGTCTTATTTAATTTTGCTCTGGCTAGATTTTGTTTTTTCTTGATGAATTTTTGACAAAAAAATTTTCAAGGTGGCAAGCATCTTTGGAACTACTGTAACCCAAAAACTGAAAAGAAAGAAGCCAAGCTTCTTGCAAAAGAAAATCACTGTTGATAAACATTTGACTCATAATTACTGGATGACTTCCCTTCAATCTGAAGCCCTCCTGTAGAGCCAGATGCCAGAGCTTAATTGCAGTTGAAAAGCTAAAAATTTAGCTTTTCCACTTTCAAATTAAGATCTGCAGGAGCTGCAGATGGCGAAGGGGAGTCTTCCACTGACGACTGTTGGAGGAGCAAGATCTAGAGGCTCAAGATAAAGCAGCATTTGATTTTGAATTGGTCATCCAGTATAAGTAGCTGATCAGGATCCCAGTGATGGACTATGATATAGACCAATTATAGGACCGAGCAAGTTTTTTGGTGCTTTGATGCATGTGAGGTCTCATGTAGAACAGTCATCAAGACAAATTAACCAGGCTCTGGTAAGGAGGTTGAACATGAGAAGGTTGAGTAGCAAGGCTGAATTTTATCGGTTGGACGAAACAAAAGGATCCCCAAATTACAAACAAACAAGAAATGCTGTGGAGCTAGTCTATAAACGCGATTCAAAACTATTTGATAATGAGGAAATTCGTTTGAAAAGAGAATTTAACTATTTTTTCAGCGTGAACAAATCCAGCCAGCGGAAATAAGAGCAAGCTTAACCAGCGTTGGTCTTCGGACAATATATTTAATAAGTCTGCTCTCACAGAGTACTCACATAAGAAAACTGGGTCGATTTCTTCTACTTAATTAGTAACAGCTTAGATAGATTGTAAGCATGCGCACTGTTAGCACTCGCCAAGAGCTTCCCCGGGCATCCCACCCACCCTCGACGAGCACGATAGCCATCAACGGCCTAGAGCCTGTCCAGTTCCCCTACAAGACGCTCTCCAGTCTTCCCAGTCTGTCCTATGCCGCCGAAAACTTGGTCATCTCCCTTGGCACGCTTATTGCGGCGATGGTCGATTGTCTCTTGACGCTTTATGTCTGGATTCCACTCGGCCTCTCTCGGACGGTCTACCAGAGTGTTCTGGTTCCCTTGCTCCGTTTCCTCGGCTCACATCCACCGCTCTTAACGGGCCGTCTTCATCCACCAGCGGCAGCAAGGGTGATCGTCCTGTCCGGCGCAAGCTCAGGCATCGGCGCAAGTCTCGTCCAGACTTATGCCAGCCCCGAAACGATCCTCGTCTTGCTCGCCAGGAACCCTGCACGCCTTAATCTGATCGGTAAGGTCGCCCGGAATGCTGGCTGTAGGGCCGTCGAAACCCACTCGATCGATTACTCCCATGATGACGCACAAAACTCTATCAAAAATGTGATCCAGTCCGCCTTTCAAAAATATGGTTCTATCGACCTTGTCTTGAGCGTCGCCGGTACAGTCACTTTTACCGACGACGATCCTCTGGGACCCGACCAATGGGGCGAAAACGTCCGTCTTCTCCCTCTCGTAATTCACTTGCAAAAAGCCTCATCACTGATTTTTCTTTCTTCTTTATTGTGATTAAATAAAATCAGAGCGTTAAAAGATTGAATAAAATCAACGTCTCATCCACCTACAGGTTCATCATGACGGCTTGGGAGATCATGAAGAAGCAAAGGTCTGGAAATGTAAGTACAAAAAAAAACAAGAACGAATGTGAGAGAGATGGCTTACAAAAAAAAACCCCCGGTGGATGTACAGATATGCATCATCTCATCATCGGTAGCGTTCCACGGCCCTGCCCAATTTGCGGCCTATGCGGCCACGAAAGCGAACCTGCTAACGTTTGCGCAATCCTTACGAGGATTATCACGGGCGTACGGGATCGGCGTGAGCTGTATCTGTCCGGGCTTTATCGAGTCTGGGATGACCGGTGACATGTTGGCGGCAGGCTCGTCGATGCCTGCATTCGCCCTAGCCGACCCTAACCTCATCGCCCGACGCATCAAAGAAGCAGTCGACGGCGACCAGTCTACCGTCGTCTGGCCTCTCTCTCACGTCCTTCCTCTCATCATGGCTAGTAGGCTTAATTGGTTAAACAATGACCTCGCGAGGTGGGTCGCTAGTCAGGTCGGCGTCACCGGTCAAATGGTCTCTTAAGCTCTTTCTTCTTCTTTTGCTCTCAATTATAACGGTACTCTCTTTCCTTGTGACCATAAGTAAATATACGCATATAGGTAGTTAATCATCTTGCGATAATATTTTCAAGCGAACTCAGTTAACAAGTTCAATGCTATGATAACTAAACAAGTTTTAAGAAAGTTTTTTTTTTCTCTGTATCTGAATCATCACTGTTTGTGTTTCTCTACACATCAATAGAAAAACTCATAGATATAAATAGCTTTAGAAAGGACCACTAAGTAAATCTACACATTTACACTTACAGTATCTGTCTATACATGAATATTGAAATCTATCCATTACATGTTTCATCAATCATGCCCCCCTCACTCTCACTCAGAGAAAGAAAACAAAAATTTGATTGGCGTGTAATGTGTTTCCTTCAATTTACAATTATTTTCAAATCATCAAAAATTAACAAAGACAACAAAGTTTTGAACTTCAAAATCCAGTACAAATGGGTGTATACAACTACATTTAGGAGGGGAAGAAAGAAGGATGTAAGCATGGGAATACACTTATGTTGTGAAGCCAAGGAGGGGATGGTGTGCTGAGTGTGAAACTGGTGGGAGAGTTAGATTGGGCAGAGATTTGAGGAATAGAGAGATGGAGAGGGGAGAGTGATTGGAGAGCCATATTGGAAAATTGTAGAGAATCATTGTCTTGTTCTTGATTATTTTATTTCTTTTTTTTTATCTGATTGATCATATTACAAATTTTTGGCTATTGATATTTGTGATTTATTTAAGCTGTTTAGTAAGGCATGAAGTGATTGATAGGAAGGGATGTAGATTAACGTTGACAGAACTGATATCAGTGATTTATTTTAACTTACAATTTTTTTAAGATTAATTATGATCTTGGATCAATCTGAGTCTGACTGCTCTTGATAGCTACATTTGATTAGATGAATTGATTGTTTACAACTCATGATGATTGTCTCTTATTAAAAAAATAACTGATCAGTTATCTTGATCAGATTAGGTTTGACTGTATAAAACTGATGTAAACTGATTACACTTACAATTTGTTTACTTTCTTGATCTGGTGGCTGTATTGGTCTGGATGGAAAATGTTGTTTTGAGGGGTAAAGATAGTTCCTAACTGACAAGAAGGCCCTTCTTGGCAGGCTGTTGTAGTCTGTATCAGCTGGCCAAGGGGGATTCCTCCTTGGCAGACTCCAGAGGGTGAAAACAGTTTCTACCCACCTACAAGTGTTCTTTCTTGGGAGGTTATTGTCTGAGTAACCAGACCAATTTGCCTCTATTCTAAAGTTCCAATTGGCAGGTCATTGACAAATAAGAGCTTGCAGTAGACTATTGGGGAAATGTGAACACCCTTGCTGATTTTCTGTGTTGAAGAAATTACCCTCTACCCCAGTTGAAGGTGCAACCCTCCCAATGTTTGGTCAATGGGTGGGTTGGGTCACACCTTTGAAAACCCCATTGACATTGGGGCTCACAGGTTTAATTTCAAAAAAAGAACCAGTGGAAAGTAAGTTCTCCAGAAGCCGACCAGCTAGGAGGTTTCCTTCTTGGTGGGACTCAGAGGCATCAATTATACCTGCTGGTGTTTCCTAAAATCAATAAAAAAACAGAGCCAAGTTGTTCAAGTTTATCATTGTTGGTTGATGCTGATCCTAAGACAGCAATTATAAACAGAGATTTAAATAATTTTTTGAAATTATTCAGGAAGTGTTTGAAAGTGATATGAGCTGGTGTTTGTGGAGTGGAATACAGTTGACAGCTGAATTGGGTTGAGAGCACTGCCACCAAGTGCCAAGCGACGTGGTTTGTTGAGATCAGCCAAACAATATCCAACCACAACCACAACATCAACAACTACGAACAACAACAACGATGGCCATCAACCATCTCAGAATACGCTCACAATCAAACTGCAACACTCCCATCACCTTCTCCCCCGAATCCACCCTCAGCCGACCCAACCCATCTCCCATACTCACTCTGGCCGCATATGGCTCACTCATCTTCACCGCTTTCTCTGCCCTCATCGGCTTACTCCTCGCTAGCTATGGCCTCTCCGCTTGGGATGATGCTAATGATAAATTCGTCGGCGTCCGTGGCGTAATCAGAAAAGGTCTACAAGTCGGAAAGGATCTCGTCGGTGCGGTTGTCAGTTTCCCACTACATAACTCTTCTTTTTTTACACACACTCGGCTCTCTTCACTTTCCACTACTTACACTCGCTTCATATTTTTAGACCCCCGAAGCTATTCATCAGTCGGAGGAAGATGGTGTTAGCAGCTTTACCACCATTCCAAGACGAGCCGCACCATACGATCGGACCTTTCCAACCACGAACAACACGCCACAAGATGGGAGCGGACCGAAGAAGTATTGGACACCACCAACAACACCAGGTTATGAGGTGCCGATGCAAGACGAGTCAGAAGAGCAGACTGGGACCGAGGAAAAAGGAAGCGAATCAGATTGGTTTAAAAAATGCAGGACACCACCCCACTCTCCACTACCGCCTCGCCCACCGATCTCGATCCTCATCACCAGTCTCTTCCTCACCCTTATCGTCCTCACCGCTCGCTTGTTGGTGGTCTGGTGGATGGGCCAACAGGCCCAGAAGAACTCTACTCACGCTTTCAGAAACGCTCAGCGCGCTTATGAGGCCGCCAACCACGAACAACATCCTGTCCACCATCATCATCATCACCCTCAACCTGAACCTCATTACCATCATCATCATACACAGAACTCATCTTCTCCTCCCTCTACCTCGTGGAACAGACTTTCTAGTCCCCCTTCCGCCCCCGCCTCCTCCTCGGCGTTCCCTTTTCCCTCTTAGGATCTTCAAACACGCACCACCTCCACCCGCCATGTGTTGTTTTCTCATAAAACTCAAAATCTTTCTCCACTGCTTCTACTCGGACTTTATTTCTCACTCCTCTTTCTTCTTTTTGTTGTGTAGCTTTTTTTTTTTATGTACCATTTACATTTTTTGTTGTTGCCATTTTTCACCACCAACTTCCCCATCACAGACACCCCACCCTTCACACACACTAAAAAATTATAACAAACTGCACATTTTACTTACTCTTCATGATCGCTTTCCCTTTTTTTTGTGCACGTTTTTTTCCTGGCCGACTTGCACAACATGTTACAAATATTCATCCTCCTCTCCTCATCCACTCTCCCCCCCCAAAAAAACGACTATCCTGCATTCTTTTCTCTCTCACACATACACACACACTCATCGTCGGATTACATTTCTCTACGATGAATCAAGTCGTTTTTTTCATTCATCAAATAAATATATTCATTGTTGCTGTTTGTACAAGATTATTACCAAGCCAAAATATGTCTATCTACCCAAGCACTACAACTTTATCTATCAATTCCTTCGTTTTTTTGTTTGTTTATGATATGTTGAGCATGCAGAGGATATCGTTCACCCTTTTTCTCTCTTTCTCTTTCTCACATAACACACACTCATCATCTACTTTTTTTTTGCTATTTTTGTACCAGTGCCTATTGTTGTAATATTATTTGAAACAAATTAAGAGTTTGTTATGTTTAGCTGTATGTACACATTTTCTTTTTCTTATGTAAGTATTGGCCTATTGAAACACATAAAAAAAAAAGGGTCAGCCTTAAGGCACTCCAACAATTTACTACATGCACACCAAAAGTGAGTGCATTGGCATGCACACTAAACTTGGTTGGCCTGCAGGCCCCCCATGAAGTATTGGAGTGTGGTACCACAAACACCAGAGTTTATCGAGTGTTGGAGTCTGCACTCCATTTACCACCAAATTTCATGAGCTCCCGTAGGATTGGAGTGCATCATCTCAGCATCCCTTTTTGTTTTTTGTCTCACTGAAAAGGGAGTGCAGTCCCTGGTACTCCACATAAATATGAAGTACCTGCACTGAGACCACATAATCTAAATGCATGATGAACGGTCCTCATGGCTAGGGCTGAGCAACTCTATTCCCCCTCACCAAAACCAAAAGGTGTGTACTCAAGCATTACTCAACAACCAAAAGGCACATTCTCACTGTCACTCAACAACCAATCCAAGTTCCCACACCATCCAAAGTTCTCAAGCTACCAACCACCAGAGATGTGAAAGGTCCAAAAACAGGCAATGCAACTCCTTCCAACAATGGATGTGCACTCCAAAAAAAAACTAAAAAAATTGGTGTGCACTCCATTTATGATCTTTTGAGCTATTGGTGGTGAAGCCAGAGTCACCTCTGTCAAAAATGGAGTGCAGCTTGATGCACTTCATTTTATTTTGGAGTGCACTTGGCAGCCAACAAGTTAAGTTTGGAATCTAGAAATTCACCTTCCAGATTTGCCAATGGGAAGTGGAAGATTTCCCTTTGCCAATTTGGAATCTGAAATCCCAAATTCCAAATCTTATTTGGTGGTGAAAACTCAATCTGGAATGGTCTTTGCCACCAAATAAAGTTTTGAATCTAGATTTTTGCATTCTACTACTAGATTTGTGGCGGGAATTCCTCCAGTCCTCCAATATATGGAAAGGACTGGAAGATCATGAACTAGATGTTGTTGGAGTTTTAGTTGGTTTGAAGAAGTGGGCACTGAAGAGATACTAGGATTTAGATCAGGGTCAGTGAAGATGGAGGTGACTCACTAGATCATGGCTTACTCTAGCATGAAACAAAGCAAAGAACCGATTAGGTTTAAATTAATACTTGGGTAAGCTATGTATAGGATATTACAAAATATTATAGAATGATCCAAATGTATACATTAACATATCCCAAAAAAAAAGAAGAATGTTCTTCCAGATCAAAAACTCATTTTGGGAAAAATTCTTATAAATAAAAAGATTGAGCTGTTAGCTGATAGTGATCCCTGAATAAACCCAAAGTACACATACATACAAAAAAAAAGCATATTTATGATGACACTGCAAAAAAATCTGCTTCAACTGCCAGAAGTTGACATGCAGCTTACTCTGATTTTACTCAACTCTTATTCAAACTTTACTCGGACTTTAATTGAGATGCACAGTGACTGTGCATCATGCACAATGACTGTGCATCATGCGCAGTGACTGTGCATCATGCACAGTGACTGTGCATCATGCGCAGTGACTGTGCATCATGCACAGTGACTGTGCATCATGCACAGTGACTGTGCATCATGCACAGTGACTGTGCATCATGCACAGTGACTGTGCATCATGCACAGTGACTGTGCATCATGCACAGTGACTGTGCATCATGCACAGTGACTGTGCATGATGCACAGTGACTGTGCATCATGCACAGTGACTGTGCATCATGCACAGTGACTGTGCATCATGCACAGTGACTGTGCATCATGCACACTGACTGTGCATCATGCACAGTGACTGTGCATCATGAACAGTGACTGTGCATCATGAACAGTGACTGTGCACCAAAGTAAGGTTAGATTAAAGTTTGAGTAAAACCAGAGTAAGACCAGAGTAAAATCAAAGCTACTGCATGTCAACTGCTGGCAGTTGAAGCAGATTTTTTTGCAGTGTGAGATGCCTTTTAAAAAAAAATGAGAGAATTCAAGTATGTATGTTATGTGATTACAAGTCAGTGTTCAATTAATACAAGGACATCAGATGATGATGATCACAGTTTTGTCAGCCTGCTACTATTCAGACACAACCTGAATAGAGCACACTTAACAAAATTAAAAACTATAAAAATATACATAAATAAAAAACTATGTAATAATGATAGAGACATTATTACATAGACTATAAAAGAGACATTATTACGTGTACATACAATAAAGAGACATTATTACATGTACTAGAGTGTTATAAACATGATTCAGTACTGTTACATAAGTATAATAACCCTCAGATATCAAAACCTTATTTTACAAGGTTCACCACTCAAAAATACTTGGAACCTTAAAAATAAGTTGGTTCAATAACAAAAAACAAATAAAAATAGAAGTCATGAATAACTTTTGAACCTTAAAGAAAACTTAGAATACTATTGGATATTCTGAATCTACATGAAAAATAACCTAGGGTACCCCTTAAATCATACTCCTTCATGTACTTCTCACTTATTCACATGCACTCAAGCATCACAGGTCACAATGTGGTGTACACATTACATGCACATCTCACATATCCATACTGACTGGGTAATGACCAGAAAATGACATAAAAATGAGGTGTTGTGTAAACTGACAAAGTTAGACCCAACTGTGACGTGAGGAATCCAAGCCCGTGTCCCAGTTCAGAAATTGGGAATTGGGCCACACACCCTCTCAGATTACACGACACCCCTGTTAGAGGAGTTGTAAAAATATGAGAAAAATACAGGGGGTTTCAGAGCACCCCAAAAATATGGGAACAACTCCTCTGACCCCCAAAAAATCCTGTTTCACCACTTGTAGCATGGTGTTCAAAGATTTGTACAGGCTGAATTGGGCCACAAACTGCATCATTGCTGCAACTGGCCCAGGCCAAAGGTTACAAGGGGTCCAGGACTCAACAAGGTTTGTTACCAATCAAGTACTGACCCCCAGAACCTGCTGGTGAGCGCCTTCAGCCCCTTGGGCTATGGCTACACCTCCCAAACTGGCCCAGGCCAGCCAGAAAAGTGCCACACCACTCCAAGGGAGGCATTATGAGCGCTAAAGGGGTTCTAAAATTAGTATATAAGAGCCCCCATGCTCCCACCAAGTTAAAAATCATCTTCAATTTATCCTACACAGTTATAACCGCCTAAATCAACCAGCTTCAGCCCAGTTATTTGCCTGTTATCCCTGTTATACTTGAATATCAACACAACCCACCTACAACAACTGTCCCCAGCACTCTTATCAACTCTTAACCACCTTTCTGAGCGCTCATCACACCAGTTGGAATATCCCTGAAGATCCCTTGGCCTTGGAATAGCACCAGTGAGTTTTATTTGTCTGTTTCTTCAGCATCTGGGTGTACTCCTGCTACAGGACCAGATAATCAGGTACCCAAAAATGCCTCTGTCTTTGGACAGATCCTGATTCTTAAGAGGGAACCATAAAAAACCCTGTTTTAACAGGCCCCTCTGTGATTTAAAACATCATATTCTTTCTTATTACCATTCCATACCTGGAATAAATACCCCATACCACTTTTTGCCGCATATTTTTGGCATTTATTTTAACTTTCAGCTAGTTTAGGTAGAAGGATACCAGTCCTTGGCATCACTGAGCCTGACAAGTTTTATGTATAACAGTAAAGAATAACATATAAATGGAAGTAACTTAGATTGTAGATATTACTGATTTTCGACAGTCAAGTTTGGGCCTTGGTTAAACAACTCCCAATAATTGGAGTTGCGACTCCCTGGACCCGCACGACTTCTGCTTTGGGAGTCTCAACTCCAATCCAGGGAAGGGATTTGGGAGTCGCCGACCCAAAAAATGGAAAAAACACCAAAAAAAATAAAAATTCATAGCTCATGTTCCACAAGAGCAATTGGGCCAAAAATTTAAAGAGGTTTTATTTGTGCCATTATTGTAATTCTGTGAATTCTTTAGAGAATTTCACCCATAAGTTTTTTTTTCCTACCGTAATCTTAAAACCTATGCCAAAACCTGCCGTAACTTCTCACTGAAACCCTCCAGATGTCTCAGAATTTCACACCATGGAGGAAGTGATGCAATATTACTAGAAATAATGGCAACATGTAATCAAGCAACCTGAAATGATCACAAAATTAATAAACCACAAACAATTTCTAATCTTATTTGAATTCTAAAAGAGAAATTGAAATCAAGACATGGAAGACAGTAATGCAATAAAAGCAATATAAAACAGATAATTTCAGAGAATATATATCAAGAGAGGAAAAGAAAACAATTTTGGCTTCAACAATTTCTATTTTTACTTGCACCAGCCTCAGATTTAAGCTTTTGAGCTAACTGGAAGCAACTCAAATATTTTTCCTCCCAAGCCAAAGCTTCAGGCACAGCACTGGTCCGCCATTGCCTGAGGACTTGGGGGGAAGGAAAAAGAATGGGATCTTAGAGCTCAATAGCAATAAAGTGACTAAGAGCGGAGAGAAAAGCAATGAAAATGGGAGGATTATTGTTTGGAGGGAAGAAATGGGGGAAGAAGGGGACACTTCTTTTTGCAACAATAGCATAGCTGTGGAGTATCAGGAGTTCCTTAATAAACATCTTGAGTTCTTCAGGATCAGTGTAAATTGCATCTGGAGGAGCGGGAATATCTTGATTTTCTTCTTTCTCAGAGATTTTTTGATTTTTTTCTTGATTTTCTTGATTTCTTTCTTTCTTTTCTAGATTATCTTGATTTTTTCTTTGTTTTCTTCATTTTCTTCTGGTATATAAACACAAGCCTCAATTATATTCTTCTCATCATCTTCAGACTCTTCTTGTTGCTTTTTATGATCCTTCTCACTTTCACTCACGACTCCCTTGACCCACTTTTTTTTCCCGCGCGACTCCCAAACTCAGGCTGATTTTGGAGTTGCGACTCCCAAAATTTTTTTACTTTTTATTTTTATTTTTTTCTTTTTTTGGGTTGGCGACTCCCAAAACCCATCCCTGGATTGGAGTTGCGACTCCCAAACGAGAGGTCGCGCACGTCGCATGAAGATGTGAATTTGGGTATCATGAGTAGAAAAGAGTCTTTGGTCTTGAGGACTTGTGATAGGAGTAATTGGCAGGCTTACATGTGTAGAGAGTAGATTGAGGGACATAACCAGCTTGACTGAGTGACTGCATTTCTCCGAGGCCGAGTTGTTTGTCTGCATGTGTGTTTCAGTTAAGCAGAAATGTGTTTGATGAAAGCAGTGTGAGATGTCTGTGACAATGTGAGCAGTCTGTGACACTGTGAGATGCCTGTGACAGTGTGAGCAGTCTGTGACAGTCTCGGCTGCCGACCGACGGAGACTGCTGTTGACCAACTTTCTTCGAGAAAACTTAACGATAACCATGGCCAGTCCTTTCATCGGCCTACCCATCAGCGCAGAACTATCGAACGGAACAGTCGTCGAAGGAATCGTACAGGCCATCGACCCTTCTACTGGCAAACTCAACCTGGCACGAGGTCAATCAACACCATCACAACCACTCCTCCAATTACCTTACTAACCAACAACCTTCATCCACAACAGCTCGTTTCCTAAAATACGATGGCTCATTCTCTGAAGTTCAACCCAGCTTCACACTCGAAAAAGATTCGGTGAAGGATTTGATGCTTCTCAGTACCATCCGACAAACATCTTCATCTTCTTCCAACACCACCAGCCCAACCCACAACCATCATCCCCAACATCAGAATAATCCTGAACAACCACGAGCTACCAATAGAGCAACCAGCCAATCAAACCCGAACTCTGATCAAGATCCTAGCCATCCCACTGTCAAATCTAACCACCAAAGGAACCCTCCAAGTTCATCTAGAAGACGACGGCGAGATCAGACCAAGACACAAACAGCCGACCAAACAGACAATCACTATCATTCTGGCAATAATCACAATGGTATCAACGGACACACCAACTATGGTCCTGATAGCTCCTCGACTCACGAAGATACGGATGGAACACCTACTCCTGAACTATCACTACCTCTAACTACCACCACTAACACCCAACTACCAACTTTATCTTCTCCTGGAACCGTTCCTTCAGATTTTAATCAGGACTTTGACTTTCAAGCTGGATTGATGGCTTTTGATAAGGCCAAGGTAAGACAGTTCTACCTCATAATCCTTTCTACCGGGGAGTTCTAGTAATCAGTTCCACTTCTTTTCTTCCTTCACCAAAGCTTTGGGCCGAGATCGCATCAACCGATTCAACAGATCCGAAGGACAGACTGATAGCTCATAATCGGAAAAAGACTAATGGGGTGCACTTTGGCCAAACAAGACGAGAGGAAGATCATCCTCGACATCGGAACCTTGCACCTACACAGATGGTCTTATCAGCACAAGAACAAGTTACCAACGGATCAACAGTCTCAAACCCATGGCTACAATCGCCCAGTAACCAGACTAACTCATACATTCTTTCTGAAGATGGACATCCCATATATCCAGTCACATTTGATCGACTCAATCAGGCACTTTCCTCTGCTTCAGTCGAATACGGACCGAGTCTCGTTCAACGAATTGAAAATGCTGGGCGCTCTATGACTGATTACATCATCAAACTCTTGCGACAATCTCTTTCGACACCCAAATCTTACAAGAATTCGACGATCTCCATTCTCGTTGGTTCTCATGGTCCCAAAGGATCATGTGCCATTCGTACCGGCGCACTCTTAGCCCTCAAAGGATTTCAAGTTTTCTTGGTCCTTAGCACTCCCAATCGAAAACCGACCAAAGGGAGAAATGTAAGGTTATATCTTCTTGGTATCTTCTTGGTTTCTACACTATTTATCTTCTCATGATCATTGAGAAACGATTTCTCTCAGGATGCATTCGAATTTCAACTCCGACTTTTCAACTCAGCTGGTGCAGTAATTTGTCCGCATAGCCGAGGTTTGCCCATTTCCTCACAATAACAAACTTAAACAGATTGATTAACTTTTCTTGGGCTTCGTTCGTTAGAGCTTCCATCTTCACCCACACTGATTATCGAAGCGCTTGCCGAAAACTCGGTTACTTCTCTGCCCAATCACATGCTGATTGACAAGTCTTTGATCGACTATACCCATTGTGCACCAACAATCAGTATCGACATCTCAAGTTACTTGAATTACGATACTGGTTAGTTCTATCTTTTTTCTCATAAAACATAGCGAAAAAAAAATATTTATAAATTTCAATAAATTCTCTCTTTGGATGAATGTTTTTATTTTTGTTTGAAAAATAAAAAGGTGAACCGTTAGTGGGAACAGTACACATACCCTCTCATCAACATTTAGTATGTTTAGGAGCCATACCAATAGGAGTTGTAAAAACCCAATCAACCCCATCTGAAGTATGTTTGATCGACCTTACCGTGAGCGATAGATGCTGGAAATCAGATGAGAAAGAGCTCGAAGAAGAACACGAACATGCACACCATCGCTCGAATGATCGTGGCACTCATTCCCTTGACCTTTCCTCCGCTAATCCGTCTTCTTCTATCCCTCCCGCTTCGTGGGGAGATCAATGGTACACTATCCTCAAGATCCGCTAAACAATCTCCTGTTCTCCTTATTGTTTCCCTTTATCGAAACCGTTCTTTTCTACACATTAAGGTTCAAAAAATTGAGGTTTTTTTGTTCAAGTTCTGATTATGTATAGTTATATATATATATACATATATAATCGATCATTTCTCTATTCTCTTTTCTCCTTCTTCTTCATTATGATATACATACAAACATACTTTCAGACCACGAAGAACCCAAGATCAATAACAACAATCATCTTCTTCCCCTTTTTTTTCTATTGCATAACTGCACACTACAAATGTGATTCCCGAGATCTACTTATTTTTTAACTTGATTCGATTTTATTTTTTTTCTTAAAGGATCGAAATACTGCACATTTTTCATACTTATTTACATCGCACCAATAACATTCAAACACTCTTGAATTTTCTTCTACATCTTTCACATCTTGACGCCTTCTCCCTCACACACATACACATGTGCACACTCTTTTTTTTCATAAACCTTTTTTTTTCTATCACAATAAACATCTTTTTCTTTTATGCTTCTCGCCAGACAAAGATGTGGTCAGTTAAATAGCTTCCTTTCCCTTTTTGTTTTGGTTTTGTTGGTGGATGATTCATCTACTAAGACTGATCCAACATCTCTTGAAAAAACTAAAGGACTGTCCATACAAATGTAAGAAAATTGGTGTATAATAGGGGGACTCAAAGTTGAGGCGGGTGGACTTGCCTGCAATTGCCAATTGGCAAGACACTCTGCAAGGCTCCTGTTGAGTGATGAGTAAGATTCATTTGTGATTTCTGTTAGAGGGTTACCATGCATACTGGAAAGTCAATCTGCCAGAAAAAAATGTGGAGAGCTAGCTTAACAAAGCCTCTCCTCAAGGGTCCCCACGGGACGCTCTCCATAGGAGAGGCTTACTCACTAAGTGCCACTGCAAGCATGAGCAGAAACAATTTTTAGACCTCAAACGACAAATCCAGCCTGCCCAAATGATTCATCACAAATTGTAAGAAAAGTGAATACACAGTCTTGAAGCTTGGTTCCTGGCACATTTTTTGGGACCTTTGGAAATCTGGATTCCAAGCCATTGCCTGGGAGTTGAGACAAGGCCAAGAAGCTTTCATGGAAATCTGCAAAGAACTTTGTAACGATCTCACTTCTCGATCTGACTTCTACTTGAATCAAAGTTTCCTTGAGGAAATCAACAAAATGGCTCAGAGGTTACGTGTGGACAACTCAGCGGCTTGCAATATCAGTCACTGGATGAGCATGCCAACAACGGGGCACCTTATAATATGGCTGAATTTTTTTATTATGGAAGATCTTTGAATCAATCATTCTTCCCTTCAACCCCCCCCCCCCCCCCAAACGACAATCTTCCAATCTTCATTGGTCTGATCAAAAGCCGGCATTTTGTGGTGTTGAAGATGACAGACAAAGATTGATTCCCAGTGCCAGCTCAATTGCAACGGTGGGTAGTTACTATACGGTTATTGGTACCATAACAAATTTTGGGCTGATACTGGTAACGTGTTGTGCGCTACATTACCAAGTGCAGCAAAAATGTGATTTTTGCTGCTGTTACAATATCTGCATGGTACCAGCAGATATCGAGTAAGATAATGTGCAAAAAAAGCCAAATTGAGGCTCAAATGGGGCTTTGAATGACTAATATTGTGTTATCGTATTGATAACACATTACTTTGACCATAACGGCCTCAAAAAATGTGGCACATTACGGTACGCATGAGGGAATGGATACCTGCCTTACCAGTAACGGTAACGGTGCCCTGCAGTAACTGAGATAGTTATGATACAAAAACATGTCAGATACCGTATTGTATTGTAACTACCCACCGTTCTCAATTGGAGAAGAACTGGGGACAGATTGCTACACCTGGGGCCTTGCAGTGGAGGGATAAGTATTCTCAAGATGTTTTGATTTGACTGAAAGAATTAAATTAGGGACAGGATTTGATAAATGTTGGTTTTAGTTACAATTTATTTGTTTTGTTTTGTTTTTCTGCTTTTTTTCCAATTTTCTTTTTTTTGTTGCTTTTATTGTAAAAAGTTGATCAAAATATCAATTTAAACATTTTATATGTATTAATTAGGGTATTCAAATATTGTCCTAGGAAAATTTTCATTCCGACGGGGTTTTTGGATGTGCAACCCACCCCGACTAGGGTTTGGGGGTTGCACATGCGACTCCCAATCCCAACAGAAATTTTGAACCTGTGACCCACCCCGACCAACCCATTAATGTCCAATGGGTTTCACCTTTAAAAGGGGTGGTTCGCGTGTCAAACCCTCAACAAAATCAATATTTGACCAACGACTCCCATGGGAGTTGTTCATCAACTTTTTGAAGTCCCTAAATAAATACACACAATTTTGGGGGTTTATGATTGGACCACACCTGAAACACTTGAAAAATAACTGAATTATTTATTCTTTCAAGTTGAATAGGGTGGCCAATCCAAATAGTTTGTAATTACATTCTAAAAAAAATTGAAATACTTGTTTATAATTGCTACCTAAAAACATTTGATATCTGGTTTGAAAGCAAATATCAAATGTTCTTTTGCACCTGTGGTGTAGTCCCAAGTCCCTCCTTTGTGAGTGGGGCCCACACCAGCCAAAGGTCACCGGCCTTCCATTTGTGGGGCTTGTGATAAGCTAGCGGGAGGCATGGGTTTGCCCGCAAGCAAAAAGTGTCAGCAGTGGTGGGCAGTTACATTATCCAAATGGATAACTATGGCTGTAACATAACTTTTTAAGTTACTTTACCTACTAATTACTGATTACTTTATACAATGTGAAAAAATGGATAACTAAAAATAAGTTACTTTATCAGTTACCATAACTAAAACTGACACAACAGAAAACCCTCAGTAGATCAAATTTTTGTGAGATGAATTATCTTTGGGAATTTCTAGATCAACTTATCAACCACCTTTGATTTAATTTGTTGATAGATTGGTCAAAACACATGTAGTATACCAAGAAAATGTGTTTAAATCTAGAAAAATCCTGGCGACTGTGATAAAGTAATTTTTTTAGTTACATTCCTGGATAACTAGCAATTGGATGACTAAATGAAAGTTACGTCACTATACTTCACACTGAAGATAAGTTACTTTACTGAAACACATAATTTTGGATAACTGAAAAAGTTACATTATCCAAAATCTCCTGGATAACCCTGAATAATTTACCTGCCCACCCACCAGGCAAGCTTAACATAGCCTCTATTTAGAGGCCCCCAGAGGGTCTCTGTCTCACACAGAGGCTTATGTGAAAATTCCAGAAATTGGCCTGAGTCCCCTGGGTGCTGAAGCCTGTATTGGCTCCGGTTTCCCCTTTTTAAGGCATTACAAATTGGAAAGGCCATCCCCCGTCCTAAAGGAGTCAGGTCCTGCGCTCATTTCTATCAAAGTTTTGTGAGATGTGTTCCCCTCCAACTCCCTTGCCCTGGAGTCCAAAAATTGCCTTACATGCTCAAAGATTTCCTCTGGGTGGCAATTATGCATTACCAAAAACAGATGTACAGCGCTGAAGTGAGCTGTACAGTGGAATAGTATGTATGCAATGTTGTGAACATGTTCTGATGTACAGAAAATTATACTTTTAGTTTCTCTCCATTCAAAAATACAGAAAGTCACATTTTGAGACCAGCCAACATGATCTTTTTGATCATCCAATTGGAGGGGATATGGTTACACCTTCTAGTTGAGACAGTAGCCAATTTGAAGCAAAGATTTAGGCAATTCCAATGGCTAGAAGGGTGTTGCCCATTGGCAAGGAGAACACACTGACAAAAGACACTAAAGCAAAAAATGGGCATTATCCTACTTCTATGTGAAGGTACTCAAGCCAAAAACAAATTTTACATGCAAGTACCTCCCTGAGGTTGGCGCCAATGCACAGCACAGGGGGGAATTATTTTTATTTCAAATTCGCCCAAAGGGCCTGGATGGCCTAGTGGCAGCGGTGGGTTGCTACCCTGGGTGGGCAGGTACGTTATCTGGGGTTGTCCAGGGTATTTTGGATAATGTAACTTTTTCAGTTAAATTATATGTTTCGATAAAGTAACTTATCTTCAGTGTAAAGTATAATAAATTAACTTTAATTTAGTCATCCAAATTTTTCCATTGGATAAAGTAACTAAATGTTAGTTATCCAGGAATGTAACTAAAAAAGTTGCTTTATCATAGTTACCAGGATTTTTCTAGCTTTAAATACACTTTTTTAGTATACTTCATGGGTTATGACCAATCTCCTACCAAGTTAAATAATACAATGGTTGATAAGTTGATCTAAAAATACCCAAATAGATAAATCATCACACCAAAATTTGATCTACTGAGGTTTTTCTGTTTTGTCAGTTTTAGTTACGGTAACTGATAATGTAACTTATTAATTTTTAGCTATCCATTTTTTGAATTGGATCAAGTTATCAGTAACTTCAAAATTTATGTTACAGCCATAGTTATCCATTTGGATAATGTAACTGCCCACTGCTGTTGCTACGCTACACTATTTGCTGAAAATAGTGTAGCGTAGCGGCCCTTTTTTTCGCCGCCAATGCTGTAGCATTAGCTAATTGTTAGTGGTCCTAGGGGCTGCTCTGCTACAGCCTTTTGTAGCAGGTTTTTACTGATAACAAGGGCTGTAGGGACACGAGCACATAGCAATAGCAATGGTACCACTAACAGCTACGGTAATAACCATTAGCTGTTAGTGATTTTCACTACGCTACGCTAACCGCTACCGCGTGGAACTACTCTTGGGGAGAATAGAGGGATATGTGCTTGAAGGGATGCCTCTCTGTTAATAGCTGGGAGAATAAATTGAACAAGAATAAGAGTATGGACTCCTAAAGAAAGGTGTGGCTGATGAAGATTTCTAGATTCAGGGGAGGGAGAGGTGAAACCCCAGTATGGCTACTGGTGTAATGAAGGGAGGAAGACGTGAAGACCCAGACTGGCTACTGGTGTAATCAAGGAGTAAAGAGGTTAAGACCCACTGCAAAAACTATCTTGTCGGACACGCCAGTCCAACAAGTGCCTGGACTGAAAATGACTGATGAGTTTGGTGGCCCAGTGGTGGGGCACTGCTAGACTCATTGGACGAAGTCAGTCCGCTTACTTGTCAGACTGACTTGTCCAATGAATTAGTTCATCCAGTGACCCATACTGGCTACTGGTGTGATCAAAGGTAATGAGATTTCTACTCAACTAATATTGTAATAAAACTATGAACAAGGCTAATCAATGCTGCTGAATGATTCCAGATGACAAGGTATAAGTAATAACAACCAAGGCTAGTAATGTTTCTACTAATTGCTAGGGGACTGATGGTAAACAAAATGAGGGGGGAAAGCAAAGCTGCTTATACAAGGGAAGAAACAACTGGGCAGAGGACACCATGTGAGGACAAAGTATGACCAAAGGGGAAACAAGGCTGAAACCAAGGGGATGAAACAAGTGGCTGTTGAGTATTCCATAGGAATGGAGACAAAAGATTGTGGGGTATACCATGGAAATGGTGGGGATAGAAACACTTGTATGTAGAATGCCACAAGAGGGTAACTGTAACTGTGGTAGAATATACTGATTGGGATGAAACATATCTGGAGAGGAATATAAGAGTAAGGGTGTTTGATACTCTCCATTGGTGAAACTTGTTGTTGTATGTCTTGAGTATTGGGTGTTGCTGAGCTGTCCTGTGTCTTGTGATTTGTATTTGATGTGTGATTGCTTGTTGATAAAATATGTCCAAGATTTGATTGTTATGTGACAGCTGTGATGAATGACTGAAGTCCTTGTTGTTGTGTGACAGGTAGAGTAGAGGTATGCTGGATGTGTTGTTGGTTAATATGTGTTTAGGATTGGCTTACCACAACAGGTAGCATAGCAACCCAGCATTGCTAGCGGTAACCATCACCCACCGAGGCTCGGTGTCATCCCTGTGCGACATACTATACCTGCTTCAAGCGACAAGTCTGGTGTTTGAATCCCGACAGACCCAACCCCTGGTTGCTACCCCTTCCAATTTGGACAACTACACCACCCCTTTCAATTCTAAACCATTTATTAGTTCTCCACTTCACATTTTCAATACCCATTACGCAAGTTAATCAACCTGCAAAATGGCTGAACAATAGTCCCCATACCCACCCCCTCCCATCACCAAAAAAAAGTAGTAGATAACATCAAGACTAATTAGATGCGCGTATTTACAGAATTTACCATCATCATTAGGTACTGAAAAAATCAATTGTCATAATCTAGCAAGTTGTACGTAGAAATCATGATATTCATAGTGTGCAATGCCAAGCGCCAAATTACACTTTAAAGCGATGTAAAAATAAAATTTCGACCAGGCGGGACTTGTGATAGGCGTTTATAAAGAACTTGTCCTTTTTTTCGAAATGATATTTGAACACCATTATTTCACCCCCTCAAATCCCCACAAGTGGGGGCTATGCCCTTGTTTAGAATGAGAGAAAGGAAGCAATCATGCATCAGAAGTTCCCAACAGATCAAGGTAAGCACGGTATGTTAGTGGCGAGGGTGTTTTGCGTTGGAGGCAATGTACTACATAGTTCTCGCGGTTAAAGGAAGATAGCAAGCGAAAGGCTTCTTGAGTGTTGAGTGGTGTGTGGTAAATACGGGAAAGCATGAAAGTGCTACAACAAACATTCTTGCGGCGGACTGGGCGGGGAAAGTTGGAAACTCTGACCGGGAACCATCACGAAGACGAAGAAGAACTTAACAAGAAGGATGTATGGACAGCTTGAAGCGATAGGATACCAGGCAATCGATCGCGGCTTGATACCCGACTGGATCTTGCGACGTTTGATCAGGTTCAGCTGTTCCTTACGGATAAAAGAGCTTGCTTGTCCCTCTCTCGAAGAGCTCCACCGCCGCAAATTCTCCTTCATCGACTCCCTACGATCTCTTCCGGTGGCCGTCCACCAGAGTTTGTCACATTTTCCCTCTGGAAGGCTCTCTCGAAACCAGTAGTCCTAACTAATCCGTTTCGGTTTCTTGAGTGCAGAAAGCGCCAATGAACAGCATTACGAAGTATTTACTCACATCCCTTGGATCTAATCTTAATGAAAATTAACCCTTGACTTCGTTTGATTTTCTTTGTCCAGGTTCCTACGGAATTAATGTCGTCATGTTTGGGGGAATACATGAAATACAGCTGTTGTTATTTTCCTAAAATGAACGAGAGTCTGGACGAAGGCGAGATCCTCATGCTTCAAGATTACTGCGACAAAGCCAAGGTCGAAGACGGATTAGAGATCTTGGATCTTGGCTGTGGCTGGGGAAGCTTATCGCTTTTCTTGGCCCAGGTTCTTGACTCATTCCTTTTCGGCTCACTCGGTCTAAATAACGGGATTACAATCTGATCTTTTCTACTCTCTTCTTCCTAAAAACGCAAATATAAAGAGATACCCTAAGGCCAAAATCACCGCTCTCAGTAACAGTCGCACGCAAAAAATTCACATCGATCAGGTCGCAAAACGAAGACAATTGAACAACTTGACCGTTCTGACCGACGATGTGATGGTGTTTGCTTTCCCCTCCGATCATGCGAAGTAAACATTTTCAGCCCTGTTTGATTTGATCCCCCCAGACGACGTTAATGTTTTTCTTTTCCTTGTCGGTAAAATTAGGTTCGATCGCATCATTTCTATCGAGATGCTCGAGCACATGAGTTCGTCACCTACACACGCGTTTTCTCCTACCATAATTTTCATTTTTTCCTTACTCATCAATCGTTTCATTTTTTCAATAGAAAATTACGAGTTTCTATTCAAGAAGATATCCACATGGTTGAAACCTGAGGGTTTGCTTTTTGCACATATTTTTTGCCACAAGGACCAACCGTAAGATTTTTCTTTCTTTTCAACATAAACAAACCAATTGATGGATAAGTGAGATTTTTTTCTACTTTTTTTTTCGAAAAAAAACAGATACCATTTTGAAGAGAAAGATGGTTGGATGGCGCAGAATTTCTTCTCGGGAGGAACGATGCCATCATTAGACTTATTCGCGTACTTCCAACGAGACTTAAATCTAGAACGGTCCTGGTTTATCAATGGAAAGCATTACTCCAGAACCGCCGAGCTTTGGCTTAATAAGCTTGACCAAGCCCGCAACATTTGGACAAGCGAGATCCAACTGCTTCAAGTGATGAAGATTCAAAGGTTGGATCAAGAACTTGCGAGCAAGGAGATCTACAAGAATTTCTTCAAGTTTCGCACCTTTTTCTTGGCCGTCGTATGTCCTTTTTCTATTGTCCTCCGTCTTTCTTTATCTCTTTCTCTCGTGTGGACCAATAACGTCGTCTGCCTTTTTTTGCCATGTTCTACATTTGATCGGTGCGCTGCAGGCCGAATTCTTCGGCCTTAATGACGGCCAAACCTGGGGTGTTGGCCATTATCTGTTCTCTAAGAAAGCAATCCAATCCACTTAAATATTCGAACCACCGACCATTAGTCCTCTCGCCCGTCTTTGTCTTGACCGAAAAATTAGACTATAATATACCAACAAAAGCGAACATTTATTTGTCTGTAAAATCTTACATGGATTCGGCCCGACTAAATTTCAGCCGGTCTCTTTTGAGATGTTTCTTGAAATACAAATAAAACAAAACTATCTTGGTACTTACCAAAGCATATCAGGATATTCTTGGGACAGATTTAACAAGTAGTATTCTCTCCTCATCTGTGTCAAATTCGGCCGCGCGACCCCTCTAGAACAACAAAATTCCAACCCGACCTCAACACTTCCATGTTTATTCACCAATTAAACAGTTAGGGGTTAGGTTAGGGTGTCATGGGTTAGTTTAGGGTGTTAGGTTAGGATGAGGGTTAGGCATTACTGTTTAAAAAAAACCCTCTTCGGAGCAAAAACTCGCCAAAACTTGTTAGATATTAGGTGTTAGGTTGTTAGGACTTAGGAAATAGGACATCCAGGGGTTAGGGTGTTTGATTTGTGATCAATCATTGTTAGTAGTTTTTATTGTGTCTTGATGGCTAGTGTAAATAAATGTATGTATTTTCCAGACATTTGCGAAATTCGAAAATGGCTGTAACACACCCTTGAAGTATCTTTCTCAGACATAGCTGACATATGCTTCGGGGGTAGTTTATGCTCACACGTTGGGTGTCTCATCCGCGCTCTAATTTTGCTCTCCTTTTGGCATTACAATCCGGCTGAGATTGGGGAAAGAGATGGCGGGTCAGGCAGGGTCAGGCATCCACTGCGGATCCGTTTCGGGCAAATTGGAACCGATGAGTAGCTTATCACAAGCCTCTCTCTCGCTTTGGAGGGCCGGTGACCTATGGCTGGCGGGGCGCCACTCGCGAAGCGAGCCTCCGAAGCACCCTGCCATCCCTCCGATCGAGGGTGCTTGTGTTAAGCTAGAATTGGAACCTCGGCTGGACATCGACTGGTCAAGGCGAGAAATTTGCCTGGTCTTTCTAAGACGCTTGTGCAATAGTTTGGTGGTCCCGAATACAAATGACCAGCCCAAAGTTTAGCCGAAAGACGCAGTTTTGGCTGTAGGAGGCTGGTCCGACGGGGGAGATGGCTGGTCAATGAACTGAATGTTTTGACTGGTGCGGGCCATTTTGTCAAGCCTATCGTAGCATCGTCCCTCGATGGGCTGAGTAAGGGCCGTCCCGAAGGGAATAAAACCAGCTACCTCCGGCAGTGTTTGGAGTATTCCCCATCATCACCTCTCAGTAGAACATTCAGACACTAATAACTCCCACTAATCACTCAATTCCTTCCAGAACTAAAACCAATCTACACTTATATCAATTTAAGCCTAATCCATCACTTCCAATCCATCAATCCAAGTTGCAAATATGCTTTTCCAAAAGAACTCGAGCAAAACAACTCACTCAGTCATCCAAGGTGTCCACCCGTCCCACAGGTCATCGTGAGTTATCGAGCATTAATCCCTTATGCCTTCAACAATACTGACGCAAATACGACGTTACACAGGTTTTGACACTCTTCTAGGAATTACTTACTTCGACATTGAAAAAGACGTCAAATGCCGCGAAGGAAAGACCACATTAGCTCACAAGGCCTCACATTCAATGGCTCCTCTACTGTCCGAATCATCTGCTCCTGCCACGGAGCGCCTTTTGGAGCTAATATCAGCTGTGGGCGTTCCCCCGATTGATTTGTCAGACGTGAGCATCCTTTGTATCTTGTTCACTCTTTGCCGTCAACCATGCTGACCATCATCATCTCCTCAGTGGTGCATCGTCGCATCACATGTCTCCTATTTACATTTTGGCGTTTTATCTCTCCTAATTATTTTTCGATGTAGCCCCCTGAATGTTATCTTCAGTCGATGTCTTTCATACTCCTACTTCCAAACTAATTCAAGTTTTCCACTTAATTGATTCTTAAACTGACCAAGCAAACCATCAAGCGTTGTATTTCATTTTACTACCTTCATCCTAATTTAATTTTTCCTACTATTTGCGCGTAACATAACGCGAATCTCTACAAATGACCAGGGACATCCTGTGGCAATCTCAAACTCGCACCAAAAACAATACAATTTTGGAGTTGAGAACCCAAATTTACAAGAAATCAAAACCCATGGGCAAGTGCCACGAAGGGCCTAAAAATTCAAAATAAATGATAAATTATTCATTCACCTGATTAGTTTCTTTCATTCAATGATTCACATTCCTGTGCCTCAGGTTAGCTCTGTTTTTCCTATCTTCTTAGATCAGCACTAAAATCTTTATTGTCCAAAAGGGAAGATAGAGATGAACAAACACTGCGGACTGATCTGGATTGATCAGGGGCAGGCTGCAGCGGAGCGATGGACATGACTCTGAGCCTTTTGAGGGGCTGAGAGCCACGGGGGTGCCCCGGGGGAAATCCAAATTTGCTCGTGCTAGTGCCCAATTTCACAGTAGAAGAACTAAAAAAGAAAGATGACTGGACTGTCAGTCGTCCTCTTCCTCCTCTTGACCATCACCATCACCAAAACCATCCAGGCTCAGTACAAACAACTCATCCTCAACCCAAACCAACAGGAACAATCTACCACATTCGACGGCCCTCCTTACCATACCTATCTTGGCTGGTCTAGCTGGAGCTTGCAAGCTTACCGAGGAGAGGTTTGTAGGCTTTTGCCTCCTCCGTCGTAGCTACTGCTTTCCTGATTTTTTCAAATAAACCAAAAAAAAACAGGGATATGGTTTCTATTGGCTGACCGAACGGAATGTTAAGGCGCAAGCTGACATACTTTATAAAGAGTTCTCTCCATTCGGGTAAGCCGTCTCTTTCCCCCCAAAAAAATATTTAGTACTATTTATTAACCAGGATAAATTCAATGTGCTCAGCTATGATCGAATCAACTTGGATTCTGGCTGGCAAGTTGAGTGATAACCTAATCCTGCTTAATTCCTGCCGCATTTTTGGTTCACAAAACAAGTCTCGAAAGTGCCATGCATACCTTTCTATAATGACCTATCTAGCTTTTTTCTTTCGAACTGACTTGATATTTTTGATGCTAAACAGGATGCTGACCTCGATCAATACGGTCGAACAGTCCTCAACAAAGCAACATTTCCCAATGGAATTCACCATTTACAGTCCTATCTAAGCCAGAGAAGTCTCAGATTGGGACTATATTATCTACCGGGGATCGATGCACGAGCTGTGGAGAATCAAGTGAGCTATCCTACTTTACGAAGAAAAAGACGACAGTCGGATGGGTTGACCGACCTGCTTATTTCGTTCATTTCTTAGTATCCGGTGATGAATACAGAATATACGGCCGATCAAATAATCCAATGCCCATTTACCCATCACCCCTCTGGCAGAAAACAACCTCAGAAATGTCATCGGCCAATGGCCAATGCTTTCAATTCTGGCTATCCCTTAAACTACAGTCATCCCGGAAGCCAAATGTATATCAACAGTGTAGTAGATGCGCTATACAGCTGGAACGTGAGCTTTGTCAAGCTGGATGCGCTCGTCCCGGGCTCGTCTTTCGACCCGGCGGACTACATCAAGTGCGACACACGAGCCGAATTGGCGGCCTGGCGGAAAGCGATTGATTCCCGATACGAGGAAGAGTGGCAATACGCGGCTCGGGAGCGGATTTGGCTAGTTGCCAGTTGGGCGATCCCGACGATCGAGGGCCCGTTAATGGACCGGAACGCTGACAGCTGGCGTGTCGAGCAAGATATTGAGGCCTACGGCCAACGCATGACTACCTTCGACCGCGTCATTCGCAACATCAAGACCGCTGCCCTCTGGACCTCTGTCGAAGAAAACCGCGCCTGGAGAGGTCTCATTGATCTTGACTCGCTCCTCGTCAGCGACATGACTTACGAGGAATCCAAAAGTACCGTCACTCTTTGGGCAATCCTCGTACGTCATCGAACCCACTCCATCCATCTCATCACCTATCCATCTAAAATCCCCGCCCAACTTCACACTTTTTCTCCATCCTAGGGTTCGCCATTTTATTTGGGAGATGACCTGACGAAGCTACCAGCTTCACGAAAGGCGCTGGTTCAGAACGTTGAGGTGCTTGAAGTGGCACGCTTGGCAAGTAGAAATCCAGCACGACTGGAACGATTCAACCGGACGGTACTCGAAGGAGCTAGTACAAGATGGCAAACTGGAGACCAAGTGAACATTGAAGACTGTGAGAGGCTGGTCGAGAAGCGACGGATGGTCGTCGGACTATCCCTCCATCAGAAAGTCAACCCGCTACTCGACCTTCGTCAATGTTTGAAAAATCAAATCAGTCACCGATTTTCTCGAGCTCTCCCTGCGCTCAACCAACTTGACCTATCCAGTTCAAGTGAATGGAGCCTTCAGGTTTGGGTCTTGAAACATCTTGATGGCGTCATCTTCGTGGCCATTGTCAATGCCGGTCACCAAATTCCATTTGACAGTTTGAGTTAACATCTTCCATGTTGATTTTTTTGTTGAAACACTTGTCTGATCAGATTTACACGTCCTCGTTCTATGAAAAACAGTACCGGTGGAAGCAGAAATCCTGCTAAGTGAACTGAAAAGTTTTCACCGCAGTCGAGCGCCGTCATCGGCTCCGAATAAGAACCACGAAGATCGATGGTATTCGGTACGAGATTTGTGGAAAAGAGAAACGATTGGCGCGGTCAGTTTTGATGGAAAGATCAAGTTGACTTTAGATGTTCACGCGACGGTCTTGTTCAAATTCACCCCCATCACCACTACTACTACCTCACATCCGTCTCATTCATCTACACTAGTCATACCCTAAAGCTATTATTACCTCTTCTCTCGATCATCAGCAGCAGCGTACTATCATCATCAATCCCGTTTTGGTTATTTTTATTTTTTGGTTCCTTCTTGAGAGTCGTTTTGCGTTTTCAATTCTGCATTCTCCTCTCTCTACCTTCTGTCCTGTCTCTCTCTCATTCCATCCATCATCAGCACAAATCAGCTTTTGTACTAGGCGATAAAACTAATCACTCAGATTTGGTGTATGTCAATAAATATGTATTGTGTTTTTAAGAAATGTTGGGCACTTTGAAAATTATGTATGTTAAGGTGTTCCTAAAAATAAAACAAAACACTTTGAAGCACTCTCAGGGTGTCATGTAAACCTCCTTGTCTCCTTTTTACACATTTGTGCACAATCAAGAAACAGTTGTTCAGGGGGCTGGATTCCTCTCCCTGTCGCTATTCCATTATTAGTGTATAACATAAATACAATTACATCCAAGCTCACACAACCCACCTTCATCTCATTCACAATAGTAAATATGTAGCAAGTCAAAGAATACAAATATTTCGTTCATCTTGTGATACACCATCATTGTCCAATGATGATAATCAACAAAGAATGATAATCAACAAAGAATTGGTGATTGGCCTAAGAATGAATCTTGAGCTCTCTGTCCAGTTGATTGCACCACACTCATTTCTCTTGACTGTCTGCGGTTAGGCATAATTTATCCAACCCGATCAACATACCCAATCTCTCTCCTCCACAATTGCCAAGTCGACTATTTCTCCGAATCCACAAATGTTCCTTCCTCTTATCATGTTATATGTACATAGTATCACCTCGCATTGTTGTATATCTTTATTTTGTTTCGTGATGAATTTCTACATTCTTGTATCATGGTAGTTTAACCTTGGCGTAGATTTTGATGAATACACCCCGATTTCACAACTTTGATTTTTACAGAAGATTGTGTTGTCTTCGTGCGTTGTGGTACATATTTACTTTACGAAATAATGTCAATACATATTATCGGCAATTCAACCAAATGCCTTTTGCAAACAATGCTAGTTACTCCGAGTCCTGACCAGACGGGGTTTTTGTGAGGGCCTCATACGAGCGACCGGGCACCTCACCCACGAGACTGGGTCTTTCCTTACCCTCCGCTTCAGAAGACTACCACCGGTAGTGAACGAAGACTTATCCTGGACATATTTAATGAACAAATGCCATTTGCGACAAGCATTGCATCGACCGCATTCCGGCCTGACCTGGGCGTGACAGTCATTAGCAGGAGCTTACATGGCCCTGATTGCGTTAATAACCAGTGCTCTGGAACGGGACCGCTAGGAATAGCTGGCTCTCGAACGGTCCCTTGCAGCCAGCGCGATACAGCCAGTCTATGTCGAAGCTCACTGCAAGCATACCTCATCCATCATTAGTAGCAGAGGGAGTGCATGCTCCTTTCTATAAATAATCCACTCACCAGCGCAATTGTCAATACAACTTCATTCCCTCACACTTTCATAATCATTCAAACTCCCATCTGTCCCTAGTCCGAGATACTTGATCTGTTATTTATTATATCACTTCCTCCCAACCACTACTACATAAATCAAACAAGATGCGTCTTGCCTACGTTGTTGCTGGATTGATCGCCTTTGGTGGTAAGTCAAGGATCATGACCAGTTCTTTTACATACATCTCACTCACCTCTTCCCCTTTTCTGTCGATTCCATTAGTGAGTGCCGCAGACGCCCGTGTGGTCACGCCCAACGGCCGACCAGCTTTGGCATCCTCTGTTATGTCCAAGAGAGCTCCCGGACAGATGAACTCGACCAATGACGATGTGATCCCATCTCAACAGGACAAAATGGAGGGAAATCACGACTCTAAGAGAGGCGGTTCTGATGGCGAAGGACGTGTGCATGCTTTTGCCATTCCTATGATGTCCAAGAGAGCACCTGAGGGGAAGAACTCTACAGATGAGGATGTGCTTCCATCTGACCAGGACAAAACCGGAGCCAATCACGACCCCAAGAAGGCCGGTTCCGATGGCGATGGACGTGTACATGCTTTTGCCACTCGTCCCTCACAAAAACATTTGGGCTCCGCTGCCAAGAGGGCCACCATCAATGCAACTCTCTCAACGCCGTCTACCGAAGATCAATATACGATTATCCCGGTGCACACCGAAGGATCGGAGACTGATGAGCCTGAATTTTCAATCCTACCAGTTGGCCATATCGTATCCTCAGCTGGTGGAGATGTTCAACCCTCCTCTACCGAGCCAGACACAGACGCACCTCAGCCTGCCGTCGCTCTCCTTCGAGCAATCGAGAAGTTCCGTGAAGAAGTCGCCCATGAGAATGCTAACTCCCCACTCAAAACTTCCTCCCCATTAGAATCCGCTCATGTGCCTGCTCCATTAACCAGTAAAAACCTCCCAACAACTCCTGTCAGCGGAAACCCAAGTGTTCCTGCAGCCATTTCATCTGCTCCAGAATTGGTAGCCAAAGACCCAACAACCTTGATCAATCGAGTCTTTGCTAACTTCCCTTCAGTTCAACCTCCTGTTTCCGCCGGAAACTCGCCTGCTCGTCTCCCTGCTGACTCCACCACCTTCCCTGTCGTTGGCACTCCTGTCAAGATCTCTTCACTTCCAGTCGACCCTTCAACCTTGAACAATCGAGTGGCTTCAAATTCGCCGCCAGCACTTCCTTTGACTGGTGCAAGCCCAGGTGCCCCTCTAGGTACCCCGTCTCTTCCGGTGCCGTCGACTCTACCTTTGCCAGTCGGAAACACAGGTGCCCCTGTCAACGCCTCCTCATTTCCAGTCGAGCCTTCAACCTTGACTAATCGAGTGGCTTCAAACTTGCCGCCAGCACTTCCATCGACTGACGGAAGCCCCCCTGCTCCTCTGGCCCCCCCGGCTCTTCCAGTGCCTTCGGCTGTGCCTGTTCCTTCGGCTCTTTTGCCGGCCGGAACCACCAGTCCTCCCGCCAATGCCAATTCCCTGCCTGTCGATCCTGCAACCTTGATCAATCGGGTGGCCTCAGCCTCGACCGATGCAAGCTCCGGTGCTTCCTCGACTCCCATTCAACCAGTCGTCAACGCTAATGCCGGCGCCACTTTGAGCCCATCGGTGTCGGTAGATCCCTCGACAATGGCCGTTCCCGCCCCCTCTAGCCCGCCAGCAGTACAGCCAGCAGGCGACGCAACTCCTGCCGCGCCTCTTCCCGCACCAGTCACGCCTAGCGCAGATGACACTACCTTTCCAACTGCTCAACCGGTTGCCGACGGGACTTCCCGGGCGGTTTCCGACGCGCCAGGGTCTGCACCAGATCCGAGTGCAGTCATCCCACCCCAAGTCGCCCAACAGCCGATGACCGTCCCCGCAGTCCCGAGCCTTCCCGTTGCACAACCAGCAGCTCCTGTAGCCGCACCTGCGGTCCCTACTCCTCTGCTTGAAGACCCCCGAACTCCGCCCACTGTACCCACGGCGGCTGTCGACCCCACTGTCCCAGCAGCTGCACCCACTCCTGCAACCCTCTCGCCTATTGGCTCACCAACCGCGTAAAGAATCATTCGCAACACATTCGGCTTTTCGATCCTTTCACTTCATCTTCTCGTCCCTGATTTTGCCTGTCTCATTTTTTATTTATTTCTCCTAATGCCATTGTTCTTTTGTTACTTTGAATTTTGTGGATTGTTGTATTGTCTTTGGTCCTCGTGTACTGTTCTGTCATCCTACATTAATAACAAGCAACAATCATTTTGTGCTATTTCCCAACCTGAATGTGTGAATTCTCTTAATGGCAATCCCTTTCCTGGTTTTGTGCGTATGTCTCAAATTTAATCCTTAGGGATCAAGTAATGTTTTTGTCGCCCTAATACAAAAATCACCACTTATCATGCTCATTGCAATTAAGATCTACATTTCATCAACAATCAGCAAATGTAATTATGTTAGTTGGGGATAAGATTTGTACCATAGATGCAGGCCACAAAAAAAAATTCTCCTGGTGAATTTGGGCTTCCCGCGAGGATCTCAAGTCTAGGATTTGGGACGAGTCTCTCGGTAGGGCTGTAGAGACTGATGAGCCACTTTAGCGACGGTGGTGATGAGGGCAGCTATTTCCTTCGTGCTGAGAGCCGCAGCGAGTGTCGAAATCGGCACTAGTGACGTGACCACATGTTTTGCATTTTGCATACCATCCTGATTCGGTTGTATTGCAGTCGTGGTAAGATCCTCCGCTGCATGTTACGACTGTGGGGCACTTTCGTGTGGTTGCGACTAGTTCCATATTGTCGTGACGGTCCGAAAATTTCACAGGCAGGGATTGACGACATCTGTTGCAGAGTTGGGATGCGCTGAGCGATGCGCGGGCAACGTCGGTCAGACACGCCAAGCCAAGTGCCAGGACGGGAGCGATCAGGTGAAGAGTCTTCATCGCGACTTGAAGGGTCGAACCCGTCAGTCTAGGGCTCGGTATGCGCGAATCGCACTGCCACAGGGAACCGAAGAGGGGAGCTTTACCAAGTGAACCAACGAGGCAGGCGTAGCTCATCCTCCATAGTCAACCTTAAGCATCTATGTACGCACTAATAATTTTTCAAGCCCAGTGAAACAGATTTTAACATTGAGAATTGGAGAATTGTGACTAAAATATTTCTGAAAACTGAAAATATTATATGACAAAATTGACTCTGGTAAGGGAAGTATGTGACAAGATTGAAGTACCTAAAAGCAGTAACACAATTGCTATTCTACTGAGAAATGAGAATGAGATACAACATAAGAAAGAGACAAGTTCTACAGAAGTTCTGGCTGATTACAGCTTGTTCTGGGTACTAGATTCACAAGCTGTTCTGATAGACCTCAGCTTCTTCTCCTGCAGCTGATACAGATTACTCCTAACTTAACTAAGTCCCCTCAGGGCCCTCTCCAGAGGGGACTTATTGTCTTTTGAATAAACCATGGACTCAATTTCGCAAATTTTGTGAAATTTAGAGTCTGACTTTTAGTTTTGGACATCAAAAGCTGATGATGTCATCCCCAGTTATAATCACGGTGATACAAAGATCACTACACGATCATACTCACATATGGTTAACAGCCCAAGGTCTGTTCAGTAATCTTCCTACAAACTCACAGCGCTCTGATCCAAGTTTCAGATGTCTCAATTCAGTTACAATCTTCTTGGAAGGGACGAACCACAGCCGAGAGCTTTTGCATCCATGGCATGGGCCCAGCACCAGCCAAAATGCCTGTGAGTACATTCATTTTTACCATTTGGAGACAAACAAACTCAAATGAGTTTGTTTCTTTTCATGCAGCCACAGATGGTGCATTGCCAAACGTTGTTTAAGCTTTATTACCCCAAACAGGGGAAACCTGGGTGGGACATGCTGAAATCTAGAAAACCGTTCAAGGTTGACTTTCAGGCTGGATCATTAAGCCTCAGCGATCTTCAAAACCTTGTTGCTAACAAGTGCAACAATCAAGTCGACAATGCCGGAGGACTGATTCTAAATGCTGTTGCCTCAGGTTCCCCCCACATCGACTGGAGGGTATCATTAGCCCTCAAGGCTGCACCAGAATTCAAGAAAACAGCCAACTATACTGTAAACAACAAGTCCAATTATTCCCACTGGATTCAGACTATTACCAAGCATGGCAAGGACCACACTATGGCTGGACTTGAAGTCCTCATGTAGAACCCTGCCGATTTAGCCAAGGTGGCTATCAACCTCAAAACTCACGTCTTGACTCAGACGGCCGCACAGAACGCTGGGGTTTTGTCTTTGACGGGGGATCAACGTAGCATGGCCGACTTCAATCCAATCAATGTCTGGATGGAGAAGATCTACACGATCCACCAACCCAATCACTTGTATGAGCAGCTCTTGCCGGTGTTTATTGATCCCACCAATCCAAGTCGCTTCATCCCGTTGACCACCAACGAGGTCCAAATTTGGGTGCGGGCCCTTGTGAGTACCTTCTAGTAATAACAACATGCTCACTGTTGTGATTGAAGATGAAACCCACTGATGGGGTTAGTTTATACTCGCCCCCACCAGACTTCGTTTTTGCCAAATTGTCGACGTCCAAGAAGAGAAAGATCGATGGGGCCTTCAAAGAGAACGAACCTCCCGCTTTCAAAAACCAATTTCCCATTGAAGATGAATCTGACAGTTCCTCTGTGGTTGCACCCGACAAAAATCTCACCTTTATCAAGGTGAAGGAGAGTAAAAAAGAGGAGGTCCTCAGGATCCTCGACAATAACAACGTCACCAATCCAAGGTTTTTTTGATCGGAGAACATCACCCAAGATGAAATGAGTAGCTGGGGCTTATCTTCTGGAATTGTTGCTCAATTGAGGGACAATCCAAGTTTATTAAAGACAGCCAATTGCAGAAATTTTGATCATGGGTTCCCCTTGCACTCAATCCAACATAATTCACCCTCACCACCCAGCCTATCCAACCCCCGTCGAAGCTTCCTACCCATCCCTGTCTAGCGGGGTTAAAAAGTAGCAAGCAGATGACCCCCAGTGCACCGTGAGGCAATTTATGCAAAGGGGGGCCACCGAGTTGACCCTCAAACTGCGCATATGCAACAGCGGAAGGTGACCAGCCCGACTTTCAGCTGCACAGAAGCTTAACATTGAACTGGTGACAACCACACACCACACATTCCCCCCTCAAGAGTCCGACCACTTTCGACACCTTCCAACCTTGTACCGCTTGTGCCAAGCTCAATCCAATTGGTACGTTTCCACCCCTTAAACTCTCAACGCTCACCTTGTTGCCCTCCCAAAACAGTATCACAAGCACAATGCTATCCCAATGGTCCCCCCACACCCCAAAAGTCACCTCACCAACATCCAATTATTGAACACACCAAGTGCCCTGCATGCCTCATTGTGACAAACCACTACAACACCTTGCCAGTCCTTACCTGATCACCTTAACTTCGATGCCCCCTTTGATTATTGTCACACTCATCACACTCATACAAGCCAATGGGACCTTGAAGAAGGATCTTCATAAATATATTGAGGTCGCCAGTGGCCAGTGTCGACGCCTTTCAAGGCCGAGAAAAGGATTACATCATCCTCAGTTGCGTTCAAAGTAACAATCACCAAGGAATTGGTTTCCTCAATGACCCCAGGCGGCTCAACATTGCACTCACGAGAGCCAACCCCAAAGTGTTAAGCAAGGTATGCACATAATCCATCATCATATCTGAGAAGGAAGAAAGGTGTATCTGAGTGACTTCCCTCTTGATTCTTTATTGGGTGGTATCTGTAGCATGCGCTTTGACATTTCCTTCTCACCGCTTACAAGTAAAAGTCTTGCTTGGTCAAAGGCCCATTGAATAAACTCCAATCCAGCTTGGCCCAGCTTTCCAAACCTAGGAAACCGCTCGATTGGGCTGATCTTCCTGTCAATTGTTTTGAGCCTAACCCGTGCAAACCTCCAAATCTCAATTATGGCAGGAATGGTAAATTTAATTGATGAATGCTTCTTACTTAGCGCGGAGTACAAAGCTTATGAAAATGTTTTTGTTTGGTCATGCCAGTACCCCCAGTTGATTCAATGAATCTTTTTATAAGAGCGTTGACTCATTCTCAATCCCATCTGATGCTCAATCTGTTTGATCCCAAGCAACTTATGCCTCTGGATTACCGCCCTTCAGTCTTCCAATATCTCGGAGTATGGGCTATCCCAGTGGAAGCAAGCAAGCTGGAGGGAGTATGGGAATCGTGAGGGTGGGGGGAAGCAGTTACGCCTCGTCAATAATCTCGCAAGATTTGAGGAGCATGAGAGGCGGCAATGACACCAGCTCAGTGGTTGACAGTATGGCCAACAGTGTGACTGCTTATTCTCAAGTAGACCGACTGTTGACGGGATGCAGTCGGAACAACTGCACTGGCATGGACTATTGCGTTCCTGGTGGAACCAGACCAGTTGGTGTGGGTGGGATCAAGAACTATTGACTCATCGAGGGGATGACAATGATGCGCGGAGCTTGATATCGATGCAGAGTAGCTCTATCACCAACTTTTGATTCTTTCTGGAGATCCTCCCCCCAACAATTTTCCTTTTTTCCCCAGGGGCACTCACACTCATCTCTCCTCTCCTCTCGACTTTGTGGTTGTCTTGTTCAGACAACCAACCGTCCGGTGGTCCTCATTCCCACAAAAAATTACCAAGAGCTTGGTGGAACTCCAGAAGCCAACGTGGATTGACTGCGCTCTGTCCCTTCCGATCTTCCTCCATTCAGATCTCCGGGACCGACCTCTCTCCACTTTCTTCTTCTCATACTACTCCGTGGCTCCCTGAGGCTACCAGCCAGCCTCACAATCACAACACCCATCACACCAAAACTCTCTCTCTTCTCATGCTTTTGGCGCAGCGACACAATGAACTTGAATGTGTGATCACTTTCTTTATTACATCACCCTTCTCTTCTATGTTCTAATGTTTTCATGCATGTTTATTAATTATTTTTCCTTCTTATTTGTAATGTAATTGTAACCCCACATCCCATGACCCAAAGAGTTGTGGATACAAAACCAGACTAAATCATATTTTTGAGACAGTGATTATTGTGAGTCATTGATTTACATGCTTGACAAAAGCTGAAATTTCTTGTGCATACATTGAGAGTAATAATTCTACAAAATTAGTTCAGGCTAAATCACATGATTGACAGGACCAAGTCCTGAATCCAGAGACAGCTGAAATTACTTGTGCATACATCATGGATAATAATTTTACAAAATTAGTTCGGGCTTTACATGATTGATGGAGCCAAGTCCTGAGTCCAGAAAAAGCTGAAATTCTTGAGCGTATATCATGGATAATAATTTCACAAGATTAGTTTATTAGTCAGCACTATAACCCTGAATCAACACTTCCTCCTCTTGGTTCGTCCCAATTTCCTCAACGTTTCCATGATCATGACCTCTTCCAGAACTCCAAACCACCATGACAAGCAAGCTTTAGGGTTCCAGGTATAATAAAACTGGTCAATTGTGCGGCAAGTACGCATTTGATAGGGACTCCGTCAATACACAAAACATAAACATAAGGGGTCTGGGTCTGCTCGGCAATGCATCAACTTTAGCTGACATGGAAAACATTTTGATACATGGTACTGTGGATCGTGACTACATTGGGGATATCAAATGGGTCTTTGGCACTGCCGAAGATAACAAGTCATCATGCCTTGACGTTAACGTTCTGGAAATCCAAATGATGATTACTGGAGTCTGGTGTTGGCAAAATCACCAATCTGGGTGAGCTTTGGAGTCATGACAGCACTAGAATTGTTCAACAAGAAGTTGACGTCTACCATATTGTGAAAGTGAGCAGCAACCTAATAAAAATCCGTATGGTTCTGACGCAATGGCTTCAGAATGAAACAGTTTGACATCAAGTAAAATTGGTATTAATCAAGAATCATACAACTAGGAACATTATGGAAAACTGAGGGATAGGTCAGAAAATTGAATATTGCAGATACTTCATTGGCACTGGATTTCCAGACCATAAAATTTATGTCCAGGTAAGTTTGGTATGACTGATCAGATTAACATGACATCTGACAAATTGTTGTTGTTACTAACAGGTTTCATAACACACTAAAAATAAATTAGGTATTACGCGACAACCAATATGGAATTGTCATAGTGTTAAGCTGGGAAGGCTTCAACCCAAGCAAAGGGTGAGAGGGTGATGAGTCATGGAAGACTTCAAAGGAATAAAATTTAGGTATATGCACAAACCACTGTACTAAATGACATGATTCCAACTGTTGTAATCATGTCATTTGGTACAGTGGTTCCTGAGTTGTGGTTGTGTACACATAATTTGTAGAGGATTTGACACACGACCCATGGTTTTTGAAGGTGCGACCCACCCCCTTGGTTGGCAGGTCGCGCCTCCAAAAATCCGGTCGGAGTTGGGGGGTTGCCGGTCAAATTATTGAACATTTGACCCTTATGGGTCGTACCTTCAATTCCTCACCAGAAATGAGGGTTGTGGGTACAAAACCCGCCCCCCAAACTCAGGGGTGGGTCAAAGGTGCAAAAACCCCATCAAAAACAGGGGTTGAACCTCCAAAACCCCCTGCCTGACCAAAAATTAAAATAAAATCAACACTATCAAAGTCTAGTAAATCCTTAATTTCACAAAATCAAGATCACAGGTTTCTTGTCAGAATTCTGGCTTCACCTTCCACTCACATCTTTCCTGTATGGCCAAGTGGCCTGTCTTACCAAGTGGTCATCCTGTTTCCTGTATGGCCAAGTGGCCTGTTCCTGTCCTGTCTGACCATGTGGTCATCCCCTGTCCTGTCAAAAGCTACCAGTAGCGGGTAGCGTAGTGCAGCATAGCAATAATTTCTAACAGCTAGCAGCTTTTGCCGCAGATGTTAGCGGTTCAAGCGCTATCGCTACGCGCTGGTGCCCCTAAAAGGGTGTTGCCACACTGCACTACAGCCCTTTTTAGCAGTAAAAACCTGCTACAAAGGGCTGTAACGCAGCGTCACGGCCCCTAGGACCACTAACAAAGCGCTGGCAGCAAAAAAAAAGCGCCGCTACGCTACACTATTTTTGGCAAATAGTGTAGTGTAGCGTAGCAGCCTAGATCTGTGTCAAGTCCTGTCTCGGTCATTTCCCCCCATCACCAATGCTCCTCCCTTAAATAGTGCTACCCTAGCTAGTAATATGACTCATTGAGTCTGAGCACTTTCTTCCCAAATCCACCCTTAATAGCTCCTTGGTCCTGTTCTCTTGCTCACAAGAACAGCCCCATACCCATCACATCATCTCATTGAGCTGAAATCCTGACACTCTTGTCTGACAGCTATGTCTGACAACTGCTTGGACAGGTCGGTCTGGCCGGTCTGAGCAATTAGTTCATGCAGTAGGGAGCAATTAGTTCACCAGTGGGGAGCAATTATTTCACCAGCGGAAGGCAATTAGTTCACCAGTGGGGAGCAATCAGTTCACCAGTGGGAAGAAATTAGCTCACACAGTGGGGTTCTGAGCTTGTTGCTTTAGTTCACGCAGTGAGGTTCTGAGGTTGTTGCTGCGGGTCTTGTGTCACTCATGTTTACTTGTAACTAAGTTTGAACTCAAGTTGCTTTCTGTGAAAGCTTGTTGGTCTGTTGGAGCTGAACCAATTTCTTACAGTGACAATGAATACATCAAGATGGAGTATTCATGATGATTAGGGTTAGTTTAGGCAACTACCACGGGCTCCAACTTAGTGTATCTAGATTAGGTTCCATTCTCTCAATACTTTGGATGTCAGACTTGGAGACAATACTCATTGCTCAAAAGGCTTCCATGAGATTGCTTCCATGAATTGATTTATCTTTGTATAAATAAGAATTAATCTGTTGAAAGATTATCTCTTATTTTTTGTACTATTGATTGATTAAAAATATATATTTCTCTAATTTCTTTAGTTCTCATCTTTTAGGCCTTGTTGTGTCTTCTTTTATCTTTGTAATGTGATGAGTGATGTTGAAATTGATTGAAGTTCAACCAATTAAGCTTGAATATTGCATATATTCAATCTTGAATCAAATTCATCTCACATTGGTCAGAAACTGTTTTGTCTGTACAGGAAAATTCTCAATGGCCTGTTACAGCCCCTGTTACCCCTCCACATGATCCTCACTTTGAAATTGAACCACAAAAAACTATCCTCCTCAACTCCATCCATCTTTGGCGCTTGAACACCTCAAAAGGTAGATATCTGGCCTATACTCCTCACTTTAAAAGTGTTTGGTCTACTCCACAGTAAGTTTCTTTTGCTTGGATACTTTTTTACTCAACTTTACTGGTCTTGAGCTTTCATGATCTTTTGATCATCAACTCTTATTACTTTTATCTTCACTCCAATTGCCCTACTATCCTCTCTGGTTTTAGGTTGTTTTAATCCAATAAGACCCGTTCACACCAAGAACTTTGGTGTGCATGGTGATGCACACCTTTTTTTTGGTGTGCATGGCCTTACACACCAACATCTTTGGTGTGCATGGCCACACACACCAAAGTTGATTTTTCTTTGGAGTGCTCAATCCTGCACTCCAAAACTTATTGTGTGCACAGCCATGCACACCAAGTCATAATCTGAGCCCTCCCGTTTTGGAGTGAAATATGATTCACTTCAAAAAAGGAGTGATCAGATTGTGACTTGGTGTGCATGGCCATGCACACCAAAAGTTTTGGAATTTAGGCTAATCTAGCACTCCAAAGAAAAATCAACTTTGGTGTGTACGGCCATGCACACCAAAAGTTTTGGAGTGCAGGCTAATTTAGCACTCCAAAGAAAAATCAACTTGGGTGTGTATGTACAGCTGTGCACACCAAGAATTTTGGTTTGCAAGGCCATGCACACCAAAAAAGGTGTGCATAAAAGCTGTCCCTTGATTTTACTCTGTTCTTACTCTGGTTTTACTCAAACTTTAATCAAACCTGAATTTGGGTGCACAGTGACTGTGCATGATGCACAGTGACTGTGCATTATGCACAGTGACTCTGCATGATGCACAGTGACTGTGCATTATGCACAGTGACTGTGCATTATGCACAGTGACTGTGCATTATGCACAGTGACTGTGCATTATGCACAGTGACTCTGCATGATGCACAGTGACTGTGCATTATGCACAATGACTGTGCATGTGACTGTGCATCTCAATTAAAGTTTGAGTAAAGTTTGAATAAGAGTTGAGCAAAATCAGAGTAAGCTGCATGTCAACTGCTGGCAGTTGAAGCAGTTTTTTTTGCAGTGCCATGTAATCAATCTAGCTGCAAAGGTGGGAATATCCTCTCTTGGCCCAATCAGCCATCACCAGGAAGGCAAAGAGATCTCCATGGCCACCATGGATCACAATTTTGTTAGCAGGATGAACATAAACTCTCTGGTCTCAACTCCTGATGGGACCAACATCAATGCGCAGGACATCAGCAAGCCAATGCACAGCTTATGTACCTGGGTACATTGTGGTATTTGTTTGGGTAAAAATTGAAAGTTTTTTCTGTTACACATATAACCAGTTATTTTCACTCAATTACCACTCAAGGACTGGATCCAGCACTCAAACTCAACCCTAGTCACCACTTACAGATCACACATAGCTCAACTGGATCAGATGTTAAGGTCAACCAACATATCCCACTTGGACAACTTCAGTAACCACTCTACCTTCATTACATAATATACACAGCTTTATTTCTATTTCCCCCTTATTTTTTTCTGAAACCACTATGTACTGCATTCTGTGCAAGCATAGCCTGATGGCAGTGCATGCTGCACAAACATGGGCTGATGGCTATGCAAGCTGTGAAGGTATGGGCTCATAGCTGTGTACCCTGTTGTATCTCTCTTGTAGCTAAAATCCCTCACATTTGTCTATATAAGGAGGCTGTCCTCCTTCTTTTTAACCTTCCTCACCAGATCTGCTTACCAGATTTTTTTGTATACACCTTACTCATAAGCTCTTAATTTATCATCAGAACTCTTATAGTCATTATCCCCTATGACACTATATTGCTGGTCACTCCTCATTATTATTAGTCACTCAATATTGAGGTTTACAAATATATCTTACCCTTACATACTTTATAAATACCCTTGTATCAGAAACAACAACCCTTCTTTATCTTATAACACCCCTTGGTTCAAGCCCTGGTTGTGTCATAATACTTACAGGTTCCTTACCCAAATGGACTATCCTCCCATTTCAATGATTTAACCCTTCTAATATTTTCATAACCCCTCTTCAAGAGGACCTCAGTTCAATCCCTGGTAGAAGTGCTTGCTTCCACAACTAAGGCATCATCCCGGGGTTTGGGACGGGGTTTGAGGGTCACCCCAAGGAACGAACCCCAAGCCAATCAGGGTTAGCCCTGAAACCCCGGGGTTTTGAAGGGCAAAAAAAATCATCAAAATATTAATATTACAGCTGAAAAATGAAGAGAAAAAACCCTGACCCTCCTAATTCCATCACTCCAGCTCCTAATCAGAACCAGGGAGTCATTGATATATCTGAAATTGATGAAACCCAAAATAATCAATCTTCAAATAAATGGATCTGGGTTTGGAATTACCTGAAACCAAAGGATAAACAAACCAATGTCAACAACTCCAAGCAAACATCCAGTACTTGTGAAACTAAAGCAAAAAGCATTTTTGATGCAGCATTATATCAACGGTGGGCCCGCTACACTACCCGTAGCGGTAGCATAGCACTGCGCTGTGTGATTTCGCGAACAGCTAACTAGTTTTTTGTTGGCTGTTAGCAAAGATTGAGCTAACACTAAGTGTCCCAGCCCCAAAAAAGGGTGTGTGTTACAGCGGATTTTAGCGTAAAAACACGCCAATAACCACTGTGACGCGGCGTAGCGAAAAAAGCCACTAACGCTACAGCATTTTCAGGCTAAAAAACGGACGCTACACGTCACTTTTTTCCAAAAAAGTGCAGCGGCCCAGTGCTGATTGTATCAAGCAGCTCCTGACAAAGGAATTCAGATTGAAATCAATCAATATTGAAACCAAATGTGTCAAAGTCTTACTTTATTGGGGGACTCGACAGAAGACAATTCCAAAGCTAGCTCTTATGGCACGTCGATATCTCTCAATTCCGGTAACCAGTGCTTCATCTGAACGGGTATTTTCTAAAGGTTGTTGCATTGTCTCATGGCAGCAATCTGCTCTCAAACCTAAAAAAATCAAGAGAAGTTATTATGCTTGAAAGATTGGTTTCAAGCCTTTGATGGTCCTTTTTAATCTTTCAAACCTAACTCTTTTCTCTTGTTTTTTTTTTTTTTCATTTTTAATAAAATAAAATACTACAAAAGATGAATACAAGGCTAGATAGATATATAAAAGCAACAAAGAATCAAGCAATCATATCCTTTGTCACTCTTTGATACCACCCCTCAATTCCCCGGGGATTTGGGGTTTTCCAAGCCCTCATTCCAAACCCTGAACCCCACTGTTGCAAGAAGCATCATGAACCTCCTGGAACCACTGAGTGAGGCAAAGGAATTACTTTGCGCTTCAAAGTATCCGACATTAAACAATGCACTACCTGTCTACATTGTTTTGATTCAACATCTCCAAACAGTCCGCTGAGGTCTTCACAGCCAAGCCCAGCTGATTCAACCCACTAACCTGATGATCAAGAAGATCAACACCTATCTCAAAGAAGCCCACCTACATTTGTGCCATGATCCTTGACCCAAAATTCAAAACCACCTTTTGGAAGAACCATCAGGACTTCCTAGTGGAGCACTACAGTACAAGATTTTGGTTTATGAAATCATCAAGTCTTTGAAGATGCTGATTAAACAAATTCTGTGTTGTTAAGATTAAAAACCAGACTGAAAGAAAAATAGAAGACAAGTCAGAAAAAAGATTTGAACAAGAGAGATAAAAAATAGATAAGAAATATGAAAAATAATTTACCACAAGGAATTACAATGAGTGAGATGCTAGAGTTTGAGAAGACAATAGGATGGAGTCACAGGAAAGAAGCTAAAAGAAAACAAGAGATGAACAATTAGTGACAGAACTTGAGATAGAAATAAGATCGGGTTCTTTTCTCACCAAATAGAAAGATTTGAGAATGTGAGGTGAAGAGTTTTTAGAGATAGATGAGGTCAATGAATAGAAATGAATGGATAAGAGGTGGAAGTTTTTATAAGAGAAGAAGGTGATCAGAAGTGTGTTGAGGTCTGAAAGGACAGGAGAAGATGTTAGATGATTGGATGAGGGAAGAGACGAGTGTCGATGAGAGAAGTGTGATGAGAGCTTGGAAAGGTTTTTTGATGAGAGAATGGGATGAAGATTGATTGATAGTAAATGATGAAGTTGGATTGGATTGAGATAGTGATTAGATGTGGAAAGGATGAGGATTATTTATGGTGAGTGGATGTTAGAGAAGGGACAAGTGAGCATGATTGATGAGCGAGAGAGGAGCAATGATTTGATTGGGGTTGGATTGAGAGATCAATGAAAAGGAAGGAGCAATGAGGAGAGAGTGAAAGCGATGGAGAGGAAAGAGCAATGACGGATGGAGAGAAAAGAGCAATGACAGAAGCGATGGCGGAAATGAGAATGTGGGAGAGTGTGGTGATACGAGTCAAAGAAGATGAACGAGTTGAAAAGAGTTGAGTGTGTATGAAAGGAGTGATAAGAGGTGAAATTTCAACACTGATTCTTCCTACAAAAAGACCTGTAAGCCGAACAATAAAAAAAGGGATCAAGCTCAAAACAAATCATCCAATTGTGCGCATCCTCCAGGGAAAAGCTTTTTTGCTTCAGCCTTGTATCAAGCGGCTCCCGAGAGCAAAGGAATCTGAGCCAAAATTAATCAATACTTAAAGGAGGACATCAAAATGGAAGGGGTCACTGTACTCCCTTATTGGGCTACTTGACAGAAAAAGCTCCCCAACTTCACTTTCATGGATCATCAATACCTCTGAATTGAGGCCACCAGTGCTTTATTGGAGCATGTGTTTTCCAAAGGACGTCAGATTGTCTCATGGAAACGATCTGCACTCAATCCAAGGACCATTGAGCAGATACTCTGCTTAAAAGACTAGTTCCAGGCGTTCAAGGCCCCATTATATTTTGTTTTTATTTTTATTTTCATTTTTGAAATTAAATTGTCAGCCTGCTACTACTCAGAGACAAACTGACGTAAGCACACTACATATAAATAAATAAAAATAAAAATAAAAAAACTATGTAATAATGAAATAGACATTATTGCATAGGCTAAAAATAGAGATATTTTTACAAGTACATATGTAGGATAGAGACATTGTTACATGTACAGGTGTGTACCAAACATAGTTTAGAGCTATTATTACTATTACATACACGCAACGACCCTAAAAAATACAACCATTATTTTACCACTTTGACAAAAATGAATACTTGGAACCATAAAAATAGGGTCTTAGATGATTGACTCTCAGGAATTGGAGTTCTGACTCCCAAAGGACCCAAATTTGATCTGGGTGAATTTTGGGAGTTAGAAGTTGAATTGCACTATCCAATTTGGGAGTCAGAAATCAAATTTTACAGAAAATGGCAAAAATCAACAAAAATTCATAACTTCCACAATGGGTGCCCCATGCCCACAAAACCTTTACAGTGGGCAGATTGACCTCTTCAAAGAACATGGTGAGCTGCATGCACTGCAAAAACTATCTTGTTGGACATGCCAGTCCGACAAGTGCCCGGACTGAAAATGTCCGACAAGTTTGGTGGCCCAGTGGTGGGGCACTGCTAGACTCATCGGACGAAGTCAGTCCGCTTACTTGTTGGACTGACTTGTCTGATGAATTAGTCCATCCAGTGATGGTGGTAGCTCACACCAGGAAAGGGGTTTTGGCGTATTTCCTACATTGGAAAGCTGCCAAGACATTGGAACACAGTTAATAGTGTCTCCGGCACAGTTAACAGTGTCTCCACCACAGTTAATAATGCCTCTGGCAAAGCTAACAGTGTCTCAGGCACAGTTATTAGTGCCTCTGGCACAGTTAACAGTGTCTCTGACACAGTTAACAGTGTCTCTGACACAGTTAACAGTGTCTCTGACACAGTTAACAGTGTCTCTGACACAGTTAACAGTGTCTCTGACACAGTTAACAGTGTCTCTGACACAGTTAACAGTGTCTCTGACACAGTTAACAGTGTCTCTGACACAGTTAACAGTGTCTCTGACACAGTTAACAGTGTCTCTGACACAGTTAGCAGTGTCTCTGACACAGTTAGCAGTGTCTCTGAAACAGTTAACAGTGTCTCCAACACTGTTAACAGTGTCTCTGACACAGTTAACGGTAATAACTGTGGTGGAGACACTGTTAACTGTTCCGGGGGCACTATTAGCTGTGGCCGAGACACTGTCACCTGTGCTGGAGGCACTTCTAACTGTATCTGAGACACTGTTAACTGTGCTGGAGGCACTATTAATTGTGGTGTAGACACTGTTAACTGTGCCGGAGACAGTGTTAACTGTGCCGTAGGCACTATTCATTGTGCCGGAGACAGTGTTAACTGTGCTGGAGGCACTATTAACTGTGTTCCAATGTTTTCGTAGCATTCCTTTGTAGGAAATCTGCCAAATTAGACCCGCAGTCGCACATCCCTTTCCTGGTGTGAGCTCTCACCATGTTCTTTGAAGAGGTCAATCTGCCCACTGTAAAAGGTTTTTGGGCATGGGGCACCCAATGTGGAAGTTATGCATTTTCATTGATTCTGCTTTTTATGCAGTTAAGAATTTATGTTTATGCAACTTTGAATACCACAATTACAACCTTTCCAAACTAGAACAATTTATATATGTATATATATGTATATATATACATATGTATGTGAATGTGTATATGTTTATATGCATATATAGATATATATATATATATATTGTAACTTGGAATCAATCAACAAATTCAACACACCAGAAGTGAGTGAGTGTATATGTACCAACAACTAAAAGAACTTGATTAGCAACAGACAAGTATTGACTAATTAGAGGGATTTGAGAGCCAAGCAAAGAGGCCCAAACAAGGATGAGAATACAAACAACAAAAAGATGATGGTTCTGGAAGACCGGACATATATAAAACATGTAAATCAGTATTGTTGGAATTGTAGGTGTTGGTGCTGTTGCTGTTGTTGCTGTTGTTGCTGTTGGTGTTGTTGTTGGTGTTGTTGGTGTTGTTGGTGTTGTTGGTGTTGTTGGTGTTGTTGGTGTTGTTGGTGTTGTTGGTGTTGTTGGTGTTGTTGGTGTTGCTGGTGCTGTTGGTGCTGTTGGTGTTGGAGGTGTTGGAGGTGTTGTTGTTGGTGCCGCTGCTGCTGGAGGTGTTGTTGGAGGTGTTGTTGTGGAACAGGAGGTGGAGGAGGAGGCACATCAGGATGATCGTTATTGGATTCTGATCCAGAAGAGGATTCGTCCTGAGAGTCGCGTTCAGGATTAGCTGGTCTTTGAGGTAAGGGCTGATCTCTAGGCTTCCCATTCTCGTCCACAAAACCTGTCAAATTTTTGGATTGGAAAACGCATGTTTGTAAAATCAGTCTCGCAAGTTGTAATCAGTTTCGCAATTCTAATGATTACTGACATTGGAAGACGTGATCGAAGTAATCTTGTAATTCATCCGCTTGAACATAAACATAAGATTCCGTTTCTAGAAGAGTCGGACAAATTCAACTGATCAGTTTTCTTCTTTATCTGTTTTTCATACAGGAGTTGGTTAGTTGGCTATGCATACCGTTATAGATTCTTGCATTATCAAACATCAAATAAACATCATCCTTGAATTGTTTCAAGGATTTGTATTTCAAGTTGATGTTTTTGTTGATCTGTCTCATCGAGATCGGCTTCTTGATGATTTGATAGTCTAATATTTTCCAATTAGCCCATCGATTGGTTTCCGGCACACGCCATCGAATATGAATCAGTAAAGTGGTACTTGAGAATGAAATTTACCATTCTAAACAGGGCTACTCAACAGTCCACAAATTGTTTACGGTTCACCAGATCCATAAACAAATTGATCCGCAGTTCACCCGACTCGGGTGCGATCGGTTTCATCAAGGCTTCATAGCATTCTCTCATTACTTTTCGGTACGAATTGAGTACGGCATCTTCCTCTGCACCATACCCGGTATTATTTTTCCTTTTCTTATTCGAAAGTGGCTTGTTTTCATCGAAAACACAAGCAAATCAAAGGCAAGGGGGAAGGAAAATGGTGAGTTTGCTTGGCTGAACATTGATAGAAATAAAGAGAGTGGTGAACAGTTCAAATTACCTTTCGAGCTCCACGTTCAGACTCTCCATCAACAGAATCTTCGATTCCCATTTGACTGCCGCCGATGATCCTTTTGCGTTTGCGATTGGGTTCGGGAGAATGACTGAAGTGGGAAGAATTGGCTCTACTCAGTTTTGCAGCCCGACCGTGGCCTCTGCCGTTTCCCATAAAGTCGTCGTCCTCTTCATCTTCATCCTCCTCATCCTCCTCTGGTTCTTCTTCCCCGCTCTCGTTCCCTCGCTTCTTTTGTTTGTTGGCCTGTCTCATCGCCCGCCTGCCCCGTTTCTTTGCAATCACCTCCGACAAGTCTTCTTCGTTTTCTACTGCCTCCAAAAACTGTTCCTCCGTTAATCCTGTTATCAAATAAGCATTGGTTAGCATTAGACATAAATCTTCGACTTTCCTCGGCAACAATTCTTTAGCATCACTTACCATCATCGTAATGCACCGCATTTCGATTCCGTGCTTTTCTTCCTCCACCTTCTTCTTCCTCCTCGGCCGCAGGATCAAACACGATAGGTGCTATGTCTTGAGAATATACCGTGGGCAACTCTTCCACTGTCATCAGCCTTTCAGGCAAAGGCTTGCCAGCCTGTCCTTCGGGCGTGGAGCTCCACAGTTGAAGCGCCTCTGCTGTACGCTCACGATCCATTTGCGTAAAGATTTCAAACTCTTCATCTGATCTCTTTAGCATCTCATTTAACTCCTCGTCACCTGATTGTTTTTAAATTCAAAAATGCAATACAATAAATTTCGGAAAAGAGTATCAATAATCAAATCGACCTCGTTGAGAAATACGCGGCAAAGGGCAACTTACCTAGTTCATTATCACCCTCTTCTTCATTGTCTTCGTCCTCCAAGAGCTCTCTCAAGAACATTTCGCGCTCTTCAGCAGAACTTTTGTGATCAAACCGACCAGCTTGAATGACTTTTTTATCCATGTCTAACTTGAACTGAGCTTTACTCATGATATGTTCTTCTACACTCTTACTGGTGATGAGCCTCAAGACACGGACTTCTTTCTTTTGTCCGATCCGATGCGCTCGATCCTGGGCTTGAAGATCTTGATGCGGGTTCCAATCGGAATCGAAAATGATGACGGTATCGGCCGTTTGCAGATTCAATCCTAACCCTCCGGCTCGAGTCGAGAGGATAAACAGGTTGATCCCACATTCAGGATGGTTGAACAACTTCAACAATTCGGCTCGTTCTTCCGGCTTGGTCATTCCATCCAGCCGAAGGTTTTTGATTCCCCGGTAAGCACAATAGTCTTGGAAAATGTCCATGACTTGAGTCATTTGGAAAAACATTAAAACCTATTGTACGTCATCATATGTATCAGTAACTTGAATCAAGGCATTGGAAAACGATGTCTGACATGAATATTAAGGCAGGAGGGAAAAAAAAAACTGAACCCTGTGACCAGTCTTAAACAGCTTTGGCAATACTCGATCCAACAATTCGAATTTCCCTGCGGCCCGCCAGAGAGTATCATTTGTAGGCTTATGAGGACCGTTGATAGTCCTTTCGACTTCCTCGAAGGTGAACGGGTGGTTGCAGATTTTCTTGAGCTGCATGATCACGTTCTGTAAGCCCCTCATGACTCCACCCGTTCCGCTGCTGCCCTTTGCCGCATTGGCAGCCTGATCAACATCCGTCCAGATCATTTTGTGGACCTTCATCTGATTGGTCAGCTTCAATTGGAGGCCGGACATCTTGCACTTGATTACTCTCTCCACCTTGTCCGGGAGTTCACTCTCGACATCCTTTTTCAATCGTCGTAGCAAGAAAGGGCGCAACACTTTGTGCAATCGGCGGATGACTAGAATCGCCTCTTCTTCGTTCAATTCGATTTTATCTTGACCCCCGGTGTTGGCAAACGGAGTATTGAACCATTCATCGAACGATTTGACTGAGTTGAATACCTTGGGTAGAACGAAGTTTAACAACGCCCACAGTTCGGGTAGATTGTTTTGGAGCGGTGTACCAGTGAGAATCAGTCGATAACGCGATTGGTAGTGCGTCGTTAGCGTCAGTGAAAGCTTTGATTGCGAGTTTTTCATCCGATGTCCCCTGTTTCAAGGATATAACACAACTGGTGATCAGAGAACTAGCCAAATCACGAGAAAAATGCGACGTGACTTACTCGTCAATGATCATGTGGACCCATTTGATTTTACTTAGCATTGGCCGATCTTTAATGATATATTCATAAGTTGTCAACAAGACCTCAAATGGTCCCTGACGGATTTGGAACTGAAGTTGTTTTCGAACGTTGGGGGATCCCTTGTAAACAACCACTTTGACGCTTGGAGCCCACTTCTCGAATTCCAGAGTCCAGTTGGGTAGGGTGGATAATGGGACAATCACGAGATATGGGCCAGGTTGTCGTTTATTTTCCATTAGCCAGGTGATTAGAGAGATCGTTTGAATAGTCTTTCCGAGACCCTGAAAGGTGTTAAGAGTATGGACTGCGTCAGCTCCCAGTTTTCTATTAAAATGTATATAGATGCACGTGTTTTTTTACAAAACAAATGCGAAAGAAGGAGTACCATCTCATCGGCAAGAATCCCATTGAGTCGATTGTTATAAAGCGAGACCATCCATTGAAGACCCTTGATTTGATATTCTTTTAGTTGACCGCCAGTGAGGAGGGAACTTTGTTTTGTGACCTCTTCCTTGATTCGATGAGCGACGTTGTAATAGTCGGCTTTTCCACCTTCAGCAGAGGTTGAGGCTTGGTTTGCAGCGGCCCTATCGTCATCGAAGACCGGTGCAGCACCGAATGCACTCTCGTCGATGGCCATCGAACCGGCTTGGTCTTGGTCAACATGAATCTGGCCATCTCGATGAATCGCGTCATTTTGTTGTTGAAGGACCGCATGACTAAGGTTTTCGAGGTATTGATCGGTCTGTCTCAAGAGATGAGTGATTCGAGTATCTTTCGCGGTGTCGATGAGTTTCAAGTACGCCTCTTCATCGTCGGCCCTGAGGGCTTTCAATCTCTCCTTGCTCAGTCGTTCGATCCGTCTTTGTTCTTCCTTTTCAGCCTCGACATGGAATTTGATGACCGATTTTCCGAATCTCGATAGAAGTTCTTCGGACTCGAGATGAGCAGATTTGAATTTATTTGAATGGGATTGGATCGATGAGATGTGCTCCAGATGTTTCTGTTTGAGTTTTTGTTCTCTGTCCAATTTTTGTCTTCTTTCGATCTGTTCAGTTTGTCGGGCATCCCTGAGGAAGAGTTTTTTGGGTCGTTTGATTGCAGCTCGATCGATTACCAAGTTCAGTTTGGTGGCTTGATTGACTCCAGCGATCATCTCCTCTCTCAACTCTTTCTGCTTCTGCAATAATCTTAATGATTTGATTTCGATTAAGGCTCTCAATTTTTGATTGGATGTTGTGGTGGGGAGAGAGCTACCATCTGGCAAATGTTGAACACCTTCCTGCGCGTGGGTAGTTGAATGATCGGGTAGATTGGCAGTGAACGATTCGAGTTCGTTGAGCCTCCATTTGATTCTGGTCTCGATCAATTTCTCCCTTTGATATTTGAGAGTGTAGGGGTCTAAACCGGTCGGTAATAGGCTGGGCAAGGACCAGGTCCTAGTTTGAGAGTATGCGGAGGTGGCCGCTTGTTGTTCAGTAAGTGAGATGGTGTTCTTGAGTACGGTGAGTGGATCGAAAAAGTTAGTGTAGGTTATATTGTTGGTTGTTGTTGATGGGGATGAGGATGGTTCGAGCTGCTGAGTTGGTTGTTGGGTTGGGTTGTTGAAGTTCAGACTGCTTTCGGAGAGTGATAGGTTTCTTGAGAGTGTTTTGGTTGCTAGGATGTGATTCTTGAGTTGGTTGATTTGGTTCTGTTCGATGTTGATTGGTGGTTGAGTGTTGTTTGACGACATCGTTCTGAGTGTTTTGGTTCGCAGTGAAGCTGTGGTCGAAGTCAAGTGTTCGCTGCTGGTGATGCCTGGGCGGGCGACTGGAACTACCCGCTCGGGTCAGACCATCCGGGGCTCGGGGGAACTACCCGCTCCCTATTTTCTTTTCCTACGACGGCCGATGACCGTTCTCTTCCTCATCAATTTTGGTTTCCTTTATTTATCCCAAAAAAACAAACAGAAAGACATCAGAAATGTGTGGCAAGTACCTAGAAGGTGTGTAAAACATAATGCTCAAAACTGAATCCACAAAATTGAAAAAAACAGATCCCCTAAACCATTTCAAACATCGTCATGGAGTACAATAGGACTCCTGAAGAAAGAAAGAGATTCAATTCAGGAGAGCCATAAGCAAGATACAGGGAAAGAAAAATGGAATAATATCATAGCAACTAGTTACTCTCCTCATCATCATTATATCTGACTCAGTGTCTCAATGGATCCATTCCTCCAAGACCTGATGATCACTCAGTCTCAAATCTAGACAGAAGATCATTGTTGCCACTTTGTCCACATTCAATCTATTTATATCCTCCAAGAAAAACCTCAAAACTTCAAGATCAACTGACCAAACATAAACTAACTAACAATCATCCTTCCAAAATGATGAACAATGTCAGAAACATGAACCATTGGATTTCACAAATCATCAATTTCAATAAACTTCACAAAGAAATCACCCTCATTCTTCAGATAATTTTCAACATTCATACAAAAAAACTTCAAATCTAAGCTAACATTCACCCCCATTTCCCTTCCAGAAGTAGCAACACTAACTATCCTAAATATCCTCATCCTTTTACAAATCACAAACGTTTTGAAACCAATAATTCCATGTTTATCATGAGTCTCGATGAAAGGAAAAGGCATTTGGAAAGAGAAAGAAAATCAAGATATAGGAAAAGATTAAAGCAGGAAGCTTCCCAAAATATTCTACATGCCTCTTCCTTATCTTGCAATCAATATCACTATTTGAGCAATCTCATTCCTAAAAGTGTACCACTCTGTCCCCTTATTCATGGTAGAAGATCCTCAATCCCACTTGATACAAACTCAACACACTTCTATCCTTCTCATACAGCACTCAAAAATCATGAGCACTCACAGAACTTGTACACTTTACAATCACTTTCAACAAATTTTGACCATTAAGAATACTTTGACTATCATGAACAGAAATCAACCACCAGATTGTGATAATCAAATCCAGTTTCCAAATTCCAACCAATTACATTCCCATTCCTCATCAAATTTTGCAAATTCAAACAAGCAAAAATATCAACTGGATTGGAAAAATATGGACACCATGAACTATTGCCAAGTTTGTAATAGCTCCACAAACTGCATCAAATTTTCTTATCAACCTTTGGGAAAAATTTGAAGGAAAAAAACATTACAGCCAATCATTTCAGGAAAACAGGTCCATTAAACCAGAAGTTTTTGATTCCCAGAGATGTTACCATAATGATATACCCTTTGAAATGTGAAATTCTGAAAGGTCAATATGGAATTCCTGAAAGATCAGATTCTGAGAATCCTGAAAACTTACCCCCATCATCATCATCATCATTATTGTCACCATCACCATCATCAATCAATCAACATAGATATTCTCAGACAAAAAATCATAATCTCACATACAGTTTTCTTTTAGAAAGTTGTTTTGTATGAGGGTCATGATTTTTGCTGTAAGACATGTATGAAATTTTTTATGATGAGTTCACCATATCGGGAAACCCTCCCCCAGAGACCTTACTATAGCATTTGTCTTCAGATAAAATGGGAATCAAAAATAATTATCAATTTAGGGACTTGGAAAAACAAATCCCAAATCTTAGTAAAACAACTCCCATAAGCAGGTTGATGTTGATTCTGGGAGTCACTGGTTCAATACTATCAGCTACTAAGGCTAACATATGGATAGCCGACCAATCAGCAAGGAGCAAAAAATCACATTGCTGTGATAGCTAAGCAACCAAGTCTCTAAAAAGTCTTACTATTAAAAATACCTGAGTTCAATCCTCTCCTGGTTCACTTTTTCATTTTCTTATGATTTAGAAATTATAAATCATACATTATTTACTATTGCCAATTGATTATTATTGTAACTCTAATAATCATTGAAAATGATACACCCTTGAGTATTTATAGTATTTTCAATGATACTATCCTTGTATTTGGATATAAAGACGATGGTTGCGGGTTGGATGGGGAGCCTAACAAAAACCTCTCTGCAAACGCAGAGAGGCTTACACCCAATCCCAACTCGCGCGCCTGAGACAGGGTACAGGCAAGGCAAGATTATTGCCTTTTCCGCACATTTTGCTTAGTATACAGTTAGACTTGAAGGTACACTACTGGCAATTTAAAGCAATCAATTTCCTGGATGTTGCGCACACAGCAATCCAATCACCAGCCCTTCACCCCCCCAGCAGAACATTTTCTGGGCCTTTCTACAAAAAATAAAAAAATGATGCAAAATAATTATGCAGATAAGATTCTTGCAGTTGCAGACTGTATTTACTGTACAGTATCTGTACCATAGGGCTTTTTTCCCTTACTCCATGATCCCATGGGTTAAGGGATTATAGCTTTAGCATGACCGACTACCGGTCTAGGTCACTTAAATAATCCAAATAAAATCTGACCAATAGAAATCCTAATCTCCACCACCTCCTAGCACTCAGGACTTGTATCGCAGTGTGTACCATGTACCAATATTCATCATCTTGATCAAGAGAATGGATGGAGTTTTTTTTCCTGATCTCAAGCAATCGAGCCTTTCAACAGACCGATCCCAAAGCTTTTGCACTACTAACATTACAACATATCCCATATAGAATATCCTGTAAGGTCCATGTTTTTCCCCACAGATTTCTGTATTTTTTGAAAAGATACAGATCTCATTTCTCTCTCTTTCTCACCACTACAGAAAGGTAAAATCAATATTATCAGCACTCCATGGGCCACTATGATACACTGCTCTTCTTTGGAAAAAGTCGCAGCGTAGCAATTGAATTATCAGCCTGCAAATGCCGTAGTTTTAGCAGCCTTTTTAGCGCTGCTACGCTGTGTCACACAGCTTTACGGCCGTTTTTAGCAGTTTTTGCCACTAAAAACGGCTGTAGCACAGCATAAGGACCTCTTCTTTAAGGTCGTGCGCGTATAAGCAATAGTGGCAACTTTGCTAACAGCCAACAGAAAACCTGTTAGCTGTTAGCAGAATCATGCTGCTACAGTTATCCTATTGGGCCCACCATTAATATAATGGCAGCATGAGATCAAGATGATCAAGAAGTGAAAAGTAAGCTTTCTTCAGAGTCATGAATTTATCATTTTTTCAACTGCTAATCAAAGTCAAGTAAGCAGACTGTTTGAAAAATCTGCAAGATGCTTGGTTTCCCTTAAAATTTGCTATCTTAATTATTACCCATGTATTTAAACTTGATGAACTTAGGCACTGTCTTTGATCAGTGGACAGTTTAAACTAATTTGATCTTTCTGATGAATTAGTACACACAACTTTGGGACATCCATATGCAGCCTTCCTGTGCTTATAGTTATGCATAATCCTACCAATCCTATCAGCTTGTCTCTATTACTTCTGTTCTTCTCTTCCTTTTCCTTTTCCTACACTAAGATCTATACACATTTTTCACTTGTCTCACTGTGAGGACAGTAGCCTTCCTTTCTTCCAGTAACTTTTTTCCCTTCAAAACTGGACAGAATTGTGGAAGATTCAATCAGATAGCAAGGCCTAAGGCTGACAAATCATATTTCAGATTCTGTAAGCCAGAACAATCATTTGACTTTTATTAGCAATTGAAAAACTTTAACAGTTCATGACTCTGAAAAAAGGTTCCTTTTCACTTGATCATTTTGATTTCAAGTTGCCATTATTTTAATTTCATGACAATGCTGTATGTTGAGAAAGAGATAAAAAACAGAGACATGGTGTCTCATTTCTTTCCAAAATTTACAGGAATCTGTGGCAAAAATGGAACTTAAAGGATATCCTGAATGTTTACAGGATATCCCAAATAATTCTACAGGATATCATGTACGGGAAATGCTGTGATGTTAGTAGTGGTGGGTTTTGGTAGTAGTTGAACTTTCTTGGTCCTTGGATTCTCAACGATAGTTGACGGGGATGGGTTGAAAGGGAGTTCCATCGTGCCAGCTCCCAGAGCTCTGAGTGTTTCGTTTTTGCTGACGGTCGATTCGGTGTGAGTATCTCCCCCTTCACTCGGGCGATCTTTCTTATGGCTAAGTTTTTGATCGAAGGTTTATCTCTCGAGTCTCGAGTTCACTAATCAGTCGACTAGGGTCCTGATCGTTGTCTGTATTGATACACATCCGGATCTGATGAAGAGCATGGGAAGCAGGCAGGTTTTGTTAAGATCCAGCCGGTCCGGCTGGATTTTGCACTTTTGGCCTGAAGCAATCTGACCGGCCCCATACCCATAGTACTTCAAAAATGTGTTATGTTTAAGGGTTAGGTGATGTGTATACTGTATTGCCTGTATCTACAGGTCGGATGCACATAGCTATTCCTATTTCTAAGATTCTTTTTGATTTCATTCCGCAAAATAAAGGGGAAGTGATGGGTGCCCATTTATAAAAAAAATCATAAAACATTGGGACTACCGTGGAGAATGTGATGCCGTTGAGAGGCAGTCAAATTTCCCACTGGAACTTGGATAATCAGGTTTTAAATGATCCACCAGCCAAATCTCAATCCTGTCTCAGGCCAAAATATTGGGCACAAGTCCCTCCCTGGCGGCCGGGCGAGCCCGCAGCTCGCTGCGCTCGCCGCGGGCTCACCGCCAGTCGAGGGACTTGCTAAGTTCGGTTGGATGGAGACTCGCTACAAGCCGGGATACGGGGTCCTCATTGACCCCGAAGTGTAGCAGCCGGACCCCCGGACTACCCGGGGGTCAATATCAAGGGCAAATGGTAAATTTGTCATTTGCCATTGTATGCGTCCAACAACCACCAGAAAACCTTCTCGACCACAAGCCAACAGATTATTAGTCGACTGATGGCACCAATCCAACTCGGTGAGGACAACCCAAGCCACTCTTCCATTAATCCGCCACCGATTCAAAAACCAGGAGAATCGAAATCACAGACGATCAATCGGTTGGCCGCCGAACTGAAAGTGGCCAAGATGGCCCAGACGCACGCTGAAAGGAAAGTCTCTGAATTGAAAGACGTCATCACTCAAAGAGAAAAGGTGTGCCTGAAATATTTTCCTCCTCATCGTTGTTATTCTCGGGCGAGAGTCATCTCCCATTACAACTTGCACGTAACACCTTGCTCATTTTTTTTGTAGTTGATGGATATTTCCACCCAACAATGTGATGCGGCTTGGGAAACTATGGCTGAACTGAAAAAGCAGATCGCTTCTCAAGACGTGGTGAGTTAAACTTCAAGACTGGGAGATATGATGATTACTTCCCACCTTTACCGTTAGTTCTACCACAATTCCAATCAAATGTATATACACGCATTCAAATCGAGAAAAAGTCATCATATTTTTCAACTCTCGATAGGTTATCAAACTGTTGAAAGAAGACGCAAATCAACATCCACTTTCGTCTTCCACCCTGCTTCAATCCCACCAAAAGCTCTCAGCTACGATCGATACACTGCGAGAATGTTTTACTTGTCCGTTATGTTATAATGGACTTGAGAAAGGGGATGCAGTCAGTTTGAGATGTGGACGTAAGTTGGTTCTGCCGGTGTCCATATACATGTTTTCAGATCTGAAATCATACCGTTATTATGCATGTAGATACGTTTTGCCAAAACTGCGTAGACGCATGGGCGGCCTCTTCGAATGCGTCCAATCCACGGCCACAGCAGTCTCAGAAGACAGCAGACGCTCGGGTACAATGCCCAGAATGTCGTACCACAGGCTCAACCCGAGTCCGACTCTACATGTTAGAAGAAGCTATCCGTTTGCTTGCACGTGCTGAACGACAACGCGAAGATGCTGAGATCCAAGAGCAGATGAGAAGATTTCAATTAGAAGTCGTCCCCGATCCCAAGCCGACGGACTACCTAGCAGATTGAACTTTCAAAAAACGCCCAATCTATGTGACAAGCCGTAAACTAATGAAAAAAAAAGACAATCTCCCTATGCCAAAGTCTTCATTTAACACATGTAATGTTTACAAGTTGGGCTTTTCCTCGTATAGTTTGACCTTCTCCAGGAGTGTAAGTAAAAAAGCTTTAAATTCAGCACAGAGCTTTGTGTCTGACAAAAAAGGAACACGTTGCCAGACTTGCGCCGCCCGGGCTGAAACAGTTCGCTTGAGCGCCAAGCTTCTGGAAGACCCCATTTCCATGTTGGACTAAGAAACCTTGTGCAATGTTCTGGATCTTTAATTGGCTGAGGTCTCCATGCCTGGCCCGCCTGGTTGAACTTGCAGGACCTAGGAGCAAAGCATTATCGCCAGCTGGCGTGGCCCTGGGACCCTTGAACGAATCTCGCTGGCCACAAGCAAAACACGCTCATGGCGGACGAGAGATATAAGAAGCCTGGGTGTAGCCTTCCTTTTTGCTACCCATCCTTCACCACCAGACAACTCTCCTATCACCAGTTCCCATTTCAGTGTAAAAATTCCTAGTAGTTAGAACCCCCAATGACATATTAACGTCACCAGGGTTCTGGGGACAATAATCCTGCCCCGAACTTCAAGGGAGCGAGAGGAAATCCCTCGATTGCTCCTGTGGTGTAGGTTCCTCACTTGCTATCTCCGGGAGGAAGTGGTCCATTGCTTCACCATTGTTTGACAAACTGTTTTTCAAGAATTTGACATGTTTTGATTCAATTACCACTCCATTTTTGACAGGATACAACATGAATTGAGAAGCGTATTGAATCCAACTAAAGTGCTTCCTTGTCCTTTCTCTTCAGACTTCCTTCCTTTGATACAATTGAAATTTAATACCACCGCTCCCGTGCCCAGGTGTTTTAGATAGTTTTCAGGAAGTTTGTGTCCATGAACAGGTTTGTAAGGTGAGATTAGGCTGTTTTCTCGAGGTATTTGATTCAAGGCAAGACAACACGATTTCAACACCTCGTGCCAGTACACTTTCTGAATACCCGTGCAGAAAACATAGCCCTCATCAATTCAATAATTGTACGGTTGGCATGTTCAGCCCTGCCGTTGTGTTCAGGGTGATACGGTTCAGAAGTTAGCCTTTGAATGTTGTTTACATCCAAAAACCTGACTAAACTGTTCCCCACAAACTCTCCACGTCCATTGGAGCACCCATTGTGGGATAATATCTTAGGTGTTCCTTCTCCTTTTCAAGGAGTTTGATCAACACATTGGTTGTATCATATTTCTTGATTATTGGAAATCCAGCCAGATATCCCAAGAAGTTATTGAAAACTGTGAGGATAAATTTAAATTTGATTTGAGATTCTGGAGTGATAGGTCCAATTGGGTCCAGATGAATCCTCTTGAATACTTTAGAGGCTGGTTTAGATTCTGACTTGAAAGGTTGTTTTGTAATTTTTGACAAACACAGGATTTAAATTTGAAGTTGTCCTTCTCCACCCTTGAACTTGTTTTGTGAATACACGGTTTGAAGTGTGGCCAAATTTTTTGTGTGTTACTCTGAGACTTTCTGGTGATTTATTTAAGAAGTGAGCTGAGAAGGTAACCACATACCCAATCTTGTCTCAATCGTTGACTGAGTACATGTTGTTGACTCATCCACCAAATAGCCTGGTTTTCCCTTTGGTTACCGAGAAGCACCCACCAATAGTGCTGACAGAACATTCCTGGAGAGATGAGCTTGTGTTGCCCCATTGGAGTATCAATTTCCCTTGACCTTGGATGAGAATGCTTGCTCCTTCTTTTCCGGTTTGGATGGAATCCAGATCTTGAAGTAGTTGGTTGACTTTCCCGCTCTCCACTTGGCTTGCGCCTCCTGCCACCATTCAGGTGCTTTTTCAGGATGGAGATGCCAGCAGTTCCATGTTTCTGATCCTGTTTCTGATTGTGGAATCTTGTTGTGCATCTTGTTGAGGAGTTGGAGTTAGAAGATTTTTTCTCTTCTTTAAAGTGATGTTTGGTCTTGTTAGCAAATAAAGAAGCTTGATTTGACGTATTCATTTCCATTATTTTGGTCTTGCTTTTGTTGCTGAATTGAATGAGGTGATAGAAAATGAAATTGACTGAGTGCATGATCTGTTGTTTCAGAATCTTCAAGGTTTCAGGAAATTTGAAAAGAATTGAATACACCAGTTTCTCTTGTGGAAGATCTATCCCTACATTGGCAAGCTTCTTTCTAGACAGTTTGATTTCCATCAAGAAGGCTTCAATCACATCTTCTCTGAACCTGACATGGAACTCATTGAACATTTGAGCCTTATTGGATGCTTGAGATGAGGCAAACTTCCCAGTGTGAGAACTCCTTTTGGGATGGGATGGCAGCTCTTTGAGGGGGAAATAACAGAAAATAATATTCCAGGTATGTATGAACTATTACAACTGGTATGGGTGGTTTGAAAGACTTGCCCCTCTATGTACTACACACACTACAAACATTAGTTGATGTTCTATGTGGAACATTGAAGAAGACACACGGGACATCCGAAACATTGACCAGTTTTTTTTTTACTTGTCCTTTTTTTGAGCTTTGTAATACAACATTGGTTGTATCATACTTTTTTGATTATGTGTGATGTTATGGAAAACTGAAAATCATGGCACTGAGGACTAAACACAAAAAATTAAGAAAAAAGAATCAGGCACAAGCAAAAAAACAAAAAATCTGGTTGATGTTCCCCATGTCCCGTGTTTTTCTTTGATGTTACAGACGGAACATCAACTAATATTTGTAGTGACAAGAGCTAACAAAACAAATTATTTATTCAATTGTGGCAAACTATGTGTACATAGCAGTCTCTAATTAGACTTAGATCAATGCCCATGTATGGATCTTACTAAAATATTAAATAATAAATCTGAATCTATGGATAATTGATTTTTTGCCACATTTGATACTTGAAACCAATTTGGCACACCACACAGGTGATTGCCTTTGAGAGACGTTTGGCCGAGCCTCAATTGTCTGCTGTGACTATGTTGTTATGAGTTACACCATCCATTTTCAAGAGAATGAGTAGCTTTAATTCAGCAATTTCTTCCCCTGCTAGAGTTTGACCATGGTATGTGTCTGATTTGAGAGCTTCAAGAACCCCTCGCAACTCCAGCAGGTCTGTCATCAAGTAATGCTCCTCTGTGAGCTTGGGAATGGTTTTGAGTGCAGATTTTAGCATTGCTCGTGGATGTGCCCAACATCCTCACTGGCTCCATTTGTACAGTACTTGTTTATGGTAAGGACAGTTTTGTCTGTGTCCTCAGTTCTGGTTCTGTGTCGGCTCCTGACATACAATTTGAGTCAGTCGCAGGCTTTTAACGGTAAAAGATGATTGAATTGATGACTGTATTATCAAAGAGCCACAAACTGAAGAAAACAAAATCAGAGAAGAAGACAAGAATGAAAATGAGGAAAGAAAAGAAATACCAACAGAAATGCGGAAGAGAGGATGTGAAAAAAGGGCTGAATGATGACAAGGGTTGAAAAGAGTTGACCAGAGAAGCAAGCGGACTGAAAAGAAATGAGAAGTTAGTTGATTGAAGACTGAGGGCGCATACCATACAGCCTCCCAGGTCGGTTTTTCCAATGATTTTCATTGAGAATTGATTTCGAGCAAGAACCTGTACCACAGGGTTGGTTTTTGCTAAAATTTCAAAATCATTTTTGCCAATTTTCCCGCAGTTTTTGAAAACAGGTCTCCCCCTGTTTTCAAAAAATTGCAAAAAAACGGCAGAACTGTTTTCAAAAACAGGTGTCTGCCATGGTACACACCCTGAGAGTGATGAGTCAAGTAAATCTCATCAGGCACAAGACAGAGTTGGATGGAGTTGATGAGAATGTAATTTTAAATGAATGAAACAGAAACAAGAAGAAATGATAGAGAAAGGAAGAGTGTGAAAGAAGGAAGAGGAAGTGACAGTCAAGTTTGATAGAGTTGATTGAATGAAATTGACATTGTTGTCAAGTGAGATTGAGTTTTTGATGGAAAAGGTGAGTTTGAGATTTGAGTTCCAGTGAGGAGTGTTGCTCAAGTAATTGAGATTCTGTGAAATTCCTTCATGTGACATTATGAATACAGGAGAGATTTTTCCACTTCTGCAATGAAAGGGGTTGTGACGGTTTTTTTTTCTATTCACTGTACTTCAATTTGATGAAAAATCAATTTTCAAAAATGAAAATCCAGCCTTGCAGGAAAATTTGACTAGCTGGCAGAGTGTATGGTACAGGCCCATAATGCTCAATTTTCAATCACCATAATTCAAGTTACTGAGGTTATTTCTTTGTGATGATTTCATGGAAGACTTTTGGCAAATATCTATTTTCTCTAAGGCTTAAGAACCATCAGGATCAGCCGAATATTTTCTTCTTTATTTTTTTTCTGAAAATCTCTCACCCATCAATTGTCCAGGGTGGCAGCCTCCCCACGGTGGGAAGTTACATTGAAAATATCACTAATGTAGCAGTTTTGGTGCCATTTTATTACAATAACCACACCAGCCAGGCTGTTAAGATTTTTATTTCTTTGGCCCCAGTATGTAATCTGTAACATGGTTTTGTGGATAATAAGCAGTTGTGTCACTGTGAGGCCTTTTTGGCCCATAATTACCTTGAAAAACATGGATAACCTGGTATCTGCATTAATTTCCTCCATAAAAAAAGTGAAATCTGACTTTGTTAACATACTCACAGGCTTTTAAAGCCCTTTAAACCACATAACCCTGACCCGTTCTCCAGTAACTCTGGGAATTTACATTATGAAATTCCCTCTGGACATTGTAACATAAGTAACTGCCCACTGTTGAGCCTCCCCAGCACATTTAGACTCAACTTCTCTCTTATTCAAGATTTTTTTGTCTATTTTGCCTCCAAGATCTGTCTTCCCTTAGGTTATTTCCACATCAATGATCAAAACACAATTTCCAAGAACTTGCAAAACTTATCTCAAAAGGAATCTTGTTTTCTCCATCATCAGTTCCTAATACTCCAACACAGCGTTAAAAGGACACTGCAAATGATACCATGGGAAAGATCACATCCAACAATTGTAAAAAAAAATACAATGCATAAATTTGGGATGTGTTATTTTGATCAGGCCCGTAATGCCCACCTTGGGTGCACAAAATGACCCCAGCTCAGAGAACCCAATCACGGAGATTTTGTGATTGGCTGCACGAAACCAAGTCAATGTGCACTTTGCGTTACTGGCAGTACTGTATACCTCCTGTGGTAGAGTTTTTCCTCAGTTGTGTGCCATACTAAAATTTTTGATATCTATGGGGACCATACAATTGTGGATGCTGTGGTTTACATCAGATGGGAGTATGGTATTATACAAATGTGTAATTTATCTACAGCGGTAGACATGTGTTAATTTAGAAATGGCAAAAAAATATACACAAACACATTGATAACAAAGACGTATATAAACAACTAGATGCAGAAGGATAAGCAAATTTTTGAGATTTTGAGAACTGGGATTTCTATTTCGGCCCAAGACCGGTGGCAATGGGGTTAAGAATTACTTTGGCAATGGGGTAGAGCGGGGTTTTCGACATACTGGAAAGCGATAATTAACAAAGAGGAGTTTAATATGATCCAGAACAGTAAGCCAACCAGGATGGTAGAACGAGTTGAGAAGAAAGTGAGACATGAGACAGCGACTTACGTATTGGAGATGGTCTGTACGACTTTTGCACCCTTGCCGGTGTTCTCAGCAGTTGTCTTTGTGCTGGTTATGTCAAATCCCCACAGGTATATCAAAGAGCGCAAAGGTCAGTTGGAGAGTATTGACGTTGATGATGATGATGAAGAGAAACTCCATGAGAAGCCACCCAGCGCCAGAGACTTGCGCTTGCATATGTACAAGACTGGACTGGAGCAAGAGTAAGGATTATGCGATCGTTGGAAGATGACATACCTTAGATCAGTGGCTGCCGGTGCACAAGAGCTCATGGAAACAGCGGACAAAAGAACCATACAGATCATCGAAAAGTTCATGATGTTTATTGGGTGATTTTAGGGCTCGGGTGATGGGTGAGGAAGACGGATGACACAAGGAATTGAATTTTTACACTGAAATGGGAACTGGTGATAGGAGAGTTGTCTGGTGGTGAAGGATGGGTTGCAAAAAGGAAGGCTACACCCAGGCTTCTTATATCTCTCGTCCGCCATGAGCGTGTTTTGCTTGTGGCCAGCGAGATTTGTTCAAGGGTCCCAGGGCCACACCAGCTGGCGATAATGCTTTGCTCCTAGGTCCTGCAAGTTCAACCAGGCGGGCCAGGCATGGAGACCTCAGCCAATTAAAGATCCAGAACATTGCACAAGGTTTCTTAGTCCAACATGGAAATGGGGTCTTCCAGAAGCTTGGCGCTCAAGCGAACTGTTTCAGCCTGGGCGGCGCAAGTCTGGCAACGTGTTTTTTTTTCTCGTCTTGTGAAGACACAAAGCTCTGTGCTAAAGTTTACCTTTTACGTATGATAAATTTTTACTTGCAGAGTCCTGAAGAAGTTGAAAGTTGAGAAACCGTGTGTTCATGGAAAAGCCCGAACCGTAAACATTATATGGGTTTAAATTAAGACTTTGGGCTACTGGAGTCGGACTCGGGTGTCGTATGACATTCTGGTCATTGCACCCAAGAGTCTGCTGTGGCTGCACTTTTTCTTTTAAGCAAAAAGTGTACACTGCACAAACTGACCTGTAAGTGGACAAGTAAGTCCAAAAAGCAGACTGACTGGTCCAACAAGTCTTGCAAGTTGCAGTGCCCCACCACGGGGCTACCAAACATGTTCGTATTAATCTACAAATTCCTCTATCAAAGATATTCATAATTTTAATACATGTTTGATTGAATCCTTAAGTGAAGTGAACAATCTAAATCTAGTATGTAGCTAACTTTATGTAGTCCAGATTCTTCATGCCAAATTGGTTGGGAGACAAAGGGTTCCTAACTTTGCTACTGGTCTGCTGATTTTTTATCTAATTTTGTCTATGAGAATCACCCTACCATTTTCATTCTAAAGAAATTGAAAGAAAAATGAACTCATTTTGTTAAAAAAAAAAAGCTGTACATATTCATAAGGAATCAGAAAAATGAAGGAAAAGTAATTGAAAAAAAAAGACATAAGAAATGAAAAGGAAGTAATAAAAAAAAACCAATCCCTTCCTTTTTATCAAGAAAAATGAAAAGGGATGAGTAGAAAATTGGCAGCAGCAGAAAAAAAGAAAAAAAAACTGCATCTCATTTTCCACAAAAGGAAACAGATGATACTAAGAAAACAGAAAAAAAATGAAAATCCTTGATTTACGTACAGAAAAAAAAAGGCAAAAAAAAGGATAAGGAAGATTCGAATCCGTAGAATAAAAATCCAAAAAAAGACTGTCTTATAAAGAAAGAGAAAAAACCTAATTAACCAAAAAACGAAAAAGAGTGTCTGAGTATAAGTAAGAGAGTGTGAGGGGGGGAGACTAGACGTGAGCATGGATATATGTATAGATATAGGTATGGGCCAGTATGGAGCAATAAAAGAATCTCTAAATAAAAGGCAAAGACAGAAAAAAAAACAAGAAAAAGAGGAAGGAAAAGGGGATCAGGAGTCATCTAAGCGATAGCGAACAGGATGCCGAGGGTCGGAAGGCGAAAGGTCATTAGGGTCATCTAAGCGATAACGAACAGGATGACGAGGATCTGATGGCGACAGGTCATTGGAAGAAGTCGAATGAAAGTGATAATGAGGATGATGATGAGGAAGGGGAGGGGGGTCGGAGAGGAAGTGGTGAGAAGGAGAAGTGCGGGCCGAAGGTGGAGGAATGAGATTTTGGTAAGAAGGATTAGAGGGTAGTTTAGTTTCTCCAATGTGTCCTTCTTCATCGTCATTCCATCCGTTCTCTAGTAGCACTCCAAGTTGTTCTCCATTAACAGTCACTGCACTGTGGGCCGTAGTACTGATATCGTCCACAGGATATAATCCTACAGGTGGTCGTGTCACTTCACTCGCGTCGTAGTTCCCTATCGCTAATCCCCATCTGTCGTCTTCTGATGAGACCATCGAGACTGTGTCCCCATATTCACTCGTCCCTGCTGGCGTAAGTGAATGATATCGTTGCGTTCCAAACGCTCTTTCAAAATCTCTCCGTCTTCTTTCTTCTCGCTTCATCTTCTTCAACCTCGACCTAAAATAAATTTCTCAGCTTTTTGGAATGAATCTTTGGTGAGGTCTTCTTTTTCTCACCTTTCCCAATCTTCCCATCTGCGATAAGGAATCGTATTCGAATCTATTGTCGTTCCTGGGCCGGCATCATGGCCTTGACTCTTGGCTTCACCCTCAACTTTTCGAGTCTCACCCCACGAGAAGTCATCAACTAACACACAAGAAAAGAGGAGAAGGTAAGCTTTGAGGAATAAAAAAGGACGAGAGAGGACATTACTGACAATGCCAAAAGGCATAAACAGGCAAAACGAAGTTCCAAACGGGCAGAGCGACGAGATAAATAAGCATCCAAAACACGTAAGAGATTTTACGAGAAGTGGCGAGGATGAGTAAGGCAGGTAAGCCAAGGATGGCAGCGAGAAGGATGAGAGGAATAGCGTCAGAGAAGTCTTTGGGAGGGTGTAGTATTGAATTGATGACGAGTGAATAAGTGAGTGTGATGGCGATCGGTAAGACGATTGTTCCCATAAGTTCCATAAAAACCACGAATTGCATCGAGAAACAAAACGTTCCACATAGATTGGGTACTCGTACTAATTCCATCAAATTATGAATAGTCGAATTGATCCATCGTCTTCGTTGAGAGAGCAGTACTGCAAATTCATCTGGTACGAGTGTCCGACATTTAGCCTGTGGACAAAACATCATCTTCCTAGCTGGGAAGGTTCGAATCATCAAGGTAGTCAAGAATCGATCCTCGCCCAACAAGAGTAGATTTTTTTGATGAAGGGTGGTGACGACTGATTGACTATATTCTCGACAGATTTCAGGTTGAGCCAAAATTGGCACCCAATCTCCGTCATTCATTCGACGTGCCTTGAGTCGATACATCGAGAAACAACCTGGTAAACAAGTCACACCACCAAAAACAGATTCGAAGGCCTTGGCCAGATGATGAGAGATGTAGTATTCGAAAACTTGAATTGCCGTCACCCAGCTCTGACGTTTGTTGGTAATTCTTGTCTCGCCACAAACACCCATGATTAAAGGATCGTGTTGCATGCAATTGACCAGATGACTAATCGAGTCCTTCTTCACCGTCGTATCCGCATCAACCATCAAACAGACCTCAAAGAAATCTGGAGTGACACCCATTAAGGCTTGCATCTTCCTAAACAGATCGTAATCCAACGGTGACATTCGATCGTTGTAAGTGACCCTTGAGAAGAAGTTCATTAAGATCATCTGTGAGTCTCGTTTACCCCGATTTCCTGGTTTCTTCTCCGTCCTTCCTTCCTCTGGCGTCCCACACTTAACAATCACAATCATCGGTGTCCGCCGTCCTTCAACTTGGGCTGGTTAAGGAGATGATCAGTATCTATGAAAGAAATCTTGTTTGAGGAGAATGTGACTGACTATAATGACCGGCATAAATCATCGCTTGGTTGTGCTCCTTAGCTCCAGCACCGACAGCCTTATAGCTCATTGGCATGGGGTCACCAAAAAGGGGATCGGCGTCCAAGAATCCGACACAGATGTCAGGGGTCGACATCTTTTCACCGTGACCGGTGATCATTCCATCACAGACGACAAAAATCAATTTACGGGCATCTGAGTAATCGGCAGCAGAGATACTATCGAGAGTCTTTTGGATTCCTTCTGCACCTTCTGAGTAACATGTGACGAGACAGATGCAGAAGAGTTCAGCACCGATGGCGGCCATGTTAATGAGACCTTGAGAGTCAAGGACTTTCTGTGATTTGTGAATTGCGCTTGATTTAGCTGAGTTAGGGTCGAGCAGGCTAGATTTCTCAGAGAGTCCACCAGCAAGGGGTTTGAGGTTTGATTGTTGGCCGGAAGAAGCTGCCTGATGATTTGCCCAAGGTGCAGCCCCATTCTTGTTGGCTATGCTGAGATTGGCCCCTTCGGGTAGAATGGCTGGACTGACGACTTTTCGACGTAAATTGCGAGGTGGACGGATGAGACGATCGCTGAGGAACCAGCTGAAGAAGATGGCCATCAAGAACCTGACGAGAACGACGCCGAGGATGACGATGAGAGAGACGTAGAGGAAGAGCTGTGAGACAAAACAGCCGGGGGAGATTTTATCGATAGAGCCGGCACGGAAACGAGAGATGAGACAAGGTACGGCGGCCTGAAGTTCGGAGCTGTAAGAGAACAATCGGGTGGCATCCTTTCCCATGGAAGAGATGTTAGGCTGGAGCATGTGACGGATGGCACGGTCGACTGGATCGAGTTCGACAGGCCGAGGAGTGGAGATGAGGTATGGTTGTAGGTTGAGGACGACGCCATTGATGACGATATAGCCATCAAGAGCTCCGACTTGATCCCAGGTGTAGCCGATGGGTACGGACTGGTTGAGTAGCTTTAGTTGATCCAAAGTGGATTGCTGGAGTTGAGGTAGAAGACAGCTGGGAGATTTCGCGAGAGGGTCGTAGCACAGGTTAGAACGAGTGAAGGTAGCCTGAAGGTCTTGACACGAAGGATGAGGAGGGAGATGAGATTGGTCGAAGAGGGTGGAGATGTCTAGACCGGAGTGAGCTTGGGCGATTGACTGCAAGGGGACGGGCGGAGCGTTGGGAGAGCTGGAGACGTTGAAGGCCCAGCCACGAATTCCGAGGACGGAGAGATGGTTATCGAAAGGGATCATGCGCCGAGCGGAGTCGCTTTCGACTGCAGGACAGAGAGCACGATTCATTCCGACGGTGACGAAGCCAGTGAAGAGTGCGGCGACGAGAGCGATTGAGCAGAGTGCGACCTTCTCTCGCCAGGCCTCTTGGGCATTCTGATGGATTCCGATGGCGGTCAAGAAGAACGAGGGTATAGGGAGAGTAACCAGTCTGACGTAGAGCGGCCAGGGAGAATACCAGCGAGTGGACTGAGACGGAGTGGTGGCTGGGGATGAGAAGGCGTTGGTGGTGCCGATGACGGGGTTGATGAGTGGGGCTGGAGTCACATAACGTTCGGGACGGGTGAGAGTCTTTCCTCTGGTAAGCGCTCTGCCGTGATTGAGTGTTGACCGTTGATGAACCATAATTTGGAGTGAAAGAGTGTAATGAAAAGAAGTTGGGAGTTGAAAAAATAAACAAACGGCCCCTGTAGATCACTTTACTCGAATTGGCTTACACATACTCTGGCTTACCTTTATACATATGTACTTGCCCCTTAAATTAAATTCCAACCAACACGAAGCCCACAACCGAGTATAAACCCATCCACTACTTTTGATCACTCAATGCAATCAGCATTAGCACTTTCACTTTCACTGTCGAGCTGAAAAAAAAGAGCTTACTCGACAACCCCCACGGTCATATCACCATAGTCAAGAGTATCACTCTAGAAATTTTACTAAATAGCTGGTTCAAGTACACATAAGAGACCTCTCACCAATTATTGATCTCTTCAACTCTATGATAATCACTGGAAACCCAAAATCAAACCAGATTCAAAACCCACAAATAATTCCATAAGCTTATGATTCTAAATAACTGTTTCATGACAACAACAACAAAAATTCTCTTACCATTCTCTTGACTCTCATGTAGACCACCCACCATTTTTAGAAGAAAAAGACTCTCAATTAGAAAGAAAATATATATGTACATTCACTTCAAATATACTCAAATTACTAAACCTGACAACTTACAATCTAATCCATCCATTCCCATATCCTTATATTGTATGTTTATAATGGCAAAGACTGCCAAAAAAAATATTTTTCATTTCAGTGCATAAATACAGGTGTGTCTATTCACTGAAGTCCCAAAAAAGGAATATAAAAGAAAAATTTAATTCTGTTTTTCAAGCAGAAAGAAGATCAACCACATTAGACATGGCCAAAGAAAGTGTAAAGCTTACATACCTTCAAAGCATTTACAAATCCGTTAAAGCTTCAGTACAAGGAGCTCATTGACATTCCAGATGGAGCTTCTTTTGAGGAATCTAGCACAACTTTGATTCCATACTTTCCACATTGTATATTTTCTTTGCAGTTTTCAATTCCAAACATCAATTCCATTGCTTTCTTAACACCAAACCATATTCCCTCATCTTCTTCATCTTCTGGAACAATTGGTGGGAAGCTGAATAATTGGAACATTTGATTACTTCAGGTGGCTTGAGGTATGTACATTGGAGGCCCCTTGCAGAGAGGTTGAAAGAATCTTGGCAAAAATTTCTTGAAATTTTCCAGGCATTTTGGTGAATTTTGGTGAATCTTTGATTGATTTGGACTATGAAAGATACATGTATTTGTTCAAATTTTGGTTTTTTGGTTGTCTTACATAATCATATTTTTTCTTTCACCCCTTTTTTTATGCATTAAGTACTATATTGCACAAATAAGAAGTAACCAAAAGTGGTGGAAAGCAATCATATGCTTACAAAGAGGGGCCACTGTATGTACTATGTACTACATACCCAAGTCATTCATCACCCAATCACTAGATCTGTAATTCAACTCAAAACAAACCAACATTAACCCCTCAAAAATTTCAAACCACTAACATCCAAGCACCTTCTCAATAGACTCCTATCAGACCTTCAACCACCCTTATCTCATCTGATCAACCTACCCAATCTATTCCCTCCAAAAACAATACCTTCCAAGGCCAAAATCACTTAATTCTCTCCCGATCTCCATACCACTAACCAACTCCACAGGATCAATGGCATATATGATATGGGCATATCTGATCCAATTGAATCAACTATACTCAAACCTAGGTGTTCAACCTTTGATTGGGTTTCACATTCATAACCCTACCTCATTCTCTCCCAACATGAATGGCTTGTGAAATTGATCTCAACTTCCATTGACTACCACTCCCACACATCAACTAGAATCAACAATGGGTCCTTACTCTACAATATCTCGTCGATTTTTGGTAAAGTAACTTTGTTTTTGAGCAACTTGAGCAGTTACCGCTATCAGTTAATGCGGTTTTTTGAGCGCTGTAATTATTGTAACTAGTGCTTTTTTTATTTTCCTAGAGTGCAATCAAAGTAACTATGGGTAGCGCCCAGTATCACTGGTTAACTGGATACCAGACCTCTTTCAAAATATCTCTAGGTACAGCTGTAAAAAAAGCTCTTGGGTACCTGTCCAGCTTTGAGTCCTTTTACCCTTGCCTAAGAGTACTTATCAACTACTATAAACTATCTGAACAATCAAGCTTTCATTAAAATTCAACTCATAGTATACTCACCAATAACAGAGACTGGAGCTCAGCCATTGTCAGCCTCAGAGGGTAATAGGAGGTGTCTAAGTTGAGCACAGTTAACTTGCCTGCCAATTGGCAAGTTGCTCTGCACAATTTTTCTGGCATATTGACTTGCCTGCATGCATGCAGGTCAGCTTGCATGGTAACCCTCTAACAAAAATCATAATTCAAGTTTACTGATCACTTAACAGGAGACTTGCAGAGTGACTTGCCAATTGGCTCAACTTTGAGTCCCCCTAATGACTACATAATATAACTTGATCCCAGCTGTGTTTCTCTAGGCAAGCATCCTCAGTTTTTTCAGTGCCAAACATGATCACCCCTTCTGCGGACTCATGGATTAGTCTGACTGCAAAAGGCACTCGGAAACAACTTGTGCCACTTTCATTGGAATCAAAATGTGATCAATCCAATCATACCAACTAAGAACCAAACTTTTCTTGTTTTCTCTTCTTGCCCTCTTTGTTAATATAGTAACGGGGGCAAAAAAGTAATTTTTCCACATTCCAGTCAAGTAACACCCTCACAAAAAAATTAAGAACCAATCAAGTAAAGACTTCACGTTATTGACTGTACAAAAAAGCTATCATACATTTACACTACCAATAACTGGTAGTGTAACTACCCATTATTGCTAGAATCAACCAACCCATTCTCTACATTCTCATCTCTCCACAATAACAACCATCTCTGTTCTCAATTGATGGACATGATCAGCATGGTTCTTTTATCTAACCTCATCCAGATAACATTTTCTTTAGGTATCTCTGTCAAAACAGGAATACATTTCTTTCTCAGACTTAAACTGTGGTCTACTTTCCTGTCTTTCTTGACAGGGAAAATTTAAAAGTCGATTACATCTTTTCAACCACTCATATTAGCTTTAAAATAACATCATAAATGGTTTCATTGTCCAAAATAACCCCTACTCACTCACTGGAAAGACTCTCATAACTGTTGGAATTGATGGAGTATGTGCTTCATGCCCAACATGTGTGTCTGAGATGTATCATTGTATCATCCAACTGTTCCATTTAAGTCCAATGTGTGTTTAGCTCAGTGGTATCAGAGCAGCTCCCAATGTAGAAGGTTGTGGCTTCAAATCCCACAACACACAATTCTTTTCACTTCATTGAAAATTTACAATAATTCCAATGGATTAGAAGATACACAAATTTTATGGATGGCCAATTATTGGGGGTGTTTTTGAATATGTATTGCATACATGGTTTTGAACTCCTTTATTTCTTATTGAATTTCTGAATTTTAGGTTGCATATGAAAGAGATGTCAGAATTGAATCTCAGAGTGCATGCAAGGTAACCGCAGCAGCCTCCATTCAGAACTCAGATGAACTCAGACACCTGGATCTTCCTCATCTCAATCCAGAACCACCAACATTACCCTAGCTTAACACAATCCCCTCAATTGGAGGGACTCGCAAAGCGAGCCTCCAAAGGAGGGGCTTGCCCCCTAATTCCCAAGTTTGGCCTGATAGCTGCCTTGCTTTTTGGCAGAATAGTTCTTTTTTTCTTTGATGTGTTATTGCTCCCGAACCACAAATCCCTCAGGCAAGCTGTGAAGGGTCCCGGGTAGGCTGGCCCTTTGGCTTCATCCTGACTGATCTTTGTGCGTGTATCTTAAAAATTCACCTATCATCTTTGCTGTTGGAGAAAAGGCTTTTTTTTTGTGAGACCAGAGCGTACAGGATCAAATCAACTACAATACACATTGTCATTGATTCCGCACAACTCTAACAATTCAACTGTGTGTGGCATGGGGAAAAAAGGAGGGGGTAATAATTGTTTAGGGAGTGGGTTGGCCAGAGCCAGGCCTTTTCATTGGTCCAATTGGCCTCGGAAATTTGTGAGAGGAAGATACCGTCTGGGCCGGTGCAAGTTGTCTACAGCCAAACTTGCATTTGCTCTCAGGCCAAACTTGGGACTTAAGGGGCAAGCCCCTCCTTCGCAAGTGGCGCCCATACCAGCCCTCCGATCGAGAGGGCTTGTTTTAAGCTAGAACATTACCAAACACCCCACAAACAAAATTGGCCAAAAATCCTCAGGTCATTCATTTCTGTCAATTGAGATCACCATCTGCATCAGTCTAGAGTGGTGGTAAATACCTCTCTCATTCTTTCTCACTCTCTTTCCTTGTTTGTTTCTTCTCCTTTTAGTACTGACTCTTTTTCTCCCAGTCTCTACTGCTTCCCTTTGTTTTTTCTTTGTCTTCCTGTTTCTCATCCATATTGGTCCTCTAGACTTAGTCAAACCCATTACCCAACTGTCCTTTCATTCTTTTTCTTATTATTTGTCTTATTTAAATAATAACTTCTTGAGGGATGTATGGTAAATAGGGAAAATAAATCAGCTTAGAAGTGAATCTTCAAGCCAGATAAAATGCCTCATTTGGGGTGTACCCCTTTGGCTAAAATACCTCATTTTTACCATATGAGGAGTCCATCTGCCTGCCAGTTGCTCTCCACAATACCATCATTCACACTCTTGTGCACTGGTCACTGTACACAAAGAAATTATATGCATATGTTCTCACCAATAAACTCCCAACAAGAGAAAATTTCTCAATTCACAAGCAAGCCAACTGTTGCTCATTTGGGGGCTGTCAAAAATTTACTCCAATATTTACAAGGTCCTTTGTTAATGGATATCCATTATTACCATTTGAAAAATGTGAAAGAAGAAGATTTTTGTGGGTGGGATGATGCAGACCACACAACATCATCACCAACAAATAATTCCACTGCCAGATATCTCATAACATTGTTTGGGAATTGAATATATGGGCTCACAAAGAAGCATCCAATTGTTTCCCAACCAACTGTCACGATTACTAACTCTGAAGGAGGGAGGAATTGAGAGGAGTTTTGAAAGAGGAGCTGAGGGGATGTGACAAGGAAATTTGATTGTTGCTCAAAATCTATGATTATGTTGAGTCAGAAAAAGAGGACTAAAGTAGTCACAACTAGAGAGCCCCCCAGTGGATCCAAAGGGGTCTTGACTTAAAATAGAAGTTGACAGGAGACAACAGAACGACTTGGACAGAGTAGACAGGAGACAGGGATGACCACATGGTCAGACAGGACAGGAAGATAATGACCACATGGTCAGACAGGACATGAAGATAATGACCACACGGTCAGACAGGACAGGAAGATGATGACTACTTGGTCAGACAGGACAGGAAGATGATGACCACTTGGTCAGACAGGAAAAAGGAGGAGAAACTGAGAGAAGTCTGTGAGTGGACAGGCAAAATTATCCTGACACCAACTACTTAGGCCAATTTGATTTCCATGAATAAATGTGCCAAGCAACCCCAAAGGCTCAATATCTTGATCCTCAACCTGAAAATTTAAATAACTTCCCCCATCATGAAGAATTTCACCTCAGGTGCTATAATCATAAGAAATGAAGCCAAATGGAATGAGAATACAACAAATATTGAATCTCTTCAGCAGCCGTCTTTTTGTTGTAGTCAATAACAATTCCTTGACTTTCTTTTCAAGGTGTTCCAGGTTGTTGGTGAGAAAACCATAGAATACGCATGGGCTTTGGCAGGAACTATGATGGGAGAACCAATGAGAAGCAAGAGAAGAGGCAATGACTTATGCACCTATGGGGTGCGGAATGAGGAGACAAAAGAGGATGAAGAAAATGAATTAAAGGAAAGCAAGTACAACTGAGTTGAAGTCTATGAGCTAGAGGAGTGAAACCTCAAGTGAGTAGATACAACAGAAGGAGTTGTTACACACTTGGAAACCTCCTTCATCCAGTCTCTACCTCCATTTTACCCCTTGTCAAGCTATATATACATCACAGTTGGCAAACTCCCCAAATCTTACCAGTGGGGCATTAGATGAGTCCTGCCTACACCAGGACCAACCAATAATCACATGGCTAAAAATGGCATCCAAAAGTAAAAAGGGGCCTTTAAATTGTACTTTGATATTTCACTTTCAATCAAGTGGTTATTGATTGGTCCTAGTGCTACTTGCTGGGGTGGGTTGGGCTGGTTTACCAGCCAGCAATCTCTCCAGATTCTCCAGATGTGTGGATATGGACTCAAAAAGTGTGGCTAGCTCAGCCATCATGGGATCTGGATGATACAGGAGAGTGAACTTAGTGATGAATGTATGTACAGTTGACATGTCACCTGTAGTTCCATGACCAGGTCCTTGCCGCAGTAACAATGGTTGAATGAGTGGATTTGATTGAGATGGAAAAAGGGGAAGGAGTGGGGCTAGTGCTTAGTGTTTTTGCAGAGGTGGGGATGGGAAGGTGATTCACCAATTCCACTGGTGAATAGACAGGTAGGGGATGTGTATATTATAAGTTAGCAATTTTGGACAGTACATTATAGGTTAGCAATTTTGGACAGTGGGTAAAAAGGTAGTGACATATAATAAGAAAGTGAAAAGCCCCTATGTCAACGGTAGGTATGATATCCTTCTTTTCTGGAAACCCTCTCATGAAACTACCAAGCAGGCCCCCCCAGGGTGTGATCAAAAATCTGTAAATGTTTGGGCTAGAGTTGGATCTGTAAAGGGTTTCCAGATTGACGGGAAGTCATCCATTACACACATAATATTAAGGATGCTCATGAAATCTGGTCCAATTTTGGTTCTTATGGCCAAAATATGCCACTCCCAAACACATCCTATGAATCAGTGCATGCTTGCACATCTCATCTGATGATCTGTGGCTGGGATGGTAAGGCCATGATTCCAATTTGGTAAGTGTGGTGATTGAGGTCCTCAATGTTGGAGCCTCAGTATGCCATGTATCAGAGAGCTTAGCTTAGCAGTAGAGCAGTTCTGTAACATGACTATAATATAGGTTTGACTTCCATGGCTGTCACTACTTTTCCATGTCTCAATAGGTTATGACCCCAGTGCTGGCTCCTAGCACAAGCCACTAATCCCCTTCCACCAGCCATGGATTGAGAGGAACCCTCCTGCTGGGGGGCTTTGATTCTTGGAATAGGCGGTGTTGGAGCCTCAGTACACCATGCATCATATGGCTTAGCTTAGGCTGACTCCCATAGCTGTCACTACTTTTCCATGTTTGGCGCGTACCATCACATCTCCGACTTTGGTTTTTCCAAAGTTTTTTCTTAAAAAATGTTTTTGAGCAAAAATCTGTACCACGGCAAACTTCACTAAGTTCCCTCCTGGGTGCAAAGCGCCCCCCTCTGTAGAAGGGGACTTATGAATCATCCAGGTTTTCAAAAATGGCATTTTTTGAGTTGTGATTTCTTTTTCTCCAAGCAACCAATTTTGATGTTGGAGCATCCCCTAAATTGCCCAGAGTCTCTGCTATATTTCTACAATATTTTTTGAATTTTTTTGTATTGCTAAGGAAGATTAATCTGTCATTTTTTCAAGTCAAGGAGGTAGTGTGTGGATTAGCAGTGATGGGAGACCAGCAAAACCTTTTTTTTGAGGATTTATGGGGAAACAATTTCAGAAAAAAGAGATGATGGATGATCACCAAACTTGTGAGGATGAAGGCATGATATAGGCCTTTCATTCCCTGTTTTCTATTACCAAAAAGGTTGAGTATTGTAAGAGTTATTTGAGAAATGGCAATTCCCCTGCCAAATCTGAAAAACCTGTCTTGCCAAAAAACCCGGATAATTCATAAGTACCCTCCTACAGAGGGGGGCGCTTCACACCCAGGAGGGTACTTAGTTAAGTTTGGTACCATGGGAATTGGATTTGAGCTTAACAAAGACCCTGTGGGGACAAAGTCCCCACACCCGCAGGGGCTTATGAGTTAAGTCCAATTTTTTGCTTGAGTGAATATGCAATAAACAGACCTTTTCCAGTTTTTTAATGATTAAAAATTTGCCCAACCACACACCCCCAATAGTCCTCCATCTTGCGCTCCCAACAACACCTTCCAAAATCCTGTACCCCTCACAGTTGATTTTTAAGGAATTTTCTTAGACATGGGTCACAAATTTTGTGGCTTCCACTTTCACTTCCGCATTCCCACCCCCTGCCCTTAAGCCATGAAGTGCCAATTGCTTTTTCGGGTGATTGGAGTTTTTATCCAGGGGGTTTAGGTAAGGCTCTGCAGTGGCTCAATTGGGGATGTATGGACTTATGTGCTGCGCGCGGCCGGGGGTGACTTGGCAGAATCAAAACTTTAGTGTATGTAAGGGAATTTTTTGTGTCTGAGGTCACAAAAAAATATGGCCTGGACCAAATTGCGGGCCATGGGATTGCCCTTCTAGTGAACCCATTATGGTGGAGGTTTGTATTGTGGGATATTTTTTATTCACTTGTTTTGTGTTGGAGTTTTTGTGGGGGGTGGGACTCAGGCAAAATTATTCGCATAAATCCTCTTGCTTCGCGAGAGGGGCTGTGTCAAGTTTGCATCGGATTACGCTCAACTTTGAAGGTCGTTTTTGGCGATTTTCCCATGGTTTTCGAAAACAGGTCTCCCCCTGTTTTTGAAAACGATTTCCGTTTACAAAGAAGCGCAAAAAAAAAGTGGAATCTGTTTTCAAAAACAGGGGCCTGCTGTGGTACATGCCCTCATCACAACTCTTCATCTTGACTCAAAGTACTCACATTTATTTACAAGGGGCAAGTTGAGCGGGATTGACACCAATTGGCCGGATAAAGGCTATTAAAAGTGTAACATAGCCTCCCTCTGAGATGGATTTTCGAAAGCTACAATGACTAATAAATGGGGTGGCAGATTTTTACATGTCATGAATTACACCACATATGTAGTGCAAACCAAATGGCGCGTAAAACTCCAAGAAGAGTGGTCAGAGTGAAATTTTACTTGTCTTCTAGTCAAACTGCATACACCGTAAGAAGACACCTGTAAAAGATGGGGTGTAAACTTTCAATGAAGCGCACAGAGATTGGGCTTTATGCGGCTTTTCGTACAGAACATGTGACACATTGCTGTAAAACTCAAAGTTTTACACCCAACTTGGAATCTTACACCACATTTCCTTACGCTGCCCACAGGATTGTGAAACACAGCACCATAACCGTCTACCTGAAACCAAGATTATGTAAAATTATGTTTCATATATTCCCAATTTAACAATACTTTCACACCCACCAAGAAAGCAATACACATCCTCTCCCCACCTCATCCCACCCACTCCCTCCCTATTCCCCTTATTATTTCCTGAACCCTCACATCCAATCCTTATTCCACTCATTCTAAACAAAATGTCTCACCAATCTTACCAACCTGGAACAACATCCAATTCACCCACACCATATTCCCCAGGGAACACTGGCCACACTGGAAGCAAGTTATCCCTGAACAACGACGAACCCAATGTTACGCACAACATTGGCGAAAAGAGATTTTCCCTCCCCCTTGACATGCACAACTATGAAACCTACATTGACCATGACTGCAGGACCAACAAAGAGGGTTACCCCCTATACCCCAATGGAAAAACCACGTTTGTCAGGCTCTCAGATCAACTTTGGCAGCGTTGGCTTCACCAAGACGATGGGTATTGGCTACCGACAACAGAAGAAATGGAAGGTCGTACGAGTATATTGCCTTGGAGCACTAGTCTGCAAGTGGGCAGGCGAGGCAAACTCGAGGATTATCTTGAAATGTAAGTACATGCCGTACCTTGCCTACTTGGTTCAGACAAACCAACTATCTGGTTTTTATTTTGCAGGAAACCAACTTGCCAGGGTACTGCTGGCTGGTGCCCCGGTATTGTGTACCATCAGGCTTTCAGTACGGAATTCTGCCGCTTTGATTACAACTTGGAGACTGGCTGGGATATTTTGTGGCACAAAGGCCACCACAAACACCCATGGCCCGAAGGCAAGAAACCCAACAAACTATCAAGGCTAACACTGAAAGAGGAGAGCATGAAGAACCCCAGCTCAGGTGCTTTCAAACTCAAGGTTAGCCAGTTAAGATTGGGGATTGATTGTCTTCATGCGCTGATTACCGTTGGATCTCCCCCTTACCAGTTAGGGAAGCCAAATAATATCAAGGAGCCATTCGAAAGCGTCACGAAGATCCATGAATCCTTGGTCAATCGGGATCAACTAGTGTACTACCATTGTCTTATGTTAACTGAAATGAACATTGTCCCAGAAAAGCTTGGCGCCGGTGTTGGAGATAAGTTCATAACCAACATGTTTCACTGGAATAAGTAAGTTTCCATCAGTTTCCCTAATTCCCCTCCCAGATCAGAACATTCAAGCTGATTCATTGACATTCATTGCGGCTCCAAAAAGGTGTGGGTTATTAATCATCTCATCTTTGTTCATGGAAGACTACAAACATTTCACCTTCCAAACCAAGTGGATGGCCGAGCGGTTACTTTCTAGGGACACTGATAACGCGATATACCAAGGCGGCCTCCTATCTGACGTTACATACCGCTTCTTCGAGAATGGATACTTGTTATCCACATCAATGTATTGCACCAAACTTTTACGGTGGATCCCCATCCAGCTCAGTTGGATCCAAGGCCTCAGCAAAAGCTACTACAGAATCCATTTTGCCTTACTATTCAGGCAGTTCATGATACCTTCCTTCACTCGGATGGAACAGGAGACATTGGCTCGTCAAGTGGTGGATTTTTCACTGGCCCAAAAGGAGGGTTTTGTTAATGCTTACATGGAAGTTTTTGGAGAATCCCACTGGAGTCGTGCACTCAAGCAGCTGAAGGGATACCACAAACACTTTTGGGCACAAGTCACCAGAATTAAAAGGAACAGGAATGTGATCATGGCTCATGAGGAGGTAACATATTAAGAGTTTTCTTACTTCCATCCTTAATATTGATAATATTGACATTCACCCAGCCACACTTCACTGACTCATTAATGCCAATGGGCATTTATTATCTTTAACAAGTGGTTTTCCAAAGCCAATGCGAAGCACTACTTGACCCAGTAGGTAAGGAAGGTCCTACCCACAAGGAGGAGATGGACACCTTGCGGTGCCAATTCCCAAAAATCAAATGTTGGCTTGATTGGTGGTCCGCCACGGACATGTCTGCCATGCTCTTCCGATCACGACGACCATTGATTGATGACTCCCCCAACCACCTGGATAATATCCCAAGCACTACCAACACCCCGGAAATTATGCACAGATTGTACTACATGATCACGTAAGTTTTCCATTTATCCATTCAATTACAGATGAACAGTCCTCATAATCTCCCAATAATCATTTTTCCATACTTAGTGAGGGCAAGAAGCCGCTGATGGTCGGGATGATTGAACTATTCTCTTTTGTTAACGTCTTGCGTGAGGATTTTGAGGCCGTGATGTGTGGGGTTTCAATAGAATATGGGTCAAAAACAAAGACTCAAATCAATCTGTTGGAGACCATGGGTCATAGCAAGAAGCGCAAACAAAGGTTCGTCAATGATGGACGAGCCCCCAATACAACAGACGCACTCCTCAGCAAATCAGAATCAGCCCCAAAGAAGTTCAAAGGTGAGACTCAGATGGGCCGGCCAAAGAACTCAGCAAATATCAATCGCAATTCATACTCAACATACCCGTCTAATAAGCCAATGCTTGCCAATCGGTGCTGGATGGCAGCGGCTTTGGAGACTCTATATGCGCTGTACACACCTTTGTGGCTGAAGGACTCCAAGGGGACTGGCAGCAACATGTTCACGGCGGTGGTGAAGCACTTCTTGGCGCGGGCAACTTACAAGCTGAATTTGAATGGCCAGATTCAATCTACACTCACGAAAGGTCAATCCATGTTTTTCAACCTTGCACAGAAGATGCACCCGCCAAACTTCCAACCAGGTGCCTTTTCATCCTGTGATTTCTTTATTGAAATCTTCTTGGACACCAAAGCAAATTCCTCTAAAGCGTTGAAGAGCCTCTTTTCAATCGATGAGGTATGTGAATTCCTTTGTGAACACGAGAAAGGCCGTAAACCAATCACCAAAGAGACCAAATCTCGGTCTCTCTCTGTCATCTCGATAACCAAGGATATGATCTCCATGAACAAACTCATTGCTTGACAAGCTAATTTCGCGCTGGATGACCGAAGGGATCATGAAAACGACCGGCATTGTCCTCTCAAGGACCAGTTGACGACTTTGTTGGAGAAGACAACTCTCCAATTCCACGAGGGTTTGTTGCCCCCCCCCCCCCCACCTCTACTTCTACATGGAGGTCACCAACAAACGTCTTACCTTCATGAGTGGGGTCAATTGGCCATTCAAGCTCACGTTGGTGAACGAGACTTACACGCTCCTTTTTCGCGGATACTGGGACGGATCACATTACTGGTCCAAGGTATATATGTGTGTGAATGGCCTGGAAGGGGTGTGGCTACACAACAACCGCGAGAATCAAGGCATTGCCCAACATATTGGTGATAAACCTTGTGACATTGCTGGTGTGTCGCCCCATACAAGCTGGGTCATGTATTTGAAGGTGTGGACGAAATCAGAGGGCCAATTTGTCAATGACGCCATCAGCAAGATTAGGACAGAACACCCGAATGCTCGTGGGAAGGTGCTATTCATCAACATGTCTCAGATCTTGACTGGGAATTCAGGCGATGACATTGGTCTAGGTATTGTGGAGGGGAAGCCGAGGGAGCCCAATGAGCCGGCCGGAACGGATGCCCCACCTAAGGAGGTGCAGGTCTTGTCAGCGGGCTCTCGAGAATTGAGCAATCACGAGGACGAGGAAAGTTATCCTTCCTTTCCACCGGAATTCCCTGTGCCTGGAGTAACCGTTGAAGCGCCGCCTCCTGTAAGTCCTCTCAAAGTGTGTATTAAGCGTCCGTCAACCGTTCAAGTCAACACTGGAGAAGGAAGGGGGATAAATCCAACCTCAAGAGGCAGGAGGGGCACCGGCCAAGCTAAGGGTGCAGTTGGAGTGCAAGGAGGAGCGGTGATGGGTCTTAGTGGTGGAAAATTCTGTTGTAAATTTCTTTTTGTTCCCCTTTTCTTTGAATTTTACGGCGGGTGGAATTGCACTGCATATGCATTGTAATTTTGCTCGTGGTGTTGGTTACATGCCTTAAGTGGTGTAAGGAAAAAGGGTGGTAAAACCCTTGAATTGACTCCATTGGAGCTTTTTTACAACTCTTTCCTGGCGCTATGCATTACCATAGCGGCAAATGCAGTGTATTTCTGTGTTTTGGGTACTGTGTGGTGCAGATTTCTGCTGTTCATTTTACAAGGGTAGCTTTGCATGCGACTGGTTCTTGCAAAATGGGCTGTAAATTTACATTTTGGTATGGGGAGTTGTAAATTCACAACGCATCTGATTTGCTCTGCATATGTACCGCAAAAAATGACTTGTAAAATTACACCCCCCCCCCTCCTAACAAATGCTTGAATCCCCCGTGGCGGTGAGTTGCGGACTCCGGAGGCTCATATAAATTGACATGGAACCAAGTGAATATGGACGAGCGCAAGAGTCCTGCCAGACGGATGATGATAGCGTGGGTGCTGATCACGGAGTTACATGTTTGCAGCGAGAGAGAGCGAGAAAACTTGAGCAAACCAATCCGATTCTGAACTATTTGTAGCCAGCTGGCTAACATCCATCCTCAATCCTCATCAACCTTACCAGACTGCCCCACCAATCCAACCTACATCCATATTCCCAGTTCTGCATCCTGCCGCTAAACCACAGCAAGTCTAAGTCTTACGATGCTGTCCCTCAGTACTTCCTCAATTTTCATGGCCTTCATGGTTTTGGGCGCATTGATTGCGAATCTTGCAGTAGCTTATCAACGCAATGCAGCACCTTATCAATGTAACGACCCTGATAAAGCGCAGGCTTTGTGCATTAATCCCCATCCTTTTCAAAACGGAACGCTCAAGAGTACGCCTTTTGACTGCCCTTTCTTTTTTTTTCTTGGGACCTCTTGCTGACACAACCGACCACGATGTTGCGTTGACCGTTATTTTTAGTTGTCAAGCCCTACAAAACTGGGAAAAATTATACCTGCCCTGAAGATAAGCATCTGCTCGTCAACAACTGCTGCAACACCGCCTTTAAGATCCACGTATGTCGACCATTCCTGTTTGGTCAGGTGATTCCGTCAGCAAGCTGATCACTTTTTTTGTGGATTGCAGTATCTTGAACCTAAACAATTCACCGCGGCCAATCGAGATGCCGTCATCCAAAACTGCTCTCCAATCAATTAACTGCTTGGATTCCTCATCCCGACGCGTACAGTTGGAGTCGCTCTTCTTTTGGTTTCGAAAGATGTTGTGAATTACGCTAGCTTGTACTATGACTGCCCCTACTTTTGGAAATGACATTTTGACATTCAAGCCACGAAGCACTGTCCGTAATGAAATTGCTGATAGGTTGGTGGAAGCAATTTGCTTGTTGTCATCAGTTGAAAGTGTCTCTTAACTTCCACGTTGAACAAGAGGCTAAGGACCTCTAAGGACTTGGTGGTGTAAAACAAATCGATCTTAAGTTTATGTATTTCAAGACAAGCTATTTGCAAGAGTATCCAGGCCTGGCCGAAGAACACAACTTGTTTTCGGGAGACAACAAGGCAATGGCCGTGATCTGAGCTTATCAGAGAACTTCCAGTGAGAGCCTAGGGCAAGGCAAAATGCGAAAAGTAAAAGAAAGCAAATGTCCGAAAAGTGTGTCGGTTTTGGACTTCAATCCTAGGGTAGTATCCCCAAACTAGCTCATCACTTCTTCGTCTTAGATCTACCTGCCTGAAGTAGCAACCCGGCTATGAGTGAAATCATGGCGTTTGGGTTTTCTAACCCTTCCATTGAAGTCACATTTGATGGATGGTAAATAGCTGGTCTGTTTCTATCTGGGAAGAATGGGGAAACCATCTGCAACGCCGATTAAGCTGCTGTGGGTTTGGAATAGTGCAGACTGGCCACGCACGCCCAGACGGCTTCAAACAAACCGCTGGCTAATGATCGACGTTCAAGCTGTGTTGGATTATTACTCTTTCTTGGCTTCCACTACTGGGGCTTGATTGTTGGAAGGCCTGCGAGAACTATGAGCTCGATCTTGTTCATGATTCAAGCCCCTCGAACAGCGGGTGCAGGAGGCTGTCCTTCCGGGTTGGGATGGAAATGCTATCTTGCTTTCGCCGACAATGTTGACCAACAGCATAAGCCGTTGATTTGCACGTTTACACCCTCACCTGCGCATGATATTCCCGCTCAGGCTCGTCATGCCCCAGTGGGGGCAGAGTCTTTCATTACCGGCGCAAAAGCCACACATTACGTCATCTGGCCAAGATTCAACATTAAGTCAATTAAGAAATGTAACAAGAAATCCTTGACCATGCTGATCATCGCACCCCGTTTACCCTTGTGGCTCTTGATCATCAGTATGCTGGTGTATTCAATTACTTCGGGCTGAGCCTTTCATGCTCCTTGTTGACCTTTTTCACTCAGATTTACATAAAAATTCTTAGGATGACTCTTTTATGGCAAATGACTGGATGCAAAAGAGCCAAGTTGTCTATTTCCAGTGGGCGCCGGGGCGGTCGGCGGCACATCATGCGACCAAATCTTCAACACCCCCAAAGCCTCTATCGAGCTTGGTAAGAATGATCCTATAAACCTCGGTGAGCCAGGTTTCGGTTTTTCCCGGTATCGAATTTTCACCCAAAACAATGGATGTAAAAGTCACCTTAACGTTTCATAACTTCAATTCACAAAACAGGCATCAGCGCGTGGCTTGAGAACAAGAAACTATTATTGGAAAAGTGAGTCATGGGCAGAATCCCACTTGATTATCGGCTGCATACTGCGTTCAGGTCGGCCTGAGCTAGTCAATGGTCTTTAATTTTGAGTTTTCATCATTTGAAAGCCTACAATGGTATTACAGTCTTCAAGGGCCTGCTCAATGACTTTTTCGATGCTCATGCTTTTTTTTCCTACGACGGTTGCATAATCACTGTGGCCGTTGTGGGTAATGCTTTGCTCCATAATTGTTTGATCTGGCTTTATAAAAGAATCCGCCGGCATTTGATCAGTTCCTGACCAGTTGGCAGGCTCTTTCACTCTCTTTATTGTCTGGCTTACCGCTGATCCACTCGTGAAATCACTTCATTCTCAGTTAACGTCAGAACCTTCTTCACCGTCCGGTTAGCACTCCCCCAGATTCCAGCCGGGTTATTCCAAAAGCAAAGGTTTCCTCCATCAATCAACTTTCTCTCCACTTCACAAAGTATTATTGCTCAGTTCCTATCACTCTCTTTCTACCTCCATCCGACTCGCTTCATAACTTGCCTACTTGTCATACTTACTATTCCTCCCTTGCCAATTGCCCGTGTCCCGTTCAAATCTTACACTTCCTTCAACTGGTCTTTGCTTACTCCCATACTGCCCCACTCATATCATTTTATTTATTTCTTTCTTTAAAATCAACAAAACTTAGCATTGTCCAATTTTCTGTCTTGACCGGTTTCCATCCTGTCATCTCCTTTCCAACCCCCATTCAATTGAAAGTCCTGCTTCAGAATTCATATCACTAGCATCTTTCGGACCTCGAGTATTGCTTTTTGATGTCAATTACCAGTTTTCTGCTCGACAAATTTCCACTCCAAGACCTACCACCTGATTCCAACCCCCGAAGCTCATCGATTTGCTCATTGGCCGCTTTGAATAAACACCAGAACCATCTCTCTAGCCTATCAAACGAGACAATGGCCAGCGCAAAGCCAATGTTTTCTGAACGTCGTATCTCGGCCCTCATAGCCGGCAACAATCGGCCGTCCCTAGAAGTTTCTGTGACCTCGGCTAACTGTGAACCAGTCCGCCCGGTAGGAGCCATCGGAAGCTCTCGCCCCGGCTCCAGAATTGCCGATCATTCACAACCTCACTTCGGTCAAATCTCGAGCAGTGCCTTGAAGAATGCGGTCTGGGGGGAAGCCCCGGAGAATGATAGCCGCGTCGCCTCTTCTAATCATCGGGAGCTTGCCACTACTCGAGACCCACCCGCTTCTGCAATCGGCGGCAGCATCAGTTCTGGCGGATATGCGCTCAGCTCAAGCATGTGGGCAGCTCCGGCACCCAGTGGAGCGTCTCATCCTTCCCAGGTGGACCATCTCAATAAACCTAACGGCTTTATCACCAACAGATCGGTACCACTACTCAAGGAGCCTGACAATGCCATTCACAACTCCTCACTCCAACAACCGGAGTCCATAGCCTCCCTTGACAGAAAGATCAACTCCCCACCAGGTCAGGCATCGAATGCACCACGCCCCTCAATCGACCTTTCCTCATCAAGGGCAGACGCCAATGTGATACTAGGTTCCCCCCCGGCTTTGAGCTTCACTCAAACATCTTCTGCACCTTCTACGGGTCGCTCGTTTCTTGCCCCTGATGGCGGGACCTCGCATCCTTTAAACAGGATGTTCAATGGATACTCGATGTCACCCGATGGAAACAATCCATATGGTCTCCCTCTGAAGAAGTTCGACCCGCGATATCCCTCCCCGCACACGTTTGCTTTCGAAAATCTCTCCGGTGAACCAACATGGCCTCTTCCTATGTCCTTTGGTGAGGTAAATGTATAGCCCCTATTACGATTCTGCTCCTTCTGCCTCTGACGGTTTTGTTCTCTGCCTTCACAGGAAGCTTTCTACTCCAAGTCAAATGTAACCAAATCTAAGAACCCTTGCTCCGATGCAGGATTGGGTCCAAAGTCCCCGGGTCTTTGGAGGCCGATTGATGCTACACTCCCACTATCTCATTGCTCACCTCCTGTTGACAATCCACGTCCATCGTTAGCTTCTCCGTTAGCTTTCCAACCCCAGACCAATGAACTTGTTAGCCAGCTGTTGCTAAGAATTGAGCATCTCGAGCGTAAGACTATCAAACAAGACCAAGAGATTCACCAACTAAAGGCTAACATTAGCCTGGTGGGTGCACAATCTCAAAGAGAACATCAGGCCAATGTAAAGTTAGTCAACAACGTTTCGAGTGGTAACAATTTTCCATCCACTTTGCCCGCCACCAATGCGTTCCCAAGCCCCCTCCACAACCGATCAGTTCCTTTAGGAAACCCTACTATTTCGAACAACCCGAATGTTGGTGGGGCCATAAGCTTAGAGACGAACCCCACCAATGGTCTTCCAGCCTTGCAAAACAATGCTGCACCACTTCATCCCCGACAGCCGGATGAAACCGCCGGCTCAGCTGCCGCCGGAGTCACTTCTACTTCCGTTCCTGGGTTTCCCCCGAGGCAGTTTGGTCCCTTGGATTACTCTACGGTAAGTGGGCGGTGTGAAGACCTTACTCCGAAAATCGAGTTTTTGTGAAAATGGCGTGAGGATAAGCTTCAGCGCAATGCTAACTTTAATTCTGAATGTTACTCAGTTACGCGTCAATTCAATTGGCGGAGGAGCGTCGATGATACCACAATCAATTGCAAATTCTGTCCCAGCGCATGGTGCAGGACCGTCGCATGGTCCCGGAATAGTTAACTATAGAGCGCTCTTGGCCGGTGATACTGACTGTGATTATGAGGTATGGCAACCTCCTTGCAAGAAAACTGGATGCATCACTAACCAACTTCTAACCAACTTCTTTAGTACTTTATACGAAGGATCACCAAGCACAACGATCAGCAGGCCAGCATATTTATGCAACAAAAGCTCAAGCAGTCCGCTCTTACACAATCAGCAGGTGCTGACAAAAACCTCCCTGATCCCCTCCAAAATCGCCTCACGGAAAAACCTCGACAAGAAATTACCAGATTAGTGATTGAGTACAGCCTGGAACTAATGACCAACCGCTTCGGTTAGAGCGCACCCTTTTATTCTCGCAAAAAACCAATGATCATATTTGCTAATTTCTATGATTTTTTGTCGCAGGCAATTTTTTGGTTTCGCGCGCAATCGAGCATGCGACATCCAGGGAGAGATTGGAGCTTGCAGAGCGAATTGGTGGTCAGATTGTTACGCTTGCTCAAGATACTTTCGCGACCCATTGCCTCCAGAAGATGATTGACGTTGATGAAGAGGGTGAAAATCATGTACGAAGAATGGTGTCGCAAGAGCTCTTGAAGAAGAAAGAAACTGTGACGCACAAGAGTGCTGGCCATGTCTGGGCCCGACTGCTTAGTGTCGGTGGGGGATCAAGTAGCACCATATCTTTAAGCACCGGCAATGGGAAGGCCACGGGACTTAACCAATACGGCGACGGCGCGGGTAAATCGGGCGGATTGGAGCGCAGTCTGAACGAATTGCTGAAAGGCGAATGGGGTGAGTGATAAACCACACAAAAATGAGTATCAACCTTATGGAGGTTTGCTGACTGATTCATAATCAATCCAGCCGCGACTGCGAAAGATGAAGTCGGATCTTTGATTGTCCAGAGTGTCCTGGAAAACTGGAACGAAACTGCCAAGGCAGATGTGGTGGAAGAGCTCCTAGCGGATATTTACTCTTGCGCCGTGCAACAGTGGGGGGTAAGTAAAGATTTTATATCGAAAGTGTCACAATGGACTTGTTTTTGATCACAACTTGCACAATTGCGTAGAACTTCGTGATCCTTCATTTGATAGAGCACTCTACGGGTGCCATACAGAAAAAATTGTTCGAAAGGTTGACCGAGACCCAATTGGCTTGCGAGTTGTCCATTGATAATTTTGGTGCAAAAGCGATTGAAAAGGTCCTCAAGGTGTCGGGAATGGAAAGCAGGATAGTCGAAGATTATGTCAAATCGATATGCGAGTATGGACATGGCCGACCAGCGTCAGTATATCTTCTCATTGCTATCTTCAGCAGTATCATACATTAGCTTTGCTGGAAACTCATCCTGTTTAATTACTTCAGCTTAATCGACATTGCGTGTCATCAAGCCGGAGCTCAAGTTTTGACGCTTCTTTTCACCTCCGCCCCTAATTCCATCAGAGATTTGATGATTCAGACCGTGGTGAGTACAGAAGTTTCACATCACATCCCTAGAATACCCCCAATTGATTTTGAATATTGGCTGCCTTGCAATCACCAGAGACGAAATGGCGTGACTATGAAATCCTCGAAAGCCGGAAGTAAGATTGTGAGTTTCAAAATTTGTTCTTAGCGTGTGACGATAATTCGAGCTGATTGTAATTCATTTTCACGCCAAATCTGCGCAGTGGTTCTTAGTCGAGAGAACGCGAGCATGGGTTGGGCACTAAGTACCTTGGTGAAGCTGTCTATTTATTGGGATGTCGTAGAAAGAAGACTAGCTTGAACCCAAACATTCATAGTCGAATCAAAACACCGGCTTGAAGGAGTAAATGTATTGAGTTGCTAAATTATTATATAAAAGAGGAATAGTTTTACCATTTTGCTGCCGTAGTATCTTTGATTGATTATAAAGTATGCTGTATTTTTTATATTATTTTATTTCCCGTGCATTCATAAACAAATCAGCTTGTGATGAGCAGTAGTCCACCTCACAAGCGTGTATGTATTTAGTTACCTTGAAATATCAGTTGTCCATTGTGGTTAGACGAAGAATGCGGTTGGAGCGAGTAACCCAAGTTCTTTAGTTCTTATTCGACCAGATCGCTGTCCTCTTGGGCATTCCTAGTGACTGTCCATCCCATCTTGGCCCCCTCCCTATGACAAGACACCCCAGCGTTCTAATCACACCGTCAAATTCTAGTTGAAGGTTGTTTCCCTCAAACATTCTGTAGATTCGCATATCTTACTTCGACGGCCGGCCATCATCCCCTCACTTTGCGCACGACGGTTTCGAAGACCGGTCACAGGTATATTAACGACTATTATTTTGCATTTGGAAGTTATTTAATAGTACACAGCATGTCTGCCTATCTAACATGAGAGAAGAAGTTTTCAAAACGAAGGAGGCCAGGAACGAAGTGGTGGATGGATTTCGTTCAAGATTTCATGGAAATATCCCCTTGGGAGTCTTTCAAGAGATGGGGATACTTGCGGCGCTTAATATCGTCCAGTCGTTCGTCGAAGGTAGGCTCCTCGAAGCGCTCGAACTTGCCGCGTTCTAGTTCGGTACGGTAGCGCTCGGAGAGAACGAGGACGAGCTGCTCGAGGTCGTCGAGGCCCTTGGCCAACGCGCCCATTGCTGACTTGTTGTCGTACATCTGAATCCGTAGGTGCAACTTAGGCTCCGACGGGTGCGGCAACGAATATCCACAAAACTCGACATCCGGACTAGGTTGATTTCGCCGAATTCGTTAGTTTCTTTTTGTTTTTAATCTCGCAATTTCCTCTCTGCGGTTTATTTTCGTCCCCCTCGAAACACAAGATCGGTCGAGAAAACTCACTTCTTCATGATGATATATCGTAATGAATTCCCAAGGGTATGGTCCTCTTCCTTCAGCGAAAAAGTCATTGCGTCGAATTTCTCTCCAGGAAGCTTTTTGGGGAAGAGATAAAAGACCCGAGTCAGCATTTCCTAGTATTGGAAAGGAGGTATAAGGATTTTCGAGCGGGCTAGAGCGACATACGATCGTCACTTTTTCCGGGTCAACCAGAGCTGCTTCATCTGCTGGATCGATGGGAGCCTGGTTGGGGGGGTCAATATCCATAACGGTTCAGTGTGCAAAGATTCGAGGCGCTTGTTTGCTCGGACTGGTGATGCTGGTTTGGTCGCGTTGTGAATGGGTAGTGTATATATCAGCTTGTGGCTCGGCGTGTGTAGGGGACGGAACAACTCTTTTGGAAGGTCCGCGGGGTCGATGCGCAAATTGAATTCAAATTATGGTTCGACTGCGGCTGCGGACATGGCACCACCAAAAATTTAGGCTCCGTGTGGCGCGAACTTAACACAAGTCCCGGCCCTGCTGCGCAGGGCGCCAACCGCAGGGAGGAGACCCTCCGGGGGCCCCTCACGAGAGCAAAAAGGGGGGGTTCACGTTGGAGACCTTGACCCCCAAATTAAACAATGTTTAGCTTGAAATTTCATGTTTTTGAAACTTGCTCAGATGGATCTGAAAAGATTCATTCTTGTGTGCATCTTGTAAGTTTATGAAAATTTAACGTAAACATTGCTCAATTTGAGGTCAAAATCTCCAACTTGAACCCCCCCCATCACAAGTAAGCCCGGTGATTTTTTCTCAATGCTAGAGCAAAAGTTTAATCCACTTCTTTTTGTGTATCCATGCAATTTAACACATATTGTATGTTACAAAATGAAAACACTTCCCACCATTGAATGCAGCTCATCATGAGGGATTGTCCTGTCTCATGATCCCCTACAAAGGGGATTTCTAAATAGTGACAAGTCCCCTGAGCCCCTGTGCCAAACAAAGAGATAAAAGGTGCTGCCTTTCTCCCCTCCCTGAACCACCCACCACTCATCTGTACACCACCACTTCATTTACCTGCCTCTAAACCTTGTATTGCACCCACCATCTGAGCAATTTGCTGGTTCCACCTACTAAAAAGTTTTCTTGAATCAACAAGGTGTATACTCTCTTGAATGCAGCCAATCCCATGTTTTTAAGGTCATGGAAGAATATTTTGATGTCTTCCCCGCTCAATTCTCACATGTCCATTGTGTAGCTTAATTCCACCAATGTTGACTTGTCTAACCCAGGACAATTATTCTCAACCTGATGGCCCGAACTAAACCCAACATCTTTGAACCTCTCCATTGTTTGGGTAGACATTTGGGTACACATCCTTTGATGGTCCTTTGCCTTTTCCAAAGTGTCCACTGCTCTCTTTAACATAACCATTTCCAATTTGAAAAGCCTTTTGATGTGCTCCTCCTCTCTGAAAACTGTATCTTACGATTCACAAAGGTCCTTGGCAGCCCCCTGTGGTGAAGATATTTCATTGACCTCAAAGGTGGGATCTATAGCCAACATTGGGTGTGCTTTGGCCCAGGTGGTCATTGAGAGTTGATGGTGGTGACACTACAGGAAGAGGAAGTACGCAGGCAGGTGATAAGTGGTGTACCACTTGAGTATCCCTGTGTGATGCGGCAAGGATTTTTGGGCCAGAGAATTTAATCATCCAAGTTGTTGTCAGAAGGGAGTGAAAATAGGTCCTCGGCATGGAACATTTTATCCACACCTTTTGGGAAAAGTTGAGCTTGGGAATACATCTTCAACAACTTCATCTTTGTCTTTTGAGCTAGGTAAAACAGTTGTTTACACTCACTGCCATGCCTGAGAGATTAAGGGCACATGCAGCAGGTAATCCAAACTTTCTTGTTTCCCCTTGGTTGTTGGTAGAAATCATGTAGGACAGGTTGGAAGGATTGGTGAACACACTTATAGCATACAGATTGTGAAACAATGGCAAAGAAACTGAATTGTCAACAACTTTTCAGCTGGAATAACTCATGTGACCAGGAAGACTCATAATGAGTACCCAAAGCATGGTGAGCAAGGCCTTCTTATAGCTGTGGGCCAGTTGCTTGGCCACCTGTTGGAACACATGACAAGTCTGTTGGCCAAAGGCCTAGTCTAGAAAATCTACAGCGGTCCAATATTAAGTTTCCACTTTGTCCATCAGTACTTTTAAAAACTTGTTGATCTGTTTTCTCTGGTGGTGGAATGAATTCGGACTTGAGCACACAGGAAAAAGACTCTGTGTAATTATTCTTATTGATGCCCTGGTGTGCCATCTGATAACCCAAGCAAAGAATCTCAATCAGTATGTTTCACATAACTTCTCTCTGTTCAGTGTACACATGATGGCTCACAATGTGTTAAATCCTGGGCCAGTGCTCCAGGTTGACCTCCCACTGTGTCTTGAGATAATGAGAAAAGCCAGGATTGGCACTTGCCCAGTTTCAAATGAACATCTTCATGTCAGAAGGTGGGTCCAACAATTAGTACACAAGGGATTGAAATTTGGATCCCAAAGGGAAGGAGTGTTTTGTGGACAATGCTTGTGATTTGTTGAAAAGTGAGTTTTCCAGAACATCATTATCAATCTATCCAATATTTGTATTATGTTTGTTTTTTTTGTCAACATTTTTAAAAGTTTTCATAATTTTTTCCTTATTTTGTGGTTCATTAAATACTGATTCATCATGCTGAAACTAAGTCACAAATAGTTTTTGAAGTAAATACCTCAAGCATGTCTTCCGGCGAATTTGAGGAAGTATATTGTATATACTTGCAGGTAGAATAGGTTGAACCCAATTTTATACACCGGGTATACTAATTATCACCAGTTTTTGATTTGATCTTTCATTTTTAATCTTTTAACCATCATGACAAATGGGAAGGAGAGAATTGTGATTTGTGGAAAATGCTTGTGATTTGTAGAAAATGCTTGTGATTTGTGGAGAAGTAAGATTTCCAGAATAGGAAACCAAAAAAAAACTTAAAGATAGGTGGTATCCCATAACATTACCAATCTATCCAATTTTTGTGTTATGCATTTTTTTTTTGACATTGTTCAAAGTTTTCCGCCTTTTTTTTGTATGGTCCATTAAATACAGATCCATCATGCTGAAACTCAGTCCCTAATACTTTCTGGTAGTATGTACATACATATATCTCAAGCGTATTATTCGGCAAATTGGGTGATGTATATTGTACATAGTTTTAGGTAGAATAGGCTAAACCCAAGTTAATACACCAGCTGGTAATCATTTATATGAGTTTTGGATTTGACAATGAGATTCTCATGAGGCTGGTGGAGGGCATTCCAGCCTTATTGAGAATGATTACAAGTTGGCCAAGTTGTTCAACATTCCTACTACATAAATGTGCACAAATGATTAGAGGATCTCGTTAATAAAGACAGTTCCGGACCCGTTCTCAAATCAACCCAGAGGAATAAGTCACATTTGTACGATGGCAGCCGAGCCGAGTGATCAGAAGAATATTGGACAGCTAGCAATTGAGTGATCACCTCGACGTTTCAGACGATTGGGATGAATTAGTTACTGTCAGTTTTGAGCTGGTTCATATCTGATCGAAAGCCAGTGTTGGCCCCGTATACTTCGTATATTTCTACTTCCAGTCTCATCATGGCTCCAATCGGGTCCCTATGACTGCTGCTTTTAGTCACAGAGAAACACACTCTGAGTTGAAAGAAACCTACTAGATTGAACCACATAAAATCACTGCAGCTACATTCTATATATCGATGACATCAGATAAAAGACGAGAGACATGATTGGAAGAGGAAACTATGGAGAGACAAGAGATTAAAAAAATAAAACAGCTGAAGTACTACAAGTGGATTACTTGGATTTGGAGATGAGTAGGGCAACTCGAGCGTCGTGTTGAGGTGCGGCGGCGGCGGCGGCCCGGCGAGCATTTTTGTTCTGTGTCTGAATTAAAGATCCGGACAATTAAAGGCATGATTAATTTATCTGCAGATTGCCGATGGTTTTCCGCCAAAAAAAGCTGATGGAGACAAAGACTTACCTCAACAGATTTGCTACAAGTACTCAAGATACTGTGGACCGCCTTCTCGAGTACCTCGGCCGAACTGTGTAAAGACACAAATGTAGGAAAGCATTGGTAGCCCGGAAATAAGTTTCCCGTGATCTTTTTGTCATCTCCAGTTCTACTAACTGAGAAAGAGGAATAGATATCAATTTTACTTACGATTGACTCGGGGCTACTTTGTCGTTGTCAGTCGCAAGAGTTAACTAAGCAAGACGAAGAGGAAAAAGAAAACAATCAGTATCTGGATTTGTCCCTCACAGTAAGACCTGTTTCGCAGACAGAACGTTCTTTTACTTACGGTACAACCTCCATGAGTAGCGGTGCTGGTATTTTTCTCAGCCATCTGGTGGGCAGCCCTGAAAGAAGGAGGTGAGTGTGAGCGAGCGATTAAAAGGACAAAGTGAAGGATGCTCGACAAGGGCTTACTTGGCACATTCGTTAGGGGAGAAAACGTCAGAGAGGCCCTTGTTACTAATGCAAGTGACATCGGCATCACGACGGACGAGTTGTTCGGCATCGAAGGGAATAGCGCGTCGACTGATACTGTGAGCCTCCTCGTCAGCCTTGACGAAGTAGAGGCCACTGTAGCGTCTCAAGAATCCCCCTCCGTAGCAGTTACCCAGTCCATAAACAGCATTGTTGAGCCACGGAACACCGTACGACCCGAGCATCTGTCCACTTCCCCAGCCGAAGCCCCAGGGGTTCACCGCCCAGCCTGACCGGTACCCATACCCAAATCCACCCCCGTACCGGTAATACTTCGCATCTACTTCTTCCGTCTTACCCGCGCTCACTTCTTCCGCCCGGGAAACGGCAACTAAGACCGTAAGAAGAGTGATCAAGTAGGCAAAGGAAACCATCTTGTGCGTCGTGTAAATTCTCGTACTTGTCTGCTTGAACTGCTCTTCTTTTCGTCTTCTTGTTGAAACTGCTGAGGAACGGATTGGAAGTGCTTGATGAAGCTGATGAAAACCGAGCAAGTCAAGGCGAGTTTTATATGTATCCAAAAATATTTTTTTACTTGTGCTCAATGGATTCTTGTGATCAGGCCAGATCCCAACAAAATCATCCATCTCGGCTGAAGTATTACTGATCCAACAAAGCCGCCGATCAACTCAGTTAAACTCAACTCGGGGATCGGATGGTGGCCAGGTGGGCGTGGCATGGAATCTGGATGGCTTCCTCCTACTTGAAGACTTGGTACAAACAATGTAAAGCGTATCTTAATTAGTATGGATCAACCGATCTGTTACTCACATGTGTAGATGATTAAGATTATGAATTGTTTGTAATGCACACATCATCTGCAAAAGGAACGTCACCCTTTAGCTTCGCTCTCCTTAATCGAGCGTCACCCACAAGCATCCATAATCAGGAACATGTCCCGGCTTGTGACGATTCCATTAGGGAAATCTGGCCCACTCATTCCCCATGTTCCCTGACTGGAGTTGTCCAAGGAAGGAATGTGTGTATATCACATCACCAGCCACACGCACGCACATGTATAACTTAAGCACTTATAAGATGAACCTAGCACGGGCTGCTATATGTTATAACAGGATTTTAGAGTTTTCATAGGCTTGTGAAATTGCATGTTGAGCTTTTGTCCCGTCGCGTCACATCACGTACCTAGTGGAAGGATCGTAGTCGAGAGGTAAGATCTACCAATTTGAAAAACAAACTTGGATTCAGAGTTCTGCCATGAGAAATTGTGGTGGTTTGAATCTCAGACTTCTCAGTGGTACTACGTGCTCTACCGTTGAGTACAACTTGGCCATAACTTGTTGCCATATCCTGTAGTTGACTTCTCCAAGTGTCAAGTGTATGGCCCCTCTCGCAGTCCAAGTAAACTACAGGGGGGCTTTGTCAAGCTAGAGCCTAGGATGTTAATTGATTCCTAGTCATTTTCACAATACACTCTAAGATTAAATGCACAGAATGGTTACATTGATGAAGAGCAAGGAATAACAGTAAAAAAATTAGCATGAAAGTATTTTTCTTCCATTTACTCTTTCATGTATGTATGTATCCAGAGTTTTTTCCTAAAGAATGTGACCTTGTGCCTGCCTAATTTTATTTTTTATTTTATTTGTTTTTGAGAAAAAAATATATAGTTGGATAAGCAAATGATTTTTGGAGTCGAACAGGTAGTCATCTGACAAGGGTTTCGATTAGGCTGCGTAAGTGGTGGAAGCGATTGTACCGCCGCGGCCAGTCCAGTTGACTAAGAATGTATTAAGAAAGAGAGTAAAAATACGATCAGTAAAGTAACATCATTAAAGAAACTGGCAAGAGCCTAAAGGTCCTACCATGGATATCTTGGCCTTCAGGGTAGGTCTCAGAGGCGTGCTCAGGAAGTATTCGAAAGGTATGGGCTCCAAAGTAATCCCTCTGAGCTTGCAACAATGAAGCAGGTAGATTGGCAGTTCGGTATCCATCGAAGAATGCTAGAGCGGTCGAGAAGGCAGGAATTGGGATACCCCACATTGTGTTTGTCTCTACGATTCGACGCCAACCTGGTTGGCATTTGTGAATAGCTTGGTTGAAAAAGTCGTTGAATAACAGGTTTTGAAGGTCCGGTTCAGCGCGGAAGGCTTTGGTGATCTAGTATCAGGATGGTAGCTTTAGTATCAGTGTTCATAAGCACCAGATCAAACATTCAACTGGCTCACTTCAGTTAAGAAGGCCGATCGGATAATACAGCCGCCACGCCACATGAGTGCAATTGATGGGCTGTGTGAAAAATCGGTCAGACTTCCTGAATGAACCGACGGGATTTCTCAGAAGGATCGAACTGACTAATTCAGAGTCCATCCGTATTCTTTAGCGGCTTCTCTCATTAACATGAAACCTTGGGCATAGGATATTAATTTGCTTGCATACATCGCTTGCTCGAGATCGTCGATGAATTCCTTCCTGTTACCCTGCCAATGTTCGAGCTGAGGGCCTTCGAGTACCTTACTGGCTTTGACTCGCTCCTCCTTGATCCCCGATAAGCATCGAGCGAATACAGCCTCTCCAATCAAAGTAACAGGCATTCCGAGGTCAAGTGCATTGATAGCAGTCCATTTTCCAGTACCTTTTTGGCCAGCTTTGTCTAGGATTTTGGTGACAAGTGGAGTACCGTCGGTATCATCAAACTTGAGAATATCCCGAGTGATTTCCATCAAGAACGAGTCCAGAACGCCCTTGTTCCACCTTTCAAAAATGTCTCCAATTGCGCCTTCACCAAGACCGAGCCCACGCTTTAGGATATCATAGGCCTCGCAAATCAGCTGCATGTCACCATACTGAATGAGTCGCGAGATCCGCGGAACTAATCAGCAAAGCAGCCCAAGTGCTATTTTTTCAAGCAGCAATAAGGGCATACTTCAATACCGTTATGAACCATTTTGACGTAATGCCCTGAGCCACCTTGACCGACCCAATCGCAACAAGGTTCGCCTTCTGATTGAGCGGCGGCTTTCTGGAAAATTTCCTTGATATGAGGCCAAGCTGCCTCTGAGCCACCAGGCACTAAACCAAGCAACAAAGCATTTTAATAGGTGTCACATTGTACCTTGGAGAAGCAAGGAGACATGGACATACTGATTGATGGTCCGTATCTAGCTCCTTCTTCACCGCCAGATACACCCGAGCCTACGTACAAGAGCCCTTTTGCCTCGAGCTCCTTACATCTTCGGTTGGTATCAAGGAAATGAGAGTTTCCGCCATCGATAATGATATCACCTTTCTCAAGGTGAGGTTCAAGTTGCTTTATAAATGCATCGACTGCATCGCCAGCTTTGACAAGAAGAATTATCCTTCTAGGAGTCTTCAGATTTTGACATAGCTCTGCAACGGAATGAGCTCCGATGACATTCGATCCTTTAGCTTGATTTTCCATAAATTCATCGACTTTGGAGACTGTTCGGTTGTATGCAACGACGGTGAAACCTTTGTCATTCTGATGAAACAAAGGAACATGAGCAGGCTGCCTATGTTCAAAACAGTTATAGATCGTAGAGCCCACCATATTCATGACCAAGTTGCAGCCTGTTTGAAAGTGTTGGATGAACATGTAAATTGGTGTTTTTTTGTCTTCCTTTTCATGTTCCGAATTCCAATGTAGATAGACGATTCAAACGATTACTTACCCATGACGCTAAGAACCCAAAAAAACATGAAAGAAAGAGTTAGAATTGTGAGGTTTGATTTTAATCCATTTTGAAAGATAGCCAGATGCTGTAAACCAACTTACGCCAAGCCGATGAGACCGATATCACCCTTGGGAGCAGCCCTGGAATGGATCAGAGGTATTCACATGAGGTCAAGCCAGGAAGGAGTTTGGAGAGAGATAGTTAGTGCTAACATGTTCTTGTTCGGATTTGAGGATTGGTTGAGATGCTGGTTTAGTTGACCGATTCGATTGATGACCGTTGGGGCGGAAGAAGATAAATCAAGTGGCGATATCATTGGTTGGGGACAATCAAATGCGTGGCTGGGGTTGGATTTTTTAAGGTTGTGAATGTGGCTTAGCCCGGATTAATCCGGGTGATCGGAGTAGTGACGTCATCGGATCCTTCACTCCGATCAACCAAAAAGGGGGCAGAAGGAAAGACAGATGACATTCAGGGAGATATCGATTTTAAGCGGACCTCTATTCCGGTAGACAGTCATTTGCAAGCCAGCCGGGCTTTGGGTGTGCCGAGCGTGCATTGGTTCAGGGAGCAGTGGCGACTTGTAGCAGGAGGAAACCGAGGGAAATTGTCTGGAAGAAGGAAGGATTTTTGTATTTGCTGACAACTAGACCAACATGTTTGATGTGCTTGGGTGTTGGGCAGGCGGATTTCGGGAAACAGATTTAGTCAAGCCGGCCTTGGAGCAATGTATACTATTCGTTTAATGGAACGTTCTTTAAGGATCTATTTAAATAGAAAGCATCTTTGGCTGGAGTTAATCTGAGGAATCATTTGATGCTTTCATTTTTTCGTGGGCGTCTTTGCTTCATCAAAAGCTTCCACACTTCCACTGACTCCCAGTCCTCATCCATCCATCCCATAGTCTCAGCCAGTTTACGGAGACGGTTGGGTTCAACCTGAGTGGTTCTAAATCCCATCCCAACAGCCATCTGGAAGAAGCTATCCACCAAGCTCGGTTCGCGGCGTTCCAGAGCAATAAATATCATTGGTTGCTTCGGGCACCCGGCCGAGAGTATCGAGAGAGTGGTTAACAACGGACCGATCAGCTCCACTGTGTACACCGTATCCGCTGAGACAATCAAATCGATCGAGGTAGCGGCAAGGGCGTCCTCCCCTACCAAAACCCGTGATATTGGCCCATTGGACTCGTGAGGTACCACGTTCAAATTGGATGGGGCTTCCTGTATAACGTTATCCGAAAAAGCAGTGTTTAACGATTTCCAATCGGGCTCTAGATTCCAGTCTAGAAGGCATGGTGAAATTTTTCCTGCCGAGGAGTGGTCTTCCATCCAACTTCGAACATTCGGTGTCAATATTTCGGTCAGTATAGGCTCAATATCGGTCGCTAGAACGGTGTAGCCAAGGGCTGAAAGTGTAATGGACAGTAAACCTATCCTTTGCCATGACGGATAGACATTTCAAGATATTGTTCAGTTCACATGGCGCTGCCCTCAAGAGTAGTCAAGTTTAGATATGGTTGTGATTAAGCACCTGTTCCTGCGCCCACTTCTACAGCTCTCAACGATCGATTTTTTGACGCGCGAACCACATTTTTCGACAGCGTCGTCAAAAGGTATGCTGATAGGATCTAAATTAGTAAGATGGTGGCAAAGTTTCAATTTGAATGTCAAACCTCACAAGCGTAGAAATGCGAGTTACATCAACCCCATGGCGGTTTCATCTTATGAATTAATGGGTCTTCTGAGCAAAGCGACTGGTTAAGTCATGAGTGGGTCTTATGGTAAAGGAGACTAACTTGCGAGCTAAACCAAAGGGTTGAACCGGTTGATGTGTGACAATTATCGTTTTGAATCAGACGAAGGACAGTTTGATTTCCAGAACTGATCGAGTAACCCTCGATGGGTGGCCACAGGGGATAGTTTAATAATGGCAAGTGCTTGGTTTCGGATGATGGTGTCGGTCGGCAGAGTTGCGAAGGAGACATGGCGAAGGAATAATGGCAGTGCGGTTTTGTCGGTCACTTCTCTGAAGTTGTGAAATCTCTCGTCGTGTGCTGATGTCACAGGAGTTTCACACATCTGTCCAGTCACCTTGCTCGTGTGACATGCCTTCAGTAATTCGCCAATCATAAAAAGAACAAACGGAACAAGGCTTTTCCATCCATGAACATTTGAATGCTGACAGGGTGCAATTAATCGCTCTACTGGTGCCTGAGCCCCCCAACCATCAATAATGATCAAATTGCCCTTGCTTCTTGCTATCGAGGGAGAAATCACCAACTTTCTATCCACAGGGTCGCCCACACAACGATGTCTTGGATTGCATACATACAAGCAGTTCATAATTCCTCGACCCTTGCCCTTCTCATCCGAAAGTAAATAATCCCTCAGCTTATTGCTCGACACAAGGAACTTTAAATTAAACTAACTGACTGGTGCGTTGTTGGGCAAATGTGTTGGATAGTTATTTATACATTCAATAATCAGCTCGAGTGAGTTGGTTCCCTAGTAGCCAATGGAGCTGAATAGAGTTGAGAGTACCTTGCGCCGTTAATCAACAACCGGCAACCGGTGATTCCACGGACCGACCGATAAGGATGGGGATACCACTCACACCCGTGTAGATTGAGGAGTGATGGTGATCCATATCCGCTCGATATCTTATTCCTATTGATCCACTCACCGGGCTATCCTTTCAGTCGACAAATACCAAGTACTGGTTTACTTGGTCTATCAAGTTGCATCTCAAGTGAACTTGCCGAACTTCAATCTTCTATTCTCTCCACAGCCCGGACAGCCTCCCTAGCGGGTTAAATTAGCCCATCGTCAAGTGGGCCTTTGCACAAAAGCTTGCTTTGCAAAAACCCCGAAGCTGAACTTAGCTCACGATTAAATAAGGCCAGAGGATGTCGAAACTGTTTCGTTTTTTCCTAGCGTTGGTGGTCTGGGCGAACATCATCAGTTCACTATCTTCTCAGGGACCGCCGGGACCGCCACCGCCCGGTGGACAACCTCCTGGAGGAGAGAACAAACTTGCAGATCCTAAGCCTGCCGACTCTAAGCCTGCCGACAAACCTGCCGATCCTAAACCCGCAGATTCGAAGCCTATTCCTCAAGGAAAAAACCACGTGATCCAAGTGGGGGATGCATCTGCAGCCAAGATTTTCTCGCCACCTACAGTCCAAGCGAAGGTTGGGGATACGGTGACCTTCGAATTCCATGTAATTCGTATTTCTCTTTTTCGGTGGTTTTGTGATCCTCTGATTGTTATTGAACCTATTACGGACACATCTTAAACTTTCAACAGCCGAAGGCTCATACGGTCTCACAGTCAACTTTTGAGAAACCTTGCCAAATCCCCAACGGGCCAGAAGGAAAAGGTTTCCACTCGAGTCTGATACCTGTTAGGTAAGCCTGCAGTCCTGAGCGCATTAAAGAACTATTCAAACATCGGCTTTGCTGACCTGAATTCCATGACATAGCCCAACCACAAAGAGCAGTGAACTTCCGAGATGGACACTGCAAGTCTTAGTTCCCACACCGATATGGTTTCACTGTGCCCCCCACTGCGGAGGTGTGAGTTCTTGCGTTTTTCTATTACGGAAGTTGATCCTTCGGAAGGGTTCCTGGCTAACAGAACAGGGAGCTAATTCAGGGAATGGTGGGAGCCATCAATCCACCCACTAGCGAGGATCAAACCTTCTAGAAATTCGTCGAGAACGCCAAAAAGTCTGGAGGGAAGACCAAAAACCTCAAAGCTGGTGAACCCGGGGTTAAAGATGATGCGGATAAAGGAGCCAAGCTAGGGGAAACTGGCTCTAAGGCAGGAGGTGAGCAGTTAAACTTATTTTCTTTTAACTTGATGTCCAATTATTGACACAAAACCACATCGAAATAACTAATTGTCAAAAAAGGCGGGAGCGCAACATTACAACGCGGTCAGTCAAAGTCGGCAAACGATTTGGCAGCAGCGGGTACAAATTCATCATCAGTTGATGGTGGTAAGTCCTCGATGTACTTCGCGATGTTTTCCAATACACTTTCTCATCGAAAAGTCTAATGAAAACAACCAAAAATTACTCCCTCTCCAAAATTACAGGAAAAGATAGCAACTTGGCTGCCAAGGCAAAGGATGGCTCAGGTGCCGCATCTCTTATCATGGAGAGAAAGAAGAGATTACTTCTTTCAATGTCGTGCTCTTTGCTACTGCCAAGTTTACTGAACACTATCTATTGATATTTATAGAAAAAATGCTGAACATGATGGTGGATCATGCATCAAGGAACTAGATTTATTCCAAACAACATATTTACTTTACAGAAAATCTATGATTGAATTTATGGATTTTTCTGTTCAGTTTTAAAATTCACAGTGATAAAAGCTTGAATTTAACTATTTGCTCTGATATGTATTAACTTTTAAAAGAGATAGCGGAATTTGCGAATGTAACAAAAAAATTAAAACAATTTTGATGATTTGAATAAAATAATGGTCCTTTTTTCTTGTAATTTATGTTTTTCTCTGAAGATGTAAAAAAAAAACCCCTATTTTGAGCAAAACTAGTGCTAAAAAATGTGAATTTTGCTTCTGTCTAAAGATAAATAGTTCAAGAAAGATGAACAAAATTTGAGCCCTGAAGTTTATTTGTAACAGAATCATTCAATTGACCAATGGGATTCTGATTGGGATGGATTCCTGCAATTGAAAAATAACTCTTTCTTTTTTGGAATTCTAAGGCTTGAAATGTGATAGAATACCAGCAATGATCCAAATACAATTTTTTTGGGATTTTAAGATAAGAGACACCGATAATCATGAGGAGCTAGTAAGAAGCAAGACAAGAATTGAATGTGAAGAAACATTCAGATGGTCTGATCATGATGGAGATGAGAGGTTTGATTGAAATGACACAAAGAAAACAATGAGGGTTCGACACACGACCCACCTGTTTTGAAGGTGCGACCCACCCTTTCGGTCGCCCGACTGTCGGGTGGGTCGCTCCTTCAAAAAAACCGTCAGGGTTGTGGGTCGCGGGTCGAAAAATCCAATGTCCGACCGGGATCAAACTTAACACAAGTCCCGCCCGTGGGAGGAGCAGGGGTATAGCCCCCGGGCGTTTAGCGCCTCCTCCCGCAGGGAGAGACTTGCATGTAAAGTCACTCTTCTGGCCTGAAAAGATCGGCCCAAATAGCAGGACTAATGATTCAGTCCCACATAACATTACTTAGCCAGCGGATTTTCCACAAGCCAACCACACAGTAAGATTCCTCACTGTCTTGTACATGTTTTGCCACCTACAAAACACATACATGCCTTACTCTTTTTCTTTTATCAAAATGTAAATCTAACTAATCTCTGAGCAGACAACCCGGATTTGGCCCCAGACATATCCGATCCCACACCTGTTTGACATTCCTTGACATTTATGCTTTTTTAACGACAAATAAGAAAACAAAAATTTGAGGCTGTCATGTAAATCTGATACGCTGATCCGATGGTCTGCACAAAACTGGATTTCAACTAATTCTACCATTTCACACTTACGGGGAGATGGTGTACAAGATTTGTTGTAGAGAGGACTACACGAGCCTTGAGAGGCTAGTTTTTTTTAAAAAGAAAGCCAAGATGGCTGGCTAAAACTCTACCGAGTCGGATTTGGTGTAGCTGGTGAGATGACTGTGCTACAGTCGCTTCAATCTCAAAAACGGTATTTTACAGCGAAAAATCCAATCTTCTCAGGCCAGGCGGCGGAGATACCAGATAAGCCTCTCCCCTGTGGGGAAGCTTAGTTAAGCTCGGACCAGGATGGGTCGCACCTTCAATTCCTTTGGGGAATTGGAGGGTTGCGGACCCAATAACCCACCCCCTATACAGGGGGTGGGCCGCAGATTCAAAAAAGCCGTTGAAAGTATGGGTCGCGGATACAATACCCGTATTTTTCCCCCAAACCCCCGTACCCCCGGGGTCGCGAGTCGAAATTGGGTTTCAACCCACTATATCTACCAACCAGCCTCCACATCATCACCTCCAGCCAACACCAACACCACTACCAACCCATCAAAATCACCCAACCACTTCCAAACCCCCAGCATGTGGTGGAGGGATAAGTATTCTAGGTGTTTTCATTTGATAGAAAGAATTAAAAGGGAGACTGGGTTTGATAAATGTTGGTTTTAGTTGTAATTTCTCTTTGGTTTTGTTTTTCTTTTTTTTATCCAATTTTCTTGATTTTCTTCGAAATTTATTTTCCTTTTTTTGGTTGCTTTAATTGTAAAAAGTTGATAAAATGATGAATTTGAAGACTTTTTATGTTTAAATTTATTAATTGAGACATTATTTGTTGTGTCACTCAAAAGTTACAGCACCACCAAATTTTATGCCAAAAATGAGGCTTGTGTGCCTTATTTATCAAAAATTACACATTTTTACTTGATGATGGTTGGTTAAAAAATAGATCAGGGTATTTAAAAAATAGATCAGGGTATTTAAAAAATAGATCAGGGTATTTAAAAAATAGATCAGGGTATTTAAAAAATAGATCAGGGTATTACCTTTAATTTGGTCCAATTTTTAGGTTGATAACTTGTGTATTGTAGAAGTTATGGGCTTTTGCGTATTTTTCTCAGAAATCCACAGAATTGAAACCGCAACCAATCATTCCGACAGGGTTTTTGAATCTGTGACCCACCCCAAACCGGCTTTGGGGGTTTGCACGCGTAACCCCCAATTCTGACTGGATTTTTGAATCTGAGAACCACCCACCGACGTCCGATGGGTCGCATGTCGAACCCTCAAAACAATAATATTGAGTTAAAAAAAATAAAAGAAAGAAATATGGGCAGAAGCCTCTTTATCTATGCACCTGTTGAGTATTGAATGTTTTCAAGAGTTCAATGCACCTGTTAAGAATTGACCATGTTCACCTTGATTGACATCTACCCTTGAGACCTCATCATCACAAGTTTATCATACAAATATCTGTTTTCTCAGATTCTGGATCTTTCTGTTGGCTGGGGGCCCAACACATGTTATAGTGCTGGTGGAGCCATCTCTTTTCTGAAAATTAGTTATAGTGTATTGAGTGAGATTGTATTACCAAAAAAAGGGAACAGGAATCTGTACTTTAAGTCTAAGACAAATATGAACAAGGCTGTGAAATACAATGCCTAAATTTTGAGTACATCTTGCTGAAATCAAGATATTTAGCAATCAGAATCAAAGAGTTTGAATCTTATTGAAATTCCATTTTCCAGGAGAAATCAGAAGAATGAAATTTCTAGAAGTTTAAAATCAAAAAATTACCAAACTTCAAAATTTTATAGGTCTCACTTTGTACCTTAGGGGCGGTTTGTCCTTGGATAGGAGGTATGAAACCCACCCTGCACCCTGCTTGCAAGGAAACAAGGTGAACCTGTCTGCTCACAGTTACACCATCTCTTCTTCCTGTCCAGCCAAGTGGCTAAAATTTGTCCTGTCATGTCTGGCTGAGTGACCCCTGTTTTTCCTGCCTGACCATGTGGTCATCACCTGTCCTGTCCTGTCATTTAATTGTCTAGTTCAATGTTTCTTGATCAGTTGTCTAGGCCCCCTTTGGATCTTGCAAGGGGGCTCTCTAGTTGTCTCCTTAAGTCTGCTCCTCACATTTGAAATAAAGTATCAAGTCTTAGCTCAACCAAATCAGACCGTTCCAGTCTTGCTCCCTTCAAGATAGTCCCTTCCCCATCTTCTCTGCATTGAGCTGAAATCTTGACAGAACCCCCTGGATTGCTGCCCATAATCTGTATTTAGTCCACTCAACACTTCAGATTCCAGGTGGGTTCCACCCTCAAATCTAATGAGAATTGTGATAAAGACCATTTATGGGAGCCATTCAAACTGTCTTTGTGCATAGGATCAGGTGTCTTTGTCAAGTTTTCAAATCTAAACAAAAAGAAGCGGAGGAAGGGATCTGACGGAATTGAGGAGGTCTGGACCAAGGAGCTATGTAAGGTGACTTAAGGTAAAAATTGCTCAGAATTGATGATTGATTTCAGCTGGAATAAAGACTAGCTAAATAAAAACAACAAGTATGGCCAATTTGTGGTAGAGCTGACAAACAGAATAAAAGCATATGCTAACAAAGATATAAGCAAAAACAGTGGCAGGATGATGAAACTAGCTAATAACTAGAGTGAAATAAAACTGCCTGATTGACAGAGTGACTAAATTAAGGGCCCGTACCACAGCGGGTGCCTGTTTTTGAAAACAGTTTTTGCTGTTTTTTCTTTGCGCTTTTTTGTAAACAGAAACTGTTTTCGGAAAGAGGGTGAGACCTGTTTCCGAAAACCGCAGGAAAATCACTAAAATTGATTTTCAAATTAAAGCAAAAACCAACACCCATGGCATGGGTTTTTGCATAAAAACGATTCCAAGGAAAATAGTCCGGAAAACCCGAACTCGGAGGTCGTATGGTACGGGCCCTAAAACTACCAGAAAAGTAGAGTGAACTAAAACAACTATTGTTGAGTGATACTGATGATAAAACTACTTGAATTGTAGAGTGAAAGAATAAAATAAGAAGATTGATTGAGGTAAATGAAGCATGTGAGCAGAGAATATAAGCTGAAATCCTGACAGTCTTCCCAAGATTTCACACATAGTTGTTTGTGCATGTTTACCCTGTCTGGAAGGGGGTGGGGTGGGGTGCTGTCTTTTGGAATTCACATATTGACTTTTTGTCATTTTTGGTGACTCCTCTTCCCAAGGAAGATAGGCCATAGCATCTCCAACAGACTCGCTAAAACGGGGCCCGCGATCCCAATTTAGCGAGTCGCGGAAAAATTTGGGGTCCAACGGTCCCGCTACCCGACTCTCCAAATCGATCCAGGGTCAGCCGGACTCGCTACATATCCCTGGTTGTAGCGAGTTTCCTTCTGACACGCTACACGCCATTTCGGTCGACTTGCAACCTCGACCATTGTTCTCCCCCCAAAAAAACCTTGAAGAATGGCACATCCGGTCCTCGATCCATTGCTTTTCGGTGCCAAAGATGTGGACGCCCTCGACCATTTCCAAATTACCCCGAAGAAAAGCGAAAAAAAAAGAAGACAATGATGTTACCCCGGTTCCTCCAAAGAAGACAAAGAAAGAGTCAAAAAAAGTTGGACAAGGAACAAAGAAACTAAACAAAAAAAAGAAAAAAAAGAAAAGGAGGAGATAAAAACAGCGGGCGATGGAAATGATGACAACAAAGAGGACAGTGATGAAAAATCTGACAATGATGTGAAGGAAATCAAGCCAAAGAAGCCTCCTAATTGGCGTGTTGACAAAGATCAAGCTCTGTGCACAAGTTGGCTCAACACGTCCAAAGACACCGTCGTTGGATTGTATCAATCGAAGGCAACCTTCTGGGATCGAATCCACACGATGTATAACAAGATTATGGAGGAGGTTGTTGAAAAGAGCAAGAAGAAGAAATGTTTTAAACCCTTCCCTACTTGCTTGCGCTCGGCTTTGGAAAACCGTTGGTATCACATTCAGCATCAAGTAAGCAAGTACTGTGGTTATTACTCCCAGGTTCAACGTCGCATGCGAAGTGGAGCAAACAATGAAGATGTTGTAAGTCTCGTTCAATCTCCTCTACCAATGTGTGGGATGCAAACTTACGCTTCATTCTCTGTCAGATTGTTGAAGCAAAGGTCTTCTTCAAAACGGACACCGGCAAAAACTTCAATCTGGACCACTGCTGGGGAATCCTCCATCATGCTCCGAAATGGATCAAGCAGATGGAAGAAGCCAGTGGAAAGCCCCAAGCAAAGCAACCATCAACCTCTGAGAAGACCGATAACTCCTTGAATATCAATCTAAATTCAACCGATCCTCCCAGTGCTGCCAACATCGAAGAAATGGACCATTCTGATTGTCCTGAAGGTTCAAAAAAGGCGAGAAAAGAAAGAATGATGAGGTCAAGATCTTGGACCTCATCAAAGGGCAAAAAGATCTGCTCAAAATCAGAAGTCTTTTGATGCCTTTGCTGATGATATCATCATGAGCAAAGATCTGACTGGTATGGACGATGAGACATGCGAATACTTCCAAGTGAAACGGCGCAAAGCAATGGAACGAATGAAAGCCGACTTCGCCAAGTGACCCTCTCTTGCTTCTCATATCTACATACATTGTTTCCTTCCTTTTTTTCTTGGTTCAATCGAGTTGTATTTGCAATCAAAGCTTGATTACCATGAAAAAGAAAAAGAAAAAAAAAACATAAATCGTGAGAAAAAAGTGAAAAGATAAAACTTGAACATTTCAAGCAGTTCAAGAGTCGGATTCATTGTCACTTGATGAGTCTTCTGAATTGCCTCTCTTGTTCCAGAGATGCTCAATCAATTCCTCTTTAAGCATGTTATGCGATGATTGGTTGTGTATTGCCTGATAGCAAAGGAGAAACATTTCAAGGTCGTATGGAGATGGAGCTGGGTCTGATTGTTCACTTGGGGAATGGTAATCAAAAACTGTCTCAACCAATGTGTCACGTTCATCCTTGATTATCATATTATGTAGAATTACTGCAACTATCATTATATTGGAAAGGTCTTCATCATTCCAAAGACGACCGGGGTTCTTTACAATTCCCCATCACAATTGAAGAACTCCAAACGCGTGTTCAACGTCTTTCCTGTATGCTTCTTGGCACTTCGCAAAGTTCTACGTGTGAAAACTGATCAACAGTTGTTAAAGCTCATAGTGAAAATGAAATAAAACAAAAATAAATACCTTGTTCTTTTTCCCAACAGGATTTGAAATTGTTTGCACATGGGTCGCCCACGGAGGATAGATCCCATCGGATAGATAATATCCCATCCGGTATTCAGTGCCATTGACTTTAAAGTTGACATTGGGGCCCGTTCCATCTTGAATCTTTTGAAATATAGGTGATTTGTTGAGGACATTAATATCATTCAGAGAACCCGGAATGCCAGATCCAAAGATCGTACGACGCCACAGCTTCCAGGATCAACGTTGGCTTCTTCTCCTTCCCGGTGTACTGGCCATGGTATGCGATTGGACAATTTTTCCATTTCCAATGCATACAGTCTAGCAAACCCAACATCCCAGGGAAACCGTGTTCTTCTGCCACTTTCAAAAGGTGTTCAGTATCTTTTTCATTTGGGCATTGTAGATTGCCACAATGGCCCTGCAAAACTGTTTGAGACATTCAAGTTATGTACTCTCACCTTCAGAACGAATGAATCAGCAAGCACAAACAAGGATTGAAATGAAAAAGTGGAGGTATCATACCCATCCAAGTATATTCATCAAGAGAGTCGGCACTGCACCCGTAGGCCATCATCCTAATTGCTGAGGGGAGAAGCCCAAACGTCCAGCCGCATCTCGTTTTTGAACAAAATATGTGTCGTGATCAACCACTTCCTCGAGAATCTTGTTGAAAAGCCCAACTTGCATTCAAAACCTTTGGCAGAACATGAAGCTGGGGTAAACTGGATTCTTGGCGAAGTAATCGTTGAAAAGTTGAAAATCTCCTTGAAGTCAATTGCGGTTGATTGTCATTCGGCCCAAGGTTGAGCCGCCCCACTTTTTTTGATTACGAAAGAAATGAACCAGATAAGTGTTGATTTGCATTGCGATTATCAGATCTTCATCATTGTCCATGAAGTGCACAATCATTTCGTCCATTTTTTGTGGTAGTAGAAAAAATATTGTGATTTGATGTTTAAAAAATTAAAAAAAAAATGATTGGGGTGTTGTCCAGCGGACCAACTCTTGGTCGAGGTTTGTAGCGGGTCACTATTTCTGGCGAGTCTGCTGCCGCGCCCCTGTTGACAGGCCTGTGAAATGTGATCCAGGCCCGCTACCCAGGGACACATCCATGGAGGATCCACTGGAGATGCTCTCATACATTTAGAAAATTTTCCATCAAGATTCATACATCTTGGTTACCTGCCTCTCAGGTAGGGGATATCCTGGTCTTGTTTAGTCTTTAGAAGGATTGTGACTGTGAGTGCAAAAGCGTTGTGGTTGTGCACAGTCGAGGTCGTCTGAAACTGTGGCTCATCTAAAAGTTGAACCCCATGAAGCTCTCTTATCGGGCAACCAAGCCCCCTTTCCCATCGCAATGCATATTCAATTTCTCTCTCAGCGTTCAGCGCAGTGTATCGGGGGTCGGGGGAGCCCGGAAGGCTCCGATGGAGTGTGCCCTGGAAAAACAGCGTGAGATCCAGAGGGTCCTCCTCCAAGACTACCCAATCTGGATTCCGACCACGAAACTCGAAAAAATGGCAACTCGGATAATCAGATACACTGCAAAACCCCACAAGGGCTTTGTTCAAGTTTGTGCTGAATGGCAACTCAGTTGAGTCTCTCTCCAAAACTACTCTTATCTTCGATTTCGCTAACTGGCCCTAAATGAACTTTTCTTTTTTTGTCCAAAATCAGTCACTGCAATCTCCATCACCACCGTTATCATAGCCCTCAATATCTCCTTGCCGAACCTATCCAATCCATCAACACAGTCATTATCAACATACCAAACCAGACTACCCACCATTCAATACCGGAATCCGATTCCCAAATTCATCTATCTCTCATATCTCAACCCACTCACTGGGCTCTATTTCAAAGGGAACGATGACATCTACTTCGTAGGCTTTTGGGTCCTGATTTGGTTGACCCTTCGAAAAATCTCGATCGAATTCATCTGGACTCCCATCGGTAACTGGCTAGGCCTCAGGCAGAATTCAAACCAACTCGTCAAATTCGCTCAGCAAGGTTGGACGTTGATCTATTATGTAGTCTCCTGGATGATCGGCGTCGTCAGTCTTGACAGTTTTTTTTATTGTATTTTATTCATATATCTAATGACATGCCTGATTTTTTTATTTCTTATCAAACAATCAGAGAATCCTATCAGATTATCCAGATCCGATTTATGCCTTAAACATCAGACAATATTGGTCCAATCATCCTCAGGACTCCCTACCCGCCCTTACCAAGTTCTATTATCTTACTCAAGCGGCCTTTTGGATTCACCAAATCGTCGTCCTGAACCTTGAAAAACATCGCAAAGATCACTACCAAATGCTTGCTCGTTGGTCATTTTCTCTACTTTGTTTGTTTTTTCTACTGGAGAGAAAGAGACAGACAAAAAAAAAATGGACTGATACCTTGGTTGTCTCTAGACCACCTAGTCACCTGTTTATTGGTCTGTGGAAGTTACGCAGTTAACTTCACTGGGATAGGATTGGCTATCCATGCTACCATGGATTTCTCGGATATCTTACTTTGTGTAAGTGGTCGCAATACCTAGACATGAACAACCACTTCGTCATTATAAATTTATAACTGATGAGCCATTCATGATTCTCACAAAAAGATGGCCAAGATGTTGAACTATCTAGGAGGCGGATGGGCGTGCGATGGAATGTTTTCGTTATTTGTGCTCTCGTGGATCTTCACTCGGCACTACGCCTTCGTGAAAATCATCTGGTCGATCTATGCTGAACTACCATTAGATATTGCTTGGGTTTGGAATCCATCCCAAGGCCTTTTCATTTGCACTTCGTACTGGGTTGGCTTCTTGGCCCTGTTGTCGTTCTTGGAAATCCTTTTGATGGTTTGGTTGTGGTTGATCCTGAGGATCATGTGGGGTGTTATCGTTGGTAATGGAGCTGATGATGAAAGATCTGATTCCGAGTTTGTCCCACGCCCTGCTCTTTTTTCCCTCAATTTTATCTCTACAAACCCTGACACTGATTCAGTTGGCTTACATATTTGTCCGATAACCAGCGAAAGCGACATCGAAGTACGTCAAATTAAGGAAACTGTCGAGGATGAAAGGACGGAAGTAGACAAGAGACGGTTATTAATCAATACCCCAAAACTAGAAGCGTTAGGCGAGAAGATACCAAACTATCAAGACGATGATGACCGGACCGAAGAAAAATAAAAACAAAATGTGTTTTTTTTTTTTACCTTCATTTTTGAATTTGGGAAGAAACGAAAAAAAGACGTAATCCGCTGTTGGAAACCCTTGAAATATATGGATGATTTACGTCCACAACAAAAATTGTGCATTATTTTCTTTCATTTTTCATTTTTCTACAAATACCGTTTTATTCCTAGTGTTAATAACTTTCATGAAACATCAACTCTAAAATCTTTTACTGTGATCTAGTCAAGCTACATAAACATATAGTAGGTGCACATTTTTTAACTTATTGGTGCTATGTTTGTCATTGTGTTTGTTTACAATCAATCTCGGTTTGTCGCCCCTCACATTATCGATTTGAAATGTTTGAGCAGTAGTGTGAAGAACGGGAACCCGACAGGGGGCAAGGCGAGCTGGAAGAGAATCGGCCCCGAAGGGACACATGTATGTAGCAAGAAAAAACATGTGGCGTGTGTTGTTACAAATCCCTTGGATTTTATGCAATTAAGATAGGTAGACAATAAAAAAGTGAACACGACAATTGAGACGATGGTAATGGAAAACAAGGAGGACAAGAGAGGTGAGGGATTATGCTCCAAAGCCGTAGAGTGTGCGGCCTTGACGCTTGAGGGCATAGACCACATCAAGTGAAGTGACTGTTTTCCGTTTGGCGTGTTCGGTGTAGGTGACTGAGTCGCGAATGACGTTCTCCAAGAAAATCTAATGCAAATGAAGAATGATTAAGGGTGTCAGGAGATTTTGTTCGCGAGCAAGAGTATCAAAGGAAGTCACGACGGTGGCTTACCTTCAGGACACCTCGAGTCTCCTCGTATATCAGACCAGAGATCCGCTTGACTCCTCCTCGACGTGCAAGTCTTCGGATGGCTGGCTTGGTGATACCTTGGATGTTGTCGCGCAAGATCTTACGATGACCTGTGTTTCCAAAGAAACAGGAAGCCCAGTCAGATAAACTGGAGACAGTGGGAAGTGGTGAGCAGAAGATGAGTAACTCACGTTTGGCACCGCCCTTGCCGAGCCCTTTTCCTCCGCTTTTACCGCGTCCTGACATCTTAATTGGTAGAGTTTGAGTGTGGTGAGAGGGGGGATAATCGGGGTTGTGTTATGGTGTGGTAGGGTGATGAGCAATTGGGGTTGATGGGGGGATGGATGGCCTGCTTATATAGTGCTGAAGGTCGACCGGGCGCACGACTGAGTCCGACTCTTCGCGTGCCAATCGAGACACGGTTTCTAGGCTACAGAACCAAGGGCCATCCACAGTGCAGCTTATCTCGGGCGCGGAACCGGACTCGCTTCAATCCTGGCACCCTATTGGTCAGCTTCCTCTCGTCCCGCCAGAGACCCATGAGGAACTCCCGAGTGCATCTCGCGTCCCAGGGGGCCGGCATCAGAGCTCATTGGACGCGACAGCCAGCCCAATCGCGACGCCCGACAAACCTCTCCACAACACACCAATCCCATCGGCCAATTCTTCCTGCACCCAACAATTTCAGACATTTTCTCCCCCCCTGTTTCCCAATCAACATGTCCTCAGAGTCCGATGTATGTATGTAAAGTGACTCATCATAAAGATCTGTCACATTGTTTTCTATTACAGAAGCTGAACCACAACAACACTAAAGTTCATAAGGCTTGGTGAAGCAATGTAAAATGAGTTCCAAAGAATGAATATGAAAAAATATACACAAAAAATTAAATTTCAAAAGTTAGGAAAAATATTTAGGGTCTATATGCCACTGGCCAAATTACACTTAAAAAAATAAAATAAAGTAAAAAAACATAGCTTACAGAAACCTGGGGTTTCACACAAGTTTTGATTTTTTTTGTGAAACCCTGGGGTTCTCAAATTCTGTGTACCATAGCACAATTTTTGGCCTTGATAAAAACTTGGATTCAAGTCATTTTCCTTGGTTTTAAAGAAATAGCCCAAAGCTGTTTTTACCGCTTCGGATTTCGACTTCCATCTACAAACAAACACTCCTCAGCACAACATATACCACGAAAACTCCAGTAAATACTAAAGATTTTGGAAAATATGCCAAAAGTTGAATATTTTTTCTAAATTTTGAAGTTTATTTTTTCAAATTCATTCTTTGGACCTGTTTTTACATTACTTCACTAAGACTTATGAATTTTAGTGTTGTGGTTCAGCTTCTGAAATAGAAAACAATGTGACAGATCTTTGTGAGATGAGTAACTGTAGTCTGTACAGTGCCTAGACAAAAGTTTTTGTTGCCACTCTTTCCATTGCAGAAGTTCAGGACACAAACATCAATTCATGAGATTAGCTAAAGGGATGTAAAATAGGTTCCCAAGAATGAATAAAAAAAAGGAAAAACAAAAAAATGGGAGTTTGAACATTATTTGATTCATTGCATGATTTTTGTAAATCTTTAAGGGCCTGTACCATGGCTTTCAGGGTTTTCAAACCTGGAAATCCTAGCCTGCCCAAAGACCAGTTTCCTTTTTTTTGGTTGAATTTTGCATCAACATGAAACCCTGTCCCTTGGAATGCGTCCAAGAGACGCCCCCCAATAAGATGTCCAGAGGACGCTTGAAAAGCGTCCCTTGGACGCTTGAAAAGCGTCCCTTGGACGCACCACACATCGTGCTGTCCATTGGATGCATCTGAGGCAAACCCCCAAAACCTCCAATGGTTGATTCAGACCCAGATCAACCATTGGGTGCTTTACACATCTGTCCAATGGTTAATTCAGACCCAGATTGACCATTGGATGCTTTACACAGCCGTCCAATGGCCAATTTTGGTCTAAGTCGGCCATTGGGCAGATGTGTAAAGCGTCTGTGGGTCAGCAACACCCCTTCCAACAAGCGACAAAAAGGGGGTTTGCCACCCCCAAAACGCAATCTGTAATGCATCAAACCTGGGGTCAATTTTAGAAAACCTTCCCAGATGTGCATAACTCCCAAAGAAATGAACTTTGATTTCCACCATGACAAAAAGGGGGGTCACCAATGCCAAATCTTGATTTATAATGCACATAAGCTGGGGTCAATTATCAGAAACCTGCCCAAGGAGGCTGGTGAAGCGTCCAAGGGACAGTTTTTTTCAAGTGATACTATAGGGTTTTGTCCATTGGACATTTGTGGGAGAAAGCCAAAAGCGCCCAATGGACAATTTTGCTTAAAATTTTCCAATGGTTGCTTTCAAGCAAAATTCTCCATTGGATGATTTCTATGAAAGCGTACAATGGCCGCCTTCTCAGGGCAACCAATGGACACAACACAGGGTTTCCAATGGACACTCCCAAGTGTACAGCGGGGTACTAGTGCCAACTTTGGCCTGTCTTCAACAATGGCTGGGTGGATGTGCTGACAAATGAGTCATCCATGTTGCTCATCTCTGTTTGCTGGAAGTAGAAGAGTAGAAGACGGCCGTTTGATTTGACATTATGACAAGCAGCAGTCACACTGGTTGGAACTTTCTTCCGACAGAAATGGGGGATAACGAGGCTTATTATGGTGATGGTGGTTAAGCTCAATTCACTAGGCTCTTACTGAAAGGGGCACAACCGGAGCTGTTCCATGAAGTGACTGCCCTTACCACTTTTGACAGCCTAGCCATTGAACTGCAACAGCAGGGTCTCCTCAAGAACAGTTGTTCTGTCACTGTGGAGGAACAAATACTTATTTTCCTTGATATTGTTGTTAACAACATCACTATGAGGCAGACAGAGGTCAAATTTTGCTGGGGAATTTATACCATCCCATGGTAAGTTGTATCAATTTATTTTTTATCTTAATTTTCAGTCATCACTGATAGACATTACCAGTTACTTCCACAATGTCTTGGATTTTATGGTTGCACTCTACAAAAACTATTTCAAACTCCCTCCACAACCTCCCAACACATCTGAAAGGCTGGCCAATCCTAAACACAAGCCCTTCTGCAACTGCCTAGGCGCTCTCGATGGGGTCCTAATTCCAGTAACTGTATCAGTTGACAAACAGGCACCATAATGGACTCGGAAGGACTTCTTTGCACAAAATGTGCTTGCCATGGTTAACTTCAATTTTAATTTAGTATTCATCTTGGCAGGCTGGGAGGGGAGTGCCCACTAGGGGACTGCTCTTGCAGATGCATTTTGCAAAGGATTTTCTGTTCCCAATAAGAAGTGCTATCTTGCATACACAATATGCCCTTCAAAAAGGAATTCTCACCCCATTCTGAGCCACTTGCTATCATCTGAAAGAGCAAGTCATTGCTGGATTGAGGCCTTTGTCATACAACAGACTCAGCACTCAGGATCTTGCAGTTGGATCTTCCTTGCATTTGGCTAAGGATGCTATTCTACCATGCTTTTCGCCATCAGCAACTTTCAAGATTTTGGTTAATCTTTGGGTTGCATATGACATCACCTATGCACCCTCAGCAATCTTCAGTGCTCTCTTGAAGTTACTTTCTAAAAACTTCGAAGATTCAATAGCACATTGCTTTCCAGTTATGCGAACAAAAGCAAGACCAATAACCCTCTCACTGGTCTCCCTTTCTTTTCGGAATTACTCTTTAATGCACTTGACTTCCTTATCCAGATCTGCACATTCTCTCTTTGAACTTTTGAACTTCGCTGCACAGTCCTCAAACTTCAAACTTCACTTCACTCACTCTCACACCCATCACACTTATCCCTGCTTGGTCCTCCAGTCATGGATCCCTCGCCTTGGTGTTGCTTGACCTCAGAAGCTATGGCCTTTTCATTTCTTCTGCTTTGACCCTATGACCTCATATCTTGTTCGAACCTATGTCATACCTTTGTAGCCTTACTTGTATTTACTATATAAGCTGTCTGCTTCTATGCTTTCCATCTTTCCTCATCAAAATAAGATTATAGTTTTAGCACAACTTGATTCAGCCTTCTCATTGTGAACCCTTTCAGTGTTCTACTCTAAGTAACTCTTCTTCGAAACAAAGAAGACCTTCAAACAGTCAGTCCTCTCTTTCCTTTCTTTCCCTTAAAATAGTGCCCACCCTTCTCTTTTACAAGACACCGTGTGACAGCCTTTAACTGCCAAAGAACTATATAATCTTTATCACTCATCTTTACACAAGGTTGTGGAAAGAATATTTGGCTGCCTCAAAGCGAGGTTCAAGATTCTAACAACACCATCTGAGCATAACATACATTGGCAGGTCCAACTTGTTTATTCATTGGTTGCCTTTGGAACTTCCTGTGTCAACACCAGCAGCTCAACAGTAACAATTACCTCAGAAGCAACCAAGAAGGAATTGGTAATGAAGAGCCAGATGAAGAGACTACTCCTCATCGCCGGATTCATGCTGACAACATTTCCATGGCCAGTCGGAGGATCTGCCTTGCTGATAAACTCTGGAAGCAGTACCAGACAGTCTTAATGGATCACTCCTAGGCTCTGGTTGAATCATTCCAAAGCATTTCAACCAAGATCTTGTAATAGTCTTTTTTTTGTGTTTTCTATTGATTTCACTGTGGCTGATTCAAATTGAAACACTAGATTCAAAACAGAGCAAGGATTTGTTTAGATTGATGTGAGATTCTCAGACCAATTCAAAACAAAACAATGGTTGTGTTAGATTTAAAAAGCTTGTGAGGCAACAAGAAGATGATCCATTGTGGAATCTAGTGTGTAAGCTAAAAGAAAAAGATTGATTGTGGAAATCAAGAAAGCAAGTGTGGAGATGTAATCAACAAGGGACTGATGTACAAATTCTAGGTGGAAAATTTACTGGATGTCTCTTCAAGCCATGCTTGACAGACACAGCGGTTAGTAGTGTCAGCAAGCAACATAAGGAACCAACTTTGATGAACCATTCATATTCAAGAGTTATAATCTTTTTGAGGAACATCTCGGATATGAGTGTGAGTGTCTGCTTGCGGATGCTGGGCTTCACAGGTGCCAAGTCTGTTTTTTTCTTCTTCCTTGATCTTAATTGTTGATTTGGTGTCCTTGGGATGTGTGCCAACTAAGGTTGACGGTTCCACTCCTGGGTGCATGCCAATGTGCACCCTCCCCGCACCCAGTGCACTTATTGGCCAAAAAAGGGGGGTGCACACACCTACCCACCCTAGGCTGACATCCGTCTGAGCCTTGACGTTTTGGGTGACTATCAGAGCCTGGGAGAGGTGATCTGAGGATTTATTCTCAGAGTTAGCACTGAGGACTCACCCGATGAACCACTTCCCGCTTGCTGCACAAAAAAAAAGAATAAGAAAAAATCCAACCTGAGACAATCAGAGTTCCAAAACATAACAGCTTACAATTCATTTCTCACTCTGACTGAGCTCAAAGAATTCAAAGAAGGCATATTCATGGAAAATCAGAACCTCACCATCTCCTGTTTATTGCACAATCTTTGACTTTGAATTGTGGGAGTCCACTCCTCAGTGCTCCACAAATGCCAACAACATCACTTGATGATGGCAGACCAACCCAAACCCAAATGAGCTTTGGGCCACTTGATTTGATCCTTTTTTTATTTTTTCTACACATCTCTATTGGTACAAAGCTGTCAATAGGGTCCAATCCTCTACATATACAACAACGGTGTAAAAATAATCTTGCCTTGGGGCGCCTCCATTGTTCCAGCCAAATGCCTGTCTTCAAGGCTGGTGAAATAGGCTCCCACTGGCATGCACTTTTTTTATATGTGGCACTGTCAACCTTAGTGCCAATGTCGCAAATTACACCAACCAAGCTGTTGACCCCATCTTTGAAGATATCTTATTTAGAGATTCAAACTATTTTAGGGGCTGAACGTTTAGCAGTTTGAAGTTCAGAGCAAAAACTACATTCTGGGACCAAATCCACACAATGTATGTTGAACTCATAACCAATCTTTCCAAGAAAAATGAGAAATCAAAGAACATCCATTTCCAAGGCACTTGAAGGAAGCTCTCAAAGACTGCTGGCTCAATATCCAGCACCAGGTCAAACAATACTGTGGGTACTATGCCCAAGTACAACAGAGGATGTGAAGTGGTGCCAACAATGATGACAGTGTGAGCATTGTTTTGTCATTTCTTGGCGATTGTTCACTGACAGGATTTCTGGGTTATTGCAGATGGTGGAGGAAAAACTTCTCTTCAAGACTGACACTGGACAGGCATTCACCTTAGATCACTGCTGGGGAATAATTCACCATCCCCCCAAGTGGCTCAAGCTCTTGGAAAAAGTGATAACATCAAACAAGTCAAAGCCAAAGACAACCAAAAAAACCTTCAGTCACCACTGGTCTATCTGCAATGACAAAAACAGATTCCTCAAGCATTGTACCAAGCTCTAGCAACATAAATGACTCAGCATCTAATTTGTTTAGTTGTCCTGAAGGTTCCAAAGCAGCTAAAAAAAGGAAGCAGGACTAAGTTGAGATTTCTGAGCTCATCAAAGGCCAAAAGGACCTGCTAGAGCTCTCACGTCAAAAGAAAAAGATTTCAACTTGTTTGCAGACAACATGATCATGGGAAAGGACTTGAATGGCCTGGATGAAGAGACATATACCTACTTCCAAATTAAGAGGAAGAAGACCCTGGATCTTTTAATGAAAGAGAAGCAGCTTTGTTTTTTTATTTCTCTCCATTTTGCTTGTCTCAATTGTTTAAGGTTTATTTTTTGCTATAAAATTATCCCTTGATTTGATTAGCAAATGAAACATGACAAAATAACAATAAAGACTGCTAAAAAATCATGACAGTTGATTAGAAATAGCAACAATTGAGAAAAAAAAAACAATCATGATGAAAATGGAGAGAAACAAAACAATATAAGAGAAAAAGATCAATAAACATTGAGAGAAACATCAAAGTTTAATGAAGCCTCACTTTCAAGAAAACTTGGTCACAGGTTTCTTATACACAAATTTTGGCCAAAAAAAAAAAAACTATACTTACTGAGCGACTTGATTGCAGTTGAAGGTTGCCCAATCAAAAGCCAAGATTTACACTGTTCCCCCTTGCTACCGGGCCTGTCAAGTTATCTATGAAACTTGAACCAAGCCCGCGGATTTGAGATGCAACACAAGCGTGTCACACCTTTCCTCCTGTGAACCCCTCAGCATTTCTCGCCGATCTGCTAGGTCGAGGGGTACTTCACACATCCCTCCATCGTTAGCTTTATTTATATTCGACTGACCCCCACAACTTCCTTGGTGGCCAACTTTCTAACCTGCAATTACTCGCCGCCTCAACGATGGTCGTCAACAATGGCCGCTTCAACGGTTGTTAACCCCTGCCATTTACAGAATGGGTATACCTTGAGCAGGCAGGGTATTCACAGCCATCGAGGAGGCAACCTCGCCAATGGCTGGGTGTACCCAGCCGTCGATGAGCCGACTTCGTCCACGGCTAGGTGTAAGTAGTACCCAGCCGTCGATGAGGCAACCTCGTCAACGGCTGGGTGTACCTTTCGGTGAGCAGATTGGGACCTGCTCACCAAGCACCAACTGTAGCTGACGGTCTGACCTTCCCTCCGAGGCCGACAGGTCCCAGAGGGAAGTGTGGGAGTAAACTTCCTTCCCTCCAGGACCGACTGGTCCTAGAAGCACCCGACCGGTCCTAGAGGCAAGGGAAACGACTACACTCTCTTCCCTTCCCCTCAGGACCGACCGGTTCTAGAGGCAAGGGAAGAGACTACCCTCTCTTCCCTTCCCTCCAGGACCGACCAGTCCTAGATGGAAGGGAAGAGACTACACTCTCTTCCCTTCCCTCCAGGACCGACCGGTCCTAGAGGGAAGGGAAGAGATTACACTCCCTTCCCTTCCCTCCAGGACCGACCGGTCCTAGAGGGAAGAGAAGAGATTACACTCTCTTCCCTTCCCTCCAGGACCGAATGGTCCCAGAGGGAAAGAAAAAGGATTACACTTTCTTCCCTTCCCTCCAGGACCAATCGGTCCCAGAGGGAAGAGAAGAGAATGCACTCGCTTCCCTTCACTCCAGGACCAACCGGTCCCAGAGGCAATAGAAGATACTACACTCTCTTTCCTTCACTCCAGGACCAACCGGTCCCAGAGGGAAGAGAAGAGATTACACTCTCTTCTCTTACCTCCAAGACCGACCGGTCCCAGAGGGAAATTAAGAGATTACACTCTCTTCTCTTACCTCCAAGACCGACCGGTCCCAGAGGGAAATTAAGAGATTACACTCTCTTCCCTTACCTCCAGGACCGACCGGTCCCAGAGGGAAGAGAAGATATTACACTTTCTTCCCTGCCATTCAGGTCCCACCGGTCCCTGAGAGGAGATAGGAGCGTGTACTCTCTTCCCTGCCCCCCCCCCCCCCCCCCCCAGCTCGACTGGTGCCAGAGGGGAGAGAATAGTGTGGCCACCTTCCTTTCCCTCCAGACCAACCAGTCCCAGAGGGGAGAGATGATATGAATCCCTTTTCTTTCCCTCCAGGATCATATAGTGCAATGAAAAAAATCATAGGTTATTTCAAACTATCTTATAAATTTACATTGAATTTACATGTAAGAAGAATAGGAAATACAAGCAGATAGGATAATTGAGAACAAAAAAAGTAAAAGTAGCAAAAAGATAAACAGGATAATCTTTTAGAAGACTGTTTACATACAGTGCCACCAAATTTGAATGGTGTCTTTTTGAGCTACATGCAACTTCAAGTGTAACAGCAATTATTTACATGAAAAGTGAGGCATACACAAGGTACAAAGCTTGGAGTAATTTAGCAAATATGGTTCAAGAAGGAAAAAGATTGTGCCAAGTTGTGTACATTGCCACCAAATCTTAACAACATTTTCGTGAGATACATTGAAAGGTCACAGAATTTTTTTGATTGGTGAGGAATGAGATGAAAAAGATATGGGAAACCTGTCAAGAGTAGTAAATGTGTGAGAACAGAAACTTGAATGTATTTTGGAAAAATCCGTACAGTTTAATGAATATTTTTCTTGAGTTTTTATCTACAAAGAGCCCTAGGGATGTTTGCATGGCACTTGCATGCAATTGCCTTCCAGGATACAAAAATCAAACTTCTCATGCTTGGTTGGCAGGTTAAGTTGTTCAATGAGACAGCTTGGGGCCTGATCAGACTAATTTCTCTCAACATGTTTAGATGTTTGTCAATTGGAGGGATTTCTTGGTAAAACAAAGAGCTCAGATGGATGGTGGAACCACTACCTATGTAAATCTGTTAAGATAATTTGGATAAGCTTGATCTACATAGGGTTAGATTATAATTGAATGCTACAACCATGTTAGTGTGGCGGCGTAGCCTCCCTGGCCTCTAGTAGCAATAAAAATGAGGGAGAATAACAAAAAGATAGATCTCATTCATCATCTCCTGATTGGTTTCTCCAAGATCCTTGTTTGTTCCAGAGGTGATCAATCAGGTCTTCTTTAAGCATGGCATGCTTGGATTGGCTTCAGATAGCTTGATAGCAAAGTAAGAACATCTCAAGGTCTGTACTTCTTCTTACTGGCTCCTTATCCAGCTGGAAGATCCTCCCATTTCACTTATTTAACCCTTCTTATAACTTCCTAACCACTCTTCAAGAGGACCTCAGTTCAATCCCTGGTAGAAGTGCTTTCTCCCCAAACTCTTCTATCCCTCATATCATCACATCACCTCTCTTATCATTCATATACATCATCCAACACCAACTCTATCAACAATATCCATCATCATCATCAGTTAGCTCTACAATCCCACTTATAAAACGGGGCTTCGAAAAACGACTCCCAACTTTTCCATCAACAACTCCCATGGGAGTCGTTGGTGGAATTTTGTTTTTCTTTTGGGTGTTGTCGGCAAAATCCGTCAAAATTTGAGCAAACAAAAAAAAATTATAACTTTGGAATGGACAGTCCAAATGGGCTAAAAATTTCAAATAGGCAAATAGAGTCCCCCATCAACACTCTGGAAAAATTTGGACCCCATTTCACGCACAGAAACCATTTGTGTGGCATAGCCCATTTTCCCAATTTTCCTACTTTAATTCATCAAATATATATATATATATATATATATATATATATATATATATATAGATCTTCAATGAGTGATCCAGGCCATCCAAAACTTCATCAGTAACCAATATTGAAGCTTGTGAAAAATAATCAGCTCAATATCACTCAAAAGCCTTTGGGAATTTTTCTTTGTTTTTTTTTTTCACTTAGACGGACCAAAAAATGAGTCTTTCTTCAGACTTTGGGCAAACTTGAATGAGAACCTGTGTATTTCCAACCAAATCAGATCAGAAATCCTGAAAGGAGGAGAAACAGGTAAAGAATAAATCACAACTCTTAAATGAAAAAGGAAAAGGTCAAAAAGAAAACAAGCACCAAAAAAAAAAAAAAAACAAAGAGCAAAAAAAAAAAAAAAAAAAAGAGCAAAAAAAAAAAAAAAGAAATCAGAAAAGACAAACAAATAAGAACTAGTAATTTCTATTCTTTGAAGGCCCAGCTTCAGCCTTCAGATCTTCAGTCAGTTTAAAACAGGAGGAATACTTTTCCTCCCAGGCCAAAGCTTCAGGCACTGCATTGATCCACCATTGCCTTAAGACCTGGGGGGCAGGAAAAAGGTCAGGATCCTTGACCTGGACTACAACAAAGTGTGAATGAGAAGAAAGGAAAGCAATGAAGATGGGGGGATTGCTGTTGGGAGGGGAGAAGCAAGGGAAGAAAGTTTGGGAATAAGAAGTTGAAAAGAAAAATAATGGTGTGTCGAAAGCATTGGCCATAAGGTCACCTGTCGTTGGCATTGACATCCAATTTGATTTACCACAGGGGCCAGAAGATTTGAATTTGATTCTCTTCAAGAGAGGATCATGTTTGTTGATGAAAGAGTTGTCAATATACCATTGTGCTTGGTTGGTGAGATCCTTGCAGAGTTCCTCTTGAATTTCCAAGTGTTTGTGTTGGCCTCGACAAAGACAAAAGGAAGAAACTCGGAACCCGCAGTGACCATCAGACTCAACATTTAGGACTTTTTTGACGTATGGCTGGATAATTTCAGGAAGAAGAGGGATGAAAAGAGGATTGTTTGGTGGTGTTTTACCAGCAGCTCAAATGGGACGGATCTTCTTCTTTAATGGATTTTCTTCTGATTTACTGGGTTCTCCTTTCTTGACTTCTTCCTTCTTGACTGTAGTTGATCGAGTGATTTTCTTGATGACTTCTTTCTTGGTATTCTTTTCTTCTTCAATCTTCCTTTTATTCTTCTTGTAGGAATTTGAGGTTAATGCACTTTATTGCAGCTAATCAATAAATGCTAATAGTAGTAAACTAGAAAAAAGAAAGGAAAAGAAAAAATAAGAAAAAATAAGAATTTGGAAAAAGAAAATGATTGATCAACATAAATGAGAGAGATGAGCAATACCTTCTTAAAGTTCAAAACCTAGCGACAACTTCTTTGAGAACAATCAGAAACACTTGGGAATGGGAATGGAAATTCAACAATCAATCCTGAGAGAAAAGAATCAAAAGAAGTCAATAATGAACAGAAAAGAAAGAAAGATAAAAATGAAATCGGTGATTTGAGATTGAGATGGGATTCAAGGTATACCTCCACTTGAGTCAAATCCTAGCTGTCACACGGTGTTTTGTACAAGAGATGGGTGGGCACTATTTGAAGAAAAAGAAAGGAAAGAGATAGCTTCGAAGAGAGGACTGAATCACCAGGAAAATAAATGTGGAACCTGCATGCAGGTGCCTCATTGTATCTAGCCTGTATCTCTGCCTTATGTATGGCTGTCACTCTGATCTATCTAGGTCATATCCCTGACTTATAATTGGCTGTCACTCTGACCTAACCATGTCCCATCCATGTCCTAGTGAAGAGTCTATCTTTTCTAAGAATTTGATAATTAAAACAATGCATTTCAAAATTTGTTAACATGAATTTTGCATAGATACATACCTCCTATTCTTTGCATGAGGCAATTGATTTTTTTCACTCTTTACTCTTTATATTTGCTGTTGAGAAGTCAAAAATCAAAATCAATATATTCTAAATGATAAATTATATTATAAATTATGTATTATATGTATTATATGTATTATATGTTATTGACTACATATGACTGATTGTGTATATGTTATATGTTGTATGTATTATATGTTATATTTTATGGGTCATACATGATATATTTTATGGGTCATACATGATATATTTTATATCATATATCATATATTTTTGATCATATATCATATATTTCAGATCATATACCATATATCATATATTTCAGATCATATACCATATATTATACATGAATCATATGTAATATACTATACATTATATATTAAATACTATATATATTAAATTATGAATTCAAGATGATAGATGAGAGATTACAACTTACATAGTCTATATTAGAAATCAGTATGATATCTTATGAACTATTTATTAGACACCAGAAATGATAGATTATACATTATGTATTATAAATCATAAAACATAAATTATTTATTTTACATTTTATACAATATTTCATCTATCATATATTATATATTGCATAATATACAGTATAAAATATACAAGATACAATATGTGTTAAGTATTATATGTTATTATATATACTGTATACTGAATAATACATGATATATAATATATAATATATAGTTAATAATATAAGTAATATTTAATATCTAATATATATGTCATATATGTTATACATACACACAATCTATTGTATATTGAATCTTCTATATTATATATTATATATTATATATTATATATTATATATTATATATTATATATTATATATTATATATTATATATTATATATTTTATATTATATATTATATATTATATATTATATATTATATATTATTATATATTATATATTATATATTATATATTATATATTATATATTATATATTATATATTATATATTATATATTATATATATTATATATTATATATTATATATTATATATTATATATTATATATTATATATTATATATTATATATTATATATTATATATTATATATATATATATTATATATTATATATATTATATATATTATATATTATATATTATATATTATAGATTATAGATTAAAAATTATAAAGTATCAAGTATAAGCTACAAATTATACCTAACATGTACCATGCATCATGTAACATATCATAAATGTTGAATGATTATAACATATTATGCAATAATAACACATATTCTATATTCTATGTGCTGTATTCAATAAGCTAAATTAGATGATATCATCTATTTCAGATGAAATATCACATATTGCATATTGGCAATCATCTAATATTCCCCACTCCACATTTATCCAAAGGTTTGATTAAATTCACCATTCCTCAAGACATGTTGGTCATTCAGCCACCCTCATTTTGACCTGTTGAGATACTCTTCCTTTTTTTCTCACTGATAGGTTTATAATGTTTTATTTGGAATATTTGATACACCCCAATATATATTCTGTATCATGCACTGCAAATTGAATATCATATCCTACAAATTCAATATTGAAAAAAAGTATTATATATCTCATAAGACATATTATATTATGAATTCTGTATCATTTGATTCAATATATGATATATAATATTAATATGTGATATATAATATTAATATGTGATATATAATATTAATATGTGATATATAATATTAATATGTGATATATAATATTAATATGTGATATATAATATTAATATGTGATATATAATATTAATATGTGATATATAATATTAATATGTGATATATAATATTAATATGTGATATATAATATTAATATGTGATATATAATATTAATATGTGATATATAATATTAATATGTGATATATAATATTAATATGTGATATATAATATTAATATGTGATATATAATATTAATATGTGATATATAATATTAATATGTGATATATAATATTAATATGTGATATATAATATTAATATGTGATATATAATATTAATATGTGATATATAATATTAATATGTGATATATAATATTAATATGTGATATATAATATTAATATGTGATATATAATATTAATATGTGATATATAATATTAATATGTGATATATAATATTAATATGTGATATATAATATTAATATGTGATATATAATATTAATATGTGATATATAATATTAATATGTGATATATAATATTAATATGTGATATATAATATTAATATGTGATATATAATATATATTATATAACACATAATATATAATACTAGAGGAAAAGGTGGATTTGCCACCCCCACTTTCAGGGTTTAACCCTTCAAATTATTATTCAAATGCTCAATTAATTCCCAGACTTCTCCAACACAAATTTCACATTTCCTTTTAATTTAGAAATGATCAAATTTGGCTAGTTTTTCAGTAGTATTTGATTTGGTAAAATTAGCAAATTTTCACCCTTTTAAAGCTACTGGCCTTCTTAAAGAACTTGTTGGAATTGGAAACACTCAGCTTAATTTCACTCATCATTAGTTCAATTAGATCTTCAGAGATAAGAGTTAAATTTCATGGTGTTAGATTAATTTCAGCAACAATAATAGCATCACATTCTTGATTGGGATGTGTGTAATACTATCTTCTTCAAATTATGGCCAACATGGGATATTTTAAGATTGACTTAGCAATAGGTGTCCAAACTATTGCTGTTGGGTAGCCAGCTTTCCCTTGCTCATGAGCCATTATCAAGCACTCATGGGGGTCTGGAAGTTATGTCACCTGCACAGGTGTTGGCATACAACTGTGGTGGTTAGAGAGTATTTTTGCATTGCCATGCTGATGTGGCTCCAGTGGGAATGACAGCATAAAAAAATATATCAACAGTAAGAGTAAGAAGATCTCCAACACAGGAGTTCCCAAGGGCACAAATTTCAAGCCTATCCCCTCTCCTCTCACCAACCACATTGAAAGTGCAGGTGCCAAAATCATGAAACCTGTTCTGGATTCAGGCATTGGTTCTGGTCATTATAAATGTGCCACAGTTGCAAAGTTTTCAAGCTTAGAAACCAACTGTACCTCCTGTGTTGGAGGTGGTATAGCTGCTTTGTGCAAAAGTTCATAAATATTCAAAGAAAAAAGAGATAATATAAAACAAAAAAAGATTGAATATGATGAAAAAAAGATTTGTGATAATCAACTGAGTATTGGCTAGATTTGAAATTCATTGTTGCAGAGTGTGTGAGGAGCTACATACCAAATGTTTCAACAGGAAAAAAAGTATATGGATTATTAGAGCAGTATGGTCTTCTGATTTGGCCACCCCATGTCATTGATTTTTATTCTCTCTTGTAGGGTCCTGCCTTGTCTTAAAGGAGTCAAAGAGAGCAACAAACATAGAATCTTCAATGGGTGTTTTCCAGTGAGGCTCATCTTGTTTGATAATTGCTAACCTTGGGGAAAGTCCATCATGACTCCAAGTAGGGTGTGAGATCCACACTCATTGGTTTGAAATTTATTTCCACAATTTTGCAACTTTGGCCAGTAGTCCAGTTTGAGACTTATTAGCATTTTCAACTCATAGGAAGAAAGTATATTCTCTTCTCTTGCCTCTGGGACTCACACAGTGTGATCTCTTCCCCTGGGACTGGGAAGTCCCAGAGTGAAGGAAAGAGAGCATATTTCCTTCTCTTCCCTGGGAATGGAAGAGGGGATAAAATCTTCCATTCCCTTTAGGACCTGTTGGTCCTGGAGTGAGTGGAAGAGAGTATAATCTCTTCTCTTCCCTTTGGACCAGTTGGTCCAAGAGGGGAGAAGAAAGTATACTCTTTCTCTTCCCTTTGTGACAGGTTGGTCTTGGAGGGAATGGAAGAGAGTATACTCTGCTCTCTTCCCTCTGGGACCAATTGGCCTACCAGGGAGTGGAAGAGAGTATCAACTCTTCCATTCCCTTTAGGCCCAATTTGTTGGTCCTGGAGGGAATGGAAGAGTATATACTCTCTTCCATTCCCTTTGGGACCAATTTGTACTGGAGGGAATGGAAGAGTTTATACTCTCTTCCATTCCCTTTGGGACCAATTGGTCCTAAGGGGAATGGAAGAGTTTTTACTGTCTTGCATTCCCCTTGGTACCAGTAGGTCCTAAAGGGAATGTAAAAGTGTATACTCTTTTTCATTCCCTTTGGGACTGGTTGGTCCTGGAGGGAATGGAAGAGCATATACTCTTTTCTATTCACCTTGGGCATGGTCAGTCCTGAAGGGAATAGAAAAGACTATACACTCTTCTATTGTTGGGGACCATTTGGTCTGGGGGGAGTGGGTGAATTTTATCATCATCTTTTACCTTTACAGCCAATTGGCCTAGAAAGGAAGGGATGTGGGCAGGGCCCAAACCAATGAGGAGATCCTCATTGGTGTGGGGTCTGCATAAAATCCATAACCAGGCCATGAATGAGAAGACCCTCATTGCCCTGGGTACAGGTGATACCCAGGCTGATAAGACCCTCATAGCCATGGGTACAGCCTGTAACCATGCCAATCAGACCCTCATCAGCCTGGGTACAGGCTGTACCCACGCTGATAAGACCCTCATTGGCCTTGGTACAGGCTGTACCCAGGCTGATAAGACCCTCATTGGCCTGGGTACAGTGTGCAAGTTATAACCAGTAATTAACAACTACAATAAAGTAACTTTTTGGTAGGTTAAAATGCAATATGGGTCCAACATAATAATTCAGATTTGTATCTTTCCTAGCTCAGCTGATCCATACTTGAAGAATAATTCTGGTAGTTAGGCTTGTCAAGAAAATCACATAGCTGCAAGACACCTGGTTTGAAATGATTCAACCTGTAAGATACAATGCATAATACCCAATTTACAATATATAACTCATCATCCAAGAATTTTAATCCATATATATTTATACCTCAAAATGATGAATCTAGAAGGAAAAACCTCTTGTAGTAATATTAGTTATGACTCTATCACATACTTTAAAATTTCAAATCACTACCCCCCCTGATATTTCATGATTTTCCATTTTGAATTTAAAAGTTGGAACATTGAATGTGTCAACATAACCTTGTCTTCCTTTCATGTTAGCATAAAATTTAATCTACACCTTACAGTTAATAGTGCCTGATGTTATTCCATGCATTGCACATTGCACAATTTGTAACATGCAAAAATCCCTATGTAGTACATAAAATTTCTAGTGGATTTTGGCTTGGGAAAAGGTGAAATCTTGGACAAGAAATTATTCAAAGTCTCCAAAAATTATTGGAAGACTCTTCGGACTACTAGAAAAAAGCACATTAACGGGTCTAATTTAATTGCTGCATATACTTTATGGTCAATTTTATCATCACAAAGTGACTCATCTGGTTGTTGATAGAAGTCTAATGCCTTATCTTTTTTTTTGGGAGTTAGAAAGGAATAAATTTTTTTCTAACACATATATCAAGCTGAAGATTAGACCCCCCCCCCCCTTCCACTGGGCCCAAATAAGATTATGTTTTACCTCTTGTTTGTAATTTCACTGTTGACATTCTTTCCAAAGGCAATACTTTGAGGATATGTATAATGATTTCCTGGAAGTAAAAATTACATCACAGAAGATTTGGTAACATAAATCAATGAAAAGCTTGAGAAGATTTCTTCCATGAAAGCAAAACTACAAAATCATTGTGATGAATGCATGAAATTTTCTAAAATAAGACATAAACAGTTTCAAAGACTATGTCCAAATTGATTAATTCCAACTTACACAATCTGGTATAGCCCATCAGCTCCTGAGTAAAACAATCTAATACAATCAGGTACAGCAGCTCCAAGTTTGACAATGAAACACAATGAAATCCTCTACAATTTGTATGAAACCACTGTGATTTTTATAAAAGCCTCCAAGATTTTCCATACAGGTCTAGTCATTTTTTTGATAGCATCCCCCCCCCTCAAAAAAAAAGAAGAAATAGAATAACAATATTTATTGAAATGAAATCTCTTCACCTGAAATTTTCCTTTCTAAATGGCAGGTCATCTCATTTGGAATTAAAAATAATAAAATAAAATGCCAAGAACCACACAAATTTTTCTGTTGTTATAGTTCAAGGATGCATTAAGAAACTCATTCTTGACTCATGGGACCAACCCAATTACCTGGAATCATCTTAGTTTTTGGTGGATCCAAATTTTTATTATTTCATCAGACCATCCCCATGATTGTTTGTGATGATCACCTGTGAGGTCCAGGAAAAGTAATACATGAGGTATGTTGTAAAAATTTTCAAATTGAAGGAAAAGGGTAATATCTCAAATGGTGGAGACAACATGTGGGTCTTGAATAGGAATCATCTTGGAAATGTTAGGTGTATTAAGTCTCTTGGGATGTGATTTCACATCATACACATTGTGAGCTCTTTTCAGCAAGGGCCGGGCTTATTTCTCCCAAATATCATTTGAGTGCAACCAGTTTTCCATGTACTCAATTTTCAGTATTAGAAATCAAATTCACATGCATCACCATCAGGATCATGATAAGTAATATAGATGAGTCATGTTGATAATATGGCCATAATTTTGATTTGGAATAGAATTATGCACTGGGTTTGGGGTTAGATCAGGATGGATTCAACTGCAATGCCTTTTATGTTTGAATTTTGTTGCTCTTGTGAGACTGATAGAAAGTTGCATGACTTGACATGACATTTCCCAGGTTATTATTTTTATCTTGTCAAAAATATGAATCATTCATGACAAGAAACTCTGAGTGATTAATTCAACTCTAGCTAGTAATATGGCTCCCTCAAATCATGAATCTCCACTGCATTTTATTTTTATGCATACATTGGTGTACATGTTTGAATAATTTAGTGGAATGGCTCACAATAACCAGATAGCACATTGCATGCACACTTAGGCAATGGAAACATTGTTAGACATATTGATTTTTTAAAGGTGTACAGTACTACATCTTGTGCTGAGTTTCCAAAATTTGCTTTGTAATTAAAAAATAAAAGTCATCTGAATGGTATCACTCTTGATTAGCCTTTCAAATTGTAGATAATTAGTCTCTTAATGAGATTTTCCTGTTGAGGGTTTGGTGAGAGTTATATTATGTCATTTGAGGTTCTCACCCAGCCAGTAATAGTTTATCATAAATAAACTAATAAGATTTGTATGTTATCACAGATATGCTTATTATGAGCACCCAATGGTTCAATGGTTTAATAGAAAAAAATATACACATCAGTTTTTTCCAAAGGTTGCAGTGGGTTCATCAATTGGAGGTTAAATGAAGCAATAGCCAATTGGAAAGAAATCAAAAAACAATTGGTACACAACTTAATTTTACACTTAGGCTCCCCTAGAGTGGGCCACAGAAACATTTTGCTACCAAATTAAACCTTAATTGGTAATATTCATAAATTTTGAAGTGGCTATTAGATGATGGAGAAATAGGTTGGGCTAAATATATGAATGGATTTTTTTTTCTCTAATAACAGTGCATCACTAGTTGCATTCCAGAAAACCCAGTGGAAAATATGGCCCTCAAAATTTGCCATATACTTTCACGCATACATGGAAAAGAGTGAGTGAATTGTGTGAATTCAAAGTTTCAAATTAAAAATATTCTGATCAAGATATAAATGGGGGAATAAGCAGATAATATGAATTGCCACTTTGGTGCAAGGAACATATAGATACAGATATATGATACAGTAGAGTATAAGCAACAAACATTTCAAAAATTTGCTGGGATTCCAAGTGTTCACAATTTGCAAGTTGAATTTTATATGTTCAACTTGTCACACCACCCATCAAAGTGAATGTTGAGATTTTTTGAGGGTTGAGTTGATGTGTATTCTGCATCAATGGTATCATATTCATTTTCTTCCATGACCAAACTGACATGTTTTTGGTTTTTTTTACTGATGGGTCTTGAAGAAAAAAATTGTACAGGAATTAAATCATTGATACATACCCATGAATGAATAAATAATCAATCAGGAATAATCACTGAGAGGTTGGAAAATATTAAGTAATGGTACTCCCCTGAATACAGACAAATTACTTTGTATCTATTAAGAAGGAGACCAATTGATGATTTTGATAATATAGATATGTATGATGAATCTATATTTGATTGAATAGTTGAGGTTTGTTTGTTTAAAGTTGCACAATCTCATTGAAAAATAACTTCCATCCATCTATATGTTAATCCAATCCTTTTTATTGGTGGATATTATTCATACTAAAAAAATTTCTTGTTCCAAAATCTGAAGGATTGCTTTGGATGGTTTTACTGACTATAATTCAAAGTTAAATTTATTACAAGCTGCAACAAAATTAGGAACTCAAAATAACTGAAAAACATACCCCTTTTATGATGATGATTGAATTGCCATGTACTGGATGTCTCTTCTCTGAAAGCTAAATTATTGTTCATGTTGTGGGAAAGTAAATGCCAGATATTCAGTAGAAAGATCAAGTTGGATTGATTACATCAATCATGTCCACAAGTGAAATGATAAGCTCTGTTTTCTTTGCACTGGTTAGAAAGCCTTTGGCAAAACCGGGATACAAGATTTCAAAATGGATAAGGGGTCTGGATGAGATAATGATGATTTGGGTTATAATGTTATGTTTATTACGAAAACAAGATAAGGGTAATTGACAGAATATTCCTACAAATATAACAGATCTATCAAGATCGGCTTCCACTACTGAATACAAGTTGAATAACTGTGACATATTCTAAGAACTTCATACATACACAACAAAAAAGCAATGATCATTATATGTATACCACAACAAAAAAAGCAGTGATCATGTGTATAGTATGCAATGCAAAAAAAAGCAATTAATATATTGGTAAAGGAGAAAAAAATTACAAGTTGTATTTTTGTTTCTTGCAAAGAGTTTTACTAAGTACTTGGCTGTCAGTGCAATTTTTCAACTTTTTAGAAGTGTTGGCCAGTTTTTTATTAATCTGGAAGGAGTAACCAAAGTGAGTGTGTTTCAGAGTGCTTTGGAGAGAAGGAGGGGGAGGAGTCATACAGTGTTCGAAGTGTTTAGTTTGCCATAAGACTTCGACTATGCCATTAGCATGGGCAAAGTCAATACGCACAGCATGTTGAGTAAAGTGAAGACCATGGCCAGTTTCAGTTGAAGGTGGAGGAATAGGATTGCCAGTTTCTCGGTCGATGTAAGAGAATATTCCATAAGTCCAAGGGTTGATGTCGCTTGTGTCTTGATGGATTTTGTTATAAAAGTCATCAAAAGTTACCATTACATTACCTGCAAAGTCATGTTCATCCTCAAACTGACACCATTCTTTTTGATTCCAATTGGGGATGCCATGTGCAATTGCTACTTCGTGGTTCTGTTTCCAAGCGGATTGGGAGAGGGATCAGATACGGCTGGCAATGAATTCGTTATGTCTTTGAAGTCTTTCCCATAAAATGCTGTCAGCAATGGAATCCACGTCATTAATGTTGTGCCTGCGTGCATATGTTCCTATCAAAACAAGTTTATCATCAGTGGAAAAGCAAAAGACAAGTGAAAAACTCAAAGTGCTTACTGCCAGATTTCTGATAATCAGAACCTTGACGAAATCCAATTCCACGCATGGTTCCATTGATGAGATTGGAGTTTGAGCCATTGTGTTGACGGTTGAGGGCCATACGATAAAGGTCAGGAATGATTGAATGAAGAGTGGTGCAGGTTAGCGTAGATGGTTGGACGAAGTCGTGGGTTTCAAAGATGAAGTGGGGGGGGGCTCCTTGAGAGCAGACAGCAGTTCGTGTTTTTGGGCCATGCTTGGGTAGGATAGTGACATCATTCAAAGGGATTGGTTCGTTCGAGAGACAGGCGTAGATCATGTGAGGAATGATGAAAGTATCCCGGGCTGCTCGCCGAATCAACTTTGCAGTTGGTGGTAGGAATCCAGTAGAAGCACCCTTAAAAAGGCCACTCGGCTGGCGGATCGTACATCCCCCAGGCGATATGGGCTTACCCAGGTGTTCTACTGGATTGTTCGTAGCGCCCCCAACATCTTCCTTTGTATACCAAGGAGGCTGGCGGATTGTACATCCCCCAGGCGCCTTGGTGCTCTCCAGACGATGTGAGTGCTCGGGGGTCACGGTGTGTTTCATTGAAAACTGATAATTGAAACAGAAACAATGGTTTGGAAGTCAGTACTCAATATTCAAACATTTATAAAGCCATCTTACAATGGAGCGATAGAAAATTGAAATCGATGTCACTACAAACGACCGTTGGGGAAGAGCGGGTGGTTAGCATCCAAGAATTAATCTACAGATATTGGTGGGGAGGACGGTGTACATTGGAGACTAGAAACGAGTGTTAGTGACAGTGGAGTCAGCAAAGGTTGGTTAGATGGCAATGGGGATCAGTGAAGCGAATTGATGAATGGAAAGGAAAGAAACTTACATGGAAACCTGAACGATTGTGAAACGGGATTGATTTCAACTGTAGACAGGGAACGAATGACCGCGTTTGATGTTTGATTGCAAACGCGAGAGCCGACTAGGTCTGAACGATTGCGAAACCCGATCGATTACGATTGTAGACAGGGAATGAACAATTGCAGTTGATGCTTGATTGCAATCGAGAGAGCCGACTAGATTTGATGAAGGATCAAGCAATTGGTTTTGGATTTAAAGCCTAGACAAACAAATGGGTGGGAATACCTCCTTGTTATTGATCACAACATCCATGTAAGAGTCAGATGCTCGTGTGAAACAGTCAAACATGAAGGATCAAGCGCTTACTAAGGATCGCGTTGAGTAACAACCGGTCGGTCAATCCATAGGGAACGGAAAACGAAGGCCGATTGATAGAGAAGCCGAGCGTTCGATTGATCCAGCGCAAACAAAACGACAGAAGGGATGGGTCCAGATGGCCTGAGACAATTCGCGGGGTTGATGAATCGTGAGGCGTCCAGCTTATATGGACCAAAGGAAGAGTGAATGTAACGGGCAAGCGAACAATAATAGGATCAGCAAATGGATGATAGAAGGCAAATCTAATCTAGGATTGATCAGATAAGAGGGGTTAAACTTACAGTAATCCCTGGAAAAATTTGGATGAAGCGAACGAACCAAAAATCAAGCAGAGGGTCAGCTGCATCGATGAATATAAGTGAGGAGAAGAAAGAAGAAGGACTTACAGGAGGGCTTAATGGAAGATGGTGGGGAGGGAAGGCCAGGAGCAAAGTTTAACTGGTGAGAGCAAAGAAATGGTGCAAAAAAAGTGCATTCAGGGGCAAGATGGAATGTCAGGCTTCAGCTGTGACATCTGAGTAAGGAGAAATTCGAGCAGAGTTTCAAATAACACAACGCAAAATCTGAAGCAGAAACCAATTTGCAATGACTGAAGGCGGGTCTGATTAAAAGGAGGAGCACCTTCCAAAAGACAAACACAAAGGAAAAGAGGACACAATGAGGAGAGGGGGTAAAAACAAGAAATCCGAGATTATGTACAGGTACTTAAATCATCGCTGATCCACATGTGTCACTGGTTCAACATGAAGTTCAGGTGGGGATACCAATTGATGATGGTGGTGAGAATTTGGAATGAATGGGAAGTGGAAATTTGAATTGATTTGCGTGCCAAAAGGATAACCTCTCACACTGGTGACCTCTCAACATATATAACATCAAATTAAAAATCCCATGCTTTTAGAGGGTGCATGGACATCATCTGGTGAGATTGGCAGGGTTGATCAATGAATACATTAGTTTATTTGACATCATTAACAGGAAATACCTTTCATCAAAACAATGAACATCCCATTGGTCTCAATCATACTGTTAAACAAATAATTTAGGTGTGTTGACCATATTGGCAATGAATGACTTTTGGTTTTGGGACCTTAGTAAGGAAGTATGAGAGCTTATGCACAATCCAATCTGGGATGACATTGATTGGAAAGATGCACCAAAGTAACTAAAAATGGATGAGACATTCAAAAGACAAACCCACAGTGCCATCACCTTGCCACCGGTGCACCTTGCCCATGGAAATTGAACTAACTGAATGGAATTTGGGGTGAGTACCATGCCACTGATCAAAAAACCCAATTGCTGTGGTGGGAAACCAACAGATCTACAACAAAAATTGACTGGTGAATGTGTGTCTGTAAAATTTACATATCAGGAATAACAAAAGGACTGAATTTTGGGCAGTACCTCCATTGGTAGTTGGGATGCATGTCACAGGATCAAATAATCCAAGTAATTTGTAAGGAATCTGTGTGGTGTGTATGGGGAGATGGGATGTGTGTTTTAAAAGCCAAATCCTCCATGATCCCACCAGATTAACCTCTGTGACGTTCATAACAACAAAAAATGATGGGAAAATTTTAAGCAGACTTTTTAAGCAAACAACTGCATTTCCTTGCATGTCCTGGATGGCTATGATAGGAATGATGAGCCCTTAAAAATAACTATGAGTGGAAGTATAAAGGAGCTGGCACAGGGGCCAAAACATCATGAAAGATGGGACAGTTTCTATTTCTACCAAAAATTGCAGTGTTTCTCAAGCACAGATGATTTTTGCTATGACAAGCTCCTCCAATGCCCCCAGGTACAAGATTTCAGTTAAGAATAATTCAACAGGTATTCAGGAATTGTGCCAAAGGAATCAAGGGTATGTGAAAAGCACTCAAGGCAATGTAAACTTTGAACTTATAATGAGGCTGCAGGAATCTTGGGGAATGGTGGAGGTGCATGAAGATGAGACAGATTGCTAAGTATGGTGGGCTTGTGGGATGATGAGCAGCTATTAAGCACAGTGGGCTTCAGGAATGCACAGCTGGTATCAAGCATAGCATCTTCAGGAATTACCATCCACCCTAAAGCATACCCTCAAGATTGACAAGCTGTTCTTAAACATGCTTCAGGAATGAACAGGGTCCTTTGAAGCAAAGGAGATTGCAGGAGATGGCATTGGGATTCAGGAATCAAATGATTCTCTCAATCATGGTGGCCTTCAAGACTCATGTGAGATATATGTAATCAGAATTGATGACCTTGGTGAGATAATTAAAAGTAAACTTGGCTTGAGTAGTGATGGAATATATTGAAGAAAAGATGGGATCATGGATGAGGTACAAGAAAGAACAAGAAGTTTCAGGTCTGATGAGCTGTGGGAAAGCTTTACTGATTGCCAGAATATAGAACTATTGCTAAGCACGGCAGGCTTCAGGAATGCCATCATTGTTTTAAGTGCACCAACATGAATTTGGAGCATTTGGATGGCATGTGAGGATTCATGATTACCTTACTTCACCTGAGTGGCTGAGGTGGTGCACTTGCAGGATCAATCCAGTATGGCTTTTAAGGCTGAGGTTTCCAAAACCCAACATGCTTGAGAAGTGATGAGGTATTACCAATAATACCAGGCCCCTGGGTTGAAGAGAGATTTTCAAGCATGCCGTGCTTCATAACTGTTTATTGCTGGGTGAAGGAACGATGGATCATCTGTAATGACCCTGGGATTTAGCTGAGGATTATAACTCCAGAAACCCAAAGCATTGAGCAATAGGCTGCCATTGCTGAAGCCAGGCATCCTCAGCAATGCCTGTTTACTAATTCAATGTGACCCCTTTAACAATACACTATGATTCCTGAAGCACGGTGGGCTTCAGGAATGAATTTGTTTCCAATAACAGAATCCTTGATGACTAATGAGCTGTGAAAGATTATCATTGAACAAACAGTGGTGTTTTTCAGTCTCCCAGGAGTGATGTAAGATGGGAATCCAGAGACACTTCCAGTCATCAGGGGATCATGGCCTGAAGACATGGGCTTTCTGGGGTTTGGGAGGTGTAATGGTGTGCATCAACAATGAAGAGCTGAGGTGAAACAGAAAAACAAATATTGCTATGCACATTGAGCTTTGAAAATGATGAGCCACATATTACTAAGGATGTGGTTCCCCAGGCAAGAAAAGAGGAAACTTACAGAATTTTGGGTTCCAGGGATGGTGAGGAAGCTCAGCGGGATTTAGTAATGATGAGGAGGAATCAATAAATGCTGAAGATGGAGTGATGGGGACTAGAGGGATGAGGATGTATATCTCAGCACATGTTGGGAAAAACAAATGGAAATTAAAGGTGATTTGTGGGAAGGGTAATATTCAGGAAGGATATGGCACTGCTAAGCATGGCGGGCTTCATGATTGGAGGAGGACTCCTGAACACATTGTGCCTGTAACCCAATGGAGGGTAGGACAGGAAGAAACAGCTATTGGAAAAAACATGGCACTGGATTTCCCCTTGGCTCCCTGGCAACCTGAGGAAGTTTGGTTACTTGCTGAAGAACAGCATATTTTCCAACCTCAGATATTCATCATTCAAAGTGTTCTTTGAACAAGCATCTGCTCATGACATTACTTCTAATGCCTAAGTTCTCTTTTACATAGCCTTGGTTTCCAATCCTGGCATACTTGGCCTTTCCTTCATCTCTCCTCAAGGTCTGGATTTCAGGAGCAGATCATGATACTTGAACTCCAGATTTTTGTTGCATTGTGAGTCCTTCCCACCACCATGCCACCCAGCCCATCTGGATACTTGAGCAAAACCTAAGGTCTTACCAGGTTCTCAACAAATTATTTATCATTCAGGAAACACAGTATGGTCAGGAAAAGACCTCCCAAGCTTGCAGTGCTTCATGAAGACCACTGTGATCGAGAAACCCTCATGCCTGCCATGTTCATCCTTCTATTTGTGAAATATGGAATTCTAATCATGAATCATTCCAGGGGCCTGCATTCATTGACAATTGTGCATCATTCTCCAATGACACCAGGGTAGCAATATCTGATACACTGGCAAGACCCTCCTTCCTAAGGAAAGCTTTGAATTTCAGGGGAATATGGAAAGTTGGTAAGCACGGCGGGCTTGGGAATTGATGGAGTACACAAGACCTTGAAGTCACATGCTTTGAAACAGGTGACAGTTGAACATGTGCTACAGGATCCTAGTATCATCACTTAACAGCTGAATTACCATGATTTACATCAGAAAGATTGGATCTGTGGTGATAAAATGTGTACTTCATATCCATCTCTGATGGAAAATCTCAAATGTGGGTTATTGAAACTATTGAACTCAAGTTATGACACCCAATCACACTAAATTTATTCGATTAATGGCTGATGCCTAAGCAGAAAAGGAGGACTCATGGGGAATTCCTTGGAACAAGCAACTTGGGGAAAGAACTACTCACGGAGAGGGATCCTCACCAAAGAAAGGAGACATCAAATATATTTTTCTAAACAATTTCAGACATATAAAAACTAAGCACAACAATTCACACACCGTTTGCTACATTTTATTTTTTTGTGGCAAAAGAGAGATAATCGTGAGCAACACAAACAGCCAACTTATGACGGGTAAGGACAATAAACTTGGAGGGATCATGAGGGAAATCACGGATTGAAGAAAGGATTTGACGGATATAAGTTCCAAGGTTGACCCATGTGTCCTCATCAGCTGACTTCTTAGTCTTAGAATTCATATGGATTTGATGGAAAAAGAACAGAATCTCAAGGCTATTGCTGATTGTACATTTTTGGTGAACACTCCTTGGGCTCCACCAAGAATGAAGTGAAGGAATGGAAAGTAATTATGACGGCTTTCAATTTGTGCAACTTGTTGTCAGTCGGTACCATCAGTCTTTGAAACAGTCTTCTTGTTCTTGTTTTTCTTCAATGGGTTAGGCTGCTCCTTTGAATCCTTTGAGTGGCCATGAATTATTGTGTATGACATCATGAAGCTTACGATAGTTTTGCGCAGTTCGTCTAGGGAGTAACCAGAGATATTGGGAAAAGTTGTTGTCACATCTTAGGGGTTGTTGTTGACATCTGGTCCACCGTGATTGATCACCGCATCGGGTCAAGCTATGCACAGGCTAACCTCGCGCGAAGCTTGATTTTTGGCTAACCATTGCTACATGTAGCAGCAGTTAGCCGCCAGCTAAATTAGTGGCAAGCACATAGAAGCTACCAAAAAACAACATACAATCCACCATACACCACACCCCAACATATATCTCGCTGCCTCCAAGACAATCAGCCAGTTGGCTCCCTCAAGAAGACAAACAGCTTCACAAGCATTTACGGCAACTGAACCCTTGAAATAAAAGAAAAACGAATGACATATGCAAACAAGCCGCTAAAGCCAAGGCCGATCATGTCTAAGGGGGCCCAATGATATCTCCCGCAAATTCTTGCGACTTCAAAGGCAAGCCATCCTTGATGATCTCCAGGAGCAAGTAAAACAAAAAACACAAAAAAGTGGCCAAAATAGCAACCAAACCCAAACAAGTGCCATTTTCAATCCATTATGAGCAACAGGAAGAGTCGGTGGCAACTTCCTCCATTCCACCAAGTGATCAAGATAGTCTTGACCACTTGGATGCTGATGAAGATGACAAACTTCTTGCTCTCTCTCTACATATGATGTTGTAGTATCTTGTTTTCTCACTTGCCTCTCTCTCTCTCAAGTTCACCAACAAATTTTGTATATATTTTGTTCTCACAAAAAAAAAGGAAAAAAATGTACAATCACATGTCTTCTGCAATACAAAATCAAGGATGAATTGTAACAATAGTGTGAGGCGGTACAGTTGAGAACTTGTTGTGTGAGCTAACCACTTTAGCCTGGTGGCTTAGCTCGACTGATGTTGTTATGACAGCTGCGCGGTAGCCCAGTTTTTAGCCGCGGACTAAATTGCCCAACCGGTAAAGATGCTCTCAGACATCATCATCATAAATCATCAACAACTCCAACAACATCAATAACATCAACAAGATCAACTCACCTTAATAACACCTTATAACCAAATCCACTTCTAAAACAACAGTCGTATCTTTGATACACCTACTATCACTACATAAAACTTTCCAATACAAGATTGGGAGTCTTGTTTAGTGTCTATTATTCGGATTGGCAGAGGCATCCTCATCAATACCTTTCCAAACTCAGCAAAGGTCTTCACTGACACCTTTGAGCTTTACAGCGTCAAGTTTTTTGACTTGTAAAGCAGACGGAATTAGAACATAGGCAAGACAGCCAAAAGGCCACAGTTTTTCTATTTCTGCTTCACGTTTGAACCACGATGTGTATGGCACAACAAAGTTTCGAGAGGAAGATGTGAGCAAATTGCACAGATCTGTTGCCGTGACGATAGCTTCAGCCCAGAAACGTGGGGATAACTTGGCTTGTGCAAAAAGACATCGAGCTTTATCCAGAATGGACCTATTAGCTCTCAGGGGTATGAGGCAGAGAGAAATGTTGTGAAATTCCGCAGTTTTGGCAGAAGTTTTCAAAGAATAAGTTCTTGAATTCTCTGCAATTGTCAGAGATGATTCTTTTGATCGTCTTACTAGTCTGATTTTCATCCCATAGCACGAACTCTTCAAAATTTTCTAGAGTTTCTGAGTTATGTTTTAGAAATTTGTAGCCGGAGTGCTGATCAACAATTGTAAGAAAATATTGAGCGTGTTTGAAATGGGCCTACTAGATCTAGATGAATGACTTCAAGAATCTCAGAAGTTGGTGGGAACTTTCCATTTAATGGAAGCTTTGTACTCTTCCACATTTTGCATATGTCACATGAAACATCTTCACACGAAGGAATGAGTTTCTTCATGTATTTGAAGCTTGGATGGCCTAATCTTCTGTGCCAATCAATTGATTCGGTTGCAAGATACGAGGAAGGAGCCAAAGCATTTATTTCAAATTCAGAATCAATAATTAACAAATGATTTTCAATAGTACCAGAAAGTTTGACAGTATTTTTGAAAGTGACGGTAAAGCTGTTCAAATCTTTTATAATTGAAGTAATTTGGTTAAATAAGTGGTTCATCAAGATAAGAGGTTGATGAAGATCCTTGACAAAGAGAACATTGTCTAAAATAATCACGGAGCCGGAGGAATCTAAGATTTTAGCCGTGCAAATAGCAGACACCGTTCCATTGCATTTAGTGTTTGCATTCAAGATGTTCATATTGATTTTCTTGACATTTTCATCATTCACCATGTGGTGAGAAGCGCCAGAGTCTAGAACGGGAAATATTCCTTTAGACTTGAAGCCTGTCGAATGAAACACCAAGACTTCACAGTATTTGGAATCACTATCCACGTAGTCTTTGATTTCAGCGGATTCTACTAGACCTTCAGGCTTAGGTGTAAACCCCAGCCCCGCTGGAGTTCACAAGTCTGTCACATGATTACGTAAACTCACTTCGTACTTAATCCAGACTCCCTCCTTCACCTAGATGGCAGAGATCCTTTCTCTCCCATCTAGGTAAGTTCCAGATCTCTTTCACTTCATCTTTCTTTTCCTTGATTGTTTAGTTGTACTTAAAAATGAAAGATCCTTTCTCTCCCATCTAGTGCAATAAAACCTCCCTTGGGTCTAGAATCCCTCAATGCTTAATTGTCTGCACCTCAATAACTTAAGCTTCAGTGAAGGATCAAAGAGGATCCTTACACTTTTTTTTCTCAAACCACCTCAGTGCCAACACTTGTGCCCGTAAAACCATCACCTTCCCGTTATCCGCCCGCCCAAAAACCTGACTTCCCTTCCCAACAGCAGCCCTCCCAAATTCACTTCCCGACTGCCTTCCTGAATTCACTTCCCGACTGCCCGTCCGTCCGCTAAATACTGAGCCTTCCCGAACCACATTTCTCCTTTTTTTCTTAATCTCTTTCCTTCTTCCCTCTCGACCAACCACCCTAACTCCCACCGACGGATTGTAACTCCCGCAGCTAGTCTATGTCAACTCGGAACAACATGGACCCTGATGATTTAGTTCCCTCCATAGACCCAGAATCAATCATCCAAGCAGCCAACGCAGAACGACGTAGAATAACCCAGTTAGCTGCCCCACTACCAATCATTCCATTACGACCACTGGGGTTGGAAGAGAACTCAACAGCCCAAAACGACCCCACTGTGGGCTCCCCAGACACCCTAACGGATGCCAGCAGTTACCGAGACTGGTTCAGGGCAGTCCTCAAGACCCAATGAGAGGGACTCCTCCAGGCTCAAGATGATAGGAGAATGGCACGAGAGGACCAACGCCTTGTGAATGAGCGACTGGGTAGATTAGAAGAGGCTTTCATCCACCTCTCCCTGAAGCCAGCGTGAAACTACTCTTTGGGGAGAATAGGTGCTTGAAGGGCTGCCTCTCTGGTAATAGCTGGGAGAGTAAGGTAAAACAAGAATAAGATTATGGACTCTTAAAGAAAGATGTGGCTGATGAAGACTTATAGATATCAGGGGAAGAGGTGAAAACCCAGACTGGATACTGTTGTAATCAAGTTTAATGGTGATGGGGGATTTCTACTACTAAAATAATTCTCTAATAAACTGTGCTCAACACTAACCAATGTTGCTGACGATTGGTAGATATATGAGGGGATAAGGTGAAAACCCAGACTGGCTACTGGTGTGATCAAGGGTAATGAGGTGAAAACCCAGACTAGTTACTGGTGTGATCAAGGGTACTGATAATTTCTAATATCTATAACTAATAAAAGTGACCAAGACTAATCAATGATACTGAATGATTCTAGATGTTTTGATACTAAATAATAATTGACCAGGGCTAGTAATACTTCTAATGATTGCTAGGGGACTGATAATGACCAGGGGACTGATGGGGAACAAATGAAGAGGGAAAACAAGGCTTCTTATATAGTGAAATCCAGGAGAAATGGGCAGAGGCCAACATGTGGATGAGATAAGTATGCAACCAAGCAGAATGAAAAAGGCTGACAAATGATGTTCAAGTTGTGGGTATGGAAAGTCATGGAACAAAATGGTATGAGTGAAAATCCTCATAAGGTAGCTGGATTGTGGTTATGAGAGTAGAGGAAGAGTTACATGACTTGTACTGTGTTTTATGAGTTGTTTCATGTGGGTATGAGCTTATAGAGAGAGAGGTGGAAGATGTACAGGTGAAAATCTTCATCCAGGGGGGGATTGGTTTGACTTGTGGGTGAGGTACTTTGAGGATTGGTCTGTGAAACATCTGTGACTTGAGTGTTCTTGAGCTTTGAGTGGGATCTGGGCCTGTCTTCCATGTGATATCCTTGTGATTGTTTCTGTCCTGGAACTTGCTTCCTTCAGGTTTGGCTTACCACACTGGACCCAACCAATTGTGAACCCCAACAGCAATCTAACCGGGTCAACCTTCAAAAATTTTGAACCTTGGATGGCCCCTTCCAGGAGGTGGAGCCATTCCTGCACTGGATCAATGGTGTGCAAATTTTCTTTGCGACCAAGAATGTCAGGGACTCAGCAACAAGATCCGAATCCTCGACAGCCTCATCAGCGAGACAAATTTGATGGCTTTCTACGCAAACGAAGTCAACAAGTTGATGGACAAATCTTGGGAAGAATTCAAGACTCGGTTGTTTCTGTTTGCCCTCCCCCCCCCCCCCCCCCCCTCTGGCAAACCAACATTAAAAAACAGATCCGACACCTACACATGCGAGAGTCCAAGTCCTTCATGGGCTACAGCACCCGGGCTCAAACCCTCCAACACATGCTCAATTTCAATTTTGAGTCGGTCACCGATTTCGAACTGGCCAAGTACCTTACCTTCGGGATGCCTCAAGACCTCAAAAGCCGGGTGAACGATCATCAGCTTTTGTGATCCTTGCCCTTCATCTACAGGGAATTTGAGTCCAGAGTGGCTGGGTTCTTCACCAGCCTATCTTGCAGGGACTCGGTACCTAGTGGAAATCTTGGGACTTCCCCCCTTCCCCCCAGTGCTAAACCGGCAATTCAAGAGGAGTTCATATGGTGCCTCCACACATTTCTCAACTCACAAGGGTGTTGTCATTTCTGAAATAAAACGTGTGGCAGCCCAGCTGGGGCGTGTCCTGGGCCAATTGACTGGTCACTCATTGTCATTCCGACCTCTTTCAAAACACCACTGAAACCAGTGGACTACTCCCCCCCAAGAGCTTGGGGCCCTTTGTCTACCGGGGCTGGTAAACCAACGCATCCCCCAGCTGGGCGCCTTCCAATGCAAGCAGCCACTGTGGCTGGAGTAACGGAAGTGAACCACTTCCCTTAACTAGATTCAGCAGCCGTCGCTGCTCTCGCAGCCCTTGACAAAGAGCTCGAGCTCACTCAACTAGAGTTGGGCGGGTCCGACCATACCCCTTCTTTCGAAACCGTGCAGGTATTGGCTGTATTGGGGTAGAAGGGCAATTTCCCCTTGACGGAGGCCAGAAAGTATGTTCCCCCGTCCTTGTTGACCTACCGCTCACACCACCAACCTACCATAGCGTGGAAGGCAAACCGTTTGAGTGGTCTGAAGAACTGGCGGACGAGGTGGCCCAATACTAGCTGGACTTGGTCCCCACAACTGCTGTCTTACCTTGGTCCAACCTGCCAGTGCTTCTTGCCCCCTCCCACCTTCCAGTCCTTTTCATCACCCTTTCCTCAGTTTCACTCTCGTACATCGTGGCCATTATTTCCTCCCTTTTCTTATAGGAGGGGAGACTGTCAACCCCAGCCCCGCTGGAGTTCACAAGTCTGTCACATGATTACGTAAACTCACTCTGTACTTAATCCAGACTCCCTCCTTCACCTAGATGGCAGAGATCCTTTCTCTCCCATCTAGGTAAGTTCCAGATCTCTTTCAATTCATCTTTATTTTCCTTGATTGTTTAGTTGTACTTACAAAGGAGAGATCCTTGCTCTCCCATCTAGTGCAATAAAACCTCCCTTGGTTCTAGAATCCCTTGACAGTTAATTGTCTGCACCTCAATAACTTAAGCTTCAGTGAAGGATCAAAGAGGATCCTTACATTAGGGCGCAAGGAATCTCATTCCTCATTGAATAACTTGAAGCAACACCAGGCTGGATGGTAGGTGAGCAGATTATGTTTACCAGGCAAACAAGGATTTGCTGGCAGCGGTTTATTAGATTTAGAAGATTCTGTCTTGAAAGCAGACACTCCTTCTTGAAGTTCGGTGGGCAGATACGTTATCCATTAATCTGCCAATTTTTTGTTCAAATTTGAATTGTCCACTCAACACTTCAATTCATCAACCCAATTAAGTCAAAATGGCTTTGCATATGTTGTTTCTTGAAATTTGCCAAACCAAATCCCATTTTTATCAACAAAGTATTTTTCAAAAACAGATTATGTGAATTTTTTTAGTTATCTGTAACTAGTTACTTGGGTAACTTATTTTGGTCACCCAATGAAGGATTAAAAATCAATTACTTTATAAACACATTTTTTTTTTTGATAAATTTCAAGAATAACCAGTGACAAATTCATAGTTTTTTTATCTTGATGATAAGTTGAAGTGTTTAGTGCAAAAATCAAATTTACAAATAAAAGTGAAGGATTTATGGATAACATATCTTCCCACTGTTAAGTTCTTCCTTGATTTTGGAAGAGGAAGAACTAGAATTGGCGGTAGAAGTAATAGCTCGAGTTTCCTTCATGTAGATCAACTCTTGAATTTTCTTAATCGTCTTGCTGGGAAAATGAATGACAGACTCATTCATAATGATGTTGTCGACAACATTCCAATAGTCTTTAGTAAGTTTTGCAAGAACTGAGATGGATATGATGTTGTCAGGAATTCCCAGTTGAGCGATAGCGAATTCATGAATCATTTGTTGAAAATTGATAAGATAGACTTTAAGATTGCCGCGATATTTCTATCACATGAATTTGATCCAAACTCTGGCTTTATTGTTGACGGATTTGGAAGCAAACCTATTGACAATTGATGCCCACAATAAGGCAGGTTTTTCTTCATTTTTGATGGTAACCACACTGTCAAAGGCCATGACATTTAAGTGACTGATGATGATATTAGCCGCTTCATTCTTCTTCTTTTTGCTGGGGCTTGCCGTTTTGCCAGAAACAATTCTCCAGAGATCTTTACTTCTGAGATAAGCTCTCATCCTACTAGACCACGACGGATAGTTGTTGTCATCAAGTTTAGTTTATTTTTCCTCAAAGAATTCCATGTCCGACATGACGTGATCGTTCCTGTTCTTGTCTTTTGAGCACCCGTACTGATAATGTAACAAGTTTAGACTTAAAAGAACATTGATTTCAGTAAATGAGAATAAAAAAGAAATCACCTTAAAAGAACAGGAACAAGTTTGAGGATGAGATAAGGGCCCGTACCATACAACCCCCAAGGTCGGTTTTTCTGGACTATTTTCCTCAGAATTATTTTTATGCAAAAACCCGTACCACGGGTGTCAGTTTTTGCTTTAATTTGAAAATCGGTTTTAGTGATTTTCCCGTGGTTTTCGGAAACAGGTCTCACCCTGTTTCCGAAAATGGTTTCTGTTTATGAAAAAGCGCAAAAAAACAGCAAAAACTGTTTTCAAAAACAGGCACCCGCTGTGGTATGGGCCCTAAGAATGTAGAAAATAAATAAACCACCACACAACTTGAACTTATCAAAGCTAAGGAAAAGAGTAATTGAGATGGTCAACAGGGATAAGTGGATGGTCAACAGGAAAGAGAAAGGGAATAAAAGATGAATAAGAATCTCGATGAGCTGGCCAAGACACGAGTGACCTCGACGACAAAGAACGACCAATGAAGTTGACTTGATGAGATACTGGTCATAAGAGTTGAGTCAGAGATGAGGAAGTTTTTTGTTGTACCACTCAAGTTGTACAAGTACTTGACCTTTCTCCAGAAATAGAGCAAGCACACCAGAGAGATTGTGACGTGATGTACTTCAAAGATTGCTGGTGTTCAAAGAGCACTGGTGATCTCAACAGTTACTTGTCCCTTATGGAAGAATATTTATGTACTGGGACAGTGTAGTTTCCCTTTATTTATTTATGAGCATGGTCCTGGTGTTGGGACAGTGTAGTTTCCCACATTCAGATGAGTAGTGTTATGACTTGTTTCCAGTGTAGTGTCACAAGTTGTTTTGTTTGTCCTGTCAAAAGTGTGACAGATGATAGTAGTTTAAGAGCATCTCCACCGCGGTTGCTAAATTTGAGGTGCTATAACCTCCATTTAGCAACCGAGGTGAGAGGGTAGCACTCGAGCCCCCAGCAACTAGCCAGCGCTAGTTGCTAAATGGGGAGCTATTTTTGTGTAACACCTCTCCCCCGCTCGGTCCGAGAGGTTTGGGTGATGATCTTCGGGGGTGGGTGACCGGATTTCACACACGACTTTCACATTTTTTGAGTTGCTATAGGGGTGCCAGATGTGGCACCCCTATAGCAACTTTGGGGATTTTTTTCAATATGGCACCCGAGGTAGCACCTCGGGTGGGTGGCAGTTTGAGCATCTGGGTTGCTAAATTGGGTTTAGCAACTCCGGTGGAGATGCTCTAAGCAGTTGTTCTTTCTCATTGAAATTAAGCCATTGAGCAAGAGCATTTTCTCACTTGACCAACTTCCCTGAGAAAATCCAAGACAAACAGCTCCTCTTTCATTCCTTCACTCTCAATTTATTCTATCCAACTCCACCTCACCGCCTTAAATTCCAACATGTTTGTCCTTGATTATCATGTTGTGCAAAATGACTCAATTATTATCATTCTTTCCACATGCCAGGCTACACTCCTCTGATTTTTCCAAATTTCCCGGAACAATGTTGAAGGTTTTGAACAATCAGACATATTTAATTGGAACAATTTTTCAACTTTCAATATTCAATATTCAATTTTTTGAATTTTCACTTTTATATTCATTCTTGGAGCCCCTCTTTGTATGATTGATCCAACACTAGTGAAATGAAGTTCATGGGTTGAGCATCTGGAAAGCCACAAACTGTGCCCTCAACTCCTTTCCGGCCACTGTACATAAGTCGTCTCAAAACCGGCGGCCACTTAACCGGTCCACTCTTCAATGGGACAACAGAACCCAGGGTATTTGAACAGATAAGCATGCTCATGACTTTGATAAGAGAGAGAGAGAGAGAGAGAAACAAGAACTTCTACAAACTTGTACATTCTTTTGTCGTCACTGGTGGCAGGATAACTGCAAGCTATCTGTGCTACTACACTGAACGCCAGACTAGAAAATGGAAAGACTTATGAATCACTCGACAATATAGATAAATGATTCTTTGAAAGGTCTTTGCACAGAAGGCTGATCACTAACCCTCCATCTGGAAAGCGGGAACTCTACTTGGAGGAAGCCAGTGGAGGCAAGAAGCCGTGGTTTCTAGCGAGGGATTGTGCAGTGTTTAAGACGAGATCGAAGCAATGCAGGTTGCAAGCCAAGAAGCCTAAATGGTTGTTGGACAGCGTTCTTCCGCCCGAGAAGTCCAGCCGTTTCCCGTTCAAATCGGTTACGATTCCTCCGCTTTCGCTCAACAAGATGCTTCCTGCAGCGTGATCCTGTAGGTCGATTAAATTTCAAATGTGTGATCGTTAGAGAGGTTGATACTGTAAAGGTGACCTTAATAAAGAAATCTGGTGAAATCTTCGATCAAAGAAAACCTGACTCACCCAAATTTTCTCTTGGTACTCTGGACTAGTAGGGAATCGAAAGTAAAGATGAGCATCCCCTCTGGCGAGAATGCAATACTTGGCTTGACTGTCGATTCTGATTGGACTTTGGACATTAACCATCTTCAATTGGTTGGCGATATCAACGGTCAGTTGGTGGTTAGAATGAGCCGATTCCGACGATTCACAAAACGTCCCGATGGGACCCAGATCCTTTGGAGCGAGGGAGTTCATTTGGATTTTGGTATAGTTATCCGAGTCTAGGGATCGTTGGAAAGCGCCCGAACGCTCTTCGGCGAAGAACAATACACCTTCAGGTTGTTGACCGGGTGGACAACATGTGCCTTGAAGGGGTAGGTTGGGCGTTCCGATAACGCCGAGGACGACTGTTCCATCGACTACCAAGGCAAGACAGATCGCATATTGTTCACCTCGTAGGAATCCTTTAGTACCGTCGATCGGATCGAGGGTCCAAAACCGGCGACGACTTCCTTCTTGCGTGGTCGTGCCCCCTGTACTATTTCCCAAGTCGATTAGCTCGACTAACTCCTGCTCGGTTAGGCGGGATTGGTCTCGGTACTTGGCCCATATCTCTTCATCATCTGGGGTACTCAATCGATCTTCCCTCAAGGCTTGGTTGGTGAAATCGACGATCTGCTCCAAGTGTTTCTTGTCGGTGGTATTTAGTAATTCTGTAGAATCTTCTTCTCCGACAATCTCATCGTTTGGGAAGTATTTTAAGAGTATAAAATTGACTAATGCTTGGACGGTATAGTCGCCGACTAGAAGAGCACGACAATCAGTACATATTTGGACTAGAAGATAACCAAGAAAGTGCATATTTAGTTTTCAGAGAGAGTTGAGAAGACTGGAGACGCACCGGTGACAGGACTCCGATCGGGTTTAGTGATCGAGGTGTTTTGGGTGAGTGTGGACCTGAGGGAAGGTCTTATGAGCGAGTCAAAAATTCTCCGAGTGAGGATGGAAGCCTGCAAGACGGCGGCCACAGCAACCTGCCGTTCGAGTCGATAGCAGTCGTTGTGAGCAGGGATCATGTTTGGGGGGGATGTTGGTTGGGGAAGGAAAGCTGCTGCTGGAATGGGAGGTTGATGATGGCAGAGCGGAAAGAAGGTGCTCAGCCTCAGCGATGCTCGCATCACGAACTTCTTCTCCCCAAAACTGAAAACCGAGCCAAAGCCCATCATGACAAGGATGTCCAATCCAACCTTTCAATCTCTGTTCAGACTACCCCTGCCATCTATCCCCCCCTTTTTTTTGGATCTACAAAACTCCTTTGTTTTTGTCTCATCCCCAGAAACATCTCTTTTCTATCCTTCCGTTTTTAAATTCCTCTTGTGTAAAGCTGAGTCTTGACCCATCAATTTGTTGTAGCTAGTTTCAATCATGCCGTTAAATATGGAAACAGCCTCAAGCTGATCAGAAATCACTTCCTACACCCATCATGAACCATTTAATATGTTTATGACGTGCAGTTATTTCACAGCAGGCCATGATTTTTGAAAATCAGTTGCACTTCCCTAAGATTGAAGTTGGGAGCCATATAATTGTCAATAATTGGCACGATGGGAATTGTTGTGTCACAGTTATTTACATAGGAACAACTGCAAGACCAAATTACAAGTTGGCCGCAACAACTGTAGCCAGGTTTGATTGCAGGTTATGTAAAGTGAAAGAAAGTTTAAGTTTAAATTCTTGGCACGCGAGTAACTCCGACAGGCTTATCGGTTGGATGGTTGGTAATAGGGATACATATTATGAGTGTAAGCGACAAAGAGTGCTAGATTATGTCTCAATAAAGATGGGTGAGGGTTGGATGATGGATGGATAAGGAAGATGAAGATGAAGAATAGTCATGTCCGAGAGTCCGAGACAGAGGATCCAGTCAGAAACAGACAGACGACCATACATAGAAATTTCCCAGAGCCAGACTGAAAACTCAGAGACGGGGAGAGCGGCAAGTGGTGTGGTCGGAGCAGAGCCGACTATGGACTTGCTCGAGCGCTCTGCAACGGGATCCTGAGAATTCTTGGGGCACCGGTGACTTGGGGAGCCTTGGTTGGTTGTGTGTCACAGTTCAACTTAGGCTGTCTCTAGTCGGTATACTTATCTTCTACTATTCTACCTCATTTACTCTGATCGGCGGCTTAATCTTCTCTTTATCTTCAGTCATCATCCTTTCCTATCATGGCAACCCTTTCAGACCTAAAGACTAGCTGTTGCCATGTCTTCATTCAGAATATTCAGCTGTCGGTGAGCCGAGTATCCCTTTATATTTATATAAGAGTCCATCGTGCTGGGGGAGGGGGGGACGAGGGACACAACCAGGCCTTAGCATTATATTACAGTTCTTACTTGCATACAATTTACAGTGATACGTTACCCGTCCAGTCATGGCTTCTTCTCCTCTCCTGGCTTCTTTTCCAATGATACCATGCAGTCTGGAGCAGTCATCTCTCTTCTCTCCATGCCCACCTCCTGCGCTCTTCTCGACACACCCTCCCACTAAGTCCTGCTCAACTCAGCAGCAACCAGCTCCTGGTAGTGTCGATGACTTGGCCCTGCCTCTTAAATCCGGAGCTGGTCCCAACATAGTGGAATATCAGATTGCTAGAGGTTCAATCAGTCAAGGGCTTCACCAGTTTGTCGGAGGCGCACAGGGCCAGGATGATGACGAGGATCTGATGGAGTCAGTCCCAATGGATACGCTTAGTCCCACCCACGGCGAGCCACTGGCCAGCTCAAGGTACTTGCAGCCTTATATTCCAATCTGATCAAGACTATTAATGCCTCTATGAGAAATTAGAATGGCTCTCTTATAACACCAACTTCTCCTTGCACTATTAGATCCATTCGTAGTTTACTACCCTGTACTCCGTCACCCAATCCCCGGGGAAATACCACCCAAGAAAACCACACGCACAACCCAGTTCCACCAAGCCACCCTTTCGCCAATCTCACGGCCACGCCTCCTATACCACCATCTACTCCTCCGTACCACATGGACCTCTCACCCGCATCTATTGTTCATAGCTCTCACCCTGCCAATTGGCCGGTCGGAGCACCTACCGGAGCTCACTACCATTGCCAATCCCTCTGCGAGGATAATCCTAAGCTCTCAATTGTTAGTCTCTTATTTTTTCCTCAATTCTTACAATCTAGCTTGCTTGGCTAACGCAGCCTTGAATACAGCCCTTGGTGGAAGCCCAAGTCGGTGACATGGACCTCGATTCGCCCAGCTATAACAAGCATCTGACTTTGAATGGTACTGAGTCTGGAGCTCCATTGGCTTCAGAAAGCCTATCTATAAGTACTTCACTTTTGAAGCAGCATTTTGGTCGCTCAGCGAGTGAAGGGAGCCCTGGCAAACGAAACCGTATGGAGGAAGATGAAGACTATCAAAATCCATCCTCTTCTCCAACTTCTCGCAGGAGTTTGAGTCGCCACCGGATCTCCTATCAAACTATCTTTAAGTCAGTCAGAGCTGGTCTATCACCTTCATTGCAGTATAGCGGAGACTCCAACCTTCCAACCAATCCCAACTTTCATCTATTCTCTCCGGAGCCCATGTCCTCATCATCTATTGAGGATGCCAGCCCTTGTCTGAATGCCGTCACGAGAAAGGCACTCTATCCAGCTCCTAGTGCAAGCCCCCTCTCTGCCTTTCGGTTCCCTGTGACAAAACCGACGATCAATGGCGACAAGCGTCAAAGCATCAGCCGCAAAGCCCGATCCAGTACAGGTAGTTCAAAAAGTGATTCTGTCCCGTCTCGGTCCAGGTCCAAGGTAGCTCAGAGCGCGGCCACATTATTCAATCGCCACCTATCATTATCCACATGCCTCGACATCACCAGATTAGAAGAACCGGCCAATCCGCGGTCGACCAGCGGCTCCGAAGTCGACGAGCAGGAAAACTCAGAAGACCCAGTAGAAGAACGCTCCGGGTTTAATGTATCACCAGTTCCGCTAATCCTAGTCAAAAAGACCTCGTCTGCTATTACCAATGCGAAAGGGAAACGATGCGCCGAACCTCTCGTCCTAGACTATTTGCAACCACCACCTTTCAACCCAAGCAGCGCTTTACAAAGTCCAAATACCCGGTTGGGTTTTACGTTCGGGGCGACTATCCGGAGTCCGGTGGGCATAGCCTTCAGTGAAAAGGAGCGCGCCGGAAAAATCTTGCCCTGCCACAAAGTTTCCAGTGATGGTTTGATGCGCATCTCACCTGAGACGATGGACAAATTAATAGAAGGCGTATACGACGAAAAAATCTCGAGCAAGATGATAATCGATTGTCGATTTGGATACGAGTATGACGGTGGACACATTCGCGAGGCCATCAATTTCCACGACAGGGAAGCTGCCGAGACCATGCTGCTCCAAGGCGGGATCTTCGAGGGTGGCCAAAACGATGTTCCTATCCCCAGCGAGTCCGGAAAGCCAGATCCAAACGGTGAAACAAAGAAAGTCGTGCTAGTGTTCCATTGCGAGTATTCCGCCATGAGGGCACCCACTATGTGAGAAATTCAGCCTTCTCAATGTACCCATCTTCTTGTCTTAACGCTGACATCCTGGTTTAAATTTTTATCAGGGCTAAGTACTTACGCGAGCAAGACAGACACATGAACATGATCCATTACCCGGCGCTCCACTACCCTGAGGTCTATATACTTGAAGGAGGATTTGCGAAGTATTTTTCTCACTCTCCGCATCATTGTAACGGGACTTACGTTCGAATGGACGACCCAACTTACCGAAGTGATCGACAGACGGACTTGAACATGTTTCGTACCCGGGAGAGCGTTTTCACTCGAACACGAAGCTACACGTATGGCGAAAACAAAATAAGCAAGCACAAAAAGGACTCGAAGCTGACCTTGGGCCTACTCAAAAGTCGGTTCGGACAGGAGAAGAAAGCGGGCGTGATAGGGAGTGAGATGAATGAGAACAGTCCAGATCATCGTGGCCACATCATGGAAGAGGACGACGAGTTGGACAACGAGAACTACGAGCAGGCATCCAGTCCACTCTGCATGACCAACACAGCCGCAACTCACGCTAGGAGAGCTAACCTGAAAGTCCAAGGTCGCTCGCTCAGCATGCTCGCTAAACTTGAGCACGGCCAACAGCCCCATCCAATTGCCGAACCCCGGAAGCCGTTTGGCAGCAAGACCCTTATCAATCGACTGGCGCTGGCGTGAGCATGTCGCACATCGGGTTAACCTCATCACGACAGACACACTTGCTTCTTCAATCATACCAATCACGTTTTCATGCCCTCTCGACCGTTTTTTCTTCTTTATACGTAGTTTATGTTTTTGACACGCCTTCGGGCTTAATTTTCCTTCGTGACCTTACCCACAAGCACCACTTCACAATTCTTTTGTTGTTGTTGTTATCGATGCTATCTATATCTTTCCCTAAATCCCCCCCACCTTTTTTGATCGATCTCCTTTTTTTGAGAACCGATCATATTCTCGTTTCTCTTAATTTAGGTATCTCATTAATCTTATATCGCTGGGCGCAAATTCGATGTTTCAAATTTAAAAAAAAAAAAATCTTTTCTTTTATGTCCTGTATTCACCACCCTTAATTTATGCCACCTTTGACTCTTAATATATTCTACATATTTACATGCATCCTTATAGATTTGTACCTATGCCCTCTTTTAAAACAAAAAAAAACTCCCTACATAATATATAATATATATACAATTTACCGTTCATTGTGAACAATTCTTTTATATTCTCAAATAATAAATAAATATACCAAACTTGACATCATCCAAAGAATTGAGAAGGAGGGTTCCTTTTTGACTAAAAAAGTAAGAAACCATCATTTCTGATCATTATCTTGATTATGAGAGTCAGCAAGTGAGAGTTAAGATTAATTTCAACCATGGCTTGAGTATGTACAGACACAATTGTAATCAATTTAACTGGAAAAAAAACCTAATTCTCAGAGTAATATTTGTGGAAGCTTTGAAAATTCTTGGTTGGAGAGGTTACAAGTGAAAAATGAAAAATGATCATTCATGTTATTATGGTGTTCAAAGCTACATACATACATAAATTCTTAAACAAAAATTTGGCTGGGACCTGTGAAATAATTTTTTTATGTAATGCTAACAGGTCCCTACCAAAACTTGCTTTTGTAAGTGATTAAGACTTCATGTTATTCTATGATTCATGCAGGATTGAACACCACATAAATAGGAGGGGGTGGGGGGAGGGATTCATGTACTAGGACCTTGATGATCAGTAAAACTTAAACTAAGATCAGCATTATTTGAACTTCCACCCATAATTATATGTCAGAAAGTCAAGTGTTCAGTCCCTCATCATCAGCAAAAAAAATATCTTTGAGGTGAACCCAACTGATATGTAAAGGGAGTTGGAAAAACAACTCCCAGAGGATTGATGGAAAACTCCCATGGCCAAGTTGATGTCCAATCTGGGATTTGTTCCTCCAATCCCACCGCAGGGATGGAAGTTTGACAAGTTTAGACTTAAAAGAACATTGATTTCAGTAAATGAGAATAAAAAGAATAAGGCAATAATGATGAAGAAATAGATGAGAATAAAGAAATCACCTTAAAAGAACAGGAACAAGTTTGAGGATGAGATAAGAATGAAGAAAAGAAATAAACCACCACACAACTTGGACTTATCAAAGCTAAGGAAAAGAATAATTGAGATGGTCAACAGGAAAGAGAAAGAGAAAAAAAGATGAATAAGAACCTTGATGAGCTGGCCAAGACACGGAGTGACCTCGATGACAAAGAATGACCAATGAAGTTGATTTGATGAGATACTGGTCTCCTTGTTAGTTGTAAAAAGCTTGACAACAGATTTTAGGACATTTATATATACAAGATTGAGTGTAAAGAAAACATATCATCAAAGGGCAAAGAAAGGATAGAGATGGAGAAATAACAAGAAGATTGCTGAGTTATGTAACACTTGAAGGGAACGGTCTGCAGTTCCTGATTGACTAATTTGGCTTAGTATTTGACAATGATGATTGAGGATTATATGAAAATACTCTTTCTCAGTTATCTGATGTTCAGTGGTGTCGAGTGAAATGGGTGTTCAGGGAGTGAACATGTCATAAAAATGGGGACATAAGATATGGAAGGAAAGGCTTTCTAGAGCTAGATTTCTGTAATAACTGACTACACCTAGCCCTGACCAACTGGTACATAGCTGATCAAAAAAATCACTTCAAAATCTATGTAGGGAAAGGATATATTGTTGTCCCAAGTTTGGTCAGATGAGTGCATACTTAAATGTTGTATATTTTGAAATAATGGATTTTCTCATTTTATCCAAGAATCAAGGTATTATTGTGCTTTCAATAACCAAATAACTTTCACAAAAACAGGAGATACACCAGGATTGTTGTAGTACATATATATTCTAGATACAGGAAAGGGGAAATGGTATTTATTGGATTAATCATGGGTCAATCACTTATAACAGTCACACTTTCTTGGCCAAGAAGGGAACCCAACACATACAAATATTTATCCTCAGCATCCTTTTGTCCTCTCAGAAAGACGAAAATCATCTGTTCCTTTACCCCAATTGAATCTGCTTTCTGTCTTGGCCAAATAATTATTCCCTTCTTGTCAAACTCTACAATTTCCCTTTATGATAATCCTGAAGTTGGTTTCATTCAGTGAGGCAACAAACAGATCCATGTGTAGAGTGCCAGCGGAGGTCAATTAAGTGATCTCAACTTGGTCAAAAGAAGAGGCATCTGATTGTTTCTGGGACCTTCGGGCAGTTGTTGATTGACTCAGATTTATGAAAATGGGTTTCTTGAGACCATCTCCAACACGGGAGGTACAGTTGGTTGCCAAATTCAGACACTCGGCAACTGCGGCACACTGATACCTCCCCGCGAAGAAGGCCTGACACAGTGCAGATTGCTAAACATAGCAACCTGTGCTGTACCCGGCATCCCCCTTCCTGGTATTCATGAGAAGAGCGACCCGGAAGCAAACCCCCCATCACTAGTAGGGGATGGGAGATCTTCACACAAAGGTAAAAGAATCATGTTGGTCTTGTAGAAACATTAAAGAAGCAAGAAAAACTAAGTTTACCCGGATTGATATTTTTCCACTTTCGACTGGATTGATAGTGGTCAAGTTGAGGATATCCAATTTGGATATTGGGGGTATGGGTTAAATTTGAAGACTGCCTATCACCAAATTTTAGGCAGGTTCTTGGGAGGTTGCTTGGGAGCTACATATGCCATTGCCAGATTTGACAATGGTGTAGCTCCCACAAGCCTGATTTCAAATTTAGAACTGGGTTAAGCGCCCGTTGGACAAGCTGTTTTGGGTTTGGGGAGCTAAATCCGGGTTAGTGTGCGGGTTTAGCTCCTGCATTGAAGATACTCTGAAGCCAATAAATCTTTAATCAAACTTCAAGCCTTTTTTTTGAGCAGACACATCACATATTTTACTCAATTGAGGGGCAACACACTTCCTCAATTGAGGGGATCTGTTTCCAGGACATAAGGATAGTTCATTCTGCAAGTGAAGATGCCAACATTGCAGGAAATTTAACATGGAACCTCTTATTCCAAATTTAACATGGAACCTCTTATTCCAAATTCAACACTTAACCTCCCAAAATCATCAACTTCAATCATCCCATAATGACAGGTGGCTTCAACCATACCTCACAGGGTGGAATACAAGATTTCAGGCTCATTAACTGAAGTCAATCTGGGGGGTCTTTCAGCTCAATGTTCAATAGCTACTAGCCATTGAGTTGATAGGTTCTCCTCCAAGAATGATTGATCCTGGAAGGAAGAGAGTGTTCTCTGTTCCCTCCAGGACCAATGAACCCTGGAGGGAAGGGAGTAGCCTCCCTTCTTTCTTGGAAAATTGGTCCCAAAGTCAATTAGAGGGTGTGTTGATGGAAGAACTTTAAGGAGAGGGATTTCATATGTAAGTGATCAGAAAATAACACGACAAAAGAAAAATAAATAAGAAGAAATGAATGTACCTTTAAGGCAAAACAATAATGAAATGAAAGAAACCCAAGATGTAGAAATAAGATAGGAAAAGACAACTGAAGAAATATAAAGTTAATGTCTGTCATTGGTGTTCAAAGAGAAGATGGGTCTGAGACCCAGGAGGACGAGGAACCAGAAAAGTCAAAGGTTTTTGATTGACGGTAGGTTGAATGGAAGGGGAGCACCTCTGGTGTGTTGGCAGAGAATGTTAGGAAGGGATGTGCTAAAGAGAACAGTTGTGAATATTGATGGATGAGAGATATCGACAATGGTGATGAGTCAAAGTGAAGGAACAGGATAGATGATCTATTTGAAGGAGGATGAATAATAAGAATATCCTTTTGGTTCCCTGGGAAGTGTGAAAAGGTGGACCAAACAAGGGAAGATATGGAAAACAATGAGGGATTGAGTGTCTAAATGAGTGAGAGGAATGATGAAGGACTGAGCGTGAGGTACGAGTGAGTTGAGTTTGGATAGCGGTGACATCATAGAAGAGACGGGGGAATTGGGGTGATGATGTGATAGGAAGAATAGGATTTTGGGTAAGTGAGAGTTCTAGAGAGGATGTTTAAATCTCAACAGGGTGCACTCTCTTTTCTCCTGGACTTGCTGTTTGTTGAATTATTTTCTACTTTATTAAATGTGTTCTCTTCTTCTCTGCTAACTCGCCTGTTTTCCACCTTTCAACTTCTGTGACGTTTATCATCAAGCTTACCTGGGGCAGAGTGTGTGGAAGGAGAACATAATTTACTCATCCTTCTACAACCACTCATGCCACAATCCTGCACTGTGTGTTTCTGATTCAGGTGAGTCATATCATTTCTCTTTCTTTGGAAAAATTTAAATGTAAAGAGAGCTCTGCATGACCACTGTGGATTTGAGGATTTTCTGGAAGTAAGGACATATGTAATGGGGCTCCAGTCTTCAAGGCTACTCAAGCCCAGCACACCAAGTTCATTTGCTATCCGGATAGTACTTGCTTGGTACATACCCGACGGATATTGCTCGGGGAATCTTTGGCAGGGGAGTCGGGGGCATCCCCCGGGGCGCCACTTCCAGAAGAGATCTGCCAACCCAGGACTGTTCTCCCACTGTCTCCAAACAACTGACAACCAAACAACTACTCGACTGAAGATGATGGAACGTTTGATCGATCGCCATTTGGTTTAGCGAAGAGATACACAGACTGAATGAAAACTCGATCAGTACTCTGGACTCGAAACTCGTACAACCTGCGTTATGAAACTCTTCGAGCGTGGCTGGGATCATGTGGGGGCAAGGACATGGTAAGCATAACCTACAAATTGCTGTCTGCTCAATCGAATAATCCAGACTGATATCGAACCATTCTCTTCTTTTATTACAAGGGTCGCCAATCCTTCCCGATCTACTTCGACCATCCCCAACTCTAATCAAACCACTCGAGGCTCATTATCAAGACAATCATCCATCAGCAGACTTGATTCTGCTCGACACAACCCACCAGTCGATGACCAATCCAGGAAACTGAGAGAGACTCGATTGGCTGAATTGACCCGACAACTCGAACTGACTCAACTACAGAATAAAATCAACAATCCTTACCCTCCATCTCTCCCTCCACCACCTATCTCCCGTCCCATCACGCCCATCAGCAAGCTATCGATCCAAAAAGAAAAGCTTGGCTCTCCCATTACTGATGACGATCTGATCTGGCAACAAAAACTACGTGAAGCAGAAGATCTCAATGCCCGGATCGAATGTCTGCGTCAATCGGGCATGCCCTTAGATGAGCTTCCAAGCCCAGTCATCCTACCCAGTCGACCATTGTCCAAGCCACGAACAGATAAACCCAATCCGAATTGTTTCCCCCACCCTCGTGATTATCCGATCCCACCGATCCCTTCCTTCCCTTCCGAAGCTGGGGTACTGAGACATCAGCCATCAAAAAAGTCATTACATTCCGTCTCTTCTCATCCTTCTAAATCATCCCCCGGACCACCACCGGTCTCCCATCAGACGAGCCAAAGCCGAGACGGGATCGCCAACGCTGGCCAAGCTAGCTATTATCAAGCCCTCAAAGAGGCCGAAGAAGTGATAAGCAAACTACGCAAATCTCACGATGGACTGTTGGAAAAAGTAGTATATTTGGAGAATCAACTGGAGCTCAAGCAAAGCGAGATCCATGACCTGACGACCCGAAGCAACCGATTAGAGACCTATCTTGCAGACCAACAAAAGATCAAAGAGAACATCCAAAAAGAGAACAAACGAGCCATGAATCAGTTACGGTCGCTCTCTCGCAGTCAACCTCCGGTCGGCCATCTCAACCGGGCCGACTCTCGAAGCGTTATCCAACCTCCCGGCCACCCCGGACCTCCTCCATCCTCCCTTCCAGACCGCGGCTTTGGTTCCCATTCGCCCGGCCCTGGAGCCGCAGACCTAAATAACCTTAGAACGAGAGCCGAAATCCTGAAACGTGAAGAAAACTTTCAGAGACAACATGGCTACAGAGTCCCCACAGCCACTCCCGAGCTCACTCATCTAGGATCTAATGTGAGTGAAATGTCCTAGTTAGTCGGGAATCATTTCACTAACAAACTCAAACCACATAGTTAGGACACATTCCCTCTTCTGCTCCAATGACCAACCCATCTCAAACTCATAGTTACCATCAACTTTGCGAGTCAACCAGTCAACCAGGTCCATCATACCAATTCCCACAGCCTCCGAATCTCCCCCTCTTCTATCCTCAAGATCATCAAGCCCAGCCCTCAAAGGACTCTAATTTTTCTCGCCTGAATCATCTTCCTTCTGATTTGGCTTACCCCCCTTACGATCTCTCTCGCTCTCATGGACCTTCGTCTGGCTTGGCTCCTAATCCAACTTTAGATAACTCGACTTTACCGTACCATGGGTTTTCAGCCTATGCTCATTATTAGAGACCTGTATTTCCCTCAGTGGCCAGGTCGATCTCCCTCGGCTTCCTGTACATGTTCACTTCTGTTTGCAAATTTGTTGTAATAGACTTATCGATTGTGATTACTATTCTGTTATCCTAACTTATTATTCTTGCTTCTTGTTGAACAATACTCTATCGTTGCTGCTTGTATACTCATACATGTCTTATTCCCGTCTATCTTATCTGATACTCTTGTATCTCTCTTATCTCTTGATTCACTGTCTGGTCTTGAATTATGCTTGCAATGTTCTTTTTTTTTTCTTCAAACACCACTCCCATATACATTTTTCCCCCTCTAGCTGATTAAGTAACTATCAAAAGGAAGCAGACAACACAGTCAAAGATTTACAAAAAAAGGAAGCAAGATCAGGCAAACAATTTTTTTTCTTAATGTCAGCCTCAGAGATTCCAAGAGCTTAACCTTCTAGCTCCTCTGGGTTCAAAAACAAAAAAAAAAAGGCGCCACAAAAATGTGTGCAACAAATAAGGGATAATTTCAATTCCAAAATAAACAGTAAATTTTAATAAAACAATAAATAGTTAGTACAAAAAAAAGACCGGCCTAGGTTCCAGGGAGATTTATGGCGCCCGGTAATTACAGAATTATATCTGGACATGATAACACAGGGGTATTACAGATACCTAGTCTTCTGGTCCAAATTTGGCACACAGAGCCAGAAGAAAAACAGCGGAAAAATGAGACTTGCTTTACTTCAACAAATCTTGTAGGCTAAGAAATGGGAAGAACTGGGCTTAGAGCAATCAGAGAGGTGTTGGTAAGGTACAAGGCCAACATATTTGGCTAGGTTGAGTGTATCCCAGTTAAATTGGGATGCACTCAACCTAGTTAGACATGGTTGATTCCAACTGATGGAGGATAAATCCAAGGTACCCTACCTAAGTTGCATTTATATTGCATCAACTTCAAGTGCATCCCAGCTTGACTGGGATATCCCCAACCTAACAAAATATGCTGATGGTGGTGCTTGAAGAGTCATGTTGTTCTGTAAAAATATTTAAGGATCATATTCTACAATCTGGACAACCATTTCATAGTTTGTAACTAGTGGTTTTAAGACTGGTAAATAAGTGTAATAATAGTTTGTAAGTAGTAAGAATAATGTAATTTTATAAGTGGTAAAAAGGGGGTCATTTTATGTTAATCCTCTAACTTAACAAAGTCCCCTCCTGGGCGTGAAGTGCCCCCCTCCGAAGGAGTGGACTTATGAATTTTTGGGGCTTTGCGGCTTGACAGGTTTTTCAGAAATGGCAAAATAACCTTTGAAGTACTTGACCTATTTGGGATTTGAAAACGGGACATGAAATGCCTGTTTCTTGCCTTGATCATCCCCGCCAAATTTAGAGCCCAACCATTGCCTCCATCCCCTTCTTTTTTCCTTCATAAGTGCTCAGAAGTTGAGATTTGCCTGGCTGCCCGTCCAGGCCAAGTGCATAATGCCTCCTCGGGCAAAAAAAAATTGACACATCTATCATTTGAGGTTCAAGATAAAGCATCAGGTTTGACACATGTCCTGTGTGTACCTGAAAAGCTTTCTTCCGGTGACTCCTTCAAATTACAAAGTCATCGGTTTCTGTTGAAAACGACGTTCGCTAACTTGCTGAATAAAGCCGTACAAGTCCTCATCATTGAGATTGGTGATCTTCTTGTCTAGGATCACATGTCGCGGAATTTTGGTTGATTTTTTCGGGTTCATCTTGCCAGATGAGGGGCTTTCCGAAAGCTTGATTGCTTTCGTGGTGACAATACTTCTTGTTGCCGAAGAGACTCGAGATCAATCAAGAGGGGCTGCTTTAAGAGTACCCCAATGCGTTGGAATTCTATTCCTTTAAATAAAATCAAAAGACATTTAAGTGAGTTAGCAACTCATCTGCTAAGCTAGCAGTTTTTATAAGACATTGAATAAAGCTTATTCAATGTTTATTTTTAATTTTAAATTTATTTTAGGTCGAGACGACCTGCAACTAGAAAATCTTAAAGCTCAAAGTGATTTCAACAATCATTACGTCATAAGCGTAAAACCTTAAACGATCATTACCTAAAGAATCGTAAGTGATTCTTTTGATTCTTTTATCCTTTAAAAGGATTTCAATCTCTTTATTATTAATAAGACAACTAACTGTTGTTCTTCATTTATCAGATCGTTAAACATTAACTTTCACAAATCGACCGAACAGAACAATAACAAAAAAGTAACAGAACAATAACAAAAAAGTAATCGATCAGTAAGAAAACCTTTAATAAAATTTTTAGTAAGTAAATTGTTTACTAATGTTCAATACCATTATTTCACTATACAGAAACAAGCAAGAAATTCCCTTAAGACAATCGTCCGCGTTATTGAAAAGATTATCGGAAGACAACTTTCTACAATGGTGATCAAATCTAAGTAAAAAAACTAATATAGAATCATTTGAACAAAAACACTACGTTAGAATTCATCAACCATTATTCACACTACATTTATCCAATCACTTATCCCAACTCAGTCTCCATTTCTCAGCGAACTATTATCAAAATAATATTATTCTTAGCCATAAGCAGATTAGATCAAGATCTGCCTTCAGGTAACTTTTCTTCTTTTCTTTTCTTTTATTCTCATTCTCTCATCTGTTTCTTATTAAACTGTATTTAGAATAAAACATTAATGAAATATTACCTTCAGTTATTCTCCTATTTCTTCACAATGCAATTCACTCGGCAATATGTAAAAGGAAAATGAATTTTATTTTGTTGCTGTTGATAAAGTTTGAAAGTGTGTGGGAAGAAACTGACAGTTTGTGAGACCATAGGTATAGCAAATGACAGTCCAAAAAAGTAGTTGGATTAGTTTTAAGGCCTTCTTTGAGCCCATTTCTTTGTTGTAAAAAATAGTGAAAAAAGTATAAAAAAAATTGTTGATGAAGCTGCCATTCTTGGCTATCAATAGTTTTGCTGATCATGGAATTTGGTTGCATGAAACCAAAGATATTGCCAAATGAAAACAGCCTCAATCTGCATATGTACCTGTAACCTCTCACACCACAAAACTCCATTAATTCATAAGTCCCTCCTTTGGAGGCGGGCGCTTCGCGCCCAGGAGGGACTTAGTTAAGTTAGGTTAATCCTGGGGGTCTAACAATTCACCAGGGAGGGCCATTCAGTAGCAAAAAAAAATCTCCTGGGATACTTTTATGACAGTTCTATTACAGTAGTAAATGCTGTACCTGTCTGAAATGTACCACAAATTATTGTATCATTTTATTAAGACATGTGTGTGAGTACTTTTAAATACTGTATTGAGTATTTTAAGAGTTTGATCAAACCGTTGTGGTGTTCTATTCACGTTAAAATGCCAAAAGCACATGGCGGAGGTGTAGTGATGGAATGGATGCATGCACAATATATTATATATAAAAGGAGGAACTATTACAATAAGGAGAATATTTATACATACACCTTTGATGGACAACATTCATTGATCAAAGAGCTCATCACCATTGGGAATTGAACAGAAGACATATATATTACATAGGAGGATTGACTTCATTGGGAATGGAACAGAGGATGTGGTGTGGATTGGAGGATTTTGTCTCAACTAGGATTGGAACCCAGGAGGTGTCATGTCTGGGAAAAATTTTTCTTGATGAGGATTGGAACGGGGGCTAGGTAAGTCTGGGAAACTTGTGTCTCAACCAGGATTGGAACAGAGGACTCAGTGCGTCTGGGAAACTTTTGTCTTGACCAGGATTGGAAAAGAGGACTCAGTGTGCCTGGGAAACTTTTGTCTCGACCAGGATTGGAATAGTGGACAGTAATGTGTATTAGGAGGAGAGTTATAAGGGTATTGTTTTTATGATAATGAGGTTGGCTGAGAGAATTAATTAGGTGAGGATGAGGAAGAGAGGAAGGAATGAGTTGGGAGGAGAGGCCTTGACCCCCAGAATTCTGGGTGGAAGTAGTGAAGTAGCAGGTTTGGCTCTGACAAACCAGAAAAAAAGCATTCAGATGCTGAGTCCTGGCCAATCAGAACACATGATTCAGTTGTTTAGTTTCTGACCAAGCAGAGTGCACAATTCAGTTTACAGGCAGATCCCTCAGGGAGATCCCTTGCAGCAAAAATCCCTCACTTTTTAATATAAAAGGAGGGCTTCTTCCAGCCAGAATCCCCCTTCACTCACTCACCCACTTACTCAGTGAATTTGAGTCACCCATCATCCATCCATCAATATATCAGTCTCCAAGAGCAGTATATATTAAGTTCTGTGCTATCAATCAGGTGATTGGTGCATTTGTATTAGTATTAGTGGTAGTATTAGTGGTAGTATTAGTGGTAGTGTTAGTGGTAGTGTTAGTGTTAGTGTTAGTCTGAGAAGTGATAGTATTAGTGAGTTTGAGAGTTTGAGTAGATTATTAGTAGGTTTATAGCCATCATACCAACAATAAGCTTGCCGTCAGCAGCTTATTATTAGTTTATCTGTTAACAATTGGTTGTAGTATTTGTCTGGAAGCTCTAGTAGTGATTAAAGTGCCTTAGCAAGAATTTGTTCGAGGAAGAGATCATTATTAACTTCAATTATTAACAAGTAGTATTAGTATTGAATTCAGCCATATCTTTATAAATATTGATTTTGAGATTCTTACACATTTGTATAGTATCATTAGAGGGGCAGGTCTTTCAAACCACCCATAAGTTGTAATAGCCTTTCAACCTATTTGCAATTTATTTCCCCCTCAGAGGATCTTTCACCAAATAATACATTTAGTGTCCCACAAGAGTCCCACACTGTAAGAACTATGGAGTATTCATATTTAAAGAACATTCATAGGCAATATGTTTTATTTTCAATTTCAAGAGATATTTTTTTAAATGTAAGTTTTTTTTTCTAATGAATTTTTTTGTGTGGTCTATTTAAATAGTTTGGTTCCATACAGTAGCAGGCCGTGACAGTTAAATTGTAAGAGAAGAGAAAAGAGAGTTGGTTTTGTATTTTGCAAGTGGAAATCTGTAAATTGTAATTAACACTGTCAGCATTATTGGCTACCTAGGTTGATGGTATCTGGGGTTAACCAGGACAACCTCAACCCAGCTAATAATTCTGGCAGTGTATAAGATATCAGAGCATCTCCAGTAGCATGCATCATGCATGGGATGGAAAGGAATTCCTTGGGCAAGGTGGGACCTCCTGTCACACCCCTGTCCTAGCCCAGCTCACATTGGGTACTTGGACACCATTTTTTTTTAGCAAGGTCACACACACAAAAAAAACATGAAAAAATTTACTCATCAAGATTGAGTCAACTGAGGCCAACGGGACCAAGTCGAAAAAAAAATGAAAATTTTATGATAAGTCTCATAAAAAAAAGGGGTTGAAGTAACCAATGTGAACTGGGCTTTATAACTACGTCATCACATATATCGGATTTCAATACGCTGGTTGATCCAAGTGTATGACTTCCAATCAGTCAGTGCAAATGAAACAAGTCAGTGGATTGACTTTGAGCAATACTGAATTTTTATACAGTGAGATATGATAAACCTCACTGTAAAAACATGAATCAACTTATATATATCTAGTCAGATAAAATCATTCTACAGAATAGACATGAACCACCATGAAAATTTAGGATGCGATACACTAAAAACAGAAACATGAAAAGAAAAAAAAAAAAAATTGTCTTGGAATTATACTTGAGGTTTTGGATGCCAAGTGAAGGAAATTAAAGCCCATGAGATTGATGATAGGTTTGATGAATGGATGAAATGATACTGATACTGATATACGTAGTAAAGAGAAAGGAAGTACAAGAAAACCGATTGGATCCAAAAGAAAACAAAATCAAGGGATGATAAACGGTTATCGTGCGGAAGAATGAGATCTATAGATCAATGATTTCGAAGGTTGTTGCGGGGGTGGTTTAAGTTTTTTAGGCATGAAGAGGCTAGAAGATTTAGGATAAGAAGACGAGAGATTAGCGAGAGTAGTTCCGACTAATTTATTTTGAATCAAGGCAGCAGCAGTGGGAGGAGGAGGAGGGATTGGAGCAGATGGTCTAGAGGTAGTAGAGGGAGGAGGTAATCGACGGAGGGTAGTGGTCAGAGGCCCAGTTTGAGGGGGTAGTTTAGGTTTAGGAAATGGGGTGGGTTTGACGAGGTTGTTGGCTTGACTAGGACTGGAGACAGGTGAAGGAGCCGAAGGGACCTGTACGACTTTGACGACAGGTTGGGCGACCGGCGTACGAATGACACATTTAGGCAGCGGGGCTTTTCCTAGCGGTTTTCTGATCGAGAAGATCGGCGTGATCGAGGGCCGGGGAGGGATCGGGGCCCGGGAGAGCGACTTAGGAGCAGTGTTTGGGGTGCTGATTAACGACGCTTTCGCCCTCACTGCGTTCGCATAAACCGCTGCCGATTTCTTGACTTGTTGTCGTGCCTTTTCGGCCAGCGTCTTTCCTGCTATACAAGTTGTTTCAGAACAAGAAGGTCAGTCAGAGGGGAGAGACAAAATAAAAAAATGCTGGATGAGGGAATCGAAGAACTGACCGGTAGGTGAATAACTTCCCCAAGACTTTGAGTCATTCAACTTCTTTTTCTTACTTCCGACACCATAGTCAGTCAGACCTGTAAAGATAGCCTTTCGTTTATGCTGGTTAGAGCGACTGGCTTGAACCTTTTCTCGGAGACGGGCAGAGGCAGATGCGAGGGCTTCTTCCTTGGCCAGTCTAGTTTTGAAGTACTGGAGTCGATTGGGTGGTAAGTCTACCTCCCGTAAGCTCTCTTGTTGTTCTTCAGCTAGATTGGAAGGTCCGGGTGATGGCAATCGGACGACTGGAGGGATGACTGGCTCATGGGGGAAATCTCTCGAAAGATACAGCGACCAAATCTCATCGGAATCCAACATAAGATGCTAGGAAATGTAAAAAAAAAAAAAAAAAATCAGGAAAATGTTTTCTTTTTTCAAAAATGACGAAGCGGCTGACGAATCGATGCTTACGGGTGATAAGTCTTCGATATGAGCCAGCTGATCTGGCTGACAAGCAAAAAGAACGGGCCGAATCAAACGATAGGGGCAGTTTCCGACTTCCACCAGACCTGCACAGTAACATAAAAGAAAAATTCCAGTGAGAAATGGGGTCGAATAAAAAGAGAGAAAAGAATGAAGCGTACCGCCCGAATGTGCAGTTAAAACTAGCCGATCAGAAAGGTGTCAAGAAGTCAGCAAGCGGTTTCTTCTTCTTCGTTTAGTTGGTGGTAGAAGGGAGGGTAGTGTATGTGTACTGACTGCGTAGACAAGATTCTTTGAGTGATACGACCATGGTATTCGTTTGGTTGTGGTTTTGTGGTTGTTGTTGGTTGTGAGTGTGTTTTGTGGGAAGAAGAGAGTTCAGAGTTAAACGGAACAATGCTCTTCCGAGGAATATGTATTATGTACTTCGGACAGCGCATGACTGATGGATATGCATATAGAGGCTAAACACATAGTCTACTGCGAAAGAAAAAGCGGGTCGATCCGGGGCTATCCGGGGCAACACATTAAATGTCCGTCTCAGACTCTCAGGATCACCACAACATTTAGAAGTTAATTAAGGAAACACCAAGTTATGATACTGACTCCGCTAGGATCAGAAAACAAGTTCTAAAGAATGAATATGAAATCAAAACAATGAAAATGTACTGTATGAATGAGTGAATTTATTGCAAACTTCTCAAAATCTTGATACTAGTCAAGCCAGACCCAAAAAAAAGGATCACATTGTATTGGCATGTGGAAAGAATCACAATCAAGACTTTAGAATCTTCTCAACCAATATTTCTGGGCATGAAATTCAGAGTCTAACTAACGTCTTGGATTCTTGTCAATTAAACCAGGTAAATTAGGGTTGTCAGTCTAAGACTTAGTGGTTTTGGCGTTCAAGATCAATATTAAACAGTAATTATGGTGTTCAATCCTACATAAAATCTTAAACAATGATTTGGCTGGAGTGGGACCTGTCAAACAAAGTTTTATGTATGTTGACAGGTCCCTGCCAAATCTTGCTTTTTATGTCGTTAAGAATTTATGTATTTCTTTAGTTTATGTAGCTTTGAACACCATAAATGTAATATCAAATTAAGTATCACAGAATTGTTTAAGAAATTGATGGGTCACTATATTACTATGAATATTCAGCACAGTAAACCATGAGTGAAGACTATATAAGTTTTTTTTAGAGAAGACACTAAGGATTTTGGCTATGATTATGGTGTTCAAAGCTACATAAACTAAACAATTACATAAATTCTTAACAACATAAAAAGCAAGATTTGGCAGGGACCTGTCAACATGCATAAAACTTTGTTTGACAGGTCCCAGCTAAATTGTCGTTTAAGAATTTATGTAATTTGTTTATTTATGTAGCTTTGAACACCATAGATAAGCTCATTTTGGCTATGAGGAGTTGGTAGTAAGCTACAGGGTTACAATCACCAATCACTTTTTCTGGAATATTGAAGTAAAGACTTGGTGTTTAATTCATCAAACCCTGGGGCATTTGGGACAGCCAATGCTCCTTACAGCGCTCTCAGAAATCAAAGGATCATCTAGTAAAATCATGTCACCATACTGCTTTGATCAATAGAAAATCTGTCATCTAGGTCAAAGAGGGTGATGTGAGCTTTAAGATCAACTATGTCTAGAAATCACATCTTTTCCTCTTAATAAATCAGAATTATAGAAAAAAAAACTATCAGGAATGGATAAAATTAATTGAAAGATAGACAAACCAATAAAGAATATCATTTTAGGGACTTCAAAAAACGACTCCCATGGGAGTCGTTGGTCAAATTTTGATTTTATTTTGGGAGTCGTTGCGAAAATTGAGCAAAGAGAAAAAAATTATATCTTTTGAATGGCAGGTCCAAATGACCTCAAAATTTCAAATACACAAATAGAGCCCCCATGAGTCCTCTGAAAAAATTCAACCCCATTTCACACACAGAAACTATTTGCATGGTGTGGCCCAATTTCCAAATTTCCAACTTTGATTAATACAAAAATATCACCTGAGAAAGCACATTGATAAGAAAAATGACCAAGCATAATTTCTTAACAATTAATCATCACAAATTAGGTCAGAATCAAATCCCACAGAGATCAATTTAGAGGTAGGAAAACTTGAAGATCAATTCTGTGTACTGGTAGTCACCAGAGAGGTGTTTCTATAGCAATTACCTTACTGTAACTTTTATATGTAACTCAGCTTGAACTGTCTGGATGTCTGTTGGAAGTCAGTCATAAGTTGGTTTGATGTTTGTTTGATCTGATGTATAACTATGGTTGAAGTCAACAAGCGTAACGATGATTAATATCTAGCACAAGTGCAGTTGATATGTTCTCCAACTAAAGTGTTAACTTCTCTTGATGTAAACAGCACCAGAAACCAGGTTTTCCACCACCAGTCCACCAATTTCTTGTTGAAATACTAGAATCATGAGGGGAAAACATACCTGAAGATAATCCTAGATACAATCCCTGTACAATTCAATCAAAACAGTCTTTTATATTGTTGTGAGATATTTAGAACACAGCATTACAAATAGGTTGAATAAATCTCCTAGTAGTATACCATTGTTTCTCTTGAACACTGGATATCACAGTTTACAATTTACCATCATATTGACAGTGAACCCAAAACTATGGATCATCTAAAAAATCTAATTAAGACAAGACTACTACATACTACTTTTTGTAATATGAAAATTCAGGTTTGGGCACAGGATTCAAGATGAGACTTGGTTTCATATTCTTCTGAGGAGTAAAAAAAAAATTGTCTTTTTACAGCTATGTATGTACTGGATGGAAAAACAGGATACACAAATTTCCAATTAAAGAGTATAGATCAATAGCATTGAAGAATTACTAAGCAAACTGTACATTAGAAAAGTATGTACTTGCGTGAAAAATTCCAAAGCTTTTGTTTTTACTTGATCAATCATTTAAATAATCCAAAGTATTCTCTAGACTGTCTGGAGCAGTAACAACTTAATTAAAAAAAAATTGTGAGAAAACTCAAAAAGATTTTTTCAAGTAAACAAAAAGGCAAAGCCCTTGTGGGTAAAAATGAAAGCGAAGAAAAAACAAATCGTATGGAAACAAGTAGTTTTCCTCATGGTTTTGATCCAAGATCAAGTGAAAAAGAAAACCAATAGACTTTTCATCTACATATGTCTGGATAATGGTGTTGCCACCTTTTGGCGCAGATATTCTGACTGTAGTTACACCAGGGATTTCAACTACAACCAAGGGTATTAGGTAGACCCAGAGGGAATTTGATGGTATTGATTAAGTTGGTGTTTTTCGAAAAAAAGGGGAAAAAAGCAGCCAAACTGAAGAGTTGACATGAGTGACATTCTCATGGCTTTTTTTCTAGTTCATCCTTCTATTTTTGCGAGGCATAAACCAAAAGAAGTTTAGATAAATATATGAACAAGCTCCGACGAGGGGTGTTCGTTCAGACGAGGCCGGAAGGCCTATGGATGTTGGAGACGATCGATTATCGCCGAGATCTCATCTAGGACCACTTGGTCATCTTCGGAAACTTGTGCGGCCATATTTCTCAAACAATTCAGGGTATGAGAGTCAGGAAAGAACCAGCGGTTTTGAGGGTGGTGGAAAAAGTTTTTGAAAGTGGAGAGGGATTCGATAGGACGACGAAGCTCAAGATCGGCTTGAATGAGACTGTTAATCAACGAGTGTGAGAGTGTCGAAGCAGGTATGGATTGATGATTACTAGCTTTCTCAATCAGCAAGTCCCTGCAGATTCGATTAGAATGATCGAGTGCTACAATGGCTCGCTTTCGGGGTTCGGTCTCTTGTTCCTCTGCAGTGCTTCCGTCCTGGACGTTGTGGTTTTTGAGCAAGTTGCGGTATTCGTCGAGCCCGCCAAGATGACCGACCATCAAGTTGAACCCGAGCAGCTCATTTTCCTCAGGCCCAATCGCCAGATCTTGTCCCACCCTGACAATGATCTCGATAACTTCTGACATCCTGCCGCCGCCCCGACAGAGCGCAATGAGCGCCGGGAAGAGATGTGTGATTTCTAGCTTCCGCTTCGATCTGACTAGTTGGGAAAGCACTTTGAGCGCAAGGTCTAGCATGATGTGCCGACTACTCAGTAACAGTAGCTCAATCATCAATCCATCATCTAGCATTTCTTGTACCTGGTCGGCATGGGCATGTGTCAGATAAGAGTAAACATAAAGAGTTGATTGAGGCTGTTTTCAGGAGGGGTGAAACAATGTTGAATTGTGGGAGTCAGTACAATCCTCCAATTTTATTTAATAGCCATTATCTCTTGATCTTGGGTTACAAACGCGACATACATCTGACCGATTGACACATGTCCGTAGTAAGCTGATCAAGGCACCTATGCAATCCGGATGTTCGTTTTCACTGATCGGGACTACGAAGGAGTGAACCAAATCTACGGCCAGATTAAGTTGAGCTTGTTCAGCCAAAAAGCCGGCCAATTGAATGAGTGAAAGCTTTGGGATTTGGGGTAAGAGGTCGGCGGCGGTGGCTGCTTGGAGGAGGAAGACAGACTGGCTGATATTGGATTGGAGGACGGCAGCACGAAATAAAGCGGTGATCGTCAGCCGTCCAATCTCCTTTCCCGTCGAGATGATGAGCGAGTAGATCACGTCGGTTGATTTCTTGCATTGAATGAAAGCCTCTATTATCGTTGCCCACAGAACGTCGTCGATGTCTTTGAGCTCAACCAGCTCCATCAGTTCATTTACACTCGCATAGACTTGCGTCCAAAGACCGTAGTGGCCTAGGATTGAAATTAAGTGACGATATGCTAATTTCAGATCGTCTTGCGAGGGCGGACCTGCTTGTTTGAGTTCTTGACAAAGTTCGAGGATCCGGATAATGTTCTTATCTGATTGGGCTTGTTTAAATTGAACGTGAAAGGATTGTTGAGGTCGATTTGAAGTAATACATGATTCGCCACTTTCACTAAGTTTCGCGTTTGAAATTAGGTCTCTAATGGCCGGCGATGCAGAAAGATAACGAATAGGCCTTGGGTTGCCATACGAAGATCCGATTGGACGTTTCCTGATAGACGAAGCCTATCGATATCACCAGCCACGCGACACGGCAGGAATTTCACGGGGAGCACCGCGGAAACCAACGGACGAAGAGAAAACGAAGGTTAAAATGGGCAGTCATTTCTGTTTTCATCGATGCTGATAAACTGACTGACTGACTGTGGGAAGCAGCTGTGAAGGCCAAAGTGCGAGGCTGGGAGTTCGAATGGTCAGTCCGTCTTTGAGTCGGCTGCTAGAATGACAGAATCCCCATCTCATCGGGCTTTCTTCGGCTTCCGTAAACAGCGCTGGGTTGAGTTTGTTTGACTTGGTTCGTCGTTGAAGTCTTGGAAGCGTTTGAGAAGGTTCGTGGTCGAATTCGTCTGAGCTGACTCTCTGAACGTAGCAGAAGACCACAGCACTCATCAATACTCTTCTCATCTGCAATCAGTACACTCTTGATATAAATGGGTTGACACCACTCAAAGAAATAAAAGGAAAACAAAAAATAATAGAAATTGAAGCTGAAGTACCTCAAAAAGAACAGGAACAGTTTTAAGAATGAGAAGATAAAGGAAATAAAGAAAATAAAGAAAATAGACACCACACCACACAATCACTAGGACAAAGAACTAACATTTCTGTCTTGATTGTTATTTTCTTGATCATCATTGTGTTTCTCATTCTTCTCTTTTCTTTTCTGTTTGCCTTGCTTCTTGTGCTCATCATGCAATTCAACTCACTCTTCTTTTCCACCAATAGGTGATTACTCCTCCCTTCCCCCTCTCTCGTCTCCCACAATAGACTCCTCAGCTCACCGCGCTCAACTGGTACTTATCAATAAGCAATTTTAATCAAGGCAAAGATGAGTGTTTAGATGTTAATTTTTGAATGCTTTGAAAGAAGATCTCTTTTTAGAAGATTGCAAGACAGAGTTCAAGATATCATCAAGATCCATGATCTCCGAAATTCAGCCAGCTTTCTCAGAAATTGTGCAAGGGATTTCACGGTGATTTTATATTTCCTTTGCCAGTGATATTATATTTCCTTTGCCGTTGTTGTGATCTCTTGGAAAATATCTTAGCTTTGAGTTGAGAACAGGTTCCCAGTTGGGATCAGAAAACTAAGCACCATAGAAAGCAAAAATGACATGGAAGATGTTTAAGTTTTTTAAGAAGGAAATTAGCTGATCAAGATTTTGGGAGTAGCGGTTGACCGCATTGGCAGGGGAGACACACATATTTCAATGTCTGACCAGAAGCTGGAGCCAAATGGCCTTCAATCAGTATTTTCGATGGAAATGCCGTGACTAAAAGCTTCTTAGCTTTGTGAGCAAAAGCTTTTGTGTGAGCAAGCAGGCAGAAGGGCGGCGGCGACACGAATGGAGAACAAACCTAAACACGGGTTTGAGGTAAAGCGACGAGTGAGCAACAAAAAGTAAACTTGAATGATGATGAGAAACTGAGAACAAGCGGTTGAAGAGTTTATACAAGATCAATTAGGTTTACTGAGATGTTGTAGACTACAAACGTTGTTTATCTACTCAGTGTAATTGTATGCTACTAAACAGACAGACTAAAAATGCTAAAAGTGACAAGATTTGGTAGGAGGGGAAACAAAAATTGGAAATTTTAGATGTACAGGAAGTCCCGTCTGGAACATATCCTGAGGAGTTGAAAATTGTAGCCGGTGTACTATTGCTTGGGCTCATTCTTGCTTGGATCTAAAAGAATTTTGGAGGCAGAAACCTGGCGAAGAAACCCTTGCCAAATGAACCATGGTGAGGTCATGGACGCACATGATCAGGAGCCTCCTGGGGAAGAGGAGGGAGACGAGGAACCGGGCAAGTCATGATCGGGACGCTTAGTGGAAGATTAGATGTCTGGGTTGCAAGCTCGATGTGAGCGCGTCTTTCCTTCATTACGCTGGTGGTCTGACTCGACACAATATTCCAACAAGGCACACTAACAATCTTTCCCCATCTATCGGTCCGTCGGCACTGCCCCTTCATCTCCTTCACCCACTCCCCAGGGCATCAGTTCCACTGATAATGTCCAACTTGCTCAAGTCCTTGCCTAAAGTTCTTTCCTGCCTGCTTATCTCTTCGCGCCTAATTCAATCGCAATGCCTCCATCTTCTTCTCCCCATCGCATGGACATCTCCCCCGCTCATGCTCGTTGCAATATACCCTCTTATTCCCACCAATCAAGCGGTTTGCCGCCTCGCTCTCCGGATGATCCATTTCGCGGAGCTCCCTCTCGTATCCAATCTCAGACACACTTAAACGTCAGTCCAACCACCAGCGAAACCCGGAGGACAATCGGGCTGAGGAAGTCCAAGTCGCGTCCAAATGTATCATCTGGCTCTCTTTTTCATCATCCATCCACCACGATCGACGATAAATCCGTGAGTGTTGTCTCGGTATGTTTTCATTACATTACCCCAACATCTGCAAGGCGCTGATCTGGTTCAACCACGACTGCAGTCACCTTTTAGGGCTCAGCCCAGCGATTTTATGGATATTGATTCCCCCAGCTATGCCCGCCCACGTCACTGCGATATCCGTGGCTTTCAAATGGGGTCCGATGTCCAGCTAGCTGCAACCCGCTCGCATTGCCCGTCGCGTTCAACCAGCCAAGGTAGCACTGGAAAACGAAGCCGATCGAACGAAGATGCGGGAAGCAAGCAGTCCTCCTCGCCTCCCAGTTGCGGAAGCCATCATGACCGCAAATCAGTTGTAGAATCATGCCTCTCAAGCCCTTCGCGATCCTCACTGGATAGCCCATCTCAAGCCGATTGCTTGTTGTCTGGTGATAAAATACGCCTATGCGCTGAGCCGTCTGGCTCATTTTCACCTTTCCAACTGTCTTCGCCAAGTGATGTTATCAGTCCTAGTGTGAAAGCAGCTGCTAAAATGAATATTGGTTCCAAGGCGGGTGAACGCTCTTTATCCGGCTTCCGTTTTCCTGCCTCAAAGTCCCACGTCCCCTCGGCAGCCATCGCCCATACCACTCGTCACCAGCCGCATGGCCTGGGTAACGTAGTAGCATCATTTGGAAATGGCGAGGCTCCCCGGCGACCTACATTGGGTGTTGTGCAGAGCAGTGCGTCGCTCTTTAGTCGCCACCAATCAACTTCAAATACTGGCACGGGCATGAACAGCCAGCGAAATGTGTTTGACAGGCCTGCCTCCAAGAGTCGCCGTGCCATAAGTTTTGCAGCCTCTGAGGGAGATGGCCTCAATTTTATGCTCCAGGGTGATAGTATGGTAGCTGATCCAGAGGAAGAGGACGAAGAATCGGAGCCTGAAGACAGCCTGGTTCTCAACTGTTCCCCCGCAGCTCGAACCTCTCGCAAGGCGTCTCACCATTTTCTTGTCAGCAGCACTTTGCCCAAGTGCACCGAAAGCCCAATCCGACCTAGCAGGAGCACAAGTCACAACGATTACCGAATCAAAATCTCCCTTAAATCTTCAGTGACTGGTTCTTCTAGCTCTCTGGCTCCTCCAACCTTCCATTTCACCACGACTGCTGCCCAAAGTCCCACAAGAACGCTTGTTGCTAGCTTAGGTTCCACGATCGAGAGTCCAGTCGGCATGGCGTTCAGTGAAAAAGAACGCGCTGGAAAAATTCTGCCGTGTCACAAGGTATCTAACGACGGTCTAATGCGCATCTCCCCTGACACGATGGACCGCTTCTTGGAAGGGCTTTATGATGAAAACATTTCTCAGAAGATCGTGATCGACTGTCGATTTGGTTATGAGTACGAGGGCGGACACATCCGCACAGCCATCAATATCCCAGACAAAGAAGTTGTAAAAAATATTCTCTTAAAAGGAGAAAATTTCCCCAACGGGAGAAGTGATGTTCCTGCGCCCAGTGAATCAGGAAAAATGGATTCAGCTGGGCAAAAGAAGAAGATGGTAGTGGTGTTCCATTGCGAATACTCCGCCATGAGAGCACCAACGGTGTAAGCAGTAAAGTGCACTCTACTTTTCTGTCCCATACGCTGATTTCGTTCTGTTGGGTTAACCTCCAGGGCTAAATATCTACGCGAACAAGATCGTCACATGAACATGTCTCAATATCCTGCGCTACACTATCCCGAGGTATACATTCTAGAGGGCGGTTACGCGAAATACCATGCTCATTCTCCTCGGCATTGTGAAGGGGGCTATGTGGGTATGGACGATCCTAGCTATCGAAGTGATCGTCATGCGGATCTGAACCAGTTCCGAACGCGCGAAAATGCCGCGTCTTCCAGGACCAAGAGCCTCCCTCATGGCGAGAGTCAAAAGTCAATGAAAAATGGGGGCTATCAGAAAAAGCCGGTCTTCCTACTGGGACAAGTCTGCTCCCAGTCGGACAAACCGCGGGTGATTTTCCATTGAAAGAAGCTTAAAGAACATTCTGTTCGTAGTCCAGGGCAGTCACCACAAAAACGACCAGCTATACGTTAACTTCAAAGATCACACTCTGACAGCAAAAAAAAAAAATAATAAAAAATAGCCTCTTGGAAGATAATGACTTCATCTCGAGATCCCATTCAATGAAGAAGACTGGACGCGCAGATCACTTCCTCTTTACTTCACCTGTTACTATTCGCTCGAGTCGAAAACTTTGCGCAAACACCCCATGTACAATGGCAGTTCATTGCATGATGTATCAAGACTCCTTGTCCACCATTACCGCTTCCACATCACCCGCTGAAACATTGTGCTTCGAGTGTATAAAAACGTCGTCTATCACTCTAAATTTCATCCGCTCTTCGCCCTTTCTCTTGCGCTCCTCCAAAGGAACTCTCTTGCCTGATCCATCTGTTTTTCTCCTCCTTTCTTGGATTCGCCTGGCTTGGTATTCGATCTCTACCATGCTGCTATCACTTCCTTGTAAAGTTTACCATTGGTCTAGCTATAATGTTTGACGTCGTTTCTAATTTCGCAGATCACAATTTTGATTTCATTTAATTCAATTCTTTCTCTTCATCTTGTTTGATTCTTTTTTTCTTCTTTATCTTAATCTTTCTTGGCAATGCAGACACTCATCCACTATTTTATATTTTAGGTTTTCGCCGCTAACAGCAATATGGTCAAGTATGATTCTTTGGTTGATTCAACAGACACCTGAATTCTTGTTTTCGGTTGGTTTTGAAAGCCTGGGGATCGATTCTTAGGTTTCTATGGCATCCTCCTATTGGATTTCAAATTTATTCTTTGTGTCCCTGTCACTTCAATATCATGGTTGCTGAAATCACTCAATCTCGTTCTATCCGGTGAATGTGTCATCGGACTTCTCTTCAAGGACCCAACCCGACTCACTCAACCTGGACTCATCGTTATTCTCGACACACTCTCATCAGATCGTGTCAACTACTGAGTCTTCCATGTTGATAGCCCATGTAGCAGAAAATGTTGTAACCACATCAGCATGGTTGCTAAGTCACCAAATTGCTGAAATTCTTACACCAAACAAACCTGACTTCAATACTCCATTGGTTCATTTTCTAACTGGTGCAATTATAATTCATAAACCATAATGTATTGATTGAAAATTACCAATTATGAATTATTGATTGTCATTATATGGCTAAAATTATTGAAAATAATATACCAAACAGCATACTCTTTTCAATGAGGTTATTGTTGAGACTTGCCTTGGAGAGGAAAAATCTTGAGGGAGCTTGATATTGAACCAAGGAGCCCAGGAGGTGGATGTCACAAATGCTCTAACTTGATACTGGAGGACTTCACGTGGCCATCTACAGGGGCTTTAAATTCTAAATAACAGGGCCAAATCCAATCTCCCCTGCAAAATTTAGCTTTACAGGCTCAATTTAAGAATCTCCAGGGGCTCTAGATCCTACAACTGAATTACTACTGGCACACAAACAGCCAGTTTAAGTAGACTACTAAAAGGTTTTCATTTATGTCTGAAAGGCACAGAAGTGTTTGAACAGGGAGGGCCTGAAAAATCATAGCACACAAATGCTCCTCCAAAGGGTCTGAAATGCTCAAGCCAAAGTTTTGATGTGACTTTCAGAGCATCAGCAATGGTTGGGTTAAGGTAACTTAACCCAACCTGACAAAAATGGCATCCACATTGGATGCGGGTTAGAGCATTTACATTGGGCTGGTTAAGTTGCCAATTTTGAGGCAACTTAACCGGTGCAGAAAGTGCATTGGTCCCAGTCAACACCGGGTCAAGTTGACCAAAATTTCAAATTCAGGTTTACAACCGCTAAATTTAACAGTTGTAAACCTGGCCAGTTAAGGCACTCCACCACCACTCAAGGCTCAGATTTTCAGGCTAGCTAACCTGATTTCTGAGACCCCACTGCGGTTGCCATCTAGGCTAACCTGAACCCCCCCCCCTTAACCTTAACTTTGACCACATGAATGGGAATGGTCTTAAGCCTGGGTCAACTAATGAAAAGCTTGATTTCAGGTTAGCGGCCGCAAACCCAAGGTTAAGCAGGTTTTACATATGCATCTTGTGCCTTTGGCTTGCTCACCTGCTTGTTTTGGGGGGATGAACAGAGGCACACCAATTAAACCTGTCAACCAATGTGTTTGCCGGCTCCAGGTTAACTAACTGGTGCCCAAACCCAGGGCTAGCTAACCTAAAAAGTTAGCCAACCATTACTGATGCTCTCAAGCTTTTCCTTTATTTAGAGTCTAGACAGTCTCTTCGTGAAGGCCACCAGTCCTCGGGTCACGGACAACTTGGACACAAAACGTTTGGGGCTCCTAACTTAACAAAGTCCCTTGATCGGAGGGCCTGGTAACCTGGGCTGGCGCGGGTGCCCCTCGCAAAGCGAGCCTCCGAAGGAGGGACTTGCAAGTAAGCCACCAAATTTGGCCTGAGAGCCAGACGTGTTTTGGTGAGAGGATTGTTTCTCTCCAATTTTCCCCCTCTTCTTGGAACAAAAGTCCAAGCCCTTTTGGATATTTCAAAAGGTACATTTTTCCTCTTCCTAACTGTGCTACTTGTTTGTGAAATTGTCTCCCATTGACCCTTTTTTCTTCAACAACAAGTTTCACGAATTCATGGAAATGTACGGTCTCATGGGTTAATCTTAAAAACATACTAGACCTAAGTCAATGTCAGATAGCTTGTATTTCTGTCAGAATTTTTGCCTCCCATAACAGGCCAGAACCCATAATCTTTTCAGATCCTTGGCCATTTGACTGTTCACCTCTACTTACCCATACATACAAGACCACAAAAATATAATATTCTCAATGATTTCATCACCCATCGATGTGTCCTCCAGCAACAAAGAAGAAAAATCTGCAAAAGATGGCAAAACCCTTCAGATCTGCAAGCTACTTAGGTCGCTTCCGATCAAAATGACTCCAAAGTCGTTTATGATCAACTACATAAAATTGAAAGATTTTGATGTTGCTTATTTGAGACGTTACGGGGCAAACTCTGGTATTCAATCTATCTTCGCTTGTGGAATATCCGAGAGGGTCCACGAATCCTTGAACTATATAGGATTGTCAGTTTGTCGCTGGTCTTCTTTGTCATCGATGGAGTCGTTAGCCAAGGAGGCCCAGAAATCCATCAAGCATGCAATGAAAATGAACCCGATTCCAAACATCGGGCCAACTCTATGCATTGATAATGGACGGTGACTCCACAAAGCCAGCTAGGGTGCTATTGGTGCATGTATGTCATTAAGATCAAAACTGTATTTGATGCAGCCTGAGGATATCTTAGACCATAATACCGGTCTCCAGAATTTGGGAGCATGACTTTGTCATGTCTACATGGATGCTTAATGCAACCAAAAAAACTTGAAGCAATTGAAAGATAGACAGCCTTCCAGCCTCCTTGGGATTCTTAATGGCATCTCAGTAGAGCAATTAATGTGGTGTGTACATTTTTTTTGGTAAAAGGCAGCTGTTTTTGCAGCCTTTTTTCCCGAGTGCTCACGCGACAAAAACTACATTACCTGTAAGCCTCTCCTATGGAGATCGTCCCGCGGGGACGCCGGGGCCCCCCAGGCCCCGGTTGTCTCCGTTTGAGAGGCTTGTTAAGATAGTTGGGGCTCTAGTGGCCACGATCTCCCGCAAGTAGGTGTGACACGAACTTAACTCAAGTCCCAACCCTGCTGCGCATCGAGAGGCAAAGCCTCTGTCGCATTGCGCCGACCGCAGGGAGGGACTTGCATCTAAAACCAATGTTTTAGCGTGACTACCTTGGCGCATAATCCGGAAATAGTGGGTTTCCACCGGATACCGAAATTCATGCAAACTCCTCAGTGCTTCTAGCCATGCCCTGGGGACCATTTGAATTGCCTTGATCTCCCCTTCAATCTGGCTACCTATAAGGTAGCTAGACCCAACCACTCTGACACCATTCTCATTTCAATCCAACCTTTTTTTTGAGCTCGGCATGCACCTTATCTGTATTCCTCCCCACTGATCCATCCTGGGGACACTTAATGTATAATTTGTATAGCTGCAGTCTGCTACAGTATTCTGTACGATGATAAGATAACTGCATAATTTTTTTATTTTTGTCAATCCGGCCTGATCCGGCAGGATGGAAGAATTTTTTTGATTTGCAGGCAATCGGCCTAGAGATGGAATCTTCACATAAAAAGTTGATAGAAATGTGCGCACAGGCCCATTCTATCAGGCCAGCACATATGGGCGCCCGGCGCCTTGGGGAAACCTGGATAAGTCAATACAGACTCTGCCGCCTCGGGTGCTCAGGCTTGGAATGTGGTTTTACACATAAGCCTCTCTGTGAGACAGAGACCCTCCGGGGGCCTCTCACGAAGGCTTCGTTGAGCTCCCGTGCGACAGCATGCCAGAGCAAGAGCAGAAAAAGACGACCACCCCAGGGCTCGAACCTGGAATCTCCTGCTTGCGGTTTATCGTAGGCAGGCGCCTTGACCATTGGGCCAGGCAGCCAGGAAGATATCCCCGCTCCAAGTTTAACCTGTATTAGCTGTCAGCCACCCTCCTTGTTCCAACTCCGAGCACTCAGCTGGGCTGTGCCCAAGTTTTCCCGAGAACCACTGTCCTCATGCTTCCACCGTGGATGATTCGCCCAGATAACACTTTTTCCGAACGCCGACTCGTCTTGTTACTTTCCGAGTAAGATCAAACTAGGAAGCGTTTTCGCCTCGGGTCTTCTCCCGGTCTCGCCGCACCGGAACCACACTCACACGGGGCATCGAGACGCGATGAACAGTCTTCTCACTGGACCAGCATTCCGAGTCACCTTCTGTCTCTTCAAACACCAGCATTCTGTCCTCAGGCCTGCTTCTCGTTTGCAACCGTTCAGCTCTTTTCGCTCACTCGCACCATTCCGGGAGTCGCCACCGTCAAAACAGCTGAACGGATGGATCCTTCGATACCAGTCGGACAGAACTCACGATAGTCATCGACCTAGCATAAACTCGATAGAACTTACTCGAGTTGAGAAGAAACCAAAGTCGAAAAAACTGCTCGAACGAATAGAGCCGTATCTTGCCCTGTCCAGGGTCCGAGCGCCGATAGGCTCCGCCTTACTCTTCCTACCATGTGGTTCATCTCTCGCCCTAGCAGCCTCAAGCGCGGCCGTCAGTCCGCAATTCTTGATCACTCACACCTGTCTCTTCGGCCTGGGTGCGTTTGTGATGCGCGGGGCCGGATGTACGATCAACGATCTCTGGGACCGCTCGATCGATAAGAAAGTCTCTCGGACCCAGCTCAGACCTCTAGCCTCCGGTGCGATTTCTCCCACTCATGCAATTGCTTGGCTCGGCTTCCAGCTTTCGATCGGCTTGGCTGTTTTACTCCAGTTGAATCTCTACAGCATCTTGCTCGGCGCTTCTTCGCTCTCTTTGGTCATCATTTACCCCCTCATGAAACGAATCACACATTGGCCACAACTCGTTCTAGGTATTTACAGTCAAGTTATTCGAGAATAGTTTTTTTTTGGAAAAAAAAAGAAACTCTGTTGTATAAGATTGCTGACACGTGATTAACCTCCTTTCAGGACTGGCGTTCAACTGGGGCGCACTACTTGGGTCATCAGCAATCTTGGGACAAACGGACTGGAAAGTGGCAATACCACTATATCTGGGGCACATATGCTGGACGATAGTATACGATACGATCTACGCCCAACAGGATAAGAAGTCGGACATCCAGGCAGGAGTTAAATCCACCGCGCTTCTTTTCGGTCCACGACCGGTCCCGATCTTGGCTGGCTTTTCGACCGCCTTTGTTGGCTTTACTGCTCTCAGTGGCTTCATCAATGGCTGTGGCATCCCTTTCTTTACTTTGGCTGTCTTCGCTCCCGCAATCCATCTCTTCCATCTGCTCAGAAACCTTGAACCTGACTCCCCTACTGCCTGTCATAATACCTTCATCGCTAGCGCCATCACTGGTTCACTGGTTTGGCTCGGCTGTCTTCTTGATTATTGTCTTCGAGTTCTTCCCATTTAAGACGCTTGTTAAAACATACGCATTACGCACATTATTCCCTATCAGCTCAACATCTCCAGTACTGGGTCGATTTGGTGTGACACCATCTACATAGAAATCTCAAACTGAGACATTAAATTATTATTTCACTACTTTTGGAAAACATTGAACATTATGAAATTAAAATGCTCTGCAGGATGTGTCATAGGAGAGTAACTACCTTGAAAGGCTTCTCCCACGCTTCATTTTGTGAGAACAACATGGAAATAAGTTTCTGAGCACATCAAGAACTATTTCATTCTCTTTCTTTCCGAAATTTGTCACCAGTGGCACCTGTTTGCTTGCCCAAATTTCTCCAGAACTTCATGAACTCAAATAATTATGTCATCAAGATGTGAATTTCATGGAAAGTGATGGTATCATGTAGCCTTTTTTTTTAGACTGATTTTTTGGTTGGTAAAAATAATAAAAACTTCCGAATGAATGATGAGAAAGTGGAACAGCATCCGTCAAAATGAACAAGGTTTCGAGTAATCATGCTTCTGATGAACACACATGAAAAAGGCAATGGTTGATTAAGCAGAAGCTTGTACCCGTAGTCAGTCTCTGGTACCCCTATAGCCTACATTTCTCTATAACAATAAAAAAAAAGGGAGACAATTGAAAGGAGCTCGAGTTTGTAAATAGACTAAATGTCATAACGAGATTGTTAATCTTCCGCTGGTCGGTCTGGGGTTTTCGTCGAAAATTTGCTGGCAATCAATGTTGACAGATTTCCAAAAAGTTTTACCTTCCCACTGTTCCCTACCAGGAAGGTCCTCCAAGATAGAATCGGGAAGGGGAAAAGAATTAGTACCGTTATCGCCATAGCAACACCAGAATTTTTGGACGTGGTGAAAGGCTTCGATTCGTTCCTCGGGATCCAATTCGTTCGAAGCTTTTGAAGTTCCAAAGATAATTTCTCTAACTTTTACAGGATCTGAGCTCAAACACAGGTTGGCATATGTCAACGGTGGAGCGCCCAAATCCGGTGGTAAAAGTGGACATTGTTTCGCGGCTGGCAAGACTGTCCCGGCTGGTAAGGTGACTGTTTTACCTCCATCATCTGAAGTAAATCCGCCATTCTCTTCGCTCGATCCATCGAATGCTAAGCTTGCTTTCCCGGCTTGAAGCGTTTGGGCCGTGTTAGTGAAAATCGGGGTGAGAATCAAAAGTGGATCGTCCAGCGAATGGATAAACCATAGAACACTCATTAAAGCTTTCCCTACTAAGGGGGGCAAGGTACCAGCTATACAAACATCATTCAAGAAAAACAAAAAATCAGCCCCACAGCTTCATCACTATTTCCTTGGGTGTACTCAGAATGTGTTTGCTTACCAAATGCTTCAACACCATGAATCAACCAATGAATCACTATGAATCCCGCACCAACTAGCAGAATTGACTCGGCGGTAAATTCGGCCGGATGCAATAAGAGATGTAAAAACAATCCACCCGTGATGGTTTTGAGTCCATCTATTGCGTTTTGCTGGAACAGATGCGCGGCTATCTTTGATCCTGTCGGTGTTTTTGTGATTTGTTTTTTTATAGCCAGTTGCATCAGTTGGTCAGCTTAATCTCACATTGGAGTAAAAGAGGCAGGGAGAGGTCTTACCATCCCATAACTCAGTACCTAGGTCTTCGACCTAAATTTTTTAATTAAGTCATCAAGCAAATGAATAAAGGAGTCGATGATTCAACTTGGGAGAAGAATAGACGAACTTGTTGCCATTCCTTTTTGGATTCAAAAGGAAACTTGACGATCCACTTGAACGCGGCCCAAATCATCTTAATAAATTCTTCGATGACATCGACCGTGAAGTTGACGACGGTATCGGCTGCCTTCTCTGCCGGTTTCGGTCCATGTACCCAATTTTGTATATCATGATCAAGTGTTTTAGTAAATAATTCCCAGAGTGTTTGATCGGGATGTCGGTTCATATAAGACACAATCCATTGTTGCTCTTTTTCTTCATCTGTTGGTCCTTCAAACGTTATATTCCTCGCGTATTGTTCATTCCAACGTACTGCCGCTGGACAAGTAATGCCGATCTCCATACCGGGGGTGCTGAGTGCTACGGTTGGATCATGTAAAGCTACGTTGAAAGTATCAGATACGCCTGTATGATTATCTGTGCTGGCCTTGTTTTTTTATAGCATTTAAATTATTGCAGCGGTTAGTGAATGAAACACTTCCTGATCTTCTGGGAGATAGGTCAGACAAGGACAAGGACCTCAAGCGAGATTTGCTCACCAAACTGGTTTGATTCGATGAAGATGTCGACTGGGGACTATTGGATAAATGAGCTAATGCGAGCCCTGTAAGCGCAAGAATCGCACAAGAGTGCTGAAGAGTTAGGTGTCGGATCATCTGAAAAAGTGGTCACCCTGAAAGCCTAGGTTGTCTTAATTTTCGGGTAGTCTTTTGATGTAGAGCAAGCACGGGTGTATAGACTATAACGAATGGCAAAAGGTAGATAGGTTCCTAAGAAGACGAAAGGTGAAAAAATTACCAGACTGGGTGTTTCCTAGGCTAAATACACCGGCAAGTGGCAGTCTTGGTGAGACTCCGACCTCTACCCGTGTCCTCCACCGGTGGTGTCCTCTCGGTTCTGGGCAACCTCGGAAACTTCTTGATACATTTGCCACAGGTTGCACATTTGTTACGAGTACCGGTTCGGTAAACCTGGATCGACGTGGTTTGTGTCAACGAATGAAAACCCGATTCTTTTCGCCCGTCTCAAAGTCTGTACGCATACAATACTTACTGACCGTTCTCGTCTCATCTTGATCCAGTTCTTATGAGCTCCTCCCTTTCCCTTCGTCACCGGTGCATTGCACACCGTTGAGGCATTGCGCTATGGAGTTTGGATTCTGATGTAAATATACAGGATTGCGGCAGATGCGCCAACAGAAACATCAAGTGTCATTCGGTCACACGACACCTCACTGGTTCCCCATCAGTTTCTGAAGAGATCACGCTCACACTATAGAAACAGTGGACCATAATTGATGACAACAAATCCATTGTAGGAAAAGTGCAACACATAGTAGCGGGCATAGGTTATTTTTTCACATTTTACACATCCAGGCCTTTCTAAGAAAAAGAGCCTTGTGAGCTATCTTTTGAAGTTGTGCTCAAAAGGCCTGTGTTAAATGGAACTCGAAAGAAGCATCTTCGAAAGGCATGCAAAATATACACAACTCAAGGGTTACCAAATGAAGTAAAGGAGACTCTCAAGTTTCAACTGTTTTTGTTTCTTTTCATTTGTTATCTTTTTGAATTTTTAGACACTTGAAAGACACCTATCCTATTCACTGCCTTCCACCGTCAATCAGTAACCTAGTATTTCCATTGAAACAGTTAAACTGTAAACACATATCTTCCTACATATCATTACAGAGCTTTCCTGGCACATAACACTCCTTACTTCTATCCCATCAGCTCATTTTTGAAAAATAGACATCAATACTTCTATCAAACCTTGCTACCCAGTCAACCCACTCTGGTACTGTACACACTCTATTAACAGCCACAACTACTAAATTTTCTCCAATACTTTCCCTCCCTTAGGTATTTCCGCTATACTACCACCCTCTGGCCTGCTTATTTGTATCAACTGTCCAAGTCACAAATGCCAAAAAGATTTATCTGTTTATCCCCACCACCTCATTATCTCAGATATCTATGGCTTCATCCCATTGCCTTTCACAGAGGTCATTCAGCCTCAGACCAGAAGCAATAGGCCCACAAACTCTCTAAATCTAGCCCAGAGGCTCCAGGGCCACACTCCTTCCTTTCGAAAAATCACCATGGTAAAAAGTCATGAAAATGCTTTTTCAGTCAGTCTTTCTAATTAACACAACCCACAGACTAGACCAAGTTTCTTCCTTTTTGATGATGCAAAAATCAGTCTGTGTACGGTTATGTTTTGAAACCATCTCACTAGAAAACACCCTCCAGTAATTTGGGAAATCTCTTTTTCTGCCACCACATTATAAGTGGTTCCTGAATCCTACTAAAAACCAAATCTTATTCCAATTTTTCCCACTGATTGCAATGATGGACTCTGTCTCCCTGGTAAGCCTGTGGAGCTCACCAGGGATGATTTCATGGCACTGGCATGCAAGTGCCACTGCATGTGTTTTTCCCAGAACCCTGCACAATGCATTCAACATGTGATGCTTATGTTCAAAATGAAATAATGGAGATGTGGGTAATGATTTGTGGACAACATGTTCTGAAGTGAACCACAAGGATAACTGATAAGGATAACTGATATCCAAATGATCATAATTATAATTTTATGATAATTGACTCCACAAAACATGTAGAACTGATGCTGAGCTCAATCCTACATTATCATTTTATGGGTACTAGAGGCCAGGGCGGCTGCACTGCCACAAGTCTCAGGCACATATTATGTCTCTGCAACACACCAGGTGGTCAGACTTTAACCACAACAGGTTTACTCCTGGAGGCTCAAAATTATTTTAATCAAGTCTCAAACTGCAAGTCCTAAGCCCAAAAGAAGTGAGGCATTGTCCTGCTTCTAGGTATAATTTTATTCTTATCTTGTTTTTATTTGATTATCATTGAAGTAGAACAGCTTTAGTAATGCAATACAAAACTTCTAGTTGTGGCAAATCTTTTAGTTTTTTTTTTTAAATTTTCAAGTTTTAAGTTTTGATTTCTTTTCACTTGAGATTGTTTGCCTGAATGAGCTACCTCATTTGTCCTGCAAGGCACAAATACAATGAGGTTCCTTCATCAGTCAGGGTCAATTCTTAACTTGATGGATGAGGAAGCCATTTTGTTCAGGGGAACAGGGTAGGCCTTTACCAATGAGAAAGGCTCATTGGTTAGGGGCATCACCCTGACCGATGAGGCTTCTTCATCGGTCAGGGTAAGGCCTTAACCTCACCAATGAGGAAGGCTCATTGGTCAGGGTAAGCCTTTCCCCCAACCAATGAGACTTCTTCATCGGCTAAGGTAATGTCTTACCATCACCGATGAGGGTAAGGCATTACCCTAGCCGATGAAGAAGCCCCATCGGTCAGGGTGATGCCTTACCCTGACCGATGAGCCTTCTGTTGTAGCTCCGGTGACCTAAAGATCACACTTCACTACATTACGTCAAGAAGACCACCCATGGTTTCTTGACGTTTACTCGACTACGCCACTTCCTATCTTTGTATATAAGCTTCCTTGTCTTTTCTCTGTTTCCATTATTCTCATTCGAAATATATACTTTAGTTACTTGAGTCATTACACCTTCCTCATCGGTGAGGGTAAGGCCTTACCCTGACCGATGAGCCTTCCTCATTGGTAAGGGTAAGCCCTAGAAGATAAAGAAGCCTCATCGGTCAGGGTGATGCCCCTAACCGATGAACCTTTCTCATGGGTGGGGGTAAAGGCCTGCCCGGACCAATGAGGAAGGCTTTTTTCAGGGTAAGGCCTTACCCTCACCAATGAGGAAGGCTCATCGGTCAGGGTACCTGCTCGCCAAGAGGTTTCCTCTTGATGAGCAGGCTGGCACCAGCTCGGCCTCTCGATGAGGAGGTGTTTGAACCTGCTTGATCAGAGGAATCCTCCCGGTTAGCGGTGTGAAACTTCTCATTGAGAGAAAGCCTCTCGATGAGCTGGTTGACACCCGCTTCAGCGTTCAATGGCTAGGTGTACCCATCCTTGACCACTGGGTATACCCAGCCATTGAGGAGGTTGCCTCCTCGACCGCTGGGTATACCCAACCTTTGAGGAGCTTGCCTCCTCGACCGATGGCTGGGTGTAACAAGCCATTGAAGAGGTTGCCACTCGACGGCACCATTGAGGAGATTGCCACCTCGACGTCTGGGTATACCCAGCCACTGGCAAGTTTGCCTCCTCAACCGTTGGGTGCAGCAAGCCATTGATCCGAGTTGGAGGTTCAAGGCAAAAGACTGGAGGTCTATAAATAGAGACCTGTTGACAGCCTTTAGAGGCCAAAATTCCAAAAAAGCAAGTCATGGCCACCGGTCAAGCCCCCACATCTGTGTGTGATGCACAGCGGGGGCTTGACTTGTGGCCATGATTTGATTTTTATTGGAAATGAAGGGGGGGGGAAACCCACACTCTTGGTTTTTCCAAAAGTGTGTCTTAACTATACTTAGATAATATTATCATTGTAACTTTCTTTTTCATCTGATTTTATGGTTTCATTTCTTTGAGTCTCACTCCACCGTTTCTTCCGCTCGTCATCCATTTCATTCTATCTCTCACTGTTATCATTTCTTATTTCTTTCCTTTTTGTTTTATATCTTTCAGGTTAGCTGCCCTCACTGTCGTTGTTAGTCTTCCAGTCGTGTACTAACGAATCTGGTATTAAACCAAAAGTTCAATAGAAGTAACCTCTATCTTCAAGGAATACGAGTGTTATAAATTCATGAGTAACACTTTGTGGCCTTTCAAATGAATCTGGGCGGAGAGGTTTATATGCTTATGGCACGAGGGTACTGGAATGGAGCGCACTACTGGTGTAAGGTTGTTCGCGAATTGGGCGGCTGTGTGGGGGTTGGGTTACATAACAATCAGGAACACAAGGGGAATGCTCATCTTCTCCACTGGAAAATCAAGACTATTGCTGGTGTATCTCCAAACACATCGTGGCTTATGTACTCCCGTGACTGGAAAAATTCGGACAAGAGTGCTTATGTTAAGAACAATATTGATTCAATTGCGCAGGACAACCTGAATTCTGTCGGGACGGTGCCTTTTCAGCATCTTGAAGCCATCCTAAACACTCCTGTATCAAACCCAATGGACAAACCAATAAATACTCTGCTCTGTTGTTCTTTGCAAATCCATCTGAGTGGGCCACAAAATAAAATTTTGCAGGGGGTTGTTTCTCTCTGCATGCATGCGCCGTAAAAGACTCTGTGTGAATTTCTAGTTGATGGCCTTGTGTTTAAATTTGCAGTGGTTTTGGAACATTGGTTTATTTTACAGGCCTTGTTTGGTAGGGGAAGCTTTGTAAAATTACTTAAAGGGGGCCAAAATTGTAATTTTGCGGGGATTATCAATTACATGGATTATTCCTTGTGAAAGACACTTTGCAAAAATATACATCCCCCTTTTGAACTGCTTTTAACTCCAGAATTTAAACAAAAGAAACAATTATCAACTTTTTTCTATCAATGTTACTAACTAGTGTTTTTTCTTGCAGGAGCTGATATCATTTGAAGAAAAACTTAATTGGAAGCTTCAAGATAGTTAATCCTGGCTGAAAACTTTTAATCCCAACCAAAAAAAAATCAACTTGATAAATTTTGTCAACTTTTGGAAGGATATTATGCTGCTGATTATGCTGTTGTTGAACTCAAAAATTGAGGATGGACACAAACTGAAGAAAAGACAACTTAGAAAATGTGCTGAAATATCAACCAACAATAATAACATAAATAATCCTCTTTCCTCAAGTACCTTCCCAATTTCATCCAAAAAAATTCCAAAAAGATTTGGAATTTGGGGTCAGATGGTCACGGTGGATTCTGGATGGTGGGTTACTGCTTGGGTAGGGGTCAAGATGCTTTTTTGGATGTTAAGGATAGACAGTGACTTAATGAAGAAATCACAACCCATCAATACTTCTGTATTCAAACAAAATTACTTGAAAAAATTGACTGAGCTTTTGTACCTTGATGAATAGGTTGTTTTATACAGAAAGGGACTTTCATCTTGTAATGAACTATGTGCTTCAATTGACACAGTAGCAGGCAATGAATTACTCTCCTTATATAGCATTGCAGCTAGATTGTGGGCTTCCTTATTACTAACAGACCAACACAAAAAGGAGCTGTTTGGAGCTGTGCAGGTGGGCGTAGTCACTGCGCGACCGCTGCGGGAGCGTTTTATAGCCGAAATACCTCGTCCTGGAACAAGGCGATATGGCCGAGTGGTGTAAGGCGCCGTCGTAAGGCGAGTACCCCGCATAGGATGCAAGGACCGGCGGTCTACGGGCGTGGAATTGAATCCCACTGTTGTCAGATGACTTTTGCCCTGAACTTCCGCAGGCTCTCTTCCTATTCTTCGCGGTTGTCTAGTTTTTCCTTGGCGGATAAGTTTATTTTTAGACTCAGCAGCAGAAACCAGATGGTCGATGGGCTGATCGCTGACACATTCCTATGGTGAAAGGTCAGATATGTGTTCTTCACCAGCATGTCCGATCGGAGTATCACCATTGTTTCAAGATACCTTCCTTGCATTAGAAATTCAATCTTTTCGCGACTGACGAGTGCCGGCACTTTCACGTGCGCCAGTACGATGGATAAATAGATGGAAAACTTCAACGGTTCAAGGAAATCATGGCAGTTATGTGTTTCTTTGTATGGATCTCAAAGGAATTGAAAAAAAGTTACATCAAATCACAATTTCTATTGTTAAGCAACATAGTTTTTTATTGGCACACGTCACATCTTGCACATAGAATTCGTCGATTCAGAGGCCCTTCATACGCCGAGGATAACTCCATGAGCACAAGATTTCTCAGCTTCTGTGTTGAAAACGTTGACGTTCCTGAAAATAAATTTTTTCAAAGAAGTCAACACGAAATCACGCCTAAGAAAAAGCCTTGCTGATAGCTTACCACTTTGGTTCATATGTGACTGGAACGTTGTAGCGAACGGTTTTCTTCTTGCCCAATGCAGTAACCTTCTTAGAATCTTCATCTGAAAGTTTGACTTGCTTGAAGTTTGAATCAATCCTTGCCGGGGTGACCCTATTGCAAAAAAAGTGAAAGAAGTATATATAAGTACGGTTTTTGCCTTTGGGAGAAAACGTTTCTTAAATTGAGACGGAAAGTGGGACTGACGACTTGGGGATAACTGAGATCCCTTCAATTGCACCCCAGGCAATCAGAACCTGAGCCGGGTCAACTTTCTCGCCCGATTTTTCCGAAAGCTTCGCGGCGATTTCCTTGACTAATTGACCAGGGAAAGGGAAAGAAACAAGATGATTAGAGACGCGTTTTGAATCCACAGTTGGGATCATCAGGATTACCCTCAGGATAATCAACTATCTTTAATTCCCCGACCAGATTATTGCCCAGAGGCGAATAAGCGGTGACGTGGATATTCTTGGATTTGCAATAGTTGACTAGGTCAGTTTGTAGGCATAAAGGATGTCTTTCGATCTATGAAGAATTCCGGATGATGTGGTCAAAACAAAAGGACTCATTGATTACTTCAACCTATTAAGGAAGCGTTACATGAAGACTCAACCTGATTGACGGTCGGCGTGACCCCAGTAGCTTTAATGATCGCTTCGAGGTGTTCAATTTCAAAATTACTGACGCCGATCGCTGCAAATTAGATTAAAAGCTTTGTTATTATAAATGGTATCCAAAGTCCGCCGGGATTTAACGTACCTTTGACCTTGCCAGTGTCTAACAATTTGATCATCTCTTTCCACGTGTCGACAATCGATGTGTCAAGATCCAACTTGACGTGCCCATCTTCTGCCAAAGGAAACAGAATCTCAGATTCATTGGGGATCGGAGTCTTGGGGTACGCGAATGATACAGGGAAACTATCCATAGCAGAAACGCCAAAAAAAACAGTCAAAACTCCCGAAGTGTAGGTTGCGGAGTTAGTGATGTAGCGGGAATGCTTACTGGATCAGAAACTGTCAAGCGTGTGGGGAATGTTGACGAGGTACGAAAAAGTAAACGCGATTTCGATTTTAGTTAGCTGATGGGGGTTGTCAACTTTGAGGGTGGGATGGTCAACTGACCAAGTCAAGGTAATCCGTCCGCAACTCTTTAAGAGTATCCTCCAATCCTTCGGCGACTTTGCTCGGATGGTGCCAAGTATTCCAAAGCTTCGATGTGATAAAGATCTCTTCCCTCTTAACTCCGGAAGCTGCGATTCCGTCGGCGACCTCTCCTTCTACGTTTCGATCGGACATTGAGCGCCCCGGAAGGTCAACATTGGCGATTCTTAAATTTCAAGCAAAGAACTTGGGGATCATAAGATTATAAGAAAAAGATGATTTTTCCGAACTTACGATTCTGATAAACCTTGGCACAGTCAATGTGACGGTAGCCAGATTTCAAGGCATGAGTAACAGCGTGCTTGACTTCATTTGGCTTCGAAAGCCAAGTGCCAAGTCCGATCTGAGGCATCTTGACCCCATTGCTGAGAGTAATGATAGCCTTGTCCGACATCTTACTTTTTTAAATGCTAATCGATTGGATTAAGTAAATTTGGAATGTGCTTTGGTTAATCAGGAAGAATCGTTGAATGTATTCTGTCGGTCAACTGGGATGAATATAAGAACTGTGGCAGATAGCAGGCTGGCGAGTGGCGAGCCTTGAAGGGTTACGTAAGCAGCTGGCCATCAATGACGTTGATGGTTTGCCATCAGAGCTGCGTGCAAAAAGTGCCGGCTGAAATAAAGCAAAATACAGTTTGTGCAGCCGGGGATTGCATCCTCAAGACCCAAATACCCCCCCCCCCCCCCAAAAAAAAACATTGAAAGATACTAACAAATATGCTTTCAAAGCTTGTCAAAAACCTGGGTGATAAAAACAGCAAACCAGTTTATTACTCCAGCAGCCTTGATGTCATCAGGTCAAAACAACTGCTGTAGACGCAGAAAAACCAGGGTAGGGTTTATCCTCCCCATCCTTTTGTGTAGTTGTAAATATTCTAAATTTCTCTGAGAACAGGCTGGCATGTGTGAAGAGTAAACTCAATTGATTTTTTTTGTTAATTGTAAAGAAAAAAAATTGTACAACTGTGAGAGTATTTTATAATTAACTATTATTTAGTTTCTGCACGCGATCGAGGAAGTCACCTCTTGCTTTATCTTGGTAGAATGCCTTGAGTTTTGGCGAAAGGTATCCGTTTAAAATATCCTCAGCGGATGGGTTTTTCCATGGAATAAGTTTGGCTGATTGAATCGTTTCGAGTTTTATGGTTTCAAACCGGGCGTTATTACCTGTAAACTCTGTAAAAAAGCGCTTCTTCAAGTATTCAACAAAATTTTCTTCTTTTCCAAAAATTGCACGCCACTTCACGTAGTTTGCGGTCTTGTAATACCTCACAAGAATGTTTATGGCGATCTCGGTTACAAGTAGATCCTTCCTTGACACATTGAGGGTCTGGTTGTCGTCGCTTTTCTTGATTTGGTAAACTAGTCCATCGTCTTGCGAAGCGAGGAAGTCATTGAACAATTGATGGAACCTTATCATCTGATCAGTCGTCCCAGACTGACTTGGTGACTCGGATCTCTTGATCACTTCAGAAACAACCTCATCTGAACAAGATCGAACCAATCCTTGCTCTTTGAAGTGGTTAGTGTCTTCCGTGCCGCAACCAAGACCAACAAGAATAAAACCGTTGATCAACTGAAGCTTTCGATACAGCTGATTTCCTAGTGGTTCAAGGGAGTATTGTTTCTTTCCCCCCGTTTCTCTATTAGCTATCTCGATGTGCTTATTGAGGAGGGCGGTTGATGTTGAGGATCCCTCAGGATGTTGTTCGGACTTCATTGTGGATAACCAGGCCCACACTTTTTGATCTTTAACTTGCAAGGGAACTGCTTCGATTCGATCGTTGGGATTGATGGTTTCAACAAAAGGGACCACGCACTCGGGTCTTCGGTATAAAGATAGTCGGGTTTTTTTTGTCTCATTGGGATGCGAACCTTCGTCTTTGATATATCTGGAATGCCACATCTTTGCGAAGTTTCCTAATCTGATCACAAATAGTGTTTCGTTTTCAGACGGGGAGAATGCGACAGCGTTTTTGGTTTTGTGGTAAGCAGTGATTACATGAACGGCTGCTTCATTTATCAAGGTTTGTTTTTTCGTCACTACGGTTATGAATTCCGCCAAGTGTTGTTCGTGCTTCGTTAAAGAGTTCGGATGTTTGACGAAATGGGAACCCTGGGTTTCTTTGGACTTAAATGCTGCCATAATTTCATTGTAGATGAGCAGTTCAGAAGGGGTAGAGCAACCGGCGGAACGCTTGCAATTCGACATGAAATCGATAAACCACTTCATGAACTCTTCCTGGTGCTTTATGTAAGTCTGTGATTGTGGGTCGGCTTGGCCCACTAGAACCTCATAAGCCCTCAAATTGATACCCCATAGCAAATGAATAAATTGTATCGTTTCTGTTGGCAGTTTTGAAGTGTCAAGAGGGGCTTCTGCGGAGTTTGACGAAGCAATGTATGCAGCCATTAATTTTGCCTTGGAATCGGGTAACCCAAGTAATCCCTCCCTTTCTTGCATTGCTCTTCGGAGACATCTCCATAATTCCGTAATCCACGCCCAGTGGATGGCTTCGAATTCCCATGGTTTGATTTGTTTCACCATCGGGCTACGAGTTGACCTCATGGCTTTTCTCTCGCTGGCCAGCCGCCTTTTCGGTAGATTCAACCCTGCCTCGTTAGAGTCGAATAGGAATACCACTCCCTTCGTCGCGCGGATATTTGATGACGAAGATCCCAAATTATTGTCGCTGGTTATGCTGCGCATGTGGCTGTTTTCGCCACGGGTTGCGCTTGCTCGGTGAGCTGCAGTACTCGCATGTGACTCACTAGCAAGACGATAGTCGATTCTCTGTGGACTGCCTGTGCCGGAATGATGATTGGCCTGCGGTGGTGGGGTGCAACTGTGTGGTCCTGCCCGATGTACGTAAAACAATAAAAACATAAACTAATTACTGATCAGCTTGCTGAACACCGGTTGAGGAAAGTTAAACCTCGACATATCTACGTTGATACATACGTTGATTTGGCGAATGCGCTGAACCCAGCAATACCGCTGTTTTTTTGTGCGACGGTTGCAAAGGTCCTGAGCTCGAGTGCGGTTGAAGTTCGTTTGAAGGTCTAGACGTGCAAAGCATGGCATCAAGGTATGATGGAACTGGCGATGATCCCATTTCATTAACGCCCGACGAGGTTTCACTACCTAAGTAAGATGGAAAGGATCACGAGCACATTAGTTTGAAATCAGGGTATCATCCACAGTTAACCTCGTCAAGGATAAGCTAACGGACCAATTCGATCCAGTAGGTTTAATGATGTAGGCAGTTCTGGGTTTAAGGTTTGAAACTGGTTTGCGTTTGCGTTGAATTTAGAACTCTGGTAATTGAGAGATAATGATAGTTCTAGATTAGGAGAAGCGTCATCTTCGAGTTTTCTTTTTCTACTGTTGCTTGCGCCCCCATTCCCTGAAAAGTAACGTGCAACAGATTGTCAGCACGGTACGTGGCTTCGACACGCAAACAAACAGATTTGGAGTAACAAAATGGAAAGCAATTGACCGGCTGAATTAGAATTCGTCACTCTTTGAGCCCCTTCCCCTAATGATCGGCTTTGATTTGGAATATCGGTTAATGAAGTTTCTTGGGATAAAGATGGAATGTAACGACTTGGCGGGGCTGATTGTTGGCCTGAGGCCGGCACTAAAATGCTCTTTGTTCTGTAGGAATCTACTACTCTTTCAATGCATGAGGGATTAAAGGCCGGGTTTGCTGTGAGGAAATGGAGGTGAGGAAAGATGAAGACAGCAGACTTTAGTAAATGTTTCATCATGAAAAAGTTTTGAGGGATCTTTAGAATGGGGGTCACAAGTGCGGCTCATTTGTGTGGGACTCTAGTGGAAGGCCCTGAAGCTGTGGCCGATTTGTCTTCCAGCAAATGGTTTGATTTCCTTGCATGTATGAGCACGTACGAGGTTGGGTTTCATCCGTTATACTCTCCTTCTTCTGGAATATGCAGTACATGTCTTCCTACAAGTTTTTCCTTCATGACTTCGCATCACCAAAATGGCTTTTTTCTTAATTACATACGACAAAGGCGAGCTTATCACAACTGCTATCTCCCTGGCACTGTTGTGCGCGGCTTGCGCCGGGAGGCCATGTTAGGCTTGCCGCAAATACAGCTCACGGCGGAAAAGCCATCCACACAGGAAACCGTGAAAACTGCAAGCTCCACCTTCTGTATAAGACCTTGGGAACACATAGGAACACATTCAAAACTTGAAACAATTCTTTTAAAATTGTAGACGTGTTTATGTGAGGTCTGTTGTGACCTAGTGTGACCTAGGTCACATAGTCTGCTCGGCTGCGGCTCAGCCAGCCTGCGGAGACTATATCAGTCTCAGAGCATTCCCATTCGTGCGGTCAAAGTTAAGGTTAACTAGACCTTAGGTTAGGGGGGGTTCTGTGAGATTTTAGCTCAGAGAAAAATTGACAATGGGAGGGGGACAATTCAAGAGGGGCTTGAATTGGACCAAGGAGCTCAAGAGTGGTTCATGTTCAGAAAAGCTCTGACTTGGTGATTGATTTCAGCTGGAATGAAGACTAGCTAAATAGAAAACAACAAGTACAGCCAACATGTGGTAGAGTTGACAAACAGAATAAAAGCATATGCTAACAAAGATATTAGCATAAACAGTGACAGGATGATGAAACTAGCTAATAACTAGAGTAAAATAAAACTGCCTGATTGACAGAGTGACTCATGTAAAACTACCAGAAAAGTAGAGTGAACTAAAACAACAATTGTTGAGTGATACTGATGATGAAACTACAGGAATTGTAGAGGGAAGAATAAAACAAGAAGATTACTTGAGTGATTTGAAACTGTCAGTTGACAGAGTGACAGGTTTAAGCATGTGAGCGGAGAAGATAGGCTGAAATCCTGACAGGTTCAGGCTAGCCTAGATGGCAACCGCATTGGGGTCTCAGGAATCAGGTTAGCTAGCCTGAAAATCTGAGCCTTGAGCTGAGGTGGAGTGCCTAAACCGGCGACCTTTAAATTTAGCGGTCGTAAACCTGAATTTGAACTTATGGTCAACTTGACCCGGACCAATGCACTTGCCGCACCAGTTAAGTTGCCTCAAAATCAGCAACTTAACCAGCCCAATGTGAATGCTCTTACTACCAAACTTAACCCAAGTCCCTTGCCTGGCGGTGAGCCCGCAGCAAGCTGTGGGCTTGCCCGACCTCCTCTCTGTGTTTTCAGAGAGGTTTTGTTAGGCTTGACTTACAAGATATGCTGAGAGCATTCACATTCATGCAACCAATATTTGGGTTAGCAAACCTCAGGTTTTCAGAGGGGTTAGTTAACCCCCCTTTGGCAACCACATTGGTTTGCTAGGAAACCTGTTGGACCACCCCTTAACCCGGGGTAACCTTGTACATCTGTATTGGTTTAAACATTCTTCTTCCAAAACCCAATACCCCAAATGCCACCCAGCCAGCTGAACCAAGTCATCCAGTGGATGATGGCTGAGCAAGATTTGGTGGTGGAAGCCTTGGAGGACTTGTCAGAAAGTGAAGCCAAAGATGAGCCAAAGAACACTTGAGGTCCCAGAAAGAATTTTAACCGAGCCAAAGGGGAAAGGAAGCTATTCTCAGATTATTTTGCCAAGGACTCTGTTTACAATGAGGCTGATTTCAAGCACAGATTTAGTTTTGACATTGTATTGTGTCTTCTTTGTTGTTTTGATTAACGGCTGCCCCCAAAAAATCGGAGTAGGCCAACCTGAGCTGCAATTGCATATGCAATTTGCTTCTTAACCTCAGGTTAGTGGCTGTCAAATTTGACGGTCACTAACCTGAAATTGTTGTTTCGGCTAGATGACCCTTACTTTTTTGGTTATGACCGGTTAAGTTGCCTTAACCGTTCCACCAATGCTAATGCTCTGAATATACTGAATACACTCTAACAAGGTCTAGACTCTAATGTACTATGAATCATCTTGTGCCTGATGACTGTGAACAGCTATGAACCAAGTTTAAGAAAGCTCTAGTCGTCACAACAAGGAAATAGATAGAATTTCTTATGAAACTTATGACTTTGGAGTTTGAATAAACCCAACAGTGGGCCATTACCAATACACGTATCACAAAGTAGTGATTTTTCAATACCAATACATGTATCGGTTATCAAAAAGGGGGCCTCCCATTGATAACAATAACAGGAAGGCCCCCAGCCAGCCCGTATCGGCTCCTGACACCCGTTACAATGTTGATAACAGCCTTTGGGCCAAAAACCCGTTGATAACGGGTTTTTTGGCTGTTTTTCCCTTTTTTCGGCTTGTTACAGCCTGTAAAGCATCGTAACGGGTCGTAAAGTATTGAAAATACAATACCCAGCCCGTTATCAATAACAGGTTTTTTTTTCTTTTTTTACCGTATCACAAAGTATCGGATTTTTTTTCCAATACGTGTTACAGCCTGGGGCCAGGTGTTGCGCCGCTGATACAATACACAAAACCCCTGTGGTATCACAGTGCAACACATCGGCCCACTGTTGATAAACCTTAATATAACTTTAAGGTTGATGGTACTAAACAGCTGTTACAATTTTGGATGATTTTAAGATATGAATTAAATTTTTATAATAATAACAATGATAAATAAAGACAAAGAAGGAGATGAAGAAAGGGAAAGAGACAAACAACAAACATCACAGAACAATTATGACAGGATTCAACAACAAGGAAATTGAAACATAATTAAGACTGTGACTGGATGCATTGATGACATAAAGTAATCACATAAATCCTTACAATTTACCTATTTATTTGGTGGTATGAATCATGTGAGAGCACCTGTAATGCTACTTGCAGAGACACCTCTGTAACATCTTTAGTGGTGTTATGGATTGAGTTGGTGTAATCCTCTGTTCAATTTTGCATTAATTTCTTCTTCATTATGATTATAATTTCATCCACCTTTCTTGTCATTATGACTTATATGATATATTTGTCAGAATTAGTGCCTGTCCGCTCCAGGCTCTTCTCCTCTCTAAATTAAACACCTTCCTCATTACATTAGTCCTGTTTTTTCCAGTCCAGTCAAGTCCTGTTTAGTCCTGTCCCGTCCTGTTGTGTCCTGTCCTGCGTTCTTGTCAGCTTACATTGAGGCCCCCTTTGGATCTTGCAAGGGGGCTCTCTAGTTGTCAGTATTTATGCTGCTCCTCTTATTTGAAATAAATTCATCAAGTCTGAGCATCTTCTCATCAGTCCCACTTCCTTGAGAAACATTAGCCAATAAAAGCTCCTCTTTCAATTCTCTCTCTATCTCTCCATTCTCTCAGCCACCCTCTTCACCGCCTAAAAATTCTACAATATTCTTGTTGTTTTATCTTTTCTTATAATTAGAATGATGGCAGAGTTCTTCCCTCTCTCCTCATCAGATGTTCTTTCTTTAATTATCATCATAGATAAAGATACTCAAAAATGTTGCAGATAAAAAGAAATCATCATACTCTAAAAACTATTTCTCTCAAAGTCTATTGTCCAATCAAGTCTAGCAAACTTGCCCTCTTGGAAAATCTTCATAGCGCAGTTACACCTTAACTGTGGGTAATAGGCAGGCCCTCACAGCTATAATCCAATTGTTTGACATTTTATAAATAATCAACAAGAAAATCAACCTACTAGATTTAAAATTGAAATTACGTCCAAAGGTTCTTTTCCCATCATTAAAAATCAAATTTGTTGACCAAACTCTCCTTCTCTATCTGCAAATCATCCCAAAGATGTTTTCCTTTCTCCTTCACCTCATTGATCTTCTGCTACCCCTTTAATCAAGGGGCAGGAATATAGTATATGCACTACCAAAAATTAATAAATGCACTCCAAAAGGTAGTACATTTACATGTACTCCAATATTTTTGGAGTACACCCCCAATGTACTCCAAAAACATGGAGTGCATGAACAAAGGAGCACTTTTGGTAGTGCATCATACCATGTATGTACATACACCAAAAACCCTGGAGTACATGATCAATGCACTCCAAAGGAGTGGAGTACACCAGACACACTACAGTCAACTCCCCATTAACCCATATACCTATTAACCCATAGTCCCTCATAACCCATAGGAAAATCAGTCCACCAATTTGTTGGGCATAACCCATAAGTCCCTCTATCCCTGTAACCCATACCTTTTTTTAGAAAAAAATCATGTCTTTATGGGTTAATAGGGACTTTTTTCTTCTGTCAGCTTTCATTTTCATGATGATTGATTTTTTTTGACCCTGTTTTGGCCAACAATCATCTTTTTTGGCTTGCGTTTCTTCTCTTGTTTCAAATCCAATGGCTGCACTGTGAAAAATTTGAGGTGAATGGGGAAGGTGAAATTCAGTAACATCTGTTGAAACTCCAGTAGTACTCCAAAGTTACCCCCTTCAATAATGATGATCCCTTTGTCATCATCAGGGAGTTTCACAGCTTTGTGATTAGTGTAAAGTTTTAATAAATGCTGGAGTAAGCTGCATGTCACCTGACACCTATTCCACACAAATCTTTCATGGTGCTGATGACCGCACTTTTCACTTCTTTTGGGGAAGGGGATAAAACTGTCATCTCTTACACTCAATTTGTAACTTGTCTTCAATCTTCAAGACAGCCATTCTTGGCAATTACACTCACAAACAATTACATTGAAGATGATATTGGTGAGAAAGCCAACACACTCAACCAAGCAATGGAGAGCTACTCCAAGCAGCTGACAGATCAACTCATCCTGAAGGCAAAGCAAACACCAATTAACTCTTATTTTGGGCCTGCTTGTCAGTCTGACTCCAACAAGCTTAATTCTTTTCCTCATGAGATCATGTATAGCTCCTTGATGTTGTCTTCATGAATATGTACAATTTTTGCGCTTCTCAGATATTTATGAAAACTCCCAAAAGAAAATGTATGTATTTAGTTTTGTTGTCACATCTCCATTCACACATACATATGATGGGTTAATGGGGTCATTTCCCTATTTACCCATGTTTTTTATGGGTTTTGAGAGACATTCTATTAACCCACAGTTCTATGGGTTAAGAGAGACTTTTTCATTAACCCATGATCCTCTTAACCCATAGCAAAATGGATCCACCAAGGCCTATGGGTTAATAGGGACTTGACTGTACAAACTTTCCCAATTTCACCCAAAAGAAAAACCTAATTAATGATGGGCATAATGATACCTTTTCAAATGTTATTTCTGCAATAAAACAAACCTGCAGTAATTTTGGTGACATTTCATCAACATATCTCTGACATGTCCCAGGATGTTTTTTTGGTGATTCTGAAGCAAATCGGAAAAAATAATTTGTGACATCACTGTGACATGTTTGTATCTCAGCTGTCACGGAGCTGTCACACAGGTGTGACTGAAAATAATATGCTCACATGGTTGAGAAATTACCAGAAAACATCATTGGGCATGTCACATGGATGTTGATGAAATGTCACCAAAATTACTGCGGGTTTGTTTTATTGCAGAAATAATATTTGAAAACAGAGCGCACGGTCATTTCCATTGTCATGACGTCAAGACCCCCCCGTGTGCAACTAGTATATAGATGCTTTTTTGTTTGCGCATGGGCAGGCTGATGAGGTTTTTATACCTCAACAATTGGAAGGAAGTCCTTCCAATTGATGAGGTATGGCAACCTCATCAACCATATTGCATTTCATCAATTGGAAGGTAGGCCTTCCAATTAATGAAGTACAACGACCTCATCAACCGGAAGGATGTCCTTCTGGCTGAGGAGGTTGTTGTGCCTCACAGAGGGGAAGGAAGTACTTCCAATCGATGAGGTACAACAAATTCGTCAACTAGAAGCATTTTCTTCCAGATGATGAGGTTGTTCAACTGAGAGGATATCCTTTTGATAGATGAGGTACAAAACCAACATCAGCCAGAAAGGTTTTCCTTCCGGTTCATGAGGTTGTTTTACCTCATGAACTGGAAGGAAATACCTCTGGTTGATGAAGTTGTTGTACCTCATCAACCGGAAGGATATCCTCTCAGTTGATGAGGTACAACAACCTCATCATCCAGAAGAAAATCCTTCCGGTTGATGAGTTCGTTGTACCTCATCGATTGGAAGGACTTTCTTCCAATCGATAAGGTACAACAACCTTGTCAGCCAGAGTCGGAGCTGCGTTTGATTCAGTGTTGTTGGTCATTTTGTGGTGGGCTTGTGGTTTTGGGATGACTGACTTGAAAAAAATCTACTATATACTCAGGTGCGTAAAGTGATACTGGGGCCATAACCACACACGCATGGGTCATTATTGCTACAGAGGCCCCATGTGCAAATAGTTTATTGGGAAAGATTTTGGTGTGCATGGAGGGGGTCTTGACGTCATGACAATGGAAATGACCATGCGCGAAGTAAATCCATTTGAAAAAGTATCATTATGCCCATCACTAGAGACCAGGGTGGTTGCGCCGCCACAGTTTCAGGTTTCAGCCCAGGCAACTTCTTCACAGTTGCAACTTGAGACCCCCAATAACTGGATAGGTTTTCTTACCTCAACCTCACAGCAATCAGTTGTGGCCACTTCCAGGGATTTGAAACGGGAGCCTACCATTAACTGGATAGGTTTACCCTCACTGTCACATGAGTCCACTCACTTGAACTGGTGCAAGATGGTGGATGTTTCATGATCAAGCTTGAAAATCTCATAGATCAAGCACATCTTTTTCCAGGCACTTTAAATTAGAATTTCTGTGGTAGCGTTCTGGGTTGTAGTTTGGCTGGTTGTGGTCGTTCTTTTTAGTTGTAAGTAACTGTCACACAGCGTCTTGTACAAGAGATGGGTGGGCACTATTTGAAGGAAGGAAGGGAAAGAGATAGCTTCCAAGAGAGGACTGACTGTTCGAAGATCTTCTTTGTTTTGAAGAAGAGTTACTTAGGCTCAGAGGGACTTAGAGTAGAACACTGAAAGGGTTTGAAATGAGAAGGCTCAAAGAAGGCAAGTTCAAGTTATGCTAGAAACTATAATCTTATTTTGATGAAGAAAGATGGAAAGCATGAAAGCAGACAGCTTATATAGTAAATACAAGTGAGGCTACAAAGGTATGACATAGGTTCAAACAAGATGTGAGGTCATAAGGTCAAAGCAGCCAAAGCAGAAGAAATGAATAGGGAGGTCAAGCAACACCAAGGCGGGTCCATGACTGAAGGACCAAGCAAGGGTAAGTGTGATGGGTGCGAGAGTGAGTGAAATGAAGTTTGAAGTTCGAGGACTGTGCGTCAAAGTTTGAAAATTCAAAGAAGGAATGTGCAAATCCGGAAAAGGAAGTTCAGCACATGAAGAAGTAATGCCAAAAGTAAAGGAAGACCGGTGAGAAGTTTATTGGTCTTGCTTTCGTTTGCATAACTGAAAAGCAAATGTGCTATTGAATCTTTGAAGGTTTGGAAAGTAACTTCGAGAGAGCACTGAAGATTGCTGAGGGTGCATAGGTGATGTCATATGCAACCGAGGCTTGTTCACTTCCTTCACATGCCTTGATTGCTCTGCCATTTTAGATTTACCATTGACCAATTTCTTTCTACTGATCAGATTGCACAATTGTTCACCTTTTCCTTTCTTATTTTCTTGAATTTGGTTTACAAGATCAGTCCTTTTCTTTTTACTCTCATTCACTCCCAAGATTCCATATTGCTCTAGAACTCAGTTCCATGCCTTTCCACCGATTATCCTCAGCTCCAAGCACACAGTAATCTTCATGTCATTTTTGACCACCCAGTTCTCGGTTGCTCTTTGAGTCTTCTCCCCGTCAACTATCATGATTGGAGGGGAGAGAGACTCTCCTCTTCCCTCTGGGACCAGTAGGTCCTGGAGGGAAGGGGAGCAGGGTGAACTTGCTCACCGAGTTGTCTCGGTGAGCAGTGTTGTTTGGGGACGGTGAGCGAGGGACCAGGGTTGTTGTCGTGGTTGGGGGAGTGTTAGTTTTACACAACAATCATTATGTATCAAACCATTTCCGTAGTTACATGTCACCGGTTACAATCTCCATGCGACGCGACGACATTTCACGCGTTCCTGTTCTCTATAAACACTCGACTACTTTCGCACACAGGACCCTCTTCCTCATCGGATTTCATTTTGTTAACCTTTCAATACTTTCGTACCATCAAGTTCGAAATTTCAAACACTTTCAAAACTTGAGCTCATTTCTGCCGCTCACCTTGTAATCACCGGAGCACCTGATTCATTACAAAAACTCCGAACAAGCTCGAATCGTTAAAGCAAATTCTCTTCACCAACCAACCAAAGCAAACAAAGCAAAAAAAAACTCAGTTGATTATCAGAAGGATGTTCAACATCTTCCGATTGATTTCCAGAATCTACTCTCTCGTTTCTGCGGTTCGAAAACTGGACTTGAAAACGATCAACAAGCATTCTGAACTATTGAAACAATCGAGACTGTAAGTTTTTTTCGACAACCAACAATTTACATACATATACTATCAAGCCAATCGAATCGATCCTGATATGCTTCTTTTGTACTGAAACTGCACTCTAGTAGACGACCGGAGAATTCTCGTGTGGTCGTCAGGTTGACTGATTCGTGCGTGGACTTGGATCGACGGAAGTTGTCGCTCAGGAATCTCTTGCAGGGCTTCTGAACCATGAGCAACCTTTTTAGCTACCAAAAAAAAAACATTGCTACTACTACAATCACTTGGTCCATGCCCGTCAATTTCACTCCAAACACATCTCACTCAATCTGTCTTGATTCGACTCGAGAGAGCCATTCCCGAACAAGTCACTCGTTTTCATACTTGATCTTCCCTTTCTTTTCCTCAATATGATTGAGCTGTTTCATTTTCATTTTTTTTTTTCTAGCTTCTTACTTTTCTTTCAAAGACAGCACCAAACACATGCTACTGAGTCGCGATAAAAGTCAGTCTCATTCTCTTGCTTGTTTTTTTTTTTTTTTTTTTTTTGGTTCATCGATTTCAACTCACTGACAACAACAGTATGTACCTGCCTAACTCCCACCCTTGAAATTAGCTCTTTTTCTCCCGATTCAAGCCTGTCTGCTCGTTACTAAACATTTTGAACTTTCACAGTGAAAGGTTTTTTTTCCTCGTCTCTTTGGCGTCGCTTGGGTTCACGTTCTTTCACTCAAAACCCAAGCCCTCATTATTACCTCAAATTTCTCACCATAAAGAAAAAAGCAACAACACAACAAAAAAACACAACAAAAAACAAGACAAGAAACAAAACAAAACAAAAAAAAGAATGAAAACCCTCTAGATTCATCGGTTGAACTCCCTTCTCTCACTTACATTTCCTTCCAGAAATCTGTTCTCCTGGGTGTCTGTGTGAGCATTAAAAATTTAATCCCTGTTTTTTACACTTGTCGTCTGGGTCGTTCTTTCTGTGCTATTCTCCTCCGCATCAATTTCCAATAAACTGTAGATATATAGGTTTCTTCCCCTTGTTTATCTACTGAATTTTACTTCCTCCCTAGTTGCTTATTTTGTTTGGAAATAAAATATTGCAATGATCTCGAGATCCGTGATTTTACTTTCTACAGTAGGTTAACCCGTACCCATTGGGAAAGTCATTTTGCCATGGGTTATAGCAGGTCATGGGTGTGGACAGTAACTTCCTTTAACCCATACCAAGACCCATACCTCTTTAGAACCATGAAAAATATCGCTTGGGACAGGTATTGACCTCACTTAATTGGTCAATAGGACGGGTCACATTGGCTAATTTTAGCAAATGTGTAACCAAAAGTCAGCAGACTTCCCCAGTCAAATTGGTTGGGAGAGTGGTTTATAGCTCGCTGATAGGCTGCTGATTTCAGCCCTATGTGAACTCTCTTAAATGGAATGGATTTTGTATTGCACATTTGTATAGGAAACAGATAAAGAGAAAATTCACTTCTTCCTCCAGTAATACATCATAACATATGACTTCTCAACAAGGTCCAACTCAATCTTTTCAAAGATTTCTGTTGTTTTTAGCTTTGACTTAAGGGTTGGTTTCTTTATCAAAAAAATAAACTCTTTTCCCTGAGCAGGACATGTAGACAGGGAAGATGATTGATCAAGCCAACTAGAATGAGACATTTTTAGATGTTGAGGAGGGATTCTGGGGAAATGTAGTTGCCAAAATTTATGGGGTTGGTGAGGGAAAATCCAGTTTTGTATGTAAGCTCAAGTGGTATGGGTTACAGCAGACCACAGGTTTATGGGTTAAGCCCCTTTTTTTGGCTCTAACCAAATTGGTAAACATAAAATGCTAGGGGTCTAGGGGGGTTATGGCTCTTGACAAGCATGGCATAGGACAAGTCCTACTGTAGTTCCTTACTTTCATGCTTTGTGTCTTCCTCTTTTTTTTCCAAGACGGACCCAGCAAAACAAAGATCCAATGAAAATAAAACACTTTGCTTGGGCAGCATCGCGGCTACACCGGTTGAGCAGGTGCGCTGCAAGCCCCTTCTCTTGGCCAACTGATAACAACAGACAACACGGACAAGGGGATCGACTCGGCTCCGCCATGAGTTGCGGACTACTCTGGCCTTCCGTGCCTCAAGAAGCCACCCAGCAGCATCCAGCTCTATAACTCCTACGTCCTTCGAATGAAGGTAGCTCATCCACCATGCGCCGAGGTGCAATTTGTCTGATTTTCTTCCGGCACCGAGGGTAACGCTTGGCGAAGGTAGCGCTTCAGTTCAAAGGGGTCTTCGTAAACAAATGTCGAGATAATTGTAGAAGCGAGATGGATGGGGACATTGAGTGGTTTCAGAGGAGCAAATTTCCAGGACAAGGTCCGAGTGATAGGTGGATATGGAATTGGGCGACGTGAACAGGAAAGGAAGAAAAGGGTGGGGTGAATAATCTCCCTTGGATTACGTAGCATGGACAGCGGCGTTTTTTGCAGGGAATACAAGTGGCGGAAACTGAGGTTGAGAAGGTGGATCAAAGTTTGAGGTTTAAACAAACAAATCGAAATCAAACGACTGTTCCAGCGTTTGAAGCGATACGAGGCCAGAGATCTGTCAAACCCAAAGCAAGAGTGATTAGAGTTTCCTCAAACAAACAAAAGACATCTTAAATCAGGAAAAAAGAGGCTGACCTGCACACTCCTTGGCAACTGGACCAGCGATAGCGGAACCTTTCATCTCACCTTTGGGGTTGACAATCACACCTGCGTTGTCTTCAAAGTAAAGAAAGATACCATCGCGTCTGCGCCAAGCCTTCCGCTGACGAACGATAATGGCAACATGGACTGAAAAGGATGAAAAGAACGTCGGTCAAAACTAGGTGGAACTGAGTGATCGGATGTGTAGGATACGCACCTTTCTTCCTCAACTCTGGTTTACCCTTCTTGACAGTTGCCATTACCATGTCACCACAGGAGGCGGCAGGCAGTCTGTTCAACCGGGCACCAAATCCAACGACGGAGATAATCTGAGCATCGGCACGAAATAAGTCCAAATTTTGATGAGTAACCAATTAAGATCAAGTAGCCGGTTTAGGTCGGATGGGAAAGCTTTAGCGTGATGAGACTGACGTAGAGGTTCTTGGCACCCGAGTTGTCGGCGCAGTTGACCACGGCACCCACGGGGAGGGCGAGGGTCATTCGGAATTTGCTACTAGCCTTGGCTGTGGTTGAAGAGGGTCAATCGAAGTCAGCGGGCGGCCATCCTGCTTCGAAACGGAGCTCTTGAGATACTCAGCCAAAGCGAACTGACCCTTGCTCGACATCTTGATCTTGGCTGGGACTGGGTCGTTGTGGGTGTGTGCTTGAGGTTACTGGGTTGAGGGCCACTCGGCACGAGCTCGGCCGGTGGTCTCGCGGAGTGGGTGCTCAGAGCACCGGTTAGGTTAATCCTGGTGAGACACCCAATCAGCACCCCGCGCCCATCGCACCAGTGGCCCGCAGCGTGAGCAGCTCGGGGGGTAATCCATTTCCGCTCCGGCAGCGGGTCTCGCAGGGCTTACAACAGGTATCGCATTTTGCCGTGCGGCCAATGCGACACCCCGGGGTTGCTGTCGGTTCTAGCCTAACCGAACTTAACTCAGTCCCTCGAGACGCGCGCCGCGTAGGCGCCCGACGAAGGAGGGACTCATGCCTAATTATTCACTCCTGGCGTGAGGTTAGAGTATTTTTAAGGACTCTTTTTCTTCTTCTTTGTTTTTCTCCCTCACTTCTTATCCTTGGCTGATATTTTTTGTCCATCAATCACAGGATGTATGGCAATCACCAGTATTTTTTTTGTTTTTTTTTATCATCAGTAACCCTTGTCCACTGCTTGTTTCCCCCTTTTTTGGCTTGAAATCCAAACAACCACCCAAGAGCACCTGAGTATATATTTTCCCTCACATTGACATATGCCACTCAGGCCCGAGAAGATCTGAATGTCAGGGATGTCAACTAAAAATAAAGATTGACACATTGTCTTTTTTTTTCTAAAGAAAAAAGAGAATATACACTTGAGGTGGAAAAAAAAAAACAATTTTTTTCAACTTTTGATAATTTTTTTGAAAGGGAAAGAAGGGAGCAAAAATGGTGAAGTGGGAGTGGATTGAAGCTAAAAATGAGGAGTTTCCACTAAAATTGGTTTTGGATAAATAGGTGGTGATGGAAACCAGGTATAGCAAAATTGAGGAGGCCACCACCAAAAGGTGTGTCTGATCTCACACCATGTATTGATTATTAGGCATAAGTCCCTCCTTCGTTGGGTGGCCTACGCCGCGCGCATCTTGAGGGACTTAGTTGAGTTCATAGCCTAACTAACCCTCTCGAACTTTGGGGTATTTGGACCCCCGCCTGGAGGGCTCTCCGTAGGAGAGGCTTATGAGCTATGTCAAAGAAATTGCATGAGTGCTTTGACTTTTTGTGGCTTTTGGCCATGAGTTGGCCTTCATGCCAATTTTTCATGAAAATTGTGCAGCAGACAAGCTTTCCCTCCCGACTGGAGGTAGGCTTACGGGTGGGCCCCTGGTAATACCCGAGTGCTCCAGAGCCTCCTGCCAAATTCCCCTGGGGGAATACCCGTTCTTGGGTTCCAAAATTACTGGTCCCAAGCTGTACCCATCGGGGTGCGGGTATTTTATCCAAAATTGCGGGCCCCAAGTCATTTTCCCAGCTGGAACTGGGGCATGCTGTGTTAGGATGTGTTAATCTGATATCCTAAACCTTCCCCACTCAAAAACAGGCCAAATGTCCAAGAAACACCCAATCCACCATCTTCAGCTCCAGAACCCCTCAAGAATCAACCTGCATCCCAATCTAGCCGTAACTCGTGGGTATGACAGTATTTCGTGGACAAGCCAAGTGAAGAAAAAGTTTGGTGTACTTTTGTCATCCCCAAGACCGGCCGGCCTTGTAATACCTCCTAGTCCACAACAAGAGTGGAAGTACGAAATCAATGGGCAAGCATCTATACCGTAGGCACAGTAGACTTGAAATGGGAACCCTTGATCCCATGCCTTATGATGAAAATGACAGGTTTGATGAGGGTTTTTAATCCTCTTATGTGTTGGTTTTTCACTTTTTCTGAATTTTTTTGGATCCTTTTCCTCTATCGACTGCCAAAAAAAAGTTGTATTTTTTCATCTTCGGTCTGCCTGAAATAAATAGGCGGGCCCCGACCAATTCTCCAATATCTCAAATGGTAATTTCCCGGCCTATGAGGTCGGGTAATAAGCTCAAAAAACCTGTCCTGTACCCGCCCCGACCGGGGCAGATAGCTGGGCATACCCAAGACCCCCCTTGCTGGGGCCCACCCTCAGGTAGGCTTGCATCCTGGGAACACAACGGTGTCCTTCAAGTCTGGATAGCCTTGACAATGGGAGTTTGCCAGGCAATGCTAGCAGACAAAATGTTTCATAGCAATGTCTGTATCAAAGTTATGAGTTGCCACTCCTATGCATGTTTCAATAGGAGGTGGTATCAGGACTGTATTCCAAACCACATAATCCCATGATGGTTTTACAGGTTATGAAGTCCGAAAAATTCAATTTTTCATGGCCCCTGCCTTGAGAACCATGGCCAGGGCAGAGGAAAGTTTGATATGTGTAGATATAGAATTTCCACAAGAATCTAATGCACCAACAGGCAGTAGTGGGGTACGCAGGAAAGGTACAAAAAAATGCCCACCAAAACCTGTCTGGTGCTCAAGCCAAAATACCAACATTACTTGCAAGTCCCTCCTTCAGAGGGGCGCTTGCGCCAGCCCAGGTTACCAGGCCCTCTGATCAAGGGATTTGAGTTAAGTTAGCTGTCAGTTACCTGCTCAGGACACGCTTTGGAGAAACCACTAACTTAAAGTTATCAAAGTCCCGCAAGGACTTTGCCGAGGGGCTGTCAAGTCCAGAGGGATTTACCCCTTAACACTATTTTCTTGGCTGAGAGTATCACATTTTTCACCACTCTTCAGCCTTTATTTTTTTCCTGCTTTCACCATACACACCCTTCAAAAATGAACCATGTGTATCAATACACAATAATGGCAGGGGCTGGGTGTTGTGCAGCCGATACAATACAGCAAACCGGCCTGGTATCATGCCGTAACGCAACGGCCCACCCTTGGTCTGAGGTCTAAAAAAATATTGGACTGGACCAGTGTGCAACCAAGATGGAGGCCTTGCAGGTTCTCCATTCCCCCCCCCCCCCCCCCTTCTCCAGAGGCATCCCAGGGCACTGACAGCCAACCATCATCACACCAAAAGTTATTATTCAATGTTCTGTCTTGTGTGTCTCTTATTTCCCATTTAATTATCTCTCTTCTCACATTCTAATCTTGTCCATAACTTCTTGTTATCCTCTCATCCAGGTCTGCTTCTCCCCCCTTCTCCACACCCATCCCAGGGCACTGACAGCCAACCATCATCATGCCAAAGGTTTCCTTTGAGCTTTATGTCATAAACCAAAATAGATGTGCACTACGGGAATTGAACCTGTGACCCCAAAATTCATGAGTGATGCTTTAACCACTAAGCTAAGTGCGCTGATGCTTGCTGGGCTCATTTTATCCTGACATGATCCACCGTTATGCTTGTATTTCCTGGGATGATAAGTCTTATTGACATGGTTTATCACTATATCAGGGTCAAGTCTTACAAAGAGTGGATGTCAGACTGCTTAGAGTAGAATGTAATATAACACTTTACCTTTCACATGTTTCAAAGCTAATCAGCAGGAAAATTGAGAAGTCCCGACTCCCGACCCAATCCAATATGAGACCACTCTCTGGTACTGAAACAGCAGCCAATTCAATCCCTGCTGCTGAGAAATCCACTTTAAATCAACCCACTGTCTCAGGTTGCATACACCCGAACCCAACTAAGTCCTGCGCTTGGGGGAACCCGGAGTTGCATCCCCCGGGACTGTGCCTCCCTAACCAGCGGGACTTATGAGTTATCCGCATATTTTGGTGTGAGTGGTATTGGCAAACACACAAGTTCTGTTTGCCAATAACATTGTTGATAATTGATTGATTTTTTTTTCTCATTATCTCAATGAATAGCCAGGAATCCAAACTTTGTTCCTGTAATTTTTTCTCTTTTTTTAAAAACCAATCATTGTTGGTTTTTTTTTTTTGCAAAAATGACAGGAATGTCACCCTTATTTAATACATGCTCTTAGGATTAGGAGGATAAGCTGAAACATCAACAGTTGAAATCTGATTTCTTCCAAGAGAAATGGCAATCTCAAGACCAAAATTAGTACAGAAGGAAGGCTGGATTTCCAGCTTCCCTATGGTATAGCTCATTAAATGTTATGATGAGTGGTGTCAGAGCTATAGGGGAATTAAAATAATTAATGCAAAAAGTGAAAACCTTCTCAAGCCAAAAATCAGGGATAATTCATAAGTCCCGCTTGCGCAAGACTTAGTTAAGTTTGCATACACTGGATAAACTAATTCATCGGACAAGTCAGTCTGACAAGTAAGCGGACTGACTTTGTCCAATGAGTCTAGCAGTGCCCCCCCACCGGGCCATTGAACTTGTCGGACATTTTTAGTCCGGGCACTTGTCAGGCTGGCATGTCCGATGAGATAGTTTTTGCAGTGATACACCCCACCCATAGCAGCCATTTCAGTGTTTGGCTCTTAGCCAGATCCCTAACTTGCCAGAAACTACCAAGAAATACACAACATGTGGGAAGGGAAAACCACCCTCTGAATGGACCAAAGCTTCATCCAAGCTGCCCCTCCCAATGTGGGAGGCCTATCCCACCAACTGGGATTGGGACTTGGAAAAGAATCAAAGGTGAAACATTGCCAACCCAACTCAAAATTATCTCTCCACTGCGCTCCTCAACAACAATCAAAATGGCCTGCTGACTTGGCAGGCCATCATTCAAAGCAATCAAACGTACAGGTCCAGCAAGAAAGAAGATTGTTCCCTTTTTTCCAAAGCATGTTCTCCTTCCCGTGCAACCAACATCCTCATTTTCCAACCAGATCCAAAATCTTTGGCTAGGATTGAATCACAGGTGAGTCAACTTCTGAATTGTTTGACTGGCCCATGGTATTGGGTACTTACTTATTGACTTGCTTGGATCCCATGTCCCAGGGTTCCAAATCTGACACTATGTTGGTTCTAATCAACGAGGCCCAGGAAGAGCGGCAGCCATTAGTGAACACTTGTGCAAATCTATCAGCCAATGTGATTTGCAGCCAGAGGTTGTCTATATATGTAGATTATTAACTGACCAATGGACATGTTGATTATAATTGATTGTTTCAGCCCAAAACAGGAGTTCACCAGCCATAATTAAACTGTGCAATCACCACCTCGCAAAATGCCAGGAGCGTGGCTCTCCCTGTTCTGAGGGTGAATTTGCAATGCATCTGTCTGGGGATGGCCAATTTATATGTCTGAGTCATGCCCAACTGGGAGCCAGTTTGAGCAGTATGTGGAAGGATAAGGTTATCATTAGTAAGAAGAAAGAAAAGAAAACGATGAAAGAGAGAATGAGAAGACCATACCTGGGAGCCAGTTTGAGCAGTATGTGGTGTAATTATGAGAGAAGATTCTTCCACGTCTGTTGGTCCCAGGTCTAGCAGGTATACAACCAACGGTGGGCCGGCTACGCTACCTTTAGCTTAGTGCAGCATAGTTTCCGCTAATGCTACAGGATTTTCCGGCAAGGGTTAGCGGAATTGCGCTAACGCTAAACGCCCCAGGCCCCAAGAAAGGGCCGGCTACACTGCGCTACAGCGCTGTTAGCGTCTTTTTGGCGGAGTTTATGCCACTACAGTCGCTGTCGCGCAGCACAAAGCTGCTACAAATACGACTAATGCTACGCTGCGGAGGGCAAAAAAAACCGCCGCTACGCTGCACTTTTTTTGCTAAAAAGCGTAGTGTAGCATAGCGGCCCACCGCTGATACAACTGATTGTGTTACATGTGTATGACAGGTGATTAAAAGGACTGAAGCAGAAAAAGAAAGGAAAATAAAAATAAAAATAAAGAACACAACACAACTTTGGGCCTGGGCTTGCAAACTGAACAACCCCTCAGTTACCCTTGATTCTCTCCAGATAGCCCAATGTTTAAGTGGGAAAGCCCATCCCCAAACAAAAATTGGCCCTGGTTTCCCAACTCATAGGATTGCCTGCCTCTTGTGTCTTCCAGCCTACCAAACATGAATCACCAGTTAAGCAGGTCTCCAGCATGATTGAGGGCCTCAGCACTCTTGCTGAGACCATCCATGACTGCACAGCTGACCTCTGGTTGGATGACCAATCTGAGACTATAGCCCCCTCATTCTCTGGGTCCCCTTTGGTTGAGTTCATGTGCCCCAATAGGCAAACCAGTCAAGTCAGCAGCTCTGCGGCTGATATACATTAGCTGCCCAGCAGCCAACGTGTGGTTACCCCGGTGAATCTTGCCTCAATCAACCAATTGCACCTCAATGACACCTCATGTTTTCAGACCCGCCGGCCCAGCATCACCATGTTGTACTCCCTGCTTGCACAGGTCCAGGTGTAAACACGGAAAAACCAGGGTTTTTTTAGTAATGCCCAATATAAAATAAATAAATAAAATCAAAAATGCTAATTAATATCTCTTTCTATATACTAGTTTCATTACCTTTAAAATTTCATTTTACTTTTCTCTCAAACTCCTTTTCCTTCACACATATCTTACTTTTTTCCTTTCTTTGCTTTTCTTTATTCAGATATATATTTCACTTTCTCTCACTTTCTTTTCCTTGCTTCTTCAGATAGAACTTCTATTACTTTCCTTCATCATTTCTTAAAAGAATATTTTGATTTGATTTTGATTTCCTTGAATTATGTGAGGTTGCGCCTGACAAATTCCATCCTCAATGGATGATCAAGGAGCATAAAATTTTGATATGATGCTTTTTCCGTCGCAGCACAGAGGCTGAGTTGATTGAACTTGGTTTCAAGGCCAGTCCAGCAATTGAGGGTGTCCGCAAAATTGAAGGTATCTGGTACCCAGATCCTGTCCCAACTTGAGCAGGTTCATCCAAAGTCTAGGCATGGTGACGTCATGCAACATCACCTAGGCAAGGAATCAATCAAACAGGCTCATGTTTCTATTCTCTCTACAATATTTTCCTCCTGGCATGATGTCTTGTGCCCTGTACCTTCTTGTGTATGTACTATGTTGCAAGATGTGGTGTTGTTTGATGGGGCCGGCTAAATGCACGGCTCTGCACGCCCGGTTTGGCAAACTTAACACTCCCCTATTCCCTGCTGTGCGCGGCTTGTGCTAGCGTATGAGTGACCTCACATCGCCTTGCGCCAACCACAGGGAGGGACTTAGGACTAATACACCCTTTTTGGCTTGGATCCTGAGACAACTTTTGATCTTTTTTGGTGGTGCACAACTTCACTTCATTTTAACACATCTTTCCCCGCCCTTTGTACCATTTTGAAGCTGTGCATCTCTGCTTTCTCCATGTCAAAATTGGACTGTGTAGGTTTCCTCATTCAAAGGTGATAGCCAGTTCCCTGAGGCCTCCCATCCAGCTTTTCATGAGTTAGAAGAACCTGGAATGCCTAACTGTACATAGTTTCAGGCGCATATTTGCTGCAAGCTAACTGGGGACTGAGGAAAATCACCATCATTTCAACGGTCCATGGTGCCCGCCCATGGTGGGCTGTGGAAAAACGGAGGAGGGCAAATTGAGCGCGATATCACAGGCAACAGTTTACTCTCCTGCGCGATGCCTGGAGATGGAGTATTGGACAACCATCGGGCAATATGTGCAGAAAGTCCGTTTTCTGCACATATTTGTCTCAGGATCCACGTGAGATTTTGAGTATTAGTTGTAAGCCTCTCTGTGAGACAGAGACCCTTGTGGGGCTCTCCACAGAGAGGATTTATTAGGCTCGCCCGTTTGGGGGCGTGCAAGGCTCGCAAGCCTTGATTTTGGCCTCCTCATGGATGCACGCCCAAGGGGCTCAGTGACCGGCCACTGCCTCCTGGATTTGAGGCGTGCATCCCCCGAGGACGCCTCGGCTTGTTCAAGTCCACCTTCCCTCCAAGATCGATCGTGCTCTCTCCTTATCCCTCCAGGACCGATCGGTCTTGGAGGGATGAGGGGCCTGCACCAAGACGCAGGCCCCTTTGCCTGGCCTGCTATGTACCCCCGTCCACAGACGTGGACGACATGTGGCGTGCATCGGCATGCCCTTTGATCGAGGACGAAAACGTCCTCTGGGGCGTGCATGGTCTTGCACGTCCCTGAGTGGGGCGTGCCCAGCCTTGAACGTCCCATCGGGGACGTGGAAGGCCGGTACACCCCATTTGGGGCCTCCATGCTCGATGGACACCCCGACTATGGCGTGCATGGGTCAGGACGCCTCACCGGAGGCATCCTTTTAGCAAAGTTGGGGTGTGGATTTAGCCGGCCCCTTGTTTGATTACATAAAATATATACAAATTTTTTGCTACCTGTGAGTCACAAGTCATGAAGATATCATGAATCCCAGTGAGATGTGAGAGAGAACAATGAGCCTATTTGAGTGCCAATAATATCACCGCTTAGGTAAAAATATGAGAGACAGTTGGTCTCTCATACATTACCAGATGATACTACATGGCCACTGCAATTCATAAACTTGAATAAAACTGTTTAGGGTCTGTACCATAGCCTGCGGGATCCAATTTTTTTCTGACAACCCGGGTTTCCCCAAATCAGCGCACCATAACACAAAAAAATCCATTTTGGAAACCTGAGAATACTCTCAGTTTTCCTGGATTTGAAAAAATAGCTCGAAGCTATTTTTTCAACCTTGGATTTTCCATACTCACCATACCCACCCCATGGAACTCGATCCATCCCTTCTTGCTATGATGATGGCTCCACTCCCAGAACTCCCAGAACCAATACCTGACCCTCAAACAGCAAAAATACCAGTCAAAGCAGCCAACTTGGTTCAGCCTGCCAAGTCCACCAAAACATCAGCAACCCCAACACCGAAACAACAGTCCACCAAAGCATCTGCAACCCCAACACCAAAACAACAGCCCCCTACAAAAAAGGATTGCAAAAAAAGAAGACTACTAATATCAAACTTAAATCCAAGTCCGATGAAGATGTTGATTGATCTGAAGAAGCTGCCGGGCCCGAGAAGGATCGGAAACCCAACCACAACTGGACTAACGAGCAGAAGGTCGCACTCTTAACATTCATCATTGACCAGATTGACTTGGGGAAGGGCACCAACAATGGTAACCTAAAGGCAGAAGGCTGGACGCGGGTGGCCAAAGAAATGAACGAGAAATTCGGCATCAAGTTTGAGCGCAAACAACTGAAAAACCAGAAAGGAACGATGAGGAAGATATATATAGACATGCAGTTCCTCCTCAATCAGTCTGGCTTTGGGTGGGATCAAACAACTGTAATGGTCACGGCCGATGAGGAAACCTGGGATGTTTTAATACAAGTAAGTACATCTTCTTCTTTACAAAGACATCCAAGAGTGTCAAACGGGTTTTTTCTCTATTTTTTTCAGGCACATCCAAAGCGAAAGTTTGCGACCTTCTGTGTGAATCCAATCGAGTGGTATGATCTAGCCCACCAGTTGTTTACAGGGACGTACGCAACTGGGACCAATGCCTTAAGGCCTGGCGCTCCTCCTCTAGAAGATCTGACAACCGAGGATAACTTGACCGGCGCGTCGGGGCTGTCTGCCAATTCGATCAAAAGGCGCCGGGCCTCAAAATCTAATGAAGTCAAAGTCGAAGCATCTTCATCTGATGAAGATGCCGCTGAAGTGCTTCCATCTTCCACCAATCAATCAGCCCCAAAATGTGTCCGAGGCAGCAAGTACGATATCTTCAAAAATGGTGTCGACAGCCTTGTCGGAGCCATTCGCATGTTGGGGGGTCCCCAAGCAAACCGGTGAACAACCTCAAGATGGAGGAGTCCCAGCAAGATGTTAAGCCAAAGATCACCATCTGCAAAGAGGCACTCAAGTTGATATCAACCATGTTTTTAAAAACGGTTCCAACAATGCAATATGTGCGTTTCATCAAAACGGTCGAGTTCTTCCTATCACTTGCTGAAACCATCAATGGAGCGGTCTGTCAAGCTTGGCTTGAACAAACTGCAAATGACCACAGTTCTTAGCCATTCATCTCATGATTTGTTAACTCCAACTTGGGGCCATCTGTTTTTCTTTTTTTATCCTTCTACCTATACTTGCCACCTTTTTTGCTTCTAAAAAAAACTCGCTTACTACATGTTGTCTGCTTTCCTTTGTTTTATCCTTGTATCTACCTCTCTCATGCACAAAAAATAAAAAATGTTTTGTTTTATGCGTCCCAAAAATATAGTTTAAGATTGGTGAGCACACAAATTCATTGGTGAGACAAGAATCAAAAACAATGAGATAACAAAAAGTGATAAAAAATAATACAAAAAATATAGCAATTAACGCGGACAATGGGCAGCCAAGTACAATTGATACTGCGTCCACATCTGATTTGTCAGCCGGGTCCTCCTGGAGCTCATTGCACTGTCATCTTCCTGTGACCGAGAATGTTGATAGTCATTGTTATCATCCCCTTCTGTGTCTTGAGTTCCACTTAGTTCGCTTGCGCCGGTCAAGAAATCATTGTTGTCAATCTGCTCGTGACGCCGAAGGAAGTTCCACAGTGTAGCTGGACCTGTCGATGAATGTTGTGCTCGGATGGCGTAGTGAGAATTTTGAACTTTGCTTTCAAGCAGCCCAAAATACTCTCGACAACATTCCGGAGTGATGAGTGCCAAAGGTTGAATAGCTCCTTGGGAGTAGAAGGGTGCAAGCTGGCGATGGATTGCTCCTTGAGGTGATATTGGGTGAGTATACCCTTTTGTAGAGCGTATCCTTCATCAGCCAGGTAATACTTCTTCTCGGGTATTCGAAAGCCTTTACGGAAAGCATCAGCCACAACCATCCCATCGTGAGCACTGCCCTCCCAACCGGCCAGGAGGTAGACAAACTCGAAATCAAAATTAACCACCGCTAGAACATTCTGTGCGAAGAATCCTCTGCTAGTACGGTATGGTGCTTGTTGATCAACTGGAACTGTAACCGGGATAAGAACTCCATTGAGGGCGCCAAGGCAATTCTTGAATGCCGAGTATTTTGGGTCCTCAAGCCGTTCAGGCTTGCTCTTAGGGGGGGGGGGGGGAAGGTTTATATAGAAGGCGTACAACACAACCAACGCATCCAGCACGGCGTGAAAGTACCTGTAGAAAGATAAAAACATCAGCAAATGCAAAAACTATCAACCATAGTAATGTTGAACTCCATACCTTTGAATGGTGAACAGGCCTCGCCAAAACTTCACCGCAGTCTGCCTCATGGCATTGTTATTGACAAAGATATCAAGGAAGATTAAGATTTGCTCTTGCACACTAACTGATCGTCTGTGTATCACCTCTTCTACCAAAGCGTCAAATGTGGACCAATCGAGAGCCGTCACTTCGCAAAATAACTCGGGTCGGGCTTCATCAAGAAAAAATCTTGCATATTCAGCTTGGCCACCGTCGCTATAATAGGCCTTGGAGTCGGACATTTCCATGGCAAAGAATATGCCAACCAGCGCGATTGCTGCTTGAAGGAGTTTTTTGAGTTGGGGATCCATTCTGGGTGGTTGGAGGGAAGTTGGGATGTCGATTTGGGAGTACGAGGCTGGATGGATGACGTGGTGGGGTGGAACCTGAGGGACGCTGTGGTACGCGGTTTGTGGGGTCGCCAGGGTTTTGACCAGATAAAATCTTGGCAAATCCTGACGGCTACTTTCAAAATTTTGCGGGGCCTGGAATCCCTGGAAGCAGTGGTACGGGCCCTTATTCATTTCATGCTACTATGTATGTAGATAAACATAACTATTTATCTAAAAATAACCTATCTAGTAGCCGCAATCTCTCAAAAGAGCACACATGAGTTGGGGAGTTACAACAACACATACTGTGATGTTGAAGGATGACCAGTAAAAGCAACAATGGGTAGTTACGCTACCGGTTGTTGGTAACGTAATGGTAATGTAGCAATTTTTTAACCGGTATTGGTACTGATAACAGTAACGTTTGGCGTGTTACGGTACACCTTTGTGTCCTGATGGTTTTTTTTTTCTTCCGTTACGCTACCACATTAACTAAAAAAGGACACGTTACATTACTGGGGTATGGGGAATATTTCCCCATGACTGGCGCAAACAGTGCCTGTTTGACTGGTCGGTCAGGGAGCTCAGCCTGTTTGACCAGTCAGGTAGGCTGTTCTGCCTATTCAATCGGTCAAACAGGCTGAGCGGCCCGTTTGATTGGTCAAACAGGCCGTTCTGCCTGTTCGACTGGTCAGAAAGGCTGAACTGCATGTCCAACGGTTCAAACAGGCAGAACAGCCTGTCCGACCAACCAAACAGGCCGCTCAGCCTGTTTGACTGATTGAATAGGCTGAACAGCCTATCTGAACGGTCGAACAGGCTGGATGGCCTGTTCAATTGGTCAGACAGGCAGAGCAGCCTGTCCAACCAAACAGGCTGTTCTGCCTGTTTGACCGGTCAAACAGGCTGGTCTGCCTGTTCAACCGGTCAAACAAGCTGTTTTGCCTGTTCGACTGGTCAAACAGGCTTTTCTAGCCTGTATCTTGATGGAACACCACAAAAAGTTTTTAAACAAGTCTGGAATTCAGTTAACCAGCAATACTGGGCGCTACCCATAGTTACTTTACTCGTGCTGAAGAAAAAAAAAAGACTAGTTACAATATTTACAAAGCTCCAAAATCAGTGTTAACTGATAGCGGTAACGGCTCCAGTTGCTCAAGGAAAAAGTTACTTTACTAAAAGGGGCTTCACAAAACAACTCCCCATTTCTCGACCAACGACTCCCACGACCAGGTCGATGTCAATTTTGGGATTCGTCGGTCGAATTCCGGCCGCGGGCCTGGGAGTTGTCCCCCGAATTCCAAAACAATAAAAAATAAAAAAAAGGGAGTCGTCCTCATTGACCGGAAGGAAACCCTTCCGGTTAATGAGGCACAACAACCTCATTGACCAGAAGGAAAACCCTCTGGTCAACGAGGTACAACAGCCTCATTGACCGGAAGGATTTCCTTCCGGTCAATGAGGGCGACTCCCAAATCCGCCCAGTCTATTGGCGGATTTGGGAGAACGACTCCTGTTTTTTTAATTTTTTGGGATTGGGAGGACAACTTCCAGGCCCACGGCCAGAATTCGACTGACGACTCCCAAAATTGACGTCGACCTGGTCGTGGGAGTCGTTAGTCGAATTATGAGGAGTTGTTTTTTGAAGCCCCTGCTAAAATACAATGAGATATTGTAAAGCAAGGTAACTACCCATTGTTAGTAAAAGGAGGAAACTCATTGTCGGATACGGGGTCTATGCTCAAGTGGCACACATACCTAGTTGGGATGGATTAATGGTTAAAAGAGGCTTTGGCTCATTTTCTTCATTCAATTGTGTTCTTTCTTTTGTCTCATCACTTCAACTCAACTCAGAATCAATGTATCTTGAGATCTTCAATCTTGTCTTGTTGCTTATTCTAAGCTCCTTGCTATTCTCAGGTGTAGTCGGTCATTATTTCCTGTTTTGTATTTTCTTATCTTTGTTCTAACTTTCTTAATTTGATTTTATTCATTCTTTGTCTCATCACTTCAACTCAACTCAGAATTAATCTCTCTCAAGATCTTTTATCGTTCCTTCTTAATCTTATCTGGTAGCTTATTCTAATCTCCTTGCTATTCTCAGATCTTTTACATACAAAACCTCTGATTATCTTGGCATTTTCTGGGGTCCCAGTGAGGACCTTCTCCGGTTTCAAGCAACTTTTGACAGCTGAGAGTACTTTCTCAACAAGGTTGAAATCGGGGCTATACAGAGGAAGATATTTGTGGACTATATTTTGTGCTTGACAGATTTGGGCCACTTGACATCTGTGGTGGATGTGACAGTTTTCCAATACGGCAAAGCTCTTGGGCCCAGAAAATGGGTTCATAAATGGGAGCTGGAATAAGTCACACATCGGATCAGTGATGTGCAGTGAGGCTGACTAGATTTGCTTACCAGACCAGACTCCAGGAAATATTCAAAGTTCAACTGTATGATGGATCCCTGTTGATCAGTTATTGCAACCAGCCCATCAGTTGACACCCCACATTGCATGACTTGTCTACCGGTCCGATGAATTTTCTGACCCGCCTGTCCGACATCTAATCCAAAAAACTTGTTTAACAAGATGTCGGACCGGCTTGCCTGAGCAGCAGGTGCTGCCATCCAACTGCTTGGACAGGTAGGTTTCACATCTTGTCAGACAAGTTTGTCCAATAAGATGTCGGAAAGGCAGTACTGATGATTCATTGGACCAGTAGGACCAACAAAAACTCATCTGTAAGAATGATTGGAGGTAGTCAGTACAATATGCAAATGAATAATAATCATGAAATCAAAATTGCACCATACTGACAAAAACTAAGGGCCCGTGCCTGTTTTTGAAAACAGTTTCTGGCGTTTTTTTTTGCACTTCTTTGTAAACAGAAACTGTTTTTTGGGACAGGGTGAGACCTGTTTCTGAAAACTGCGGGAAAGTCACTAAAAACAATTTTTAAATTGAAGCCCGTGGTACAGATTCTTGCATAAAAATGATTCAAAAGAAAAAAGTTCGGAAAAATTGACCTCGGAGATTGTATGGACATACGGACCCTAAAGAAATTGGGGGGTTAGTGATGCCACCTGAGAAAATTTGAGGTTTTGAATGATGGAAGAAATGAGGCAGGGAGAAATTTATCGGACTCAGTTGAGACAAAATACAAGATATTATTGAGGCACAGTACTCAAGTGTAAAAGATGAGGAGACCCAATGATTCAATTACTTAGACTATGCTATGGTTTTTATAGACTGAGCAAAAAAGGGCATACTTGTGGTCAACAATTTGGATATAAAGAAAATGATAAAGTGAATAATAAAGAAAAAAAATACCAAAACAGGACTGCCACCAATCAGATATTGAGATGAGATTAGACATTAAAAGTAGGAGATAGCTTGTACGGAATCAACTTCACTAAAATGTATCTATAAGGGTCTTGCTACTACTAATAACTACTACAATGTATCAAAGTTCAAGTAAACAAAAGAATGAATAAAAGAATCAAATGAAGAAGAAGAAACAGAGGTTTTTAGGAATGAGTAGATTTCCAACACCACCTCCAACAACCACTGGAATTTCTGTAGCAGACATTGATTTGGGTGTATGTGGCGGGCCACTTTGCCAGTCAAGCCCAGTTAAATATTGAAGTTGTTGTGGATTTTAGACAGTGAGTAAACGGACCCAGGCCCATCCTTGAGGGCTTTTTGGATTTAATCTGGGTATAAAATTAGATCAATGGACACAATATCCATAATTTGCACTCCTCAACTGATATTGCCAGGGGGCGGCCTTGAGAGAGGTACAAAGCTGCGTCCCAGATTACCAAGTTTGTTGTCATCCACAGATTCTTCCATTGTAGTAGGGATTTCCTGGATATGTGTGTCGACCACTGTGTTGATGAACTTGGGTGATTGGCCATTGATCAACAATTTGACCGTGATGACCTTTGTTGGAGGGTTGTATTTTACAAAAACTAATACAATGGGGTGGGACAAATTTGCCAAGGGATTGTGTTGAGCCAATGATGAAAAAATGAGGGTGGCTGGTGCCGGTTGGATGGGGAATACAGATATGGAAGAGGGTGGAAGATTGGAAGAAGGCTGGCTGGTGTTGTGGTGTACAGGTGCCTCATGAAAAATAGTAAAAAAATATTTTGGTGAAATATTTCCCACCGAAGGCCAAGCTTTCTTGCAACGACTGTAGTTTTTGTTGAGGTGGTACTTCAATTCAAGAATTGTGATGTTGTGCTCTAGCCAGTCGTGACATCACATTTGTTGGTGTGCTTACTTCCAATTTGAAGCACGGTCAACAACTAGAAGGCACAAGTGGTACCACTCAAAACCTGTCATACAACAGACTCAGCTTCACACTCAGCACTCAGGATCTTTCAGTTGGATCTTCCTTGCATTTGGCTAAGGATTCTTTTTGCCATCAGCAACTTTCAAGCTTTTGGTTAATCCTCGGGTTGCATATAACATCACCTATACACCCTCAGCAATTTTCAGTGCTCTCTCGAAGTTACTTTCCAAATCTTCGAAGATTTGATAGCACGTTACTTTTAAGTTATGTGAACAAAATCAAGACCAATAACCTTCTCACTGGTCTTCCTTTCTTTTCGGCATTACTCTTTCATGCGCTTAACTTCCTTATCCGGATCCGCGCATTTCCTCTTTGAATTTTCAAACTTTGACGCACAGTCCTCGAACTTCGAATTTCACTTCACTCACTCTTGCACCCATCACACTTACCCCTGCTTGGTCCTCTCATCCTGGACTCCTCGCCTTGGTGTTGCTTGACCTCAGAAGCTACGACCCTTTTTCATTTCTTCTGCTTTGACCCTACAACCTCACATCTTGTTTGAACCTATGTCATACCTTTGTAGCCTCACTTGTATTTACTATATAAGCTGTCTTCTTCCATGCTTTCCATCTTTCCTCATTAAAATAAGATTATAGTTATAGCGCAACTTGATTCAGCCTTCTTCAAGCCTTCTCATTGCGAACCCTTTCAGTGTTCTAATCTAAGTCCCTCTGAGCCTAAGTAACTCTTCTTCGAAACAAAGAAGACCTTCAAACAGTCAGTCCTCTCTTCAAAGCTATCTCCTTCCTTTCTTTTCCTTCAAATAGTGCCCACCCATCTCTTGTACAAGACGCCGTGTGACAAAACCTTCCTCATCTCAACTTCACAATCAATAATTCAATACATCCTAATATCGTCAAGCTTTTATCTTTGTTTTCAAGGTCACTAGCATCTTGGCCAACTCATTGAGGTTCTTGTTTTACTTTATTTCTTTATTTACTTCCTGTTGACCATTGTCCTGACTGTATCATTTCTTCTCAGTTTATTAAGTCCAAGACTCAAGTATTTGTACGGCTCTGTTTCTTTCTTCCTTCTCTTAATCTCTCATCCTAAAAAATTATTCCTATTGTATTGAAGGTAATTTCATTCCTATTTTTGTTGTTTCTATTTTTCTTATTCTCATTTTTACTTTTACTGAAATCTAGTTCTTTTACTTCTCACATTTTTTGAGCTTAACTAGGCCTCTCGGAGACAGGCCCTGCAGGGTCTCTGTCTCACAGAGAGGCCTACGGGTAAAACAGAAATATTAGCCTGAGCACCCCATATTCCGAGGCCTGTATTGTCAATATTTCTACCTTTTCCCATCTCCAACAGGGGTCTTTTGCCCAAATGCTTTTCCATCCTGGCAGTCTCATTGCTTACATCTGTGTGCATCCTCCCGTCCAACCAACAATTTTGTGCGGCCAGATATGACATCTGGAAAGTGGTTTGAAAGCTGTGCCAGGGTGTTTGAGCTACGAAAAAAACAAAGGAGACAGGTCTTATGGATGACACAATTGGAGTCAAGCACAAAAATCCAACAAACTTTGTTTGTCCCTTGAGGGCATGAATGGAGCACTATGAGAAAATGCTCAGCAGCATGCCTTCAAGATGGTAGAAAGGGCTGTTGTGGGGGCTTATGGAAAGTTGTGGGTTTGGAGGGGTGAAATATGACCCCTTCCAAATGGAGAGTAAGCCACTTGGGCTCTCACCTATGAATTCACCGCTTGCCCTTCAGTCACTCCCTAACTTAACTAATTCCTTGCTTGGCACCGGTAGGCGCGGTAGGCGCCCTATGCAGGAGGGACTTACACCTAATTCATGAATTATGGCTTGAGGTCAGAGCACCCTTTGGCTGATGGCCTCTTAATTTTTCTTATACCTCTTTCATGTCAAAACCAATCACCACAAAAATAATTTTGTGTAAAAATTCATGATTTTTCCTTCAATCTATCACCACCTCAAAATCTTTGCTCCCTTCCTTCCCTTTCAAATAATTTTTCAAAAATTGAAAAAATGCCTTTTATTTCTATTTTCTTTGCACGCTGAAACACATACTTTCACCCTTGGCCAATGAGTTTGTTTCACACGGCGTCTTGTACAAGAGACGGGTGGGCACTATTTGAAGGAAAAGAAAGGAAAGAGATAGCTTCAAAGAGAGGACTGACTGTTCAAAGGTCTTCTTTGTTTCGAAGAAGGGTTACTTAGGCTCAGAGGGACTTAGAGTAGAACACTGAAAGGGTTCACAATGAGAAGGCTCGAAGAAGGCTGAATCAAGTTATGCTAAAACTATAATCTTATTTTGATGATGAAAGATGGAAAGCATAGAAGCAGACAGCTTATATAGTAAATACAAGTAAGGCTACAAAGGTATGACATAGGTTTGAACAAGATGTGAGGTCATAGGGTCAAAGCAGAAGAAATGAAAAGGAGGTCAAGCATCACCAAGGCGAAGAGTCCATGACTGGAGGACAAAGCAGGGGTAAGTGCAATGGGTGTGAGAGTGAGTGAATTGAAGTTCGAAGTTCAAAGACTGTGCGTCGAAGTTCGGAAGTTCAGAGAGGGAATGCGTGAATCCGGAAAAGGAAGTCAAGCGCATGAAAGAGTAATGCTGAAAAGAAAGGAAGACCAGTGAGAGGGTTAATTTTCTTGCTTTTGTTTGCATAACTGGAAAGCAACGTGCTATTGAATCTTTGAAGGTTTGGAAAGTAACTTTGAGAGAGCACTGAAGATTGCTGAGGGTGCATAGATGATGTCATATGCGACCCAAGGATTAACCAAAAGCTTGAAAGTTGCTGATGGCGAAAAGAATGGTAGAAAAGTATCCTTAGCCAAATGCAAGGAAGATCCTGAGTGCTGAGTGTGAAGCTGAGTCTGTTGTATGACAGCTTGACAGCTTGTATTATTTTGACATGTATTGTTTGAACTGATGCAATTGAGGTCAGCATATGTCATTTGGAGGGAAGCTATTGGTTCGGCTCACTCCTTGGATCAGGAGCAAAAGTGACCAGATATGGACATGTTACATGAGTTCCTCAAAGTAAAAAAAATAGGGTCATGCTAAATTCATGCCAAAAATTTACTACGTGCACACAAAAAAGTCCTACACAGCATCGGGACGCCAAAGAAACATGGCATGGACAGGTATTGATGCCATGAAAGCTTGGGTACTGCAAGCCCGCACGCCAGAACTACTGGCCTGTCAGTTTGAGCAGGCCAAATCATGATCACGGCAATACCTACACAAGGGTGTTGCTCCAAACACATTGGCGTGTCACAATCATGCAGGCCAGTTAGGCCGCTTTGGCTCACTTACTTGGCGTGAAATCCTGGGTACTCCACAAAGATATGTAAAGTACCCAGGAGTTCACGCCAAGTAATTGAGCCGAAGCTACAACTTCAGAGTTCTAAGTCATCCACAGAAAACCCACCACCAACCACATCACAACATGTCAAATCACCCGCCAAATCCAAGCAACTCCACCCCCAGCAATCCTACTGCTCAAACGACGACCGTCACCATCACTCAAGAGGATTGGGCCCGAATGCAACAGATCTTCGCATTACTTCCAAACCCCTCAAGCATCTCTGTCGCTCCCCTGGCTCCTCTGGCTCCAGCAGGCGTCCCCTTGGCTCCCTCAGTTGCTCCTCTGGCTCCAACAGGCGTCCCCTAGTCTCCTTTGGCTCCTCTGAGTGTCTCCTTGGCTCCCTCAGTTGCTCCTCTGGCTCTGGAAAGTGTTGCCTTGGCTCATTGGGCTCCTTCAAGCCTCATTGCACCTTCACCGGCCCCATCTGACTTCTCTTCAGCACCCCCGGCACCCTCTGAACTCCTCTCTGATCCAGATGATTGCCGAGATGGAACTTACCTACCAGAAATCAAGGAAACATCTCCGCCTCTACCTCCCAAAAAAACTTCCCCCAAACTCCAACTCATTACCAACATTGAAGATTTTGACTTTAGCACTGGAGGTGAGTCAATTATGCTTTTTTTTTGTATTATTCTTCAATGCCCATCTAATCTAGTCACACACCTGTTTGATACATTAGAGCCACTCAATCCTCCCCCTCCAGCTCAGTTCCAGTCCATGGAAGCCTTGGTTCAGTTCTGTCAAACCTGGGCAAGACACCCCGGATATGCAACCGCGAAGTCAATTTCTCATGCAAACAAAAACCTATATATCCAATGTGATCAATCCGTCTTGAACTTATCAGGAAGAAAAATGTCAAAATCAAAGATTGACTGTCCATTTGAGGTGAGAGGAACAGTACCAACTAGTAAGGAGATAACTGACAAAAAGTGGACCTTGGAGATCTGACATGGTACGCACACCCACAAAGCTTCAATGGGACCTTTCTCTCACAGTGTGCACCAGCAACTTCTCCCTGAGAAATTTGAGGAGATTCAAAAACTATCCCAAGCAAATCTCAAGCTAGCCCAAGTTCTGTGTCAACTCTGAACATCGGACAACAAAACCTTTGAAACTAACAAGACCGTTTCAAATGCACTTCAGAAAATCTGACACAAAGATATGGCTGGCCGAAAACCAATTGAAGCTTTAATGTGTATCCTCAAGGAATCCAACTGGGTGTGGGATGTCAAGGTAAACACATCCAGTTCGGTCCTCAACCTCTTCTTCGCTTCACCTCACGCGGATCAACCACCATGTCGCGCTCTTGGATTCTACATATAAGACAAACCAATATCAACTCCCACTTCTTCATGTGATTGGTCAGACAGCATCAAACAGGTCATTTTCTATTGCTTTTTGTTTCTTAATGTATGAAGACAAAGAAAAATACATATGGGCAGTCAGCAATCTGAAGAAGAAAATTTGGCAACCCCAGCACACGCCAAAAGTATTTATCACCAATCACGACCACACTTGAAAGCATCTTCCCAAAATCACAAGCCAACCTCTGCACGTGGCATATCAACAAAAACATCACCACAAATTGCAAGAAATAATTCTCAGGAACCAACCCTGAAGATAGCTGGGATCAATTCATGAAACTCTGGCAAAAACACCCAAGCTCTACGGCGACCGCCTTGGAACGTTAATGGCATTCATTTCAACTCGCCCCGCTGTCCAATCCTACCTTGAAACATCCATCCTTCCGGTCAAAGAGCTATTTGTGGTTGCCTGGGCTTGCCAGCATCCACACCTTCAAAACCTTAACACCTCAGGAGTCGAATCAGGTCATGCCTACATCAAAAATTTTGTCAAAAATTCAACTGGCGACCTCCTTTCCGTTTTCACTGCCTTAGGTCTTGGAGTTGACTCACAAATCAACCTTGTGCATGAGTCCATTGGGCGGTACACAGTCAAAACTCTAGTCAACGTTCCAAAGTCCTTCATTCCTCTCCTTGGCCGTATCTCGACATTTGCAATCAAACAATGCCTAGCTCAATATGAACAGTTGGCCAAACTCGATCAAACTGAGACTTGTTCTTGTACGGTAACCATTGGGATTGGTATCCCCTGCGCTCATAGGATTGCTGCAATCCATTCCGAGGGTGGATGTTTGATGCCAGAAGATTTTCATCTTCAATGGCACTTAAAGTATAATCCTGAGATTACTGTAAGTTTCCCGCTCTAGTAATTTAAAGCTATGTTCATGCTAATTTAAACCAATTATTATGCTTGATTGTTTGCTCCAGCAAAGCAAAGTAGCAGAACTTGACATGGACGAAGAAATAAAGAAAATAACAGTGGCTCTATCTCACGAACAGCCACATTCACTTGCAAGCATACTCGACCAAATCCACAAAATAGCCACTGGAACTCACGTGGCTGTGCCAATTGAAGCACCGGAGATAAAGAAAAAAACCAAAGGTCGACCTTCAATAAAGTCAAGGCAGAGGATTCGACTAAGAGAAACCCATCTGCCTTTGAGATTGTCAAATCTAATCTGAAAACTTACTGTGGCGAAGAAGAGATCTATGAAGTTTGAAGAAGCCAACTCGAAAAGACTCAAGAAGAGCAATAGCGATCAGGAACACCTGAGTGATTATGAAGAATACCAAGAAAGCAACGGGGAGTCAAACAAAAATGAAGATGACAGGTCATCAAGCATCAGCAGCAACCATGATGAAGAGATGGATGATTCTAACCCAGAAGGAAATACCACCTTGCCGGTAAGTTATTCCTCTCTTTTCTTGTTTCTAAACAGACAGATGGCAAACTGATTTACATGATGATTAGCCCAATTATATGTCACAGATACCCAAAAAAATGCACCAGTACCTCTCCCACCTATTTGATCCCTAATTGGATGGAAATTGTGGGTTTCACTGTCTAACCAAAGCACTTGGATGGTTACAAGTCAGAGAGGAGTTAGTTGTGGAGGTAAACAAAAACAAAGACACATACACTAAATTGCAAGGCGGTGAAGAAGCTGTGACCACAATTCTCAAAGGTATGCATGTTAAATCCACGAAGACAAAGATCTACCAAAAAAACTGGCTCAACAATCTTGCACATGGTCAGATTATTGCAAACACTTACCTTTGACCAATCATTTTCCTTTCATCGACTTCCTCTAGCACCTATCTTCCACTTCAACCTGGCCCAAACAATTCAAAAGAACCTGAGCCTATTTATCTTGTCCATGTTGATGGTAATCACTGGATTTTGGCCACAATCGACAAAGATGATGGGGTCAAGCCAATTCCCCCTCCTGTTTTGGCCACTCGGTTAACATCCAGGAGGGCTAAACACTGGTTGACTTACATTGAAAAAAATGTTGATCTCTTCAATTCCCTCAAAATCTAAGTAACTGTTTCACTATTTTCTTAAATTTCTTGAAATTCTTTCCTGTTTTCTTGATTCTTTTTTCCCTGTCATTCCCTTCTATGTTTTTTTTTTGTTCTTTCAATTGAATACATGAAAGGAATGGAATCTACGCTGAAAAACTCTACCGGATGGAAGTGCAGCTTGGGTATACGGTATACTGAAGAAATGCTGGAGTGCTGAGTGGTGCACACCAACTTGGGCAGAATTTCACCAAGTGCAATTTGGCCTGTACACCAGGAACATGCAAAGCAACCTGGCCTGTTTTCCTGGCGTTCTGGACCATGTGCGCCATCTAAAGGTGCTGTTTTGGTGTGTGGCCCTCTGTACTCCATATTTCTTGGTGTCAATGTGTGTACATGCCACTATTATTGGCCTGTAGTTTCTAGCAGACCAATTTTTTGGGCCTCCGGGGATGGGAATGCCAATTTCTTGGCATGCACTTAGTAAAAGTTTGGTGTGCATTTAGCTTGACCCAAAAAATATAGAAGTAGGTGTATGTCTTGCAAATCAAGGGGGAAAAAATAATGTTCATAGGAGAAAAATTGAGGGAGAAAAAAAAAGAAAACAAACAAATAGCCTCAAAAGTCCTCTAACTTCACGCAAGGTTGGATGAATTAGGCCTAAGTCCCTCGGGGCAACACTGGGAAGTTATGGATCAGATAACGCTAACATAACAATAATGTAACAGTTTTGGTATCCAGGCCTTTACATTTTTGTTTTTATTTTTTACTTTTTTTTGTCTACTGTTACGCTATCCACCTCTGAATTTTGCAGATAACGAGCAGCCGTGAGGTCTTTTTGGCCCATAATTACCTTGAAAAACGTGGATAACACGTTATCTGTGTTAGTTTCCTCTGTAACAAAGCATAAAACTGACTTTGTTACACTACTTACAGGCCCTTAAGATCTTTTAACCAGATAAAAATAACACATTATCCGGTAACGCTGGGAAGTTAAGTTACGGAAACACCTCCAGATATTGTAAAGTATGTAACTTCCCAGTGTTGCTCCGGGGGTCTCTCTCTCTCCCTCTGGGACTTAGTTAAGTTAGAGTCCCTCCCGGTGGTTGGCCCTTGAGCAAGGCACAGGGTTAGGGACTTTGTCAAGTCTGTACTTTTCTCAGCTTGTATCACCTGTGAAATATACATTTTCTGAAAGCTTAGAGCATCACTACTGTGCAGAGACGAAGGGGTGAGAGGAACCTCATTTTCCACCCCACACTTGAAAAGGTGGAAATTTGAACCTAGATTTATTGGGAGTGTAAAAACATCAAAGGGAGTGTAAATCTAGCTTCCCTCTACATCCTGTGATCTGCCCCTCCCTGATCTGTGAAGCCCACACCACTCATCCCCCAATTCACACCTAATTAACCAAGGTTCCCACTTTTTTGCATGCCTGTTTACACTCCACCAATCCACAACACACGGGGTTTCAACCTTAAAAATAAAAGTTCAGGATGCATCAAGCAAGTTTTCCACTCGTAATTTCCACCCCCCAGTGGAGATGCTCTAAGCATAAATTGCCAAGTTGTTACATAGGGGTTGTACACAACATGAGCCAAAACAAAAGCAGCATGTTGAGAACTGCCTTATTCTACAGATTTTTTGACCTGCAATAGCCTGGCATGCTTCCTTTCCTTATCCTTATTATAGATGTATGTGGAATGTGCACCGCAATGTCCGTTTCAACACCTGAGGGCAACCCTCCCATGCATAGGGTAGCGCGACCCCGCGGCGCACATTTCTCCGGCTTAACCACCCATATCATGCCTGCAGGAGCATTCCTCCAGTTCCCTTGAACCAGTAGGCCACCTCGCCAACTCGTTGGCCTTTTTTTCTAAGTCCTCAAGTCCAACCACCGGCGACACCCCCCATGTGTCACCTATGAACACATGTCTCAACCCCTCCAAACCCGCCCCATCTACCTTGCAAGTTTCGCTGAAACTCAAATGACTCCGCACTGCGCACTCCAAACTGGAGTGCGCCGCGGCGACTGCCTGCACAACAACAGCAAAAAAAATACACATTTGCGCATTGATTTATTAATCGCACTCCAAACCACCAGCACCAAACTGGATCGACCGGTCAGAAAGGCTGAACGGCCAGACAGGCAGCTCAGCCTTTTTGATCGGTCAGACAGGCTGGACAGCCTTTTTGACTGGTCAAACAGGCTGCATAGGCAGTTTGACCGGTCAGACAGGTCGTTTAGCCTGTTTGACCGGTCAAACAGGTTGGACTGCCTGTTTGACCGGTCAGACAGGCTGAATCACCTGTTTGACCGATCGAAAAGGTTGTTAAGCCTGTTTGACCGGTCAAACGAGCTGAACGGCCTGTCTGGCTGGTTGAACAGGCCGTTCCCCCTGTCTGACCAGTTGAACAGGCCGTTCGGCCTGTCTAACCGGTCGAACAGGCCGCTCGGCCTGTCTGACCGGCTGAACAGGCTTAATGGCCTGTTCGACCGGTTGAACAGGCCGTTTGGCCTGTCTGACCGGTTGAACAGGCTTAACGGCCTATTTGACCGGTTGAACAGGTCAATCAGCCTATCAGACTGGTCAAACAGGCAGTCCAACCTGTTTGACCGGTCAAACAGGCTGGACGACGGCCTGTCAGACAGGTCAAACAAGCTGATCTGCCCGGCTGACTCGAACTGGCCTCTAAGCCTGTTTGACTGGTCAGACGGGCCGCTGTTTGACTGGTCAGACAGGCCATTCATGAGCCTGTCTGACCGGTCAAACAGGCTGAACTGCCTTCCTGACCGCTCTGCCCCCCGCCCCTCAAAGAAGCTTTCCTGATAGCGCTATAAAACAGCGTAGCAGCACTTTTTATAGTGGTAGCGTAGCGGTTTGGCGCTATTTTATGGCTATGAAAAACAAAAGCTACATGCCAAGGCCAAAAATATCAAGCTGTAGCCCCAAAAAGCTACAAGATAGCGCAGCGTAGCCAGGCCAAAAAGTGCTGTGCTGCGCTACTTGTAGCAAAAACCTTTTGCCGTTGTCCAAACACTCAAAATACATGCACCCAACTACAACTCAGGACATACTGCACCAAATGACACATTTACAAAGGTTTTAATAGTGGTTTCAATCATCAAAAACACTATTACAACAGTTGGAACTGTGTCATTTGGTGCAGTGTGTCCTGAGATGCAGTTGTGTGCATGTTTCTCCAAATACTCAAAATATGAGCACCCAACTACAACTGAGGACATACTGCACCAAATGACACAGTCCCAACTGTTGGATTAGTGTTTTTGATGATTTAAAACACTATTCCAACAGTTGGAACTGTGTCAATTGGTTCAGTATGTCATGAGTTGTAGTTGTGTGCATGTTTCTTCAAACACTCAAAATACATGCACCCAACTACAACTCATGACATACCGAACCAATTGACACAGTTCCAACTGTTGGAATAGTGTTTTTGATGATTTAAAACACTATTCCAACAGTTGGAACTGTGTCAATTGGTGAAGTATGTCCTGAATTGTAGTTGTGGTTATGTTCCTCCAAACACACAAAATACATGCACACAACTACAACTCAGGACATACTTCACCAATTGACACAGTTAAAACTGTTGGAATAGTGTTTTCAATCATCAAAAACACTATTAAACCAGTTGGAACTATTTCATTTGGTGCAGTATGTCTTGATTTGTAGGTGGGTGCATATAATATTTTGAGTATTTGGAGAAGCATGCACACAACTACAACTCAGGACATACTTCACCAATTGACACATTTACAACTATTGGAATGTTGTTTTAAATCATCAAAAACACTATTCCAACAGTTGTAACTGTCTCATTTGGTGCAGTATATCTGAATGGTGTCCTACTGTTAGCCTTATGGCCCAAATTCCACAACCCCAATAACTTCTAAAGCATGGGTGTGAATGTGGCCAGAAATTCAGTAAACTTTAATAATGCACTTAAATTTGGTGACTTCAAATTTTTATCACCACACTCCCTCTAAATAAAAAATTACAAAGGAAGCTGGTTCTCCTACTCTAAGCCTTATAGCCCAAAATACCAAAAATCAATTGCTTCCAACTCATCAGTATGAAATTTTTCAAAAGTTCAGTGAATATTCTTGATGAAACCAAATAGGCTACCTCCAATTTTTGGTCATAATATTCCCCCCAATTCAAAACTTACACACACAACAGTTCTCCTACTCTAAGCCTTATAGCCCACAATGCTGAAACTTAATAACTTATAAAGAATGATTGTGAACTTGACCAAAATTTCTGTGACCTTTATTAATGCACTTATATTGGTGAATTCAAATTTTGGTCAAGACACTCCCCCAAATTAAGTTATGCACAATTCCAGTTCCCCTACTCTAAGCCTTATACATCGCCAAGAATACTGAAACTCAATAACTTCTAAAGAATGAGTGTGAACTTGAACAAAATTTCAGTGAACTTTATTAATGCACTTATTTTGGTGAATTCAAATTTTGGTCAAGACAGTACCCCAAATTCAAAAGTGACGCACAAATTCATTCCTCCCACTCTAAGCCTCATACCCCAGAATCCAGAACATCAATAACTTCCAAAGCATGAGTTTGAACTTGATCCATACTTCACCAATTGACTGACCACTCAAACAGGCTTAGACCATTCACATTTGTGCGGTCAAAGTTAAGGTCAAGTAGATCTCAGGTTAGCCTAGATGGCAACCGCATTGGGGTCTCAGAAATCAGGTTATCTAGCCTGAAAATCTGAGCCTTGAGCTGCGGTGGAGTGCCTTAACCGGCCAGGTTTACGACCGTTAAATTTAGCAGTCGTAAACCTGAAATCAAACTTTCAGTCAACTTGACCCGGTGTTGACCAGGACCAATGCGCTTGCCGCACCGGTTAAGTTGCCTCAAAATTGGCCCAATGCGAATGATCTTAAAGGCCAGTTTGAGTCAGCCGGGCAGATTAGGTTGTGTGACCAGTCTGACAGGCCGTCGTCCAGCCTGTTTGATTGGTCAAACAGGTTGGACTCCCTGTTCGGCCAGTCTGATAGGCTGATTGACCTGTTCGACCGGTCGAACAGGCCATTAAGCCTGTTCGACTGGTCAGACAGGCCGAAGGGCCTGTTTGAACGGTCGGACAAGCCATTAAACCTGTTCAACCGGTCAGACAGGCCAAAGGGCCTGTTTGGTCGCATAGGCTGTTAAGCCTGTTCAACCGGTCAGACAGGCCAAAGGGCCTGTTCGACCAGTTTAACAGGCTGTTAAGCCCATTTAACTGGTCAGACAGGCCAAACGGCCTGTTCAACCGGTCAGACAGACCATTCAGCTTGTTTGACCGGTCAAACAGGTGATTCAGCCTGTCTGACTGGTCAAACAGGCTTAACGGCCTGTTTGACCGGTCAAACAGGTGATTCAGCCTGTCTGACTGGTCAAACAGGCACTCCAACCTGCTTGACTGGTCAAACAGGCTAAACGGCCTGTCTGACCGATCAAACTGCCTATGCAGCCTGTTTGACCAGTTAAACAGGCTGTCCAGCCTGTCTGACCGATCAAACAGGCTGAGCTCCCTGTCTGGCCGGTCGAACAGGCCCTTTGGGCTGTCTGACTGGTCGATCCAGTTTGGAGTGCAATTAATAAATCAATATGTATGCACAATGTGTATTGATCGTTTTGTTTGTTGTGCGGGCAGTCGCCGCTGCGCACTCCAGTTTGGAGTCTTTTGAGTTTCAGCAAAACTCGCAAGGTAGATGGGGCGGGTTTGGAGGGGTTGAGACATGTGTTCATAGGTGACACATGGGGGGTGTCGCCGGTGGTTGGACTTGAGGACTTAGAAAAAAAGGCCAACGAGTTGGCGAGGTGGCCTACTGGTTCAAGGGAACTGGAGGAATGCTCCTGCAGGCATGATATGGGTGGTTAAGCCGGAGAAATGTGCGCCGCGGGGTCGCGCTACCCTATGCATGGGAGGGTTGCCCTCAGGTGCGTTTCAAGCCGTTTCACGATCCCCCTGTCCAGATTCTTGGCTGAAACTCCATCAATAAACGCGTATTTGCTGGGAGAATGATATCTTAATTGCTAGTGTAGGATGTGTGCAGTTGTATTTGTTTGTTTGGCATTTTGGCATAGAAAACAATCGGAATCGCCAGGGAGATCAGGTTAATGACCGAGAGCCCCAGGGAGATACATATTCTGATCGATCACCGACCTATATAAAGCTTGACTGTAGGCGAACAGTCTGAATTTGACTGCCCTCTGGTGACTTCATGTCTCGCTTTGGGGTGCACACTCTTAGGCTTGGGCTGTGGCAAGTCCCGTGCTGATGCGGCGATGTAAATGTTTGTATGTATCCCAAATAACGTTGCATTACTACGTTTGGATATGCATCAATTGATAAATAACCGGGTGTGTGATCGAAATATTAATGCAAGCTCTTGACCCTCAGTCACCTGATTCATTTTCTCCGTCCAGCTGCAACAGCTGCCGAATGCATGTATGAGACTTGTTTGGTCAAAGTCCGATCGGCGTGCGGCGATGGTGGCCGTGGAGGTTGCTGGAGACTGATCAATTGAAACTGATGAAGTAAATCGGGAGGGTTGTTCAAGGTTGTTCAAAAGGATAAGGATATGTTTGAATTTATGGACATAGAATTTGGGGACTGGATTTCGATCGAGTGTCGGGTTACAACCTTGCAGGGAAAAAGAGAGAAGACTCTTCGGGCTTGATGGCTATATAAGCCCCACCCAGATTTTGCTTTTGTCCCCCCACCAGAGACATCCGCGAAGCCAAACTCACAAATTCTAAAGCGATACTTTCGAGTACAGTACCTTAAGCTCAACAACTCCTCAAACAAAAACCCCCCCTTTATCCTAAAGATGACTCCTTGTGGTTCAAACTGCTCCTGCGGTGCTTGTACGTCCTTGTCACTCTCTTACATCTTTTATGTCTATGACTATGACGATGACAAAGCCTAACATCGCCTCCTATTCTTTTAGCCTGCTCCTGCAGTGGTTGCTCCTCTCACAAGAAATGAGGGTATGACGTTTTTTCGACCTGCTGATAAGCCTGATGGTGGTGGGTACCATCCCACTTTTCCTATGCGGTACCTAGGACTGAATTACCGGTATCTGGAACTGACTTGAGTTATCCCTTTCAAAAGTTCAAGCCGCGTTGTTCCATTGGCCCGCTCAGTCACTAAGCCGAAGTAGTCCGCCACAGTCTTCGCTAAGGGTTTACGCAGGGAATTCCGTCATCTCGTTTTTCTTCTTCTTTCCGATTGCTGTATTCTTTTCATGATTATCTGGATTAGAGAGCTTCCCACTCTGTTATCCTTGGAATGAAAAGTTGTGCCTAGCCCTCCTCTGCTAACAAGAGATAGTTCTCTTGGTTTTCTGGATGGCATGTCTAACTTGATTATTACCCCACCGTCAGTGCAATGGTGCGTATTTGTGAGCATTTTGTTTTTTTGAATATCCGCCTACTCTTTTTGAGTGGAGCTAAGGCGATTAGGCCACCTGCACTTTTTTTCCACTTACAAAAAAAGTGTTCGTGTTGTAATGTCTGAAGACGAATTTTACAAAGATGGATGAAGCGAGACCCAAGTGCAAAGCTTTTGGAAGTCCAGCCAGCCTCTTGTCTGAGCTGCGATGTCTTGCTTGGCCGCTGCATCAACTCACACCAGCGCAATGAGCTCACTGAGCATCGTAGCAAGATGACATTTCAGGAAGTTTCGGTCTCTTCAAGAATCACTCCTCTAACTGTATATCAATCTGTCGTCCATGGATTCACTATCAATTCGAAGACTTGAATGTCAACAACACCAGCAACACTGGATTATTGTTGTGAATTTTTACAAACCCAAACGTGCGGTTCACAACTGCCGAATTGAGGGTGGCATTGTCCCTCTGACTCGACTGAGTCCCAGCTTCTAGGTTCGCAGGCCCCCTGCTGGAACCTGTGATTTGGTTTAAGGCAGCGTTTTCCTAGAGAGAGAAAGAGAAATAACAAGTAACCATGAATATCGATGACTTGGAAACAAGTGCTCAAATTGTGGTGGCCTCCACCCCCCGGGAAGCTACCCGATCCGCTCCGGGGGTGGCTGTTGCTCGATCCGTGACGTGACTTTGAAAAATAAAATAAAATAAAAAATAATAAATGGTCAACACACTCAGACTCAACCACTCCAGTCTTCATCGATGTTCATAATATCAAGATTCACTCGGACAGCAATACCTTCTAGGAGCTCTTCATCCTGGTCTATCCTCACCCTTCTCATCATCCTCCTACCTCACACACTCGTCATCGCACTCAGACAACCTCAACCACGGTCCTACGACTCTCATGCCTACTACGTCATCGAAACCAGTCCGACAAACTCAGAGTCAGATCCACTCTTGATCGAATCAATCGCACAAGATCTCGCAGACAGACTCGATACACAGTTCGTCGAGCGAGTTGGCGAACTAGAAAACTTTTGGCTCATCAAAGCACCCAAGACTAGGGTCGACCGTGGTTATCAATTATTTGACTCCACTAATCTGAGTACACGGAGCATTTCAGAAGAAAATACTCAAAATCAACTCCCACTGCGTGACTCGGTCGTCGAACACTTCCAGCTTATCAGACGTTCGGCCCATGACCCACTCCTCGAATCTCAGATCAACCACTTTGATCAAAAAATACGTCAGAAGCGATCTCTACCAAAGTCTACCCTCTCAGCTCGACATCTGGCATACTCGATCAGATCTCTAGAGCGCCAAGTATTACGACGACGCCACAAACGCGATGCGATCTACGTACCCACTAAAAATGGTCCTGTACCCCGTCAGACCGGCTCAAGACCAACCAAGGGTGGAAAATTACTTAGTCCATCTCAACTCGCCGCCAGAAAATTCAACATCTATGACCCCCTCTGGCCTAAACAGTGGCATCTCGTCAATGATATTCTTCATAGACACATGATCAACGCAACTGGCGTTTGGGACATGGGAATCACCGGCAAGAACGTCACCGTGGCAATCGTCGATGACGGTCTTGATATGTCATCTGATGATCTCAAGGAAAACTTTGTACGTGAATCTAACTCCAAATCTCCCCCCTTTTGCTTTACTTAATGTCTTTTCTTTGATGATGATCGGAATTAGTTCGAAGCAGGATCATGGGACTATAACGATCATACACCTCTACCTGAGCCACGTCTCCCTGATGATCTACACGGAACTCGATGTGCCGGTGAAATCGCAGCAGCCCGAAATGACGTGTGTGGAGTCGGCGTCGCATTCGATGGAAAAGTAGCAGGAATCAGGATTCTGTCAGCTTCGATTAGTGATGCCGATGAAGCGTCTGCACTGAACTATGGCTATCAACAGAATGACATATATAGTTGCAGTTGGGGTCCTCCAGATGATGGCAAAAGCATGGAAGCACCTTCTCGACTGATCTTCAAAGCTATGCTAAACGGGATCCAGAAGGGTCGGGGTGGTAAAGGCAGCGTTTTTGTCTTTGCCAGCGGGAACGGCGGCGCAGTTGATGATCAATGCAATTTTGATGGTTACACGAATAGCATATACTCGGTCACGATTAGCGCAATCGATCGCCAAGGGCTTCATCCGTATTACTCAGAAGTTTGTTCAGCTAATATGGTGGTCACCTATTCATCTGGTAGCGGTGACAATATTGTAAGTCACATATTCTCTTTCTTGGCGTGAGAATTGCCAGCCAGCTTACTTCCATCTCCACATTTTTTTAGCACACCACTGATGTTGGCAAGAACAAATGCACAGATCGACATGGTGGGACATCAGCAGCTGCCCCGTTGGGCGCAGGTATCTTCGCACTCGTCTTACAAGCCCGACCTGATCTGACATGGCGAGATGTGCAATACTTAGCGGTCACGACAGCGATCCCGTTTAGCTTGGAGGACCCGGATTGGCAGAGGACAGCCAGCGGACGGCTTTACAATCACAAATTTGGATTCGGGAATCTGGATGCTTATCAGATCGTCCAAGCAGCAAAAACTTGGAAATTGGTAAAACCTCAAGCATGGTGGACAAGTGCCAACGTCAATGCTCACAGTCAGGCGGTCACTCGCCAAGGTGCGAATGCGACTATCGTGGTCACGCAGGCTGATCTTGATGAAGCGAATTTCGAATCACTGGAACATATAACCGTTGCCGTGAATATCAAGCATAGTCGAAGGGGGAACGTCAGGGTGTTACTCGTCAGTCCACATGGCTCGGTTTCGATCCTCGCCGCCCATCGGAGGTACGACGATGCATCGACCGGCTTCCCAGGATGGGTGTTCATGACCGTCAAACATTGGGGAGAAAACCCAGTAGGAGCATGGACGTTGAGTGTACAGGATCCAATCGGGACATCGAATAGCAATGGAACATTCGAGGACTGGGCGATGGGCATGTGGGGCGAATGTAAGGACCCGACTATTCAGAAATTGTTCAAGATGCCCGATGATGCCGAGATCCTCCTCCCGCCCAGTCCAGTTTCGGGTGTCGCACTGGAAACAGTGATGCCCGGACTGAGCTCGAGTGTGTTTGGGGCGAAACCGACGCCGTTCAAGAACCCGCCCCCGTTGGTCTCGGATACCAGCATGGGTTTTTCGAAGACAAAGTCTTACGCCAAGCCGACAGCTCATCTGCCAGAGGATCATGCGGGCAACTACACCTCGGGAGACATCGTCACGGGGATGGGGAGCATGTCGAACTATCTCAAGGGCAAGTCTTCGTGGGTGTTTGTGGCCTTTGGGATTGCGATCGTCCTGGGTGGATGTCTGTGTGGATGGTTCTTCCTGCTACGAATGCGACGACAGCGCGAACGGGCACGATTCCAAACCGACCTCGGTGGCGACCAGGGTGACCAGGGGGTCGGCCTACTTTCGGGCGCCCGTCGGACCGGAGGCCTCTTGCAACAGGTCCTCGACTCGACCAGTGGGCGCGGGAACGGGTACAGCTTCGAGCCCGTGGCGGGAGAGGAGGACCTCCCGATGCGCTCGATGGGTCGCGGGCCGCTCGACTCTCAACAAAAGACCGGCGGATCCAAGGTCAAGCCAACGACCAAAGACCTATACGATGCTTTAGGAAACGCCTCTGGATCAGAGGACGGTAGCAATAACGATAGCCAGCAGCAGCCGCAGCATCACGAGGGGAAAGCTCGTAACACGCCCCGCTCGGCTCCTTATAACGATATCGATCCTGACGATGAATATGTAATGCCTCTCCTCCCGAATCCCTGCCTTACCTTCTAATCCATTGAAATTAACGAGATAGTCTAACATCCCAACCTTGTTTTCTTGTTTGCTAGATGGACTCTTTCCTGGAAGACCCTGATGCAAACACACCTTTAACCTCTCGAACCCCAGCCGATGATCATCCTGATCAAGAAAGTCGTCGTTTGGTCGATGACGATGCCGACGATAGGGACGGTCGGCAGCACGAGCAAGACTAGCCAATCAACTCCCACCTCAACCTTGTTTCCCTGCCTTTTGCCCCACTATTCAACTACCCAAAACAACAAAGGCTTTAGACAGTTTTTTTCGCAGCCTTCACTTTGTCAAATGAAAACGCTCACAAAAGAAGTGAATTGTTTCTCTTTTAGAGCGGGATCGAAAAACCCTTCTTTTCATTTCGTAAATAAGCACTCCTCTCCTCTCTTCTCCTTTGAAAACAAAAAGTGACCTTTTCTTTAGATCACAACCTTTACTTGCAAGTAACCTTGTTTTGTTTCGCCCTCCTCAATGCGGACATTATCCACAGTTACTCATATACGTTTATGGACAGATCCCACTGTCATGAGTTTTCTTTGTCTGATTTTTCTCGTCTAATATTTCTTTTCTCGTTCCTTTTGATATTACAATTTCAAGCAACCTTTCTTGTCCTACTTTCTCTCTTGATCTCTTTTTTTTTCTTTGATGTGGGACATGGGTCATTGGCAACAAGCTCTTGACGAAACTGTCCTCTTCCAGATCTCAATAATTTGAATTCCATAGACATGTCCATTTACCTTTTTCTCTCGGGGTTTTTTTTTTCGTTTATAAGCTTTTATATAGAGGTGTATATACCACGCTGAATATATGCATGTATCGTTGATGGTCTTCTTTGCAGTTGTCTCTTTCTTGTCACCCTCTCACCTCACCAAAATCACTTCCTCTCCCTTTCTGTTGTTGTAGGTAATGATGAGTAAAGAGAGTGTATTATGGGGTGGTCCACCAACATTGGTCGGACTGTTCCCCCTTGAGTTCCAATGTGTGAGCGATAACCTATGTATTACCTGATCATCTTTTTGTTCTATGATATCACGTTATTACGCTATGACATGTTTTGTTGTTCAATATCTTTTCATCTTTCATTTTGGTTGGTTATTTTTGTTGAGAAGCTTCTTCCCATCTTCTTCATTGGATTAAATTTGTAAAATTGGAAGACTTCCCTTCGCCATCTGCAGCCCCTGCAGGTCTTAATTTGAAAGTGGAAAAGCTAAATTGTTGAGGGTTCGACACGCGACCCACCCTTTTGGTCGTCGGGTGGGTCGCTCCTTCAAAAAACCGTTCGGGATTGTGGGTCGCGGGTCGAAAAATCAAAAGTCGGACCGGGATGGGTCGCACCTTCAATTCTTTCGGGGAATTGGAGGGTTGCGGACCCAATAACCCACCCCCGATACAGGGGGTGGGTCGCAGATTCAAAAAAGCCTTTGAAAGGGTCGTGGATACAATACCTGTATTTTTCCCCCAAACCCCCGTACCCCCGGGGGTCGCGAGTCGAAATTGGGTTTCGACCCACTGAGAAATCACACCCCTACAGTTGCTCACGTCAATAAGCTGTACTCTTTTTTTGGCGGATCCGGACAGTGGGATTTTTTTTAAATTTTGGCTGAGGGCGGGTTTTTTTGGGTGTGAACACTCCAAAATCAGGGAAATCACAGTCTCTTGGGCACCGCGGCGCAGTTCTGGTGTTGGTTTTCATGAAAGCCGACACCAGGACTGCAGCAAATCCAGCTGAACCCAACCTGGAACCCACCACTTACTTCCCAAGCAGCAAAATCCAGGAATTTTAACAGCCTCACAGGCAAGTTTTCCCCTTTTTTCCGGCAAAAAAATCATGATAGGTACAAAGGTTGAAATTCCACCTTGATGTGCGCATTGTATGGGAAACAGAAAGTATAGCTGTGACAGCCCGTGGAACCAGACGTGAAACCTTGTATCTAGTCTAGTTTAATGCGAGTTGTACTTTCTTCTTTTCCTTTTCTCATCCTGTTCTTCCCTTTTATTTCCTCTCACTCAGGTTCGACCAAAACTGCTCCTCCTCCCTAGACCCAAACTGACAACCGCCTCATACTACTTGTCCAAAGTCTTTCTCTTCTCACAGATTATGAGACCGGAATCCTCTGATGAATCCTGCTGATCAAATTGACAAAGACTACACTGACTCATTCAAAGACCCAGCCAGTTCTCTCTCCTCCTCGAAAGCAAAACCTGTTCCATCCTCTCCCGAACCATCCAAACCATTTACTCCGTCCCTCTACCATCCAAACATGGTTGATCTTGCCCTCAAACTAAAGGATAGCGCCAAACTCTCCGGTACTAACTACGTCGATTGGAAGATCAAAATCTCAGCAATCCTTCAACTAAAACATTTGTTGAAGCTGGTGAATGGCACCGAATCCAAACACAATGCCCTCAAACGAGACTCCCTTGACCCTGATCAAAGGGAGGACGCACTCGCAATCCTTGTTTTGAACTGCGATTCAAAAATATCTGCTCGGTTCACTCATGAATACGGCGGCAATCCCACCATTTTCTGGAACCTACTCAACAAGTACTACCAACCTCGGACAGTACAAAATCAGGCGATGTTTCTAAATCACATTTTCTCCACCGTTATCTCATCAAACAACCTAGAATTGACTCCAAACTCCATCTCGGACGACTGTCGAACTTTGTGTAGCATCATCGACGACAAGAAGACCACTCCATCAGAACTTCTCGACTCGGTGAGTGCCATGTGGGCTCTCTTCAACTTACCTCTGGAGTTTTCCGCCACTGGGGAATTACTTAAGAAATGTCAGATTGAGAAGAAACCCCTCTCGCTCAAAATCCTTGTAGAAGAGGTCAGAAATTTTCTACAAAGAAATACGGAATCCTCAGAGAACTCCAAAGCCCTAGCGGCCTATCAAAAATTCAAGACCCCCTACGATGGCCCTAAGTGCTCTCCTGGGTTCCACAATCCCAAAACCCGACATAAAGAATCTGAATGTTCTTATCTTCAATCTCAACATCCTCCAAAAAATCCGCCAGAGCCTTACAGGCTTCTCATTGTTTCAAACATCACAAATTCATTCTTGACTCTGGCGCAACTACCTCCATTTTCAATGATCCCAGTTTCTTTCCAGCCCTTCAAAAGTCCTTCGAATGTGTCTATCTTGCAGACGGTTCCAAAATCCACGCATCTGGGACCGGCACTGCTCACATGAAACTCCCTAATTTCCACATCACTCTAAAAGACTCCCTTCTAGTTCCATCCCTATCGTCAAACCTCATCAGCCTCAGCACCTTCATTCGCAATGGCTATCAACTCTCATCCGATGGGGACAAAAAATTCAAACTATGTGATCATCAAGGAATCCCCATCCTTACTGGAACCCTAGACTGTGGATACTTCATAGTCAACAGTCGAATCCAAAAAGCGTACACTATCAACCTCAAATCTGATCTAGAGTTCCTCAACATCAAACACCAAGCCGCGGGACATCTCTCCCTGGAGTACTTCTACCGAATGTACCCAGGTCTTCCCAAGAAGCCATTTATGTGTACCACCTGTGACGTTTCCAAACGACACAAGGAGCTGTTCTCTGGTCACTTCCCTACCGCTTCAAGAAAATTTGATTTCGTCCATGTCAACCTCTGTGGGCCTATCACTCCAGCGTCAGTCTCCGGATACCGATATTTCCTCCGTGCTGTCGACGGTTATTCACATCATGTATGGGTTTGGTTCCTCGCCTACAAAAGCGATGTTCACCGAGTGATACAAGTCCGGTGAAAAGTCTGCCATCTAGTAACCGATAACGGATCCGAATTCAAAAACAAGGACCTTTCTGGTTACTACAAATCCAAAGGCATCGCCCATCTCACCACCCCACTGTACTACCCTGAGAACAACCCCTTCGCTGAAAGGGGGAATCGAACTACTGTTGAAAAAGCAAGGTGCTTACTTCAAGACTCCGGTCTTGGTCTACAGTACTGGGCCAAAGCCGTAAACTGCGCAGTCCACCTTGTAAATCTATCGATTTCCTTTCTCCTTTCCAAAAGTGGCATGGGAAGCCCCCCAGTCTGGCTTACCTACATCCTTTTGGTTGCCAAGCCATCTATTTGTTTAACAGGTCAGCTGGGAAATTTAGGTGTTGAGGAGCAGTCGGGGTCTTACTGGGCTATGGGGAGGGGCATAGGTCGTTCCGTGTGTTGGATAGGGAAACAGGTAATGTCATCATTACCCACCATGTCAAGTTTAATGAACACGTCTTCCCTGCTTGACACAATGATGAAGGCAGCCCATCTGAAGATGATCTAAATCTCCTCTTCTCTACAGAACTCGGGAAACCCAGTCAAATACTCTCACTTCTACAACCAACCCTCCCTCCAACCGGTCGGACACCTCCTCCAACTCGGAGGAGGATGTTGCTCAATTACTAATCCCTAATGACATGAGTGAATGACCCCCTCTGTCCTCCGACTCAGAGTCCCCCACTCCAACCTCCACCAGAACCCACACCTGGGTATCGGCTGAAACTGGTCCGAGCCAACTTATTTCGAGTGCCATAGACCCTGCCAACATCCTTGAACACAGCAGACGGTCGCACCACTCAGCCAATGCCACCTTGATCATCAACGACAACCAAGCTATTCACCGGCACAACTCCGATAAATGGGAGTCTGCAATAGAAACTGAACTCAGGAATATGCGCCGACATAAGGTCCGGTCCCCGGTCTCTCACTCACTAGAGGGTATCTGCCCGCAGTCCACCACCTGGGTGTTCAAGCGCAAAACAGACCAAGATGGGAACTTCACAAAATATAAAGCCCGTCTTTGTGTTTGGGAAGGCGTGGATTACCAGGATGTTTTCTCACCCACGGGACAACTCACATCTCTCAGGATTATGTTAACCATCTGCGTGCTCCACCAAATGGATGTGCGCTGCACGTTCCTAAATGGGAAACCTGAAGAAAATCTGTACATCTGCGCTCCCCAAGGACTAGTCTCACCCCAAAACACAATCCTAAAACTCGGTAAGGCCCTATATGGACTGAAGCAAAGCCCGCACTGCTGGCACAAGGCTTTGACCTCCGCTCTCAAAACCATTGGGCTGCGTCCAATGTACTTGGATCCTTGTCTATACGTCTCAAACGATCCTCTCATACTGTTCTTTCTTTTCGTGCACGTCAACAACCTTCTCTTTGGAGGGACCTGGGCCGATTCGTTCAAAACCAAAATATCCAAAATCTTTGATATGGAGGACTTGGGGCTCACCAAATATGCCTTAGGAATACAAATCTCCCAAACCCTGGGTAAGATCGCTCTACTCCAAGACAAGTATATCAAAAATATGCTTGAGGAGTTCCAAATTCACAACATCCCCCTCCCCTCAGACTGGAAAACTCTGAAGTTCCTCCCATCCCTCTGTTCAACTACCAAAGAGTCGTGGGGCTAATCCAATGGTTAGTCCAATGCACACAACCGGATCTTGCATTCTCCTTGAGCTTCTTATCCCAGTTTCTTGAAGATCCAAAAATCTGCCACTACAATGCCGTCAAACATGTGCTGAGGTACATAAGCACAACAAGGGAACAGGCTCTCATTCTCGGTCAAAATGATCTCAAACAAAACCCCAATGACCTCATCGGCTTTTTGGACTCTGACTGGAACAGTTTCAAGGCGTGGAACTCCTATTCCGCCTCAGTCATCTACTACCATTGAACGGTCGGCTGGCGAAGTCACAAGCAAGATACCGTTGCCCTGTCATCCGCGGAGGGCGAATATGTGTCCCTTACCGACACCGCCCAAGACCTTCTATGGTACAAAAACGTTCTGGACGAACTGCACCAACCTGCCCGTCTAACCCTTCACACAGACAACCTCAGTGCAACAGCCATCGTGTCCAACCCAATATACCATCACGGAACCCAGCATATTAACTTCAAATATCATTTCATAAGAGATCACCTCGAATCAAAGCTCATCACCCTCAAATACACCCAGTCTGATCAAATGCACACCAAAAATATCACTGAAGGAAAACCACACTCCACCGTCGGAACCTCATGGGAGAACCTTGCGGAGAATCAAAGAAATAAAAAGTGGGGCCGTGTATGGGAAACAGAAAGTATAGCTGTGACAACCCATGGAACTAGACGTGAAACCTTGTATCTAGTCTAGTTTAATCTGAGTCGTACTTTCTTCTTTTCCTTTTCTCATCCTGTTCTTCCCTTTTATTTCCTCTTACTCAGGTTCGACCAAAACTGCTCCTCCTCCCTAGACCCAAACTGACAACCACCTCATACTACTTGTCCAAAGGTTTGACCAACACTGCTCCTCCTCCCTAGACCCAAGCTGACAATCACCTCATACTACTTGTCCAAAGTCTTTCTCTTCTCACACATTGCAGGTTATCTTTGCAAATATGACGGTCAATAAAGTTTCAAAAGCTGCAAAGGGTCAAAGAAGACGACAAGAAGCAAACCAATAAACCAAAGCAACCAAATAAAAAATGCAAGAAGTGACAAAGTAACTCACCCATCATTGTGATCAATTCCGAAAGTGACGACATGGAAATAGAAGTCCTTGGAGAAAAAAATAAAAGGACAGTACAAATCCTTGATTCCGACCTCGCTATCAGCAGTGAACAGCCCGCCAACAATGATTCCGACCTCGCTATCAGCAGTAAACGGCCCGCCAACAACAATGAACAGCCCCTTGACGACAACATCCAAATACCTCATTCAAACAATGGCAACAAAGATGAGCTTTCTGGATTCCAAGAAGCTGAAATTGAATCCAGAAATCAAGCAAATGATTTGGTTCATTACTTCAATCTTGCCATGGACGAAGAGACTTCTGACAAGGATAGTGATGCGATGGAACTTCTCACGACCTGTGGCCACTATTTGCTGGAAAAATATCTGCAAACGAGGATTCTGTTAAACGACGTCAGCTAAAATCTGGGAAGAAATCCTACCTGCAACCAGTCTCCAACTCGAATCCATTATCTCAAAAGCTTCAGCCGGCGCCCATCCCAAAGCAGACTAAACACGACAAAAAAAAACGTCAAATGGAAGCTCTTGGATATAACAATAAAATGATGGAAAACTATTTTATTCGATCAGATCCTAGTAAATCAGTAACTTCAGAACCAACAATCGATCCAAATCTTGAAGATGTTCAAAACCAAGAATCTGTTGACTCCCCCAATCTGGAGAAAGTTTCAAATCACGAATCCATTGACGCCCGCCTTGCTTGCCTTTTGGAAAAACATCTCTCGGCTCCAAAAGAATCTGAATCAACCCTCAAGAAAGCAAAAGACAAAAAAGCTCGTTCCAAGTGGTCTGAACTCAACTCGGCACTTGGCACAGCTGTATTACTTTATCGACAAAAAGAAAAAAAAGACAAGAAGTTCAAATTCCCTCAATTGATGATCAACAATCTCCGACTCAAGTACAGTCTTGATCGAACCCCTTCTCCAAGTGCAACTGCTTCTCTTTCAGCTGCTAAGTCCGCTATTAACCAACGGCCTAATATTTCTTTGGTGCCTCCAAAATCCTCAAGTGGAATCTATCTTTCTCGTTCCATCCATTGTGAAGCAAAAAACTTAGTCATCAACAAACAGCTCTTGGAAGTTAATCGGAAGACCCATCATTTGTTGCTGGACAATGTTGAACTTCGGAAACAATTGCTGACTTGGGCAGCATCTCAAGTTCCTGGTCACGTGAGTTTCTCATCTCACATCTAGATTTAAAAGGTTTGAAGTGTTTTTAAATCATTCCTTTCTAGGTTACTCCCATAACGTTCCGCAGCTATGTGATCAAAACAGCTTTCCCTCAGCTCAACATTCAACAAAGCCTCAGTCGCAACGCTGCAGCAAGATGGATGATGAAGCTTGGATATCGCCCTCAAGAGTATCGTAAATGCCTCTACTTTGATGGACATGAGAGACCCGATGTGGTGGATGCTAGAAAGAAGTACATCAATGATTTCGACTCTTATTGAAAGCGATCTAGAGTCCATGCTGGCAATGATCTCGGTACAGCAATCCAAGTTGAACCAGAAGTACTTGGCGATGAGAAGGAAACAGTTTTTATTTACCACGAAAAGTCAACTATTCACGCAAAAGAGTGGACTAAATCAACCTGGTTACTTCCGGGTACTTGCGAAATATGATCAAAGAATGTTGGGCATCTTATCCACATCTCAGATTTTATACTGGAGACTACTGGCAGGTTGAAACTTTCTCAAGAACAGTTTCAAGGAATGGACATCACATCTCTCGATGCTGCCACAGTTATTTATCCTGGCTCAAAGGGGGATAAGTGGTGGGATATGGAGCAACTTTGCGACCAAGTCTCCCAAAAAGCAATTCCCATATTCAAAGTTCTTCATCCAGCCTCCCAAGTGGTATTTATTTTTGACTGTTCATTGGCACATGGTGCATTTTCAAAGACTGCTTTGAGAGTCCAAAACATGAACCTCAATCCGGGCGGCAAACAATCGCGACTTTGAGAATCGAATATTCCTCTTGACAATCCACTGATCCCACAGCATCTCCGTGGCCTTCCTCAAACCTTCTGCTTTCTGCCTTCACACCCTGACCCAAAACTAGCTGGACAGCCGAAAGGAATTCAAGTTATTTTGAAAGAATGTGGACTCTGGCAACACTACTGCTCAGAGGATCAAAGAAGGCAAGCCAGCCTTGAAGCTACAATGTAATTTCTGTGTGACTTCTAATATGTGCAAGTTTGCATTGAACCGCGCAAAAAAGTTGATTCGACAAGCAGAAGACTCTGGTTACTTCTTGAACCAGGAGGAATGTGCCAAGGAACTCATGATTGAAGAAGGTCACAACCCAGAGAGCAACTCAGCTTTGCCATCAGATGAAACAAATAATAGCACAACTGAGGGCACCACTTGCTGCTGGTCTAAAATTCTATCTAAACAATCGGACTTCATGAATGAACGCCCATTACTCCAAGCAATTATTGAAGATGCCGGCCACATCTGCCTTTTTCTACCCAAGTTCCATTGTGAACTGAATCCTATCAAATTGTTTTGGTCTTACATCAAAGAATGTGAGTTCAGAGTTCTCATCACTGCTACAAAACTTTGAGTACCAATCTGATTTCTTACTTTCTTGTTTCTTCAATCTTATCAAAAGAAATCTCACACAACAGGATCTTTTTCTTCCTCTAAGATGCTTTTTGAACAAGTAAGGCAGTCCTGCCCAATTGTTACTATCCAAAAATACTTCCAATGTGTTGATCTTCAGCTCTCAGTTTATCGACAAGGATACAGTGGTTCTCAATCTGAGCTTTTGATGAAGAAATACAGCTTGCATCGGTGTATCCCGTGACAAGCTGCAATGGACTTGCATATCCTCAATGCTTGATTTTTGTGCCATCTTGCTCTGTCCCCCCTTTTCCTCTGAATGCCAATCGATGATCAATCAAAGCTATTGTATGTATGTAGAAAAGTACAAATGCATACCCAGTTATGGTTTTATACATCCCATAAAACCATAAACTGGATCCTAAACCCATAATCTTATCGTTTTGCCCTTGTTTGGGGGTTGGGTCCGAAAGGTGGCAGACCCAAAAAAAAAAAAAAAAAAGCAAATTGAGATAATTTTGAATTCCTCAACCTCCAAATACCACATAATTGTGGTTTGCTTGTGGGTTTGGCCCATGGGCCAGCCAACTGGACCCCCCGTGTGCAAATTGTAAATTTTGCAGGCGGGTCAGTACAGCTTATTGACGTGAGCAACTGTATATCCACCAACCAGCCTCCACATCATCACCTCCAGCCAACACCAACACCACTACCAACCCATCAAAACCACCCAACCACTTCCAAACCCCCAGAAACCCCTCCAAACCACCCCAAAAAACCCTTCCAAACCCTTCCAAAACCAACCAAAACCTTCAAAACTCAACCAAAATGAACCCCAACTCCAACCAAGCCTCCTCAGTTTGCGCAAACAAGCCTCAAACTTCCCAAATCCCCTCAGAATATCAACAAAAACTCCAAGAAATCAACCAACATCTCAGTGACACCTACAGCAGCTCCTCTGAAGATGAAGAAGAAAAAGAACAATCTGAACCTCAAGATCAAGAAGGTGGAGAATATCTCTTTTGATTGCCCGCACTGCCGAGGGCCTACTAAAACTCAGAAGAACAAATGCTTTCATCAATCAAGGGATTTGCTTGGGACAATGGCTGTGATTGTTATTCGTTGTTCAGACAAGGACAAGAGGAAAATATTCAAATGTGACCAGTATGTTTTTTCTATTTTTGTTGATTTTTTTCTCATTGCAATCATCACATGACTGATCATTGTTTTTTTTGTTTCTTTTCAAACCAACCAATCTCATCATACTTACAGGTGAGTATAATTTCCATTATTTTGTTTGGATTGTGTCAATCATCAGATCACTGATTTTTATTTTTGTTTACTTTTGTAGGGGTGGAAAGAAGGAAGACAACAAACAAAAGGACGACCCTCGTGATAATTCAAAATTCTCTAGACTCATCAGTTGCCCTTTCTCTGCTCACACAAACTTCCAAAAACCTACTAGGGTTTGGTTCTTTCAAACTGACAACCCCAACCACAACCATCCTGCTTCTAGCGATCCCCGTGCTCATGTTGAAAATCGCTGTCTCACTCCTGCTCAGTACACTAAAGTCAAAAATCTCACTGAAGCTGGTCTCAGACCAACCGAAATTCTCCGAGTCATGCAATCAACAAAAGAACCAAATGAAAACCTTCTAGCCACCAAAAATACTATCTATGTTGCAAAAAGAAAAGTCAAAACTGAATCACTTCAAGGCCTCAGTCCAATAGTTCAACTCAAACAAAACCTCTCTGATTCAAACTATACAACTCAAGTAAAAGCCGACTCAGACGGAAATCTTAAAGCTCTTTTTTTCTGTTACCACTCTTCACTTGAACTCCTTCAGTCCTATCACACCATCCTCTTCCTTGAAAGCACTTACAAAACCAATAAATACAAGATGCCTCTCCTCCATATCGCCGGTGTAAGCGGGAACAACAAATCTTTTAGCGTGGCTTTCTGTTTTCTAGCGGAGGAAAATCTCCAATTCTATACTTGGGCTCTCAAATGTTTCTTCTCAGTCATCTCAGTTCATCAAATTACACCTCCAGAAGTCATGATCACAGACCGCGAACTAGCATTGATGAATTTGATTGAACAAGTTTTCTCAAATACTGCTCACATGCTCTGCACCTGGCACATTGAAAAAAACATTCCTCCAAATGCTTCTCGCTTAATCAAGGATCAAGATCTAGTACAGAAAATTCTCGGTCACTGGAGCAACTTGACCAAAATTTCGACTCCTAGCAAATTTTATTCATCTTTTTCAAGATTCTCAGCCCTTTATCCTTCTGATTTCATTGCTTATGTTGAGAAGACCTGGATTCCCCTTGCTCCTAGATTTTTTGACGCTTGGACAAAGAAAATAACTCATTTTGACCAGCAAACTACTTCTAGAATCAAATCTCCTCACTCTTACATCAAAAGTCATCTCATTAATTCTCAATCATCTCTTCCTGAAGTCATCAAGCTCATCACTCTTGCTCCAGGAGGACAACACCACGAAATCAAATCTGAGTTTCATCAACAGAAGATCACCGCGCTACAAAACATCAACTCCATTTTCACTCTCTATCATGGAAAGATATCCAACTTTGCTCTCCAAATCACCCAGTCCAACTTTAAATCTATGAATCCTGAAGCTCCTGGAAGATGCAATTGCGCTCAACACAAACAAACTGGAATTCCGTGCAAAAATTGAATTGCTGAAATATTGTCAGATGGTCAGCGTGTGGATCCAAATGAATTTCATCCCCAGTGGCACTTGAAGGTATTTTTTTAATTTTCGAAATTCACTGTTTTTTTTTTTCACAAATTCAAATTGACTCTGACTGTTTTTTATCCATTTTTTTTTTTTAGGATATGAAGCCTCTCAACTACTCCAAAGAAACTGAATCTTAAGCAAGAATCAACAAGATCAAAAATTCACTTGAAAACATGAATCCATCCAAATGTGAAGTACATCTGGACTCAATCGATCGACTTCTTGAAGGCTCTTCTTCTCTGGTTGATGTAAAGCTTCCTCAAGGCCCTCAAACCACTTGAGGATGGCCTTCTACTGCCTCCAATAAGAAAAAAATCCTCAAAACTGAAACTCGTGAACCCTCTCAATTCGAAAAAGTCCAACCAAAACGAATTGCATCAGAAAAGCAAGATCCAATTCCCAAGAAAGCCAAGACTCAGCCAACTCAAAAAATCCTTCCTACTAGATCAACCAGAAGAATTCCTCCCCAATATCTCAGTCATTTCCCTTCCATGATTCATGATTTTATCAACAAAATCTTACACGTTGAACCTGATGGACACTGTGGATTTTGAGCAATTGCCTGGGGATTGGGAAGTGGTCAAGATGCTTTCATGGACATCCGCAAAGAACTTTACAACGATCTCACCTCTTGATCAGCCTTCTACTTGGATCAAGGCTTTCTTGAAGAAATCGACAAAATAGCTCAAAGGATACGCGTGGACAACTCTGACCCTTGCAATATCAGTCATTGGATGAGCATGCCAACAACGGGGCATCTTATGGCTGAATTTTATTATTATGGAAAGTCTTGGAACCAATCTTTCTTCCCTTCAACCACCCCACCAAACAACAATCCTCCAATCTTCCTTGGTTGACGAAAAGCCGGCATTTCGTGGTATTGAAGATGATGGACAAAAATTTATTCCCAGCATCTCAATTGGAGAAGAACTGGGAACAGATTGCTACACCAGAGGCCATGTGGTGTGGTATTTCTTATTGTTACTAAAAATTAAAGTTTTTTGCTATACATATAAGTAGCCATTTTTGCTCATTTATCACTCAAGAACTGGATTCTACAGCTCAACTTACCCCAGTCACCACTTACGGATCACGAATAACCCTGCTGGATCAGAAGTTACAGTCAATCAGTCAATCACCCTCAGTTACACATGTATACAGGACAAATTAAATGATATACACAGGGCAACCAAACAACAAGTCATTTTTTCTTATATCCACCACCTTATCTCCTCTCATGCAGCCTAAATTAGTGGATATTCCGGCACCACTCTTGGCATTACATCATTTCTATTTGGATGACACCATCTTTGTTTGTATCAGCTGACACCATTAGTGTGTTTACATCATTTCCAGTCTAACTCCACTAGATCCAGTCTAATTTAGTGGATTTTCCATTGCTGTGCTATTTTAGTTTGTTTGGTCTTGTATTTGTATCATCTGACACCACTTTTAGTCTGTATTTTTAGCTCCACACTAGTTTAGTGTGCATTAGTGCGCTTTAGTCTGTTTGGTTGTTTGGTCATGTGTGCTCCATTCTATCTCCCCTGCAGCTAAAATCCCTCACTTTTGTCTATATAAGGAGGCTCTCCTCCTGCTGTTTTTCCCTTCCTCACCAGATTTTCTGTACACACCTTACTCATTCATCAGAACTCTTATAGTCATTATCCCCTATAACACTATATTACCGGTCACTTCTCATTATTATTAGTCACTCAATATTGAGGTTTTACAACTATATCTTACCCTTACATACTTTATAACTACCCTTATATCAGAAAAACAATTCTTATCCTCTTATAACACCCCTTGGTTCAAGCCCTGGTTGAGTCATAGTACTTACAGGTTCCTTATCCAACTGGGATATTCTCCAAGTTCAATTATATAACCCCTCTTATAAATTCATAACCCCTCTTCAAGAGGACCTCAGTTCAATCCCTGGTAGAAGCGCTTGCTCCCACAACTCTTCTATCCATCACATCATCACATCACTTCTCTTATCCTTCATACACATCATCCATCACCAATCCAATCAACGCTATCACCATCATCATCATCATCAGCTAGCTCTATAATCCCACTTCTAAAACAACAGTGTTATCTTTGATACACTCACTATCGCTTTATAAAACCTTCCAATCCAAGATTGGGAGGCTTGTTTAGTGTCTAGTACTTCGGATCGGCAGAGGCATACTCATCAATACCTTTCCAAATTCAGCAAAAGGTCTTCACTGACACTTTTGTGCTTTACAGCGGTGGAGGGATAAGTATTCTAGGTGTTTTGATTTGACAGAAAGAATTAAAACAGAGACTGGGTTTGATAAATGTTGGTTTTCTTTTTTTTTTATCCAATTTTCCTTTTTTTGGTTGCTTTAACTGTAAAAAGTTGATAAAATGATGAATTTGAAGACTTTTTATGTTTGAATTCATTAATTGAGACATTATTTGTTGTGTCACTCAAAATCTACGGCACCACCAAATTTTATGCCAAAAATGTGGCTTGCGTGCCTTATTTCTCAGAAATTACATATTTTTACTTGATGATGGTTGTTCAAACATAGATCAGGGTATTAGCTTTAATTTAGTCCAATTTTTAGGTTGATACCTTGTGTATTGTAGAAGTTATGGGCTTTTGTGTATTTTTCTCAGAAATCCGCTGAATTGAACCCGCGACCCCCAATTCCGAACAAATTTTTGAATCTGCGACCCACCCCGAACTGGCATTAGGGGTTTGCACGCGCGACCCCCTATACTGAATGGAATTTTGAATCTGCGACCCACCCATTGACATCCGATGGGTTGCACCTTCAAAGTGGGTGGGTCGTGTTTTGAACCCTCAAATTTTTAGCTTTTCAACTGCAAATAAGCTCTGGCATCTGACTCTACAGGGGGGCTGTAGACTGCTGTAGATCAAAGGAAAGTCTTCATTAATCTTCATCTTTAAAAAGTAGAAACATTATAAAAGACTGAAATAGATATCACATATGAAATACGAACTGGCAATCATTAAGAAACCTTATTATCTAATCAGGATGTCAATATACTGCTGGGTTATGCAACTCTTCCAAGAGTATGAGTTTGTCAATTCTGATTAGAAAACTGGTCAAGTGAGGAGTGAAATTGGAGAAAGATGAGGAAATAAAAGGAAAAAAGAAAGAAAGAAACCAACATGTATCTTAAAAACAAATCATCCTCTTTACAAATGTCATCACCCCCATCATCATACCTGCCATCATAATCCTTGTAAGTAGCCTCTCAATCTTATGTGTCAAATTTTTTCCAGGATTGTAGCCAAAGTTTTTACTAGGAGAGTTGTCATGGTTATTGGGTTTCAAGGCTTAGTTGTAGCTGCTTGGTGGATGCTGATCATCTGATGAAATTCTATTGCAGGAGTAGCTGTGATGGTGTTCCTATTGATTGTTCATTGCCAAAGGTGTCAACGATATTGGGATGATGTTCATTGGCATGGACCACTGGATCTAGATCATGTTAGGATAATTGCCTGTCCCCACTTTCATCTTTATTCTCTTATATTCCATCCTGTCTTGTTAAGGGGCTTGGTTATGCGACTCCCAGGACCTCTGCAACGACAGGTTTGGGAGTTGCAGCTCCAAATCAATTTTTAATTTGGGAGTCGCAACTCTAAAAAGGCAAAAAAACACCAAACATGAAAAAAAATCAAAGCTCATCTTTGGACAGAGCAAATGATCTGAAAAATTTACAGAGCCTTCTGAGTGCTAGCCATGTAATTTTCTGAAATTTTCAGAGTTTGAAATTACCAAATTGAATGTAATTTTTTTCTTTTCTATTTTCCTACTTTATAAATATCAAACCCCCACCAATATTGTTTCAATCTCTCACACCTCCCTAATGCTTTGAAAATATCCATGAGGACATTTGTTTGCAATTATATTTGTCAAAAAATTCCTCAAAAAGTATGAATAAAGTGAACAAATTGCAAACCACATTCTTATTCAATTCGTGAAAAATAAATAACAATCAAAAACAAAGCCATCCAAAAAAAAAGACAAGGATAACAACAGTCATATCCAAGTGTAATAAAAGCACACTTTCAGGCTTTTTAGGTCCGAGGTTTTGCCTTTTTAGCAGGGGGAGCGCGAACACTGGCCCCTATTCCAGTTGGTTCAACCTCAGTCTGTGGACATGAGGGTTCACCTGAGTTCCACCTCCCCGTCAAGCACCGGTTGGATGAAGGGGTAGCTGGGCTGTAGGTGTCGGTAAACGAGTGCCTTATATAGTAAAATCACAGTTTTCATGTCCTCTACCCAGAGCGATAAGGATCTCCTCATCAATCAGGATACAGGTCGTACCCAGCCCAACGAGAGCCTCGTTGGTTTGGGTGCAAGCCATACACCGTCCCAGAACAATGAGGGGCTCCTCATTGGCCTGGGTACGGCTTGGACCCAGGCCGATAAGGCTCTGATCGGCCTGTACCACACCGATGAGGGTCTAATCGGCTTGGGTATGGCCTGTACCCAGACCGATGAGGGTCTTCTCATTGGCCTGGGTACGGCTTGTACCCATACCCCAAACTGATAAGGGTCTCCTCATCGGTTTGGGTACTGCGTGTATCCCCTCCCTTCTGGACCGACTGGGTCGCAAAGGGAATAGACGAGAGAACTCTCTCCATTCCCTCCAGACCGAACGGTCCCCAAGGGAATGGAAGAGCGCACACTCTTATCCATTCCCTCCAGGACCGACCAGGCCCGAGGGAAATGGAAAAGCGGACACTCTTATCCATTCCCTCCAGGACCGACCGGTCCCAAAGGGAATGGAAGAGAGTATACACTCTTCCATTCCCTTTAGGACCGACCGCCTCCAAAGGGAATGAAAGAGAGTAGACACTCTTCCATTCCCTTTAGGACCGACCGGTCTCAAAGGGAGTGGAAAAGAGTATTCTCTCTTCGATTCCCTTTGGAACCCATTGGTTAGCACCGGTCCCAAAGGGAATGGAAGAGAGTATACTCTCTTCGATTCCCTTTAGGACCCACCAGTCCCAAAGGGAATGGAAGAGAGTTTCCCCTCTTCGATTCCCTTTAGGACCCACCTGTCCCAAAGAGAATCAAATAAAGTGTACTGTCTTCCATGCCCTCTGGGACCAACTCGTCCCAAAGGGAATGGAAGAGGGTATACTTTCTTCGATTCCCTTTGGGTCCAGTCGGTCCTGGGAGGAATGGAAGAGTGTATACTCTCTTCGATACCCTCTAGGACCGACCCGTTTAATTTTTTGTGTTTTTATTATATTTTTTGTCAATAAATCATCCCAATGTTTATTTTATTAACAGATTCTTGTGACCAATTATGTAAGTCCAACCCTTGTTTAATGGCTTCATAAATTAATGATAGAAAAAAAATTATGTTGTGATTGAATTTTAAATAACTAGAGGAAAGTCAAGCATCTGATTCCCAACTTCTCACCTTTTTTCAAGGAAAGTCAAGCATCTGATTCCCAACTTCTCACCTTTTTTCATCAACACTTATTCCCCCTTTGTCTCAAAAACAGTGCAAATGACAGAGATCATTAATTACAAGCCCAATTGATAGATGTATGGTCATTAAATAGCTGTAATACTGAACATTTGGAGGATATGTAGTAGCCTTCCACACCTTTTGTTTGATCTTGGTACAGCTCAGCCCCACTTGGGACCCCATGGCCACTGCTTGTTAAAAATTGAAAAATGTAAGAAATGTTTTGGCATGGGTGGTTTTAATAAAATTTTCTGCTCCTAATCCTAGCCCTGAAACTAACCTAACCCCCTTACCTAACACCTAACTGGAGGTGTGGGTTGTTGAGGCTGTGGAGTTAATTTTTCATTTTTAAGTACTGTCCACAGGTTGCAGGCAAGATAGAACAAGATGAAATAAGATGTGTTTTGAGCACATTACATAGTATATTGGAATATTCTCTTTTGAGGACATGCACTAATGGCCCAAATTTTATTGACAATGGTGTTGATTGCCCATCCCAACTGGGGATAAATTATGAATTTATTAGCTTGGAGAGCTGTGACAAACAACTCATCATAGTTTAAGAGCTCCTTCTGAGGTGCAAGTGAGAATTTGAGAATTTTGATGAAAATTGCTGCAGGGGACTTGAAGCTGTTTGAGTGTAGTACATGATAATTGTACAAAGTGGGAAGCATAAGGTGACCTAACCATTCAGTGGTTGCCATTGGGTAGACTGAATGGGGTCCAGAACTGCATGTTTTGAGTGTCCCCAGCCTGTCCAGATAATGGTATATGCAACTTTGACACTTAAAAACACCTCTCATATCATGATATCTCTTGCTTCTTCCCCTGTTTTCAATTCTTCAGGCCATTCATTTCCTCACCAAACTCAGTCAAGCTATCCTCAAGATATAATATTAGTTTCAACAAGGTGAATATCTCCCAAATTTACCAAATACAATACCACTGGGAAGATAGGTAAAATTGATCATTTTGAAATTGAAGGAAAGTGTAACATTTGTTTTGGAGAAGGCTGGGGATTCAATTTTGCGTTTGGGTAAGATTTTGAATGAATCTGGGAGTTAAAACCTCAAAGTGGGGGTGGTGAAGCCGCCTTTTCCTCTAGTTCATGATAAAAGAAAGAAAACTCTAAAAAGAAATGAGAGAATGCAAAGAAGAAAAAATGTAGAGAAACAATAAAGAGACTACAGCTCAATAATTTCTAATTTTATTTGGGCCAGCCTCATCTTTAAGTTTTTGAGTCAGCTCGAAGCAACTGGAATAATTTACCTCCCAAGCCAAAGCTTCAGGCACAGCACTGATGTGCCATTGCCTGAGGACTTGGGGGGCAGGAAAAAGAAGGGGATCTTTGAGCTCAACAGCAACAAGGTGACTAAGAGCAGAGAGGAAAGCAATAAAAATGGGATGGTTATTGTTTGGAGGGACAAAATGGGGAAAGAAGGTTTGGGAAAAGGAAGTAGACCAAAAAAAGACTGGGGTTTTGAAAGCATTAGCAAGAAGATAACCTGTCGTTGGCATAGACATCCAGTGAGCTTTGGTACAGGAACCCCGTTTTTCGACCTTGATTTGGCTTAAGACTGGCTTCACTTTATACAGATAAGAATTTTCTTGATATCATTCCACACGCTTTTCAACATCTTCATGGAGCTCATTACGAATTTCAAAATATCCATCTTGACCGCGTCAAAGACAATAAGAAGCCACTTGAAATCCACAGCTACTGTCAGGTTCAACATTCAGCGTCTTGGATACAAAAGGCTGGATTATTTCTGGGAGAAGGGACCGGAAGTGGGGGTTGTTGGGAGGTGGAATTGTTGATGTTTTTTTAACTAACTTGGTTGGACGGATTTTCTTCTTGGGTGCTTCTTTCTTGACATCCACTTCTTTTGCAGTGGGCTTTTGGCGAGGCTGGGTTTGGGGCTTGGGTTTTTCTTAATTGACCTTCTTCTTTTTCTTCTCTCTTCCTTTTTCTATTATTTCAAACGAGGAGGTGTCCCTTTTTGTTGTCCTGGGATTTCTAGTCTTGGGTTTGTTTGGCGCGCCAGCAGGTCTTCCCTTACCCTTGATAGCCTCCTTGGGGAAGGAGATGTCCACAATGCTTCCAGATCCTTCCAAGAGGCGAGAAATTGCTTGGATTTGGATTGCTCTTTGGGCTGGATTCATTTCGAGAAGGTGCTCCTTGATTTTGTCGACCTGTACTTTGGCGTCATCATTCACAGAAAGATCCAGGGGTCTGTAATCCTGGTATTTGAAAAAAATAGGTGTTAGATTAGAGGGAAGGAAAGGGTAGATCAAATTTAGAGGAAGTGAAATGGGGTAGGGGCCAGGAGGAGTCGAGTTTTTGTGGCGACTTCTGGAATTTGTGGCTCTGGGGGGGGGGTTTGGTAGATGGCGACTCCCAATGACTCCTAAATATACACGAGGATTGGTGGTATTAGAGGTGCGACTCCCTTTTTTGGCAGGGAGAAAGACATGTGTTTTTGAATTCCTGCGACTCCCTTCGGCTCTTTTGTTTTCTTGAGATTGGTGCGGCGACAGCCTAAATTTATTTTTATTAATTGGAGGTTAGTGAATCCCAGATGTCGAGGTCACCACGACTCCCTACGGGTCGTAATTATAAATTTGATTGGAGTGGCAACTCCCTAAATTATTTATTTGTTAAATAAATTGGAGGTCAGTGACTCCCAGAATCCGAGTTCATCAAATTGGACTCACCGCGACTCCCTACGGGTCGTAAATAAAAATTCGATTAGAGAGGCAACTCCCGGCAAAGAATTGGTAAAAACACTTTTCGATTGGCAACTCCTGCACCCCCCAGGCTTCCAAGGTCTAATTGGAGTGACGAATCCCGGAGGACCCCCCAGTTGAGCGCCAAAGAGATATAAATGGAGTGGCGACTCCCCACCCCACACCCCAAAAAACACAAAAAAAAAAAAAAAAGTAATAAAAAAGGGAAAACTCACTTTGATGAGCCATTGAGGATGAAACTCAGATGGCTCCAGCATCTTTCCCTCCCAACCTAGCTCTGCAAGCCAGTGCTTGTATGGAATACCCATCCTTCTTTGATGGAAGCTGTTGCAATGATTTTACCTTTGAGACTTCAGAAAAGTTCCTTTGCGCCTGCCTGAGCGCAAAGTGAGTCACCTTGCCCAGGCTGTTTTCGAAGATTTGTGGGAGATTCTTGAGGCTTATGGTATTGGGTGGAGATCTTGTGGCACTGAGCTTCAAGGGCATTCGAGATCATCTTGATGACAGAAGTGAAGGAGTATTGGGGGCCTATGAGATGAGTTTTGATGAAAGAATGGGATGATTCAATTCAAGAAGTTGTCCTGTGTCCAAAGTGGGGGAGCATTTTTGTCCAAGCATTTGAATATTTTTATGCAACTGGTAGCCAAGTTGTTGTGACATATTCTTGAAACGCGGGGCCGTATTCGGAAGAGAATCTGTCAAAAGATGAGCAGAATTCAGATTGAATGGGTAGCCGGATTAAGTTGTTCCAATACTGAAGCATTTCCTTTTCTTGATGGTTTTTGCTGCGTTGGTGAGAAGGTTCTTCTGAATATGCCAAGTACAGAGCATGTGGGAAGAGGCGGGGAATATTGATGAGAGCTTGTTTGAAATTGGTGACAAAAACTTCTGGAACTGGAATTTTTTTGGTGTCGAAAATAGTGAGAAGACATTTGAGGGCCCATTGATAGTCCACCTGAGTTTCTTCCGCCAAAAAACAGAAAGCCAAAATGGAAGTCTTGCTGGAGCTAGTGATCCCGGCAATTTGAAGGAGAGGCATCTTGTATGTGCAATCAAGAAGGAGGATGTAGTGGTAGTGGGAAAGAAGTTTGACAGAGAAATAGAGCTTTGAGTTTGCCATCTTGATCAACTTTTGTGTGAGTTGTGAAGTCAGAATTTGCCAGAGTTCGGTTGAGATGTACTATTGGACTGATTCCTTGAAGCAATTCTTGTTGAGCCTTCTTTCTTGTGGTGTAAATTGTACTGATAGTGGCTAGAATCGTTTCGTTGGGATGGGTCTTCTTCAATGCTTCAAGAATTGCTGATGGCTTCAGTCCAGCGTCGCCGAGTCTTTTCATTTCTTCATCAAGATTTTAAGTGAGTTTTCGGTTGAAAGTGTGGGCGGCAGCGTCTAGAGAGTGGGATTGGTGACCTTGAATTTCCAGTGGTTCAGTTTCTTCTGGAAATTTGCTGACGCGGCGAAAGGGCAATTGATCAATCTTGTGACGTTTGGAGGAGGTCTTGTGCTGCCTCTACAAGTTTGGTTTTGTGCGGGATTCCCACCCCTAGAAGTAAAAAGTAAAAAAATGACCAAAATAAAGTCTTCCATCAGTTTTTGCAAGAAAAAAAGCGAAAATAAAATGAAGAAATTTGAAATAAAAAAGATACTGGAAAGGGAAATAGTATTTTTTCAAGAAAAAAGTGGAAATGAATAGGATAAAATTGATTAAATTACTTACCTATCACATTTGAAGAGAAAAATTGACAAACATTAATCAGTAAATATGTTCAAGGAAAAAATCAAAAATACATACCTATCACATTTAAAAGTGATAATTTTACCAGGAACACTTCTCTTGATGACAATCACATAGCCGTGAAGTTGAGCGAATTCCTTAATTGAAGTCTTGAGCAGCTCAGGATTGGTGTAGATGCCTTCAGGAGGAGCAATGTCTTGATGTTCTTCGGGCTTGAATTCTTTGTTGATCTCAACCATGATGCTGTGGAGTTGAGCGAGTTCTTTGATTGATGTCTTGAGCTTCTCAGGATTGGTGTAGATTTCTTCCTTTTTCTCAGTGCTTTTTTTGGGGTTTTCTTCTTTTTCTTCATTTTTTTCTTCTTGGTTTTCTAGATTTTCTTCATTTTTTTCTACTAGATTGATACAAGCTTCTATTATTTTCTTCTCAGGATCTTCTTCTTTCTCAATTTATTTTTTCTTTTGTAATTTTTCTCTTCTTCATTCTCATCTTCAAAGTTGTTGACATCTTCATCTTCAATTTTTTCCGCTTTTTTTTTTTTTTTCGAGTATTTCTTCTGTAATCTTCTGGAGGAAGGGGTCTAGGTTGGGAAGGTTGAACTGTTCTGGGTGCATGGTTGGTGGGTGATGTTTGGGGGTTTTGTTTGTTTGTTGTGTGGGGGTTTGATGGTGATGTGAAGTGTGTTGAGGTAGGTAGTCGCTCGTTTGGTTTTGTGGATTTCGTGAAAAACTTTGACGTGACCCACCAGGCTTGACTGAGTTCAAACTCAGTCAATTGAATCCCGGGTTGGGGGGGCAACACCCCTGTTCACAAGATTGCGTGGAATTCACTTGGCAACTCCCGAATCCGACTTTGGATTTGGGGGTGCGACCCAAATTTTTAATATATTTTTAGGGCCTTAGAAAATCGACTCCCAGAAATTAAAATTCTGACTCCCAAAATGAGTGGACGTCGCGAGTACCAGGAGTGGACGTCATCAGTTTGTCTGTGAGACCCACAATTTACTGGGGGAGATTCTGGGAGTCGGAATACAAATTCCGACATATTATTTGGGAGTCGTAAATTTAATTTCACAAAAAAAGTCAGAAATGTTTATAAATTCATATGGCTGTGCTGGTGGCCCCAAAGCACCCCAAAGGGACCCAAACCTTTACCATGGGCATTAGGCCTAGGGGCAAAGACAAAAAAAGGCCAAAGATTGGCAGGTGAGAGAAGAACAGGATTCATGTTCATTGACAATGGCAAAAAAGAAAAAACAAGAAAAAAGATAAGTAAAAATGAGATAAAAAATTTGTAAAACTAGTAATGTTAGTAATGTGAAGAATTAAATAAGAGCTTCCTCCCTAAAGTACATTGGAAACATTCAGAATACTCCTTCTCCCATTGGAAAGCATCAGGGGTAGCTTTGGGAGCCTAATCCTTACGAAGAAGCTGAGGGGCTGGGAAAAGAATGGAAGTTTTAAGAACCAGGGGAACAAAGTGTTTTTTGAAAAGAGCCAAGAAAATGGGAGGGTTTTTGTTGGGGCCGCAGAAATAAGGAAAGAAAGATTGAGACCAGGAAGTGGAGAAGAAAAAAACCGGCCTCTGGAAGGCATTGGCCATCACATCACCCATGGAAGGTATTGACATCCATTTACTTACACCAACTGGGCTGGGAGGGGCGTCCAGTCGAGCCAAGACGGAGTCAATATTGTAAAAAAATTGATGTTCTAGGTACCATTTGCAGCGGTGAGTTCTTCCCGGACACGCATTTAATCATCCTGTCCACGTCCCAAAGCCCAAAAAACTGCTCTGAATCCACAGTGACCATTGGTATTGACATCCAAAGTCTTTTTGACACTAGTTTGAATTAGATTGGGGAGTGAAGGGATGATTGTGGGATCTTCTGGAGGGTCGATGGAAGGATTTTGAGGGGGTTTATTGCTTTCAGCTACTTGCAATGGGTTGGAGACCTCTGGTGGCAAAGAAGGGAGCTGGAGACGCTTGATTGGATGAATTTTCTTCTTGGGCGCAGGTTGTTCTTCTTCTTCGGAATCATCTTCAATATTTTTCGCGGGTTTTGGGAGATCTTCTGGCTTTCTTTTCACGCCTGGTCTTCCTTTGCGCGCAGGGAGAACCCTCTTCTTGGGCAGTGGTTCTTTTACAGTCTTGTTGATTGGCTGTCATCCCTTCTTCATTTTATTTTCTTGATTCTTCCTGGCTTCTTCTTTTTTCTCTTCTTTGTCCTTCTTTTTCTTCTCTGACGCCTTCAATGTAAGATTTTGAGGTCAAAGTACTTTTTTGCAGCTATCAAATAAAGCTACTAGAAGTAGAAACAACTGACATAAAAAAAATGAAATAAAAGAAAAGAAAAGAAGAAGAATCAATAAAAACAATCAAAGAATAAAGGAAGAAGTTTAGTCGAATAAAGGAAGAAGTTTAGTCGAATAAAGGAATGGTTGACTGAAATTCACCTTCTTATTTTGGGACCTGGTGGTGTCTCAAGATTTGAGAAACAAGAAAAACTACTATGGAGAAATTAAGAAACGACAAGCCTGAGGAAAAAGAAATAAAGAATAACAGTTAATAAACAGGAAACAAAGAATGAGAAGGGATTTGAGTTGAGGGTTGAGCGTAAATGAGTGAATTGATATACCTCCACTTGCGAATCAAAGTTGCTCCTCCTGAGTTACTTGAGTCTTTGGTTATGAGAGATCTGGTCGGTCCACAACTTGCAGTTAGGTTGAAAATGACAGTGAATTAAGGGTTTGGTGAAGTATGTTCGTCGGGGTAAGTGTGAAATGAGGCGTTGAGGTTGAGAATTTAGAACTTTGTGTCTTGAAGCGAGAGGCTGAGTTGACTTGAAAATTGATTTTGATTATTCAATTAAAATGATCTTGAATACATGTGCGCGGGTCCGAGTTATACTTTAACATTCAATTCCACGAGTTTCTGCTTCTTGACTTTCTCAATTTCCTTCTCTTCATTTTTACGCTTTTTCTCAACATGTTCAAACGCCGACGGGTCCCTACAAGTTGTCTTTGGTTTATTTGATGCGCCTTTGGGTCTTCCACGGGTTTTTTGAGCTTCAGTAGGCATCTTGATGTCAATAACTGTCCCTGTGCCTTCAAGAATCCAGTTGATTGCGTCCAATTGGATTTCTAGCTGCGCGGGTGCCATCGCCAAGAGTTTTCCTCTGATATCATCAATAGTCAAAAGGATATTGTATTTTTTGTGTTGAGGGGTGGGGTGCATGCTCTGGGGAAGGGAAAGAGGGGGGGGAAATCACAGTCAGCAAAGAAAATATGACGACTCCAACGCCCACAATTGGGGTTCCGGCTCCCATTTCCCCACGACCAGACAATTGGATAAAAAGAAAAAGACTCACCTTAATATGCCATTGGGAATGGAACATCCCAGGACTGATTGGGTCCCCTGACGCCAAAAGTTCTGCGAGCTGATGCTTGCAAGGCATTCCCATGCGTTCGTGGTAGTCTCCATGGCACTGCTCCTCTCCTTCAATCTTCTTTGCTTCCACAAGATTGTTGAAAGTCTTCCTTAATGCATAATTTGTGATCACACCGCGGCAGTCGTGGAATATGTTGCCAAGGTAGCGCAGGGTAGTGAGTGATCTTCTGCTGATGGAATTTTGACGCTATTTCGTGGTACTGAGATTCAAGTGCATTGCTGATGAGTGTGATGACTGATGTGAAGCTGTGCTGAGGGCCTAGGAGACGAGACTTGATGAAGTGTGAGCGGATTCCATTCGAGATGTGGTGTGATTGTTGAAGTGAGGAATATTTCGAGTCCAAACATTTGAGTAATGTTCCGCTACCGGTAGCCAAGCTTCTGAAACATATTTTTCGAAGGCGGGGCCATATTTTGAGGAGAATCGGTTGAAAGAAGACCTAAAATCTGCCTGAGATCTTAACTTGACCAAATTCGACCAATATTGGAGCATATCCTTCTCTTGCGCTTGATTCTTGATTAATTTCGAGGCTTTGGCGAGAAGGTTCTTCTGGATATCCCACGCACAGAGCATTTGTTTGGCTTTGGGGAAGGTGGTCAAAAGAGAATTGATCAGGGCTTGTTCACAATCAGTGATGACAACGTCCGGCGGAGAGATCTTGCTGGATTTGAACATGGTAAGCAAGGAATTCAGCACCCAATTGTAGAAAATTTCTGTTTCTTCCGCCATGAAACAGAAGGCCAGGCTGAAGGTTTCGTTGGAGCCTGTTATTCCTGAGATGTGAAGCAAGGGCATCTTGAATTTGTTGGTCTTGTAGGTGCAATCGAGGAGGATAATGTGGTGGTACGCGGTGAGCAATTCAATAGATTGAGGGTGACAAAAGAATAATGCTTTGAGAGTTCCTTTGTCGTTGACTTTTGCGGCCGTGGTGAAATCAGTTTTGCGTAAAGTTTGATAGGGCTGAGACCTTGAAGGCATTCAAGTTGAGCTTTCCTCCGGGAAGCGTAGATGGTACTGATAGTTGCTAGTATTCTTTCATTGGAGTGGGTCTTCTTAATTGCTTCCAGGATAGCCGTGGGTTTCAAGCCAGCCTCGCCAAGTTTCTTCATTTCCTCATAGAGTGAAGTGGTCAGCTTGTGGTTAGTTGTGTGGGAAGCGGCATAGGAGGAGGGACGGTGATTGTGTGCTGGGTTGGTGACAGTGAGTTTCCAGACATTTGTCTTCTTCTGGAAGTACGCGGCGGCTGAAAAAGGGCAGTTGATTAGCCGTGGTTGCTTGTTTTGGTCTGGATTACCTCGCCTAGAAACCCAAAGAAATAAGTAAAGGAGGATTTTGTTAGGAGGTTGGTTTTTTTTGGGAGTCAGAATTGAATAAATGGGAGTCGGAAAATTAAAAAAGGGAGTCGGGAATTTAAGAATGGGAGTCAGGGAATTAATAATGGGAGTCGGGATATTTTTTTTAGTTGATGGCAAATATATGCGTGGGGAGGGAATATATGGGGGTCGGAATGAACAAAACGGGAGTCGGAATTTTAAACTTGGGAGTCGGGATATGAATTCTGGGAGTAGGGAGGGAGAATGGAGGTTGAATGACAGAAATGGAAACAATGGACTTACCTCTCACACTTGTAAGTCCTACTTTTGCTGGCCACGCTCCTTCTGGTTGCAACAGCATACCCGTGACGCACTGAAACCTCTCTTAGAGCCGCCAAAATCTCCTCTTGAGTTGCGTATTCGCCATTCGGAGGGACGGGGAATTTATACAGGGGATCACCTTGAAGTCATCCTCGTTAAAGTTGGCCACAAATCCTGCGGTGGGATTGTACATGTCGTGGTCTTCGGCGTCTGTTGTGTAATCTTCTTCTTCTTTTTTTTGGCCATGTTTTTCTCAGATTCTTCATCCAGCAATTTCACCATGTTTTCTCAATGAGTGTTTTCTTCATTTTTTTTCTTCTTTTTGTGCATTTTTTTCATCTTCACTAGTTTGGGTGAAGTGTTAATTGTCATTTTCCAGGATATTCAAGCAGGATTTGAGCATAATTTTGTCTTTGAGCTTGTCATAGATCTGGTCTTGATTCAATTCTTCTTTTTCCTCACTTTCACCTTCATCATCTTTTTTTCTTTATCTTCTTCCTCTTCTTTGTTTTTTTTGTTTTTTTCAGTCTGTTTAGTTTGTGCTTCCAGGATATATTGAGTTAATTGCAAGAGTTATGGGTCAAGGACTTGGTCAAATTGGGAGGCCAGAGAGGCAATCTGAGTGAGGGGGAGGGGGTTGTTAGACATGGTTTTGATGTAGGCGGGGGGGGGGGGGGGTCTTTGGTCAATGTGTGCTAGGAATTGATTGATTGGTAATGTCTAGGCAGCGTCTAGGTCAACATCTAGGTTCGAGGTGGGACGTAGCGTCTAGGTTTGATGATTAACGTCTAGGTAGGTAGGTTGTCTAGTATGCAGGTCGTCTAAGTCGAGTGTGTGGTTAGAGTTGGGAGTTGGGGTTGAGGAATTGCGGGTGTGGATGCGAAATAGCAACTCAACTCCCATGGGGTGGGTTAGGGGATTGACTCCCGTGCTGGAGTGGGGAATTAGCGCTCCGACTCCCCCGGAGTATACATAATTTATTTTTTTGAATATTTGAAAAAAATGGGTTTCCGACTCCCAAACTGTTGGCTGGTTTTTGTAATCTGACTCCCAAACTGTTGGCTGGTTTTTGTAATCTGACTCCCAAACTGTTGGCTGGTTTTTGTAATCTGACTTCCAAACTGTTGGCTGGTTTTTGTAATCTGACTCCCAAATGTATTTCAGACCACCATTTGGTCTGACAGACAAACTGATGACATCTCCTACCAGTACTCGCAATGTCCACTCATTTTGAGAGTCGGAATTTTAATTTCTGGGAGTCATTTTTATTATATTTATTTTCGGCCGAATTAGGGAGGCGACTCCCAAATTCGAAAATGAATTCAAGCTGCGACTCCCAAACCTGACGTCGCGGCAGTCTTGGGAGTCGCAACTCCAATTTCCAGGAGTCACATAACCAAGCCACCTTGTTAATCCTGTCCTGTCACTTGTATCTCAGCCTCATATTTAAGATGTCCTCCTCTGAAATATTAACCTGATCAAGTCTGAGCATTTCTTCACAAGGACTGCCCTTGGTCCTGTTCCCTCATCATCAAGAACAGTCCTCTTCCATTGCCTTCTCACCTTGACAGATCAATGTCCAAATTGGACCCATCATGGCCATCCTTGTAATCATGGAAACCTATGCCTTCTTTTCACCAAATTCTTCACGCAGACTGTTGTAAAGATTATCACCAGGGTCATTGTCCAAATGTTGACCAAAGTGATCAGTGTGCATGTTGTATTTGTTTGAGGATTCAAGCCTGGGAATTTCTGGTTGATGGTGGAATGGTCACAATTGAAAGTACTCTGGAGCACTTTTAATGCCTATAGTATGATTGACCAAGCATCCCAAGTGCTTTAATCTTGATCAAGTATGAAATCATCATTGTTATTTAACTTTTCTTTTGAGTTTTTTCTTGACAGCTGATATGACTGTCTTCCAGTTTGTCACTAACTTTGGACTGGTCTTTGGCAAGATCAGATCCTGAATGGTCCCCTTTGTGGGTGTTAATTTGGTTAAATGTTACCCGGTCCAAGCTCTGGAAGCACAACACAGCTTCACATTGGTCTCTTGGTTGCATTTTAATTTGGGCTTGAGGAACCCCTTGCAGCAGATGTGGTGCACACTGTAGTTTCCACACAAGATGCTGTTGATTAAGGGGTAGCGAGGTCCAGTGAGCCTCAGGAGTCTTAGTTATTTATATTGACAGCGGTTGATGCTAGACTTTAGAGGCCTGCTTGGTATGGCCCCCTGGATGACTTCTCTTCCAATCTTTAGGAGCGGCTGGTTGGTTGGTTCGACTCCCAGCACTGGCCAGGTTGATGGTATCCCAGTTAAACTAGGATGCAATCAACAAAGTTGAACTTGGTTGAGTTCATCCTAATTTAACTGGGATACCACTAAACTAGGCAATTAGGCTGGCAGTACAAGAAGGTTGCTTCTATAAAGTAGCTGGCTGAAAAAGTTTTGGAAAACCAAGCTGGAGGACACTGGTGTTACTTTAGGGAGCCGTGGCTGGTAATGATCCCAAAACAAAGTTTAAATCAGCCCAGAACATTCAGATTTCATTGTAAGCACTGTGTGCATAGGGGTCCATTGATCTCAAGCACTTCAGAAGTGATTTATTAAGAAGGATGAAAGAACAGAAAATAGATCTGAGGTTATTTGTTCAAGTTGGCTATTTGAGAGATATAACACCACAAGAAAAATGGTGGAACCCTCATGTGGGTGCCTCCGTCAAGTACAAAGGGCCCTTTGTACTTTGGGGAGGCACCCACACGAAGGTGCCACCATTTTTCTTGTGGTGTAAGCCAGTATTGATTGTTGGCAGATTTGGAGTTGGTACAGCATTTCTCTTTGGTAAATGGAGATGTTGATCTTTGCTGGGGATGTTTTGTTGGTAAATTCCCTAGAGTAGCTGGTATGGCAGGCCCATGACCTGTAGGAGCTTAGTATGTTCAGTATTATTTCTCCGTAGGTGTGGCCGGAGGAGACTGATGTGGTTGCCTCTTCTGGGATAAGCTGCAGCCAAGCAAGCTATAGTAGGACTTGTCCTAAGGCTGTACCATACTTGTCAAGAGCCATAACCCTTGATGCATAGCATTATGGTTAGAGCAAAAAAAAAGGGCTCAACCCATAAACCTGTGTTCTGCGGTAGCCCATACCCCTTGAGATCAGAGCAGTCACATTGGACCAGTTAAGTTTCTGGTTTTGAGGCAACTTAACCGGTGTGGCAACCACATTGGCTCAGGCTTACTCTGGGCTAAGTTGACCAAAAGTTCCAATTCAGGTTTACGCCCGCTAAATTTAATGGTTGTAAACCTGGCCGGTTAAGACTGTTTTGTAGCAGCTTCAAGGGAAGATTTCCAGGTTAGCTAACCTGAATTCTGAGAGGCCAATGTGGATGCCACTTAGGCTAACCTGACCATCCCCCTGACCTGAGGCCATCTTGACCTTAAATTTGACCAAACAAATGTGAATGGTTTTACAAAACAGGATTTTCCCTTTCTAAACCCATAAATTCTAGCAACTGCATTTCCCCAGAATACCTCTTCAACAACTATAAATTTCCCTTTCTTGGCTTGCTCAATCATCTTCCCTGTCTACATATCCTGCTCAAGGAATATAGTTTATTTTTCCAATATTAAAGAAACCAACCCTTCAAAGCTGAAACCAACAGAAGAGTTGGACCTTTTTTATCAATGCCTTTCCCAAAGGGTATGGGTTAAGACAAGTCCTACTGTATGTGACCTAGGACACAGTAGGTCACAACTGAACAATAGGTGGGGTGCAGAGCATAACTTTTGATGTCCCCTCTACATCTTCATACCATTGAAAAACTACCCCACTTTGAGAAATCTTTACTTTCACTTTCCAAAATCACCCTTTTGTACATACGTAGGCCGCCCAAACCTTTTTCAATAGTATGTTTGGAGAATTGAGCCGAAATCACACATTTACCTTTTTCAACGCTCGCCTAGTAGGGGGACTTACCGGAGTCCTGGCTGGGTACCATTATGTCCTGGTGTTAGACCAGTACGGGGAGAGCAGATGCCCATTGATAGTGTAGTTGGGTACCTCGAGTTGCTATCGAAAAAAAACCAGGAGCTTTATCCGGGTTTTGGCACCCCGGTTTTAGCTCCTGCGGTGGAGATGCTCTAACCCCCGTGAATGAAGTACCCACTTTTAGTTAAGTGGATGAGTTGGTGAACTGTAAGCGGAACTCATGAAACGTTCTCAAAACGAGTGCTTTCTTGAATTTCATGCGATGATGAATTCCCCTTGCGATTGCTAACACAGTTACTTCAGTCTTCGTGAGTCTTTCTTTATCTGGTTCGTATCGACGAAGCTTCCGACAGAAATTAACCTCCTCTTGACCGTCCGCCTCGGGTGATCTCCAGGGAGATAACCATCGAACTTAGTGTATCTCTTCTATGTCAAAACTACAGTAACTTATCAAGATTCCTATTGAGTTGCTAGTCCTCCACTTCCCCTTGTCTTTCCCTAGCTACTTGGCTGGTCATGAAGGTTCGCAGTCCATCTCGCTTCTTCCATTTACAATGTCTTGTCTCCGCTCGATCTCCGTAGCTTTTTCGAAATCACTTCAGCTGATCCATTCTTCTGGGATGGTTGTTGACCGATTCACATGACAGTTCGGAAAACAACTTCAAGCCCAACAGATTCCTACCTGGACCGCGTACTATCTCGATTATAAGGGGCTTAAAAAGGTGCGATTGACCGGTCTACGGTCTGCTTTCTCCTTGCTACTCTCTCTTCTCCCCCTTCTTTCTTCTAGTCTCCACTTTTGCATTGTGTCGGGGTGGACGCACCTCAACCCCAAGATCTTCTCCGACAGATCATCAACTCCCTTGCCAAAGGACGTCCTGCAGATGCCGCCCTCCTTGCTGCTGGCATTTCTCCCGTCTTCGCTCCTTCACATTCTGCAAACTCACATCATCAATCAGTACCAGATCATCAACTCCAACTGCTCCCCGAAGCCTACAACGACCAAGTAGCAAGTCCCGAGAATAATTTGAAACTGCACAAGGCTGCTTTTTTCTTCAAGCTGGAACGAGAACTTGAAAAGGTCTGCAATTCAGTCGGCGCTTTGCCGCATTTTATCTTTCTCCTTCATTAGCCTGTTTTGTACCCCGTTTCTAATATCCTGGTCACTTTTCGATTTAGATCAATGAGTTCTATTTGCAAAAAGAATCAGACCTCAAGGTCCGGCTGAGAACACTGATCGACAAGCGGAAAGTCGTTCAATGTAGTCGGACCCGTCGATTGACCAAGGATAACTCAAGCTTTGCAACTCTCTATGAAGGATTTCGTCATTTTGAGGAACATCTTCGGAAGCTCCAAGCCTTCGTGGACATCAATCAGACCGGATTTCGGAAGATTTTGAAAAAGTGGGACAAACGCTCAAAATCGAGTACAAAGGAACTATACCTTGCTCGCCAAGTTGAAGTACAACCGGTCTTTAACCGTGAATGTATTGCCGAGTTGAATGATGCAGTCGCATCAAACATACTAGAATTAGAGGAACTTGTTGATTCCGATGACCGCCAACCCCGATCGCATTCCTCTGATCCCAGTGCTGATCAAATTTCAACAACAGATTGGAGACCAGTGCTTGAGCATCCAGGCTCTCGACCGAACGCTCCTCAAACCGCAGTTGAGATTGATATAATCGAATTTGAAGAGTTGGAAACCAACCTGATCCAAGCCGTCAAAGCCGACAATCGCGAGCAAGTTGCAGAACTGTTGCATCTTTTGCCCCTTCCAAGTTCCCCTCACGAGCAACCAACCTCGGTGCGTAGCAGGTTGGGGCGAATACTTTGGAAAGCCGCTCTCAGCGTCGAAGAAGCGCAAACGAAAGTTACTTCAGAAAATCCTAGCGCTCAAGGCAACAACAATCGTATTACGATTCTCACTCCTTCAACTGCCATGGTCGAAAATGACTTGATACCATTCTCTCGCCTCGATTTCTCATTTGTGGACGATATCAGTGGTCGTTCCTGTCTGCACGAGGCTGCCAGCGCCGGGCGCACTCGATTGATTCGTCAAGCCATTGAGCACAAAGTCTCTGTCTCCTCCCCCGATGTTTACGGTCGGCAGCCCTTGCATTATGCAGCCATGAATGGTTTTGCGCAGGCATGTCAATTACTGCTCAGCTTTAACGCAGATCCATACTGCGTCGATCACGACGGGTACACACCGCTGATATACTCAGTAACAAAAGGACGAGTAGATTGCGTGCGGATCTTACTAGATTCAGGTATCTCGTTGGAGCCTGTCCGGCATGCCGGTCTGCTTCCTCTATCACTTGCTTGTCAGCATGGCCACGAAGACATCGCTTTGCTCATGCTCAAACGTGGCAGCCAAGTCCTTGCCAATCAGGAGGGGATGTGGCCTCAGCATTTGGCGGCGCGTGAAGGTCATGCGGCATTGTTACGACTCCTAGCGGATGCTGGCGCAAATATGGACGAGCGCGACACATATTCTCAATGGACTCCGCTTTTTCATGCGGCAAGTGAAGGGCATACCCATTGCGTTGAGGCTTTGATCGCTTCAGATTGTGATTGCCAGGCTCTGGACGAAAGCCGTAAAAGTCCAATCCATTACGCTGCTTGGCAAGGTCATATTGGCTGTGTGAATCTGCTACTTGCCAAACAAAGGTCGATGCGGTTGGGCGGGACGAAAGATGTCGAAATGACGCCTGCAATTGCGACTGGTAACCAACGCGCTCCAGCTGTCCCTAATGGCACATTACCTCCTCACGGCATCAAATCAAGTGGCAGTCTGATGACGGGTTCTTCTACAGGGATTGAGTTGGCCGATGCCGATGTTGACTTGATACCAGATCTTTCCCTTCCACCGCCAATCATACCATTTAGAATCTACGGCCATAATTATCTGGACAAGAAGGCGCTGGTGCAGCTTTTCCTTGGACATCCCAACACAGCCCGATCAACACGTAAAGCGATCCAGCTTTATGGACAACCGGAGCTCACGTCCCTGAAACTGGTTATTAGTAACCGTTCAGATGTGTCATCGGTGGTACACAGTACTATTTTACCCCTCGACTATGAACGCGAATCATTTTCGTTTCATACAGATAGTGTGGATCACTTTGCACTCGAATTTGAGCTTTTCCCAACGTTTGGGACCAAGATCATGGGCAAGGCTGTGGGCCTGCCTTCCAACTTCGAAGGTCCGTGTAACCAAAAGCCCTGCGTCTTGCCACTCTTGGATAAATATCTCAAGGTGATTGGCGAAGTCGCATTTGAATTGAATGTTATAAGGCCGTTTCGAGATGTGCAACTATCATTTGGAGGAAGAGTTGAAACATACTGGAAAGCCATGACCAACTTTTCGGCTTCGACCATCCAAGCCGACTCACCCATGGGCTCTCCCTTTGGGACTCCCTCCATCAATCTCGCATCAAACGCCTTTGTAACCGCTTCGTCTCTTTCTGGGAAGTACGTTCAGGTAGCTGTTCAAGTCACTCGTGATGGAGTCCCAGTCGTGTATTCCGGCACCACTTTGAACGTCTATGGGTTTGAAATCCCGATGTACAGCGTGACAATTGCGCAATTTATGAAGCTCGCGAACGATCTCTCTCGAACTTTCAATCATTGCTCGTTGCCCTCAGACGATGGATCACCCCACTATTGGCACGATTTCCTGAAGAGCAGTATGGTTACCTTGGAATCGGTCTTGGAGCGGCTGCCAATTAGCTTGGGACTTGATCTTGAGATAGGAGACCCAGGTTTGAGCCAACACGGCTCGTTAGATTTGAATACATTTGTCGATGCAATTCTGAAGACGATTTACGACTCGACAACCAAAACCACTCCCCAGAACCAATCTCAGAGGCGTCGGAGACGGCGACTTATTTTATCTTCCTTCGAACCTTTAGTGTGTACTGCGTTGAATTGGAAGCAACCTAACTGTGAGTCACCTTCATCCTTCGTTGTTACCTTGAAAAATCCAGCTTCCTAACTCTTGTTCCACTATCTCCACTTCGCTTTTCAAGATGCCGTATTTTTCGCTTCCGATTGTGGCGTGTCCGGATGGGATGAGTCGACCGGACAACTTCTAACTCCCTCCAGCTCCGCTGTTGAAACCAGTATATGTTGTGTGAATTATGAGTTGGATCGACGGAGGCGAAGTATTTTGGAAGCGGCAAAAGTGGCCAAGGCAAACAATCTCTTAGGAGTCAGATTAAATGCTACATTACTGGTACGCTGAATTATCGTGCATTTGTGCCTAAAAAAAGCCGGGTCTATGTCTGAGATTTAATACTCTTTGTTGCTACTGCATTGTTTCTCAGTTGAGAGTTCCATCCTTAATCCAAAGTACGAAAGAAATGGGCTTGTTGTTGACCAGCTTCGGGTCGGAAAGCAAAGATACTAATGGACTAGGAGTCGACGGCTATATGTCGACTGGTGGCGTCTTCGAATACGCATCCCACATCGAACCTGACTTGTTCGAATCGTAATCTACTTTGGCTCCTCTTTTCGTTTTTTGTGATACTAAATCCGTCTTTTTTTAAAAAAAACACACACACAAGGAAAAGAACTAGGCAGATTCTTTCCACTTCTCAAAAAAGCACCTTCTTCATTTTTTTTTTTCATATATACAATACACATCCATACTTGCAATTAAGCCATCAAGATGAAACGACATTGGGTTACTTTATCTTGTTTGCCTGTTCAGTCTGAGAGGTTTATCTGAAAGGTTTTCGCGAGATGATGTGATGGGGGAATAGCAAACGACAAGCCTAACAAAGCCTCTCGTGAGTGAGCCCCCCGAGGGTCTCTGTCTCACAGAGAGCGGCCGGCGCTGTGCAATGTGAGGTCAATCATATGCCAGCACAAGCCGCGCACAGCAGGGAGATAGGACTTGTGTTAAGTTCGTGTATCCTACACCATCGGCACCAGCCGGTCGAACTTTTTGGTCCGACCGGTTGCCGGGCGGGTCCTGTGCGCCCGGTTCTGCGTTCTTAGTCCAGGACTGGTCGGACACAGTATCCAAGCAGTTATTGCCGGCAGGGAAAGTTCCGAATGTATCGAGCTATATCAGACTTTTGCCCTCTGAAAATTGTTTTCATGTTTGACTATGTAGAACGGGGTAACCCTATGGAAAACGTCAAGCACTATAATTTGGTGACGACTCCGGTCGCCCATTTCATTGCCTCAATATTGCCGTCCCAGTTCCGAAGTATTTAAATAATTATTTCGCTAAGAGATCGACAGTCTCAAGTTACCACACTCGGGGGTCTACTTCATTTTAGTCTCCAGAGCGAGCATTAGTAAGTTTCACTCAGCTTTGATGAAAACTAGAGTAGTCACCCAACAGCCAAAATGGATAAGTGTTGTTATGGGACGTGAATAAGTATACATGCTATCAGCAAGCTGGGAACATTGGATCCAATTACTCGTTCTACCAGGAACATCCTTCTCAGCTAGGTATAATATCCAACCACTCTCACATCTCCATCCTTGTCGCGGAGTTCTTCGAAGCAGCTGGATCTGTCTACGGCACAATTGGGAGGCCTAAACAATACGCTCATCAACATCAACTTAATTTCTGACAAAAGATAAATATGCTATCATCAATATCGCTCTTTGTTTCTTTTCTTTGGTTTAGCCATTTCGTGGCCTCCAGCAGCATAGCTCACATTCTATCAAGGGATGTTACCACTCACGAACTGGCCAAGCGGGCTAGGCTTGTCTCTCAATCATACGCACAATTTCAGATACTTACCGAAACCTTTTCGCCTGTGATTGATTTTTGGATTATTGAAGCACTATGAACAAGTGATAAAACTATAGCCACCCAGTGCTTCAACTTTGGCTTGACCTCGAGCAACTGATTACTTGTGGAATATTTCATGTGTTAATTGTAGATCTCAGATGGGACTTCAGGAAATTGCGCCAATAAGGCTGCCGCGGTTTTCTTGAGACCATACGCCTTAAGTCAAGCCAGTCTTACCGGAGCAAACCCGATAAGAGTCGCGATTGACAAAACTGATTTGCAAGTCTGTAAGCAAATGCCCAGGTTGGCTGTCAACGCTGAAACCAACTTCAACTCCGCAATCACCGTAAGCCTCACTCACACAAACTCGCAGGCAGTTTCTGGTTTCTAATTAGGTGCTCATCATTTTGGTTTTGTTAATTCCAAATGATAGAGAGCTGGCAGAACTAGGACAGCCTTAGGAACAGAACTTCAAAATGGGAAGGTAATCTCGTTTCAGTTTCCTTATCAATGGGTGAAACTTGAAAGGCTTACAATCACATTCCCCTCATTTGATTAGACCTGCAACAAAGTGCTCAAACTGACTGGTAGGTGATTTCGTAACTCAACTTGGGGAACGAGCATGATGATGAGCTAAAATATTTTTATTTCCCTCGCTCAACTATTAACATCTAAAGGTGAAGTGTTATGTCTTCAGGTAAGTCTGAAATCATTCATAAACAAGCGCTATGACACATTTTGAGTTTTTTTATGAAAGAAGTGCAATTGGAGCTGATGATTAACTTGACCTTCTAACAGATGGAAGCCAAGTTAAAAGCAGGTGCATCCCGTAATGCAAATCTATCTGAAGAAATTTCCAAGTGAGTAGTCTCTTTCAGCTTCCTCATTAAATGGAAGAACTCATATTAATGTTCCCTGATTTAAATTATCAATGATTGTATCTAGACTCAAAAAAAATATTGCTGATGATGCAGCTACTAGGGGTCAGAGACAGAGGTCAGTCCTCAGAGTATGAGAATTAATCGACAGAGCTGCAATTGGATTTAATGTCAAGAGTCTGCAGATATCAATTTTTTGTCATATTTTATTATATTCAATTCTCCTTCACTTTCAACATCAGATTATTTTCTCTACACTTTCTTTCTTGTACTTTTACACCCAACTTTTTTTTCCAATTAAAGATAAACAATGGAACCCCTGAGTTTCAATTTGATTATTTTTTTAATCTGTTTAGATATGTGTCACACGGCGTCTTGTACAAGAGACGGGTGGGCACTATTTGAAGGAAGGAAAGAAAAAAGAGATAGCTTCAAAGAGAGGACTGACTGTTTGAAGGTCTTCTTATTTTTGAAGAAGAGTTACTTAGGCTCAGAGGGACTTAGAGTAGAACACTGAAAGGGTTTGCAATGAGAAGGCTCGAAGAAGGCGGAATCAAGTTATGCTAGAAACTATAATCTTATTTTGATGAGGAAAGATGGAAAGCATAGAAGAAGACAACTTATATAGTAAATACAAGTGAGGCTAAAAAGGTATGACATAGGTTCTAACAAGATGTGAGGTCATAGAGTCAAAGTAGAAGAAATGAGAGAGGGAGGTCAAGCAACACCAAGGCAAGTCCATGACTGAAGGACCAAGCAAGGGTAAGTGTGATGGGTGTGAGAGTGAGTGAAGTGAAGTTCCAAGTTCGAGGACTGTGCGTCAAAGTTCAAAAGTTCAAAGAGGAAATGCACAAATCCCGAAAAGGGAGTTAAGCGCATCAAGAAGTAATGCCGAAAATAAAGGAAGACCGGTAAGAGGGTTATTGGTCTTGCTTTTGTTCGCATAACTGGAAATCAATGTGCTATTGAATCTTCAATGGTTTGGAAAGTAACTTCAAGAGAGCACTGAAAATTGTTGAGGATACACCATGAGGGAATAAAATTTCTTTATGAAAAGAAGAAATCAGTCCTTTCATTCTTTCAGGCACAAAATGTGAAAGTTTTTGGAAACTTAAAGAAACAAAGTATGGATTGCATGAGAAAGGCCTCAATGGCCGTTTTCAGGATCATAGAATTGATTTTTTCCATACCATTGTCTCCTGTCTTGTTTGATGTGGTTGCCTGACTTTGGGATTTGGCCATTGGTTAATGTTGATTCAACTGTTAATTGTAAAAAAACTGTATGAATTTCAGACTAATAAAAAACAATAGAAAAGAAAAGAATTGGATGAGAAAAAGAAAAAACAATCAGAAACTGAAAGAAACAAATACAAACATTGAATTAGGTTTCTACCTTGATTATTCTCACTACTCTGCAGCCATGTGCTGTGCCACACGGGTTGACAATTTACTCACTCAAACCCTAAGTTCAACAATCCTCACACTCCTGATGAGGTTTGGGATGACTTCTGTAATGTTTTGAAAAAGAATTTGGTTTATTTTCAATTTTTTTCAAAATAATTCCAAAACTTGGTTTATAATTGGGCCCTTAATCATTCAGCTGATAGATGGAGGTATGTATAGTTGGGTGTTGTGGCAAGCCAATCCTAACCACAACACCAACCAGCAAAACTCTATTCCACCTGTCACACAACAACAAAGGACTCACTCACTCATCTCACCTGTCACGTAACAAACAAATCTGAGATATATCTTTTCATCACCATCAATTACAGAACAATCACAAGACACAGGACAGCTCAGTAACACCCAATACCCAGGACATAAAATCACCACAAGTTTCACCAATGGATAGTATCAAACCCCCTTACTCTTATATTCCTTCCCAAACATGTTTCACCTCAACACTAGTATTCCTTACCACAGGTACAGTTCCCCCCTTGTGGTATACTACATACATATGTTTCCTTCCCCACCATTTCCATGGTACACTCCACAGTCTTTTGTTCCATGGCATATTCAACAGCCACTTGTTTCATCCCCTTGGTTTCAGCCTAGTTTCCCCTTTGGTCATACTCTGCCCACACATGGTGGCCTCTGCCCAGTTCTTTCTTTCTTTTATAAGCAGCTTTGCTTTCCCCACTCATTTGTACACCATCAGCCCAGAACATTACTAGCCCTGGTCATTATCACTCATACCCTGTCATTTAGAATCACTCAGCAGCATTGATTAGCCTTGGTCATAGTTTTATTAAAATGTTAGTTTAGGTAGAAATCTCATTACCTTTGATTACACCAGTTGCCATTCTGGGCCTTCACCTCCTCTTCCTTTGATTGCAACACCAGTAACCAGTCTGGGTTTTCACCTCATCCCCTGAATCTAGAAATCTTCATCAGCCACATCTTTTCTTTAAGAGTCCATACTCTTATTATTGTTCAATTTACTCTCCCAGCTATTAACAGAGAGGCAGCTTTTCAAGCACTATTCTCCCCAAGAGTAGTTCCACAGTGTTTCCAATTTCCATCAGAGAAAGAAACTTACTGATAAAATTAGGGGCTTCAAAAAACCACTCCCAGGTTTTCAACCAACAACTCCCACAACCCGGCCAGCATTGATTTTGGGAGTTGTTGGTTGAATTCAGGCCGCCGGCCTGGAAGTTGTCATCCCAATCCCCAAAAAATTAAAAATTGAAAATCGGGAGTCGTTCTCCCAAATCCACCAATAGACTGGGCGGATTTGGGAGTCACCCTCATTGACCGGAAGGGAATCCTTCTGGTCAATGAGGAGTTGTATCTCATTGATGGGAAGGAAAACCTTCCGGTTGATGAGGTAAAACAGTATCATTGACCAGAAGGATTTCCTTCTGGTCAGTGAGGTTGTTTTACCTCATTGATTGAAAGGAAAAAATTCCTGTCAACGAGGTACAGCAGCCTCATTGACCCGAAGGTTTTCCTTCCAATCAATGAGGTAAAATAACCTCACTGACCGGAAGGAAATCCTTCCGGTCAATGAGGTAAAACAACCTCACTGACCAGATTGAAATCCTTCCATTCAATGAGGAGTTGTACCTCACTTACCGGAAGGAAATTCTTCTCGTCAATGGGGTAAAACAAACTCACTGACCAGAACAAAACAGGTCAATGAGGAACAACTTCTCATTAACCAGAAGGATTTCCTCCCGGTTAGTGAGGTTGTTTTACTTCATCAATTGGAAGGAAAACCTTCTGGTCAATGAGGTACAACAAACCCATTGACCCGAAGGATTCCCTTCTGGTCAATGAGGCACAACAACCTCATTGACTGGAAGGAAATCCTTTTGGAAAATGAGGGGGACTCCCAAATCTGCCCAGTCTATTGGTGGATTTGGGAAAACAACTCCCATTTTTTTGGGGGATTGGGAGGACGACTCCCAGGCCCGCAGCTGGAATTTGACCAACGACTCCCAAAATCAATGTTGGCCCGGTCGTGGGAGTTGGTTTTTTGAAGCTCCTAAAATTAACGAGTTAGACCATCTCCACCGCGGGCAATGGTATGGGGCGCCAAATCTTGAGTTCGGCAACTGCAGCATAGGTTTAGCACTGCACAATTTTTTTTTGCATCACGGGTAGCCAAATGTAATGTGGAAAGCTACTCGCCGTCCCGCCGTCCTTTAGAAAGCAAACGGTTATGGCTTGTGTGTTGTGGTTGGCCAATAGCGGGGGGGGTTGATATTGGAGGAGTGGAGTTGAAGAATCACAAGAAAAGTGGTGATACCGGTTGCCTTGCGGAGTTATGTGGGGAGCTACAAGGTTCGTAGATTGGGAAAGGGTATAGCTTCGCGAGGCTGAAATGCTATTTTAGAACCCCAGTTGGCGCCTCCGGTGAAAGCGCTAACTGGGGTTTCGGGAGCTACTTGGCATAGTGCCGCGGTTTAACTCCCACGGTGGAGACTAGCTTATCACAAGCCCCTTGATTGGAGACCTGGTGACCTATGGCTGGCGTGGGCGCCACTTGCAAACCCACACCAGCCTCTCGTGAGAGGCCCCTGGAGGGTCTCTGTCTCACAGAGACTGCGGTCAGCGCCCTGCGCAGAAGGGCTGGGACTTGTGTTAAGTTAGCTGCGTTTTGCACCCTGCGCAGCAGGTCCAGGACTTGTGTTAAGTTCGCGCCAGCCATAGGTCACCGGCCCTCCAATCGAATGGCTGGTGTTAAGCTAACGGTGGAGATTCTCTCAGTGCCACTCTCAACAGTTACCATAATTGGCTTTACTCTTGACTCACATGTTCCCGAACTTCTTGATGATACGTAGGCTTGAAGAAAATATCCTAATTGATCGGGCTGCTAAAGGTCAAAAACATTGTTTGGTCGAATTATTAAAGTATCCACAGTAGTCAAGAAGAATCTACATATTTACATTGGAGGGGCCAGTACAAAATGGGATTTGATTTCACTTGCACTTTTCTAGTATCAATTTTGTGTACTTTTACAATCTCATTTTAGCTTTCTGATTTATCTTTCCTTCTCTCTTAGATTTTTCTTTCACTGTTATTTTCAAGTGGGCTGAAATTTTCCCCCTAGCTCTTCAAAGATCGCTAGTTTTTACTGAACTTGTTACGCTTGCGTTGTTTAAAATTTGTACTTGTAAATTTTTATTCCCTTACTCAACTTGGTTCAGCTAAAGTGGTGTTATTAGCATGATCGGTTTGTCTGCTTATTAGCATACAATCATACTAAGTAGACAAACAAAATTGGTGTCCACAGCATCTCAGTAAACCTAATTGATCATGTACAAAATTTTCATCTGCTTGTTCCAAGTTTCCTCATCATCAATTCATGTTTAACTTTGTTGCTCACTATCGCATTACCTCAACTGTTGTTTAGGTTCGTTTCTTAATCTTCTCTGTTTTCTTTTCAGTTTCATTCTCTTTTCTGATTCTCATTTCTCTTCATCGCATCTTTGTAGGTTTGCTCATCCTCTCGTGTCGCCGCCGCCATTCTGCCTGCTTGCTTACACGAAGCCTTTTGCTCACAAAGCTTCTAAGCTTTCAGGTGTTACATATTCAAAAAAAACCTTATCATTGTCCCAAGCTGACGGAAAATGTTATATTCCTATAAAAAATGTCAAGCAAGAGGATATCTAGAATTTCAAATCGTATAGCTAGTCGTATATAGCATCGTTGGGAACTGATTCCTCTGTTCAAATCGTATAACTATTCGTATGCAGCATCGTTGAGAACTAATTCCTCTACTTTCTTTCCTGCGTTCTTGTACTTTCTCGGTGGGATCGCCGATTTGTCTTCAACAAGGGATCTTTTTCAGACAAGCGGTCTTTGAGATAGTTTCCTTTCGTTTTCCCCACTTCCTCATCAGTATCCCTATTCAAGACAACATTGTTTTCAATTTGGATGATCCTCTGATGAAAAGAGAAAGAATGGACTAACTCAGAGTCCGATCGTGTGTCCTCCGGAGGTTGTCCACTGACAACCTTCCACAGTACTTTGAATATCATGAAAAGCCAAATGATTAAAAGTACTTCCAATGTAGTCAAGAGAGCCAAGAATCCTAACCATAGCGGACGGGTCGCAAATTGGCCTGTACTGGGTTTCCAAACAAATTCAATGTCTTGCGGTACATATTTGTATATGGAATAGATTATGCGGATGAGTACATAGTGTCGCGTATATATCCACGAAACTACAAAGACCAAGAAGGTGGCGTCCCCGATGGTTCCAGCTTGCAGGTAGTTAAGCATTTTAGCAAGCTATATCAGTGTAAATGACAAAGTGAAATTAGCTTCCTGGCAAAGGTTTATCGAGCAGTAAGTACATCAGAAATGACCTACAGCCAAAAGAATATCTGACAAGTCCATCGTTGTATGAACCGCGGTTCCTACACCAGTAAAGTTAGTGGCATAGCTCCCGCATACTAAAATAGCTGTGACGATGTGGTCTATCTCCTCGTGACAGGAAAACATACATGTTGCTTAAGGAAACTGACTTGGTAAAAGAATCATAAAACGCAGTAGAAATTGACTGACGGGTAAACATTTGATAGTAATCTTTACGACGTTTTTCAACCTGCAACACAATGATTTGCTGGAACCAGAACGCAATTTGAGACAAATAATAGAATTTGCTCAAGCCGTCCAATGAGGTGTGGGGATAACCATGCCAGTATTCCCGTACATTCAAAGAGAGAATCGGGTCGGGGTAGGCGGTGAGTATTTTCTGAAAAATAAGATGTACAATTAAAATCGGCGTAATGTCTTAGGGCAGTTCAAATTGTTTCGCTGCTGACCATTCCCATGCACCAAAATATAGTACAGTAAGCCAAAGTCCAGCCTTGTTCTGAAAAGCGCTGTAGCTTGCCCTTGCTCAAACCCATCCTCGATCCCAGCGGATACAAAAAAAGCTTCATGAGGATTTCCCGCGAGCTTAACCATATCAGCACCCAGAAGCTGGTGAAGTAAAAGTCATCCCAGCCTTTGTAGTATTTCCCGTTTTCGGGACTGAAATAAGACAAGTGGATCAGTTTGGGGAGGTTGTTCTTGAGTTGTATCATTGGAAGTGGCATATGGCCTGTCCAGCTGGAGAGTTTCGGATCATGAGAAAGGTTAGGAAAAGCAACATTGAGAATAACTGTGGCGGTGATGACAATCAAACTGGCAGCTGGAATTCAGAAAATTAATCAGTGAGCAATTGTTCCTATGTTTAAAGATTCGAGAGTATTTCCACCACCCTAGATCTAAAATTATAACACATAAAGCCAAACCCCAAATATATACTAAAGAAAAAAAGCTCACACAAGTGGTAATCTGCACATTTCTTGGGTGCCATACTTGCCGTTGGTCCACAATGTATAAACAGATGGTGTGTCTAGACGATGGTATGAAGGTGGCCAGTGTTAGTAGTGTTGGGATTTCGGGAGGTAGCAGGGTTCTTCTCTGCGATAGAAATCTAAATGATTTCTGGTATGTGAAAGGAGTCCGCGTGGTATGACTTGGTTGTCCTAGGTTGAGTGTGGAAGCAAGACCCCGGAAAGTAGACAGAGATATCAGAATGTGCGATCACCGCCAGAAGACTGAAGGAGAAGTCCGATATATACGTGTTAGGGGAGAAAGGGAGCTACGGTAATTCTGTGGGTAAAATTAATTCAAAGTGGGAGGCTGCGATTTGCGCTGTCTTAAAGGAAAGCAGGCGGCATGCGTCCAAAGCTGGATCCAATGTGGTGCTCATGACGCATGTGGAGAAAGCGCGGAAGGGTGAACGTGAGTCACTGTCAGTATAAAGCTACCCGATGCGAACCCTTTTCAGACCTGTCCCTGTGCAACAGGTAACCTGCACGAGAAAACTTATCAGAGCTCAGTTAAACCAAGCCGGAAATCAATATATGTTGACGTGGCTTTGTTGAGACATCCGCTGCCTAGTCAGCTCTGGCTCTATCACAGTGGCACGCATACAGTAGTTTGCGTCGCGAAGCGTTTGGCGGAGTTCCAAATCGATTTACCTCGAGCAGGCTGCACTTTTTTCCGGATGCTGCGCCCCGTGAAAGTAGGCTCGAGCTACAAAACATGCGCGCAGCTCAACACGAAATTTGCACTTCATGCATCGAGGACAGCTATAACCCCGGAAGGTTGAGACTTGTTGAGAACCTGTGACTACAGCCAGCGCCCCAACAATGCCTTGTTCACCAACAGCTAAGAAAACAAGTTATAACAGGTACCTGGGCTCCCGGCCGATCTGGCCACAGGTGCAGGTCTGATATGACGATGATCATATAAATTACCCTGTCTAAACACCTGAGGCTCATCAACAACTCCGCTTTCATCCTGGTTGCCTGAGAGCTGCAGAGGCAGGCCACACTACACTGCATTTAGCAAGTATAGAGGCCGTTTGAGACCATTTGCTCTCGGAACCCCGAGTCTGGGCCATATCGAGCGCAAAACAGCGTTCTCTAAGCTCCACAACTACTCCGTCATGCCCACATGTGAAGAACGTGTCTAGGCTATCATCATTTTGTTTTGAAAAATCAATAGAATACACTGCGATCTTGAATCCGCTGGCTCTTGTCGAACAATAATTATGGAAATGTGGTACTTGAGCTGTGACCACTCCGAGAGTCAAATGAACTGTGGAAATGTAATTTTATTTGATGATATTTCAAGCTGGTCCGGGAAAAGACGGGCCCAGACCGAATGCACTTGGCACTGCGAACCTCGTGGGGAAGGAATTCCTTCTGGCCAACAAGGTACTTGTAACTCAATGGCCGGAAGGAATTCCTTCCGGTCGACAAGGTACTGATTCCTCGTCCGCCAAAAGGAATTCCTTCCGGTTGATAAGGGACATGTACCTTGTTGGTCGGAAGGAAGTCATCCCGGTCAACGAGGTACTAATACCTTATCAACCAAAAGGATTTTTTTTCTGGCCAACCAGTAACAAGCACCTCGCTGACCGGAAGATAATACATCTGGTCGACAAAGTATGGCACCTTGTTGGGAAGAAGGAATTATTTCCAGTCAACAAGGTACTTGCACCTCATTGGCCCGTCCGGTTGACAAGGTACATGTACCTCAATGACCCTTCTGGTTGACAAGGTACTTGTACCTCGACGGCAGGAAAGGATTGATTTGCCTCCAGCAAAATAGTTCACCCCACTGCTAGCATAAATGAAGTGTAAATTTTTGCAGTGAATTTCAAGTGAAATGATTCATTGAGAACTCCAATTGAAATGAAGTGAACTAGCCACCACACCAATTCATACAGCTCCAAAATTTGTAGCACACAAAGTAGAAATTTGCAGAATATTCTGTCTTTTTGTGAAAACTTTGGAGTGCTTCCCTGGCAGATTCACAAATCTGGTCGACGGTGCATAAACACAGCAATCAACCATGAGGGTAAGCACATCTAAAACTCGGAATTCACTAACTTGATTTTTCCTGTACTTACTCCACTGCCATCGCTTAGATGAGGCAACGTGGGAGGATGAATACTTAAACTCCCTTGTCCATGGGGATTACCAGGCTGAAACCCATGGCGCTAGAAGAAACCAGAATAGAAGTTCTGACGCAGCAACAAGTACAATGGTGAGCTCTCAATCAGCTAAACCAAGAAAATCCAAACATAAATCAGGACAACATCTGACATTAATTTACTTTTATCTCTCTCCAAAAACATAACTGGGTGCTGTACAAAAACTAGGGGATTTTGCGGGAACAAACCAGTCACAAGTCCGGTGACAACACGTGAACTTGTATTTAGTTTAGCCAAATCTTATATAGACATTGTAATCTTTTCTTTTCTTTTTCATCCTATTTTCTCCCTTTCAATTCTCATTTAGGTTTGATCTGCTCCTCCCATCCACTACTCAAACCCAGCTACTATTGTCCTAAGGTCTCTTTTCTTCTCTTGTTATCTTTCTGATTCTTTCCTCTTGTTCCACTTAATCTTCTTTTTGCTGAAATACAACCCATCCTGTTTTCTCACTTTCAATTCTCATTCAGGTTCAATCTGCTCCTCCCATCCACTACTCAACCCCAGCTGACAATATTCACCCAGCTACTATTGTCATCAGGTTTGATTATAAGCACTCATAGCAGTATGTAACAAAGAAAAGACTTCTCATTCAATACTACCCTGAGTATTCTCAGCGTAGCATTGGTCTAGTTTTCAAGTAACTGCATAGTGGCATACTGGACCACTAAGTCAAGCTAAAATTTTGAGGATATGTAGGACACATGTTCAATTCATGCAGATATAAATGTGTGGCATGTGTCAGTTGCCTTCAATTTGATTTGTGATGACTCATTAGTAGTGTTTTCATTGTCTTGTTAGTTCAATTGTTAGTTGATTTGTTAGTTAACATGTGATTGATGTTAGTTGATGTGTCATCTCATGCTAGTCTCAGACTAGCTATGCTCACTTTTATTTAAAAAGGCACTACACTAATCATTTGGGAAAATCATAGCTGGACAAAAGTTACGCTACACATTTGAGAAAATCCTGTTACTGGTGGAAAAGCTACACTACTTGTTAGTGTAGTGTGTGATTCATCACAACTAACACTATAAAATTTCTGGACAAAAATCCCCACTACACTACCTGTTATTTTAGTGTGATGGGATTTCAACTAATGCTAACCAAATCCTGGGGAAAAAATACTCTGCTATGCTAATGGTTATTGGCCATGTAATGTAGTAACCTGCTGTTGCTACAAGGTAGCTACACTGTTTGTACAAAGGTCAAATTTCTTCTGAGAGTGGGAACTACACTGTCCCAAACCAGGACAACTTAATAAACTTTATTATTTGTTTGTTTGAGGAAGGAGTAGGAGATTCAGGAGGAAGGATAAAGTAATGGGAAGAGCAAGACTAAGAGCAGAGGGACAAAAAAAAGGAAACCAGGACCTGTATTCCAATTAACAGGAACACTTCACCACTGATTTCTTTTTGCAGCTTATATTTTTCTTAAATAAGAATTTTCACATGGAAGCTATCCACTATGCTCAAGTTTCAAACCCTTTATAATCAACCCAAGAAGATTTCAAGGGGTTTGTTTATGGAATCTTGATCAAATAATGGACTCACAGAGGGATTGGAAGACTTCCCTTCGCCATTTGCAGCCCCTGCAGATCTTAATTTAGAAGTCAAAAAGCTAAAATTTTAGTTTTTCAACTGCAATTAAGCTCTGGCATCTGGCTCTACAGTGGGGCTGTAGATCGAAGGGAAGTCATCCATTGGAAGACTTCCTTTCGCCATCTGCAGCCCCTGCAGATCTTAATTTAAAAGTGGAAAAGCCTAATTTTTAGCTTTTCAACTGTAATTAAGCTCTACAGGAGGGCTGTAGATCGAAGGGAAGTCATCCATTGGAGGACTTCCCATCACAAATCTAGAATGCAGAATTCAAGATTCTAAACTTTATTTGATGGCAAAGACTCTTCCAGATTGAGATTGGATGACTTCCCTTTGATCTGCAGCCCCCCTGTAGAGCCAGATGCCAGAGCTTAATTACAGTTGAAAAGCTAAAAATTTAGCTTTTCCACTTTCAAATTAAGATCTACAGGGGCTGCAGATGGCGAAAGGAAGTCTTCCAATAAGATTTGGAATCTGGGATTTCAGATTCCAAATCGGTGAAGGGAAGTCCTCCATTCCCGTCACTGATCTGAAATCTGGAATTCCAAAGTTTGAAATCTTGAATGCATCCCACAGGGACCAACACAGTGTGGCACATCAAGTTAACATGAAAGAATAAGCAAAAAAACGAAAAGTGTCTGAGCCTTTCAATATAAACACCATGTAAGGCCTGGATGGTTTTGGAAGTAGATTAAGGGTGTCAAATGATACTAATTAAATTATTTGAATTATGATACATTGTCCTAGTGTCCGACGTATTAGAATAAAGCTCTTTGATCATTCTGACAAAAGAAAGGAGGAAGCCGGACGAGCGAAAAAAAAATCAGGTAGAGAAAAGTGTAAGTACTTGACCAAATAAATGATAGATGCTTCTTTTTTGCAACATGAAAGTCGAAGGATGAAACTACAATACATTAAGTAAACAGTGTCAATGTAAGAAGAAAATTGACTAAGAAAGAGTCGCGCGATTCAATCATATTTGTCACTGCTTTTTGTTTTGCCTCTTCGCCTAACTGGGTCTCGTAATCCAATCTTTTTGGGTGTACGGGATTTCATTGGTCACCCATTGAAATCTAAAACAAACCAGAAACGAGAACAGTCGAAAAAAGTAAAAAGTTAATCTCCTTTTCAAGCGGCCAATTTTTTTATTTAAAAAAAAAATAAAAAAAAAAAGAGGAATAACGTACTCGTCGTATAATAAGGAGAGCCCGTTTTGCTTGGCATTAGAGATGACGGATTGCATGAAGACAGCGGCCTCACGATCGGAGAGGTTAGGTTTAAAGCGCTCGATAAATTTAGTAATCGTAGATTCCCCCTTGAAGGAAGGGAGTTGAGTGTCGCTCATCAACTTAACACAGGTGACGATCTCCTTAAAGTACGGCCTCGAGATCAAGAATCCCTTGATGACCAATTCTTGGAAAGCCCGGAATCCAGCTGAATTTTGTCCACCCATCAGGGCGATCATCTCCCCCGTCAATTTGAACGAGTTCGGTTCGAATTTGATCCCTCCCGGTCCGATGTCAAACAAGAACCCAAAATCGATGTGGGTAATATGTCCATGTCCATCGATCATAATGTTTCCGTTATGCCGATCTTTAATTTGGATCAGGAAGCACATTACTGAATAGGCCGCCATCGAGCGAATGAAATTCATTCGTGCCGTTTGAAAGCCAATCGAATCCACCGGGCCAAATTTACCGATGAAGAATGAACTCAAGTCATTGATTTTTGCTCGACCCATCTCGTCACGTGAGGTTGCATCGGCGATCACATCGATAACTCCACACTGATACGCAAGTTCAGGCATGTCAGATATTGATCATAAAATCACAATGATGCATTTACAAGAATGGATTAGAAGAACAGAAAAAAAACTTACTCCAGGTGCCGTCGCAGTAACTCTATAAGGTACGAGATGAAGATCGACGCACATATTCTCATAAATTGTTTTATGGATTGCAATCAGTTGTAATGCTAAGACGTCTTGGCGGCAATCATCGCCAACTTTAAAGATGGCTGCCTGCCAAGTGTCGACAGCTTTGGTGAAATCTTGACCTTCTTCGATGTCGTTACCATCATCCTCCAAATGAACCGTTTTTTCTCTGTGAACTTTGAACGTAGCCATGAATGGCGTCTGGTTTCAAATCAGATGACAGATAATCAGCGTTGGTCTAGGATGCGATTGGGAGTATTTATCAAAAAAAAAAAAAAATCAAGAAAAACCTTAGCATGACTTTGAAGAGGACGGCCAGAGTTACGGTCAATATCGATAACTGTGCCGTCAGGGTTACTAGGCAAATAAACGCCCTTAAGCAGTTTGATCTTAGCCAACTCCTCGGCGATTTTTGCCTATGAAACGGAAGTCATGATAAGCTTCCAAAAACCCAGTTCTTAGTTTTTGAAAACTGCTTCTGGCAGACTTACTTTTTTTTCGGCTTTATCTTTTTTGAGATAGTCCTTTAAGGTTTTGGAAATACCCGTCACTTCGTCAAAGAATTTGAACTCGGTTTCATAAAACGTTTTAGCTTCGCCTGACAAGGATCCAATGATGGATTTCATTATCCTATCTAAGGTGGGTTTCAAAGAATCAGGCTGGCAAATGGATTATAGATTTCAGTATTCCGCCGATTCCAAAAAGTATACAGGGTGCATGCATAGGCTGGATGGAAGGTCAATAGAACCTAATCTTACCTCGGTAGCATCATCCCCTTTGTGAGTGTTGGCTTTCATGTTCCAGATTATCTGGTGGCAGAAAAGCTGAGAAACTTTGGCGGTCTCGCAAATAAACCTTTCGACATATCCTGCAAGCCAGTCAATCATTAAACTTCGATTCTATCGGAGAAAAGGAAACCCAGTGGCGGTCGGCTACTCACCCAAAGTATCTGTACGTAATGCCTGGACAACTTGAGGAATGTAAAAGAATGTGACATCCACTGGGTGTTCTTCGAGGACCCTCATAGCATATTGCAACAAAATCGGATTGTTGTCATATTGAGGTAAGAAGTAGGTGAGTGCAGTCATGACCGGAGTTTTCTTCCAGTATAGGATTTGCTGTGTTATCAAAGTGATCCCAAATAATAAAATAGTCCATCAACCGAAGCCCACCGAGATCACATGAGCATTGAGAGACCGACATGCATATTTGGAATTATCGAAGAGTCAAATTGCTGGGCAAAGTACTCCAAAGCTTCCGGTACCTTGCGAGCTTGGTATGAGAACTTTTTGACTAGAGAACGAGTTTCTTCTTCAATGGAAGCGTTTTTGAATCGCTCAGCAAGCCTCAGCGCCAGATGTGGATTAATGGACCAAGCCGTTTGAACCATCAATTTGACCTCCGTCTGGTAAGATAGGTGGTGATAAATAGTAAGCACTGGCTATTCGAATGAAGATTCTTAAAGCAGCAAACTGACTTCTCCCTTCAGCTTTGAAATATTTGCCTCTATATCCTTTCCTTTTTTCGGATCATTTAGAGGGTTGTGCCAAACCATCAAGCGAAGAATCTCGTTCTCCAAAAACACTTGGAGCAATCGATTCCGATCGGTATGAGCTAGGGATGCTGCGGAGGGGGTTAAACGGCCTTTTTGTTCAAGAGCAGGCTCAGTCAGTGCATACATGGCAATTACTATGGGGAAATCTGTGCATACCTGGAAGTAAACGAACATTGGCGTTTGGATCCATACTAGAGAGATTATAAGCATTGACAGGTACGTCAACCTTGACCATCTCCAATAATTCTTGGAGTAGACGAAGTTCGGATTCATGTTGTAAACGATTAGACCCAAAACCAAAACTGCTAGTCAAGCTGAACCATTCAAACGAAGCGTGGTAACTCAAATCTCGCAAAAGGTATTCCACATTTTCATCCATGCGACTGCCCTGACAAATGCTAAAGCCGAAAATTAGCAATCGAATCCTTAACTCCCTACTCAAGGGATGTTTACACCAATCCGAGATATTTTCGAAAGATTTTCGCAACAATCTCATGGTGGCCATCACCAGACTACGATTTTTGTAACGGGCTGCTTGGAACCTACTCGAAAGGAAGTCGAGCAAAATGCTGTGAGGCTTGAGCATTCTTTTAATCGAATTGAGATTGTGATGCATCTCGTCTCGATCGGTAGCATTAAATTTGATACTTTGATCCAAAGGGTTCACTGAATCTAAAGCGTTTGAAAAAAGTCCTTTCCGTCGACGGTGAGTCCAATTCCACATGGTTATTACCTCAGTTATCAACTTGATTTCTACCTCAGGCTTCACATCAATCAGCCAGGTCCATACTTCCAGGCCTAGTGACGCCGACATTGGCGTAAACATTCTGACAGGAAGCGAAACCAAGCGTTGCAAGAGTTCGAGATCCGGTTTAGGACTGGCAACCACATGTGAACCAGCTCGGTACAAAGCCATCGATAATTGTGTTATCGAAGTCTTCTTGCCGCCAGATGTGATTTGTTTCATAATATGTTTTAATTCAGTTCGACATTCCTCCAAACGAGCCTGGCGTTCAAGATCCGGAAGCGAAGAAAGATGGATGGCTTGACCATTGTAGAACATTCTATTAGAAAATGAACGCGCAAGATCGTTGGATAAATCGGGAGCCCAGTTTCCCCACGATGGTAAATAAGCCAATTGCGAATTGGATGGTATCATTTTCGCCATTTCAAGTGCAATTGACTTTCCCATCTCAACATTACCAATCGGATTCATCGAAATAGGAGACGTGACAGCATCCAAGTACCTCAAGAATATGCTTTTCATTTCCAACGGTGCCCGAGCCAGGGCAATAGATAACCAGTTTTTAACAGACCGACAGAGATCGTTCAAGATTTGTTGACGGACGGCGTAATCGTCAACCAGTTCAATAGTAAGATCGGCCCGCTCAGAGTGGAAGATGTACTTAGGTGAATACTGATGTTCAGAAGAAGAACGCACTTCATGAGGACAGTAACAAAGAAAAAGAGTTCAACAATGATACGCAGAACACAAGACTTACCTCATCATCATATTCTCCTTCGCACGAAACTCTCAGCAAAGTTATTAGTTCGAGCATAGTGAGTACGGCGTCGAAATCACAAACAAGAGAAGGGAATGCGATGATCATATCTTGACAGTATCTCAAGGCGATTCCTCGAATTCGAGTTGAATGGTGACATGTAAACTTCAGGATTTCGGGGATTTGATCGTGTACCTGTTGAACCTCATTATGTCTGATGACGTGCTGTTGGAAGGAGCTAACAAATGCACCAAGGACCTGCAGAGGATCCAACTCATCAGAACATGGATATGAACTCAATGTGCTTTTCTCAGTTTTGGATGGGCTCACCTTTTCAGATATTGTGACCAGACATCCAAACAGGTTGTGGACATCAACCTCATCGGGACTAACGTGACTAAAATATTCCAATATATTCGAAGCTCTACAATCATCAGCCCGGAAGATTTCAAGCCGAGTGGTGGTCAAAAGAAAGATCGTTTGGATAAAATTCAAGCCTTTGATTTGTCCGGAATGAGTCGGGATCAAACCGGCCAGCTCTTGCTTTTTAGCTTGATCCAACGCTAACTGGTGAGGACTGGGAACGTTGGCATGATTTGGTTTCTTTGATGGTGTTGCTATGGATACCGGCGGATCGGGGAATTTCAAAATTGGGTTGTAATCAAGCTCAGTGGTCAGGTAATTGACTGATGTTAGGTGAGTCAATGTGGGAGATTTTGTCGCGATTTGCCGAAGGCTTTCAGTGAGCCAATCTGGAGGTACTGATGCATTACCGGTCGTTCCTTTAGGAAGGCTGGTCGACGAGAGGAAGCCGAACAGTACGCAAACATACCAAAAATTGCGGAATAACTCGGACAGTTTCAACGATGAGGTTTTCCTTGGATTATAGCTACTATCGGAGTGGAGTAAATTTGCTATTACAGGTACCAGTACACCAAGATGGTTGACGAGATGAGGAAAGTTGGGAAGAGCAGTATGAACGCTCTGGATCGCTTGGCCTTTGTCAATAAACAACGTCAAAAGTTCCATCAAGTAAATCTCGCTGAAGTCTTCTTTTTCGCCCAAGCTTTTAGAAAGCTTTGCCTGCGCACGGAAAATTCCAAGCTGAAAGATTTCTTTTGAATTATTTGGTGTGAGTTCCAAGCCTGCGCTTTTCGTGAGGGAAGTAAAGGTTGAAATAACATCTTGAAGCGTCTGCTGGTTAGCACGAACAGCCAAATCGGCTACAACGAGCAAGATGGCGGCTTCTAAGCTTGGCGTAGCACCTTTCAGGCATAGTAGGAGCATTGGGGCTAAGGTTGAATTCAATTCGGGTTGATCAACCTTTTCTAATAGAATCAACAATGTACTGAGGGCGTTGATTGAGACAAGCTGTTGATTTTCAAGAGAAATTGATTCTGCCTGTTCTTGTGGGGAAGTCTGAAGGGGTGGCGTATTTTGAATGTTGCTAGGCTTGGGCACGTTAAGATCGACCTGCGTGGTATTGACGTGATTGACGAGAGCGTAAACGACGGCTTTGGTGAAGTCTGGTGAATGCTTGAGCTCCAAACACACAGCCAGGGCGTGGGCAGCAGCGAGTACCGAGGGGGAAGCCTCATCAGCATGGCTTCCATCAACATTCGCAGGAGGAATCGTCGAGGCAACATAGGCACGCAAGGTTTCCGTGATTCTATCGAGCAAGTTTGGAAAGTTGCGTGCTAAAACGACGAGCGAGTCCGATGCTGCAATTTGTACCGAGGGGTGGATGATGATTGCTTCTTCAGTGTGCAACATCAAGACTTGATCGAACACTTGTTCAGAAACATCGTCAAGGATAACAGCACAAACGGTAGAAAACTTGATGATTTCGCAAATTATCTTAATAGTATAATCGTCAACACTGCCAGTTTCTAATTCTTGTCGATGGATGCTGTAATATTCTTCGAACAGAACCTTGATCTTGGCATTTATATCATGAATTGCATCCGAGTTAGTGCCTGTCCCAATTTTTCCGTTGGGTGATTGCTTGAGAAGAGCCCATCCGCTATCATTAGGTTCTGTTTCCGCGCCCTGAGGTGAAGATGTAAGATCAACGTTGACAAGACACTGCTCGAGGCAATTCCGACACTGCTGTAACCCAGCAAAGACGACGATGCTTGTCAACAGCGGGTAGCCAATGATAAAGTATCTAGCCTTGAAATTGTCGATTTGATTGCGATGATAATCGGCTAAGTTACTGTCGGACGAAGCCGTCAGAGCCGATTCGATGTGCTCCTTCGACTGAGCCGAGAGTGAGAAGATTGGGCAGTTGCCGGTTGGCGAGAACAGCTGATCGAGGTGAGGCACGGTGAAGGGGAAAAAGCCTGAGCCAAGGGCGCGCCTCAGGCCAGATAAAGATGGGAGGAAGTGGGTAACAATTCGAATTGGTGAACCGTTGAGTAATCCAAAGCGTAGGTGGCCAATGAAAGTGCCCAATGCACTGACGAGCTTGTCTCTATCCGAAGGCGTAGACAGTAAGCCAATCTCCAACATCGCCAACACCAATCGATAAGTAATTTCGTCGACTTTAGGCCATTCTGCTGCATTCTCAGTATTAAAATTTAGTTCGATAGACCAAGAGACCAAATTCCTGATCATGTCACATAGCCTTTGAATTTCGGTTGAAGAAATCGAGACCCGAGCGACGGCTGAATGGGAAATGTAAGCAGCATAAGCAATGATGCAGTGAGCTTGAGCATCGGTGATCTTGATTTCCACGGATGAGGCAGAGGTTGAGGTAGTGTTTTCTGGTTGATTGGAAAGGTCACTGGACTCGGGCTAGGATAAATAAAAATCAGATTAAATTAGCCATCGAAGAGTGAATAAGGCCTTTGATGGATGATGGTCAACAGCACTGATATTCAAGCTAGACTAGACACTTACCTTCTTACTAGTCCGATCACAAAGATTGAAAGCGGACAGTTTAGTGAGGATAGCAACGGGTTCATCATTTGCTGAAGAGGTAGCATAACACTGGGCCAAGGAGGTCAATATGGCTGAATGGACGTTGAAATCGAGTGAATCCATTCTTCCTGTCTGCTATGTCAAGTTCAGTGGTCAGTATGAACTTTTGAGTGTTAAGAAGAGGAGAGAAAGAAGCGTACGGGTTTGCTTTGGGCAGTTGGTTGATTCAGTCTGCTTTGATTAAAGCAGAGGGTGGTGACGTCATTAAGACCTCAGTGTGGTGCACCGTGAACAGGAGGGGGGCTCACGCTGGGGAGGGGGGGGGGTCCGAAGACTTGCTTGGCGAAGCAAATTTTGGTACATAGGAATTCAACTATTTTTTGATGTAAAAAGTGGGATTTTTGATGGTAGCATTGCACACTATGAATGTAAGTAATATCCCCTTGAGTTAACATGATCAGAAAATCGAACACTACTACAATTATGCTAGTGTTGTTTAGGTTTTTGTGGGGGTCAAGTTGTAAGTGGAGTTGTTAGGGATAGAGGAGGTTTACAATCAAAGGGTATGAACATTTGAATGTGGCTGTGCGTGGATTTAAAATCCTCAAGGTTGGAAGTGATAGGGGGCTAGGGTTTGGGCTTGCCAGGATTCAAACACCAGACTTGTGGATTCAATTGATGCAGGTGATATGTGTTGGAATATCATTATCTCTGCTCCCAGTCTAATGAGCTGTTACCATACCAACTTCTCCTTTTTTCCATTAAGCTTTACCAGCCGTCTTATGGCTGTTCCAGCATTGTAACTGGAGGACTTCCTGCAGGATCTACAGCCCCTGTAGATTATTAATTTGAGCCTATAAAGCTAAATTTTGGCAGGGAAGATGGGATTTAGCCCTGTAATTTGGAGTTTACAGCCCCTGTTTTAGAGTCCTCCACTATTTCTCACCTTCCCCTCTGATCCAGAGTTTATTCCCTACCACTGTGCCAGCATTAAGGGGGTTCACATTGGGCCTTGGTCAGTAAGATTTCAGTGACACGTCAGTAGAGCATACATGTAAGTTTAGTTCAATTTACACTGGAATTAGCCATCATTAAGAAAGCCCTCGGACCTGCATCAGCAAAAAAATAATCTAACATGAACCCCCCCCTATTTTCTTTCTTCCTGCTGTACCAGCACTGTTATCAATGTCATTCTTTGTGCTTATCGTACCTATAAGTTGTGCTCACACCAAGCTTTCTTGTAACCCACATCTTGGCCACTCTTGTATTCCTTTATGTAGTCTGCTGATCTACTGTCTATAATAAAAATCATCCAGTTTGAGCCTCTCATTTTATCTAAACTTGCTCCGGGGTCCTGGTAGGCCCCATACCATCAGCTCCCTTTTCTCCATCTCTTTCTCAAAGAGCTGAAAATCTGTTGTTGACACCAAGCCCCTATGGGTGATGGTTACTGCTAGGCCATCCAGGCCCTACATACACACTAGGGGGGGGGGTCCACGCGGTAAAATTTGCAAAATGCATCAAATAAATAAAAACAAAATATGTACACGTAATGTGGAGTTCAGTGTGCAGATACCACAAGCATCAACACACCTCTTTCAAGACCTTCATGACTTCAAGCAGTTCTTCACTATACTATCTCACTAGTAAGATCACTGATGGCATAACATAATTCAATCTGGCTGGACTTAATCAAGTGATGTACACGTCCAAACAAATAACATTATTCCATTCCGAATGGATAGTTATTTTTTTTTGTTCTTTGATAATTAGACCAAAGGGTCTTTGAATTCAGCGAGAATTTGGCAAATTCATTGTTGGGAATGGAAAGAGTGAGTGCAGCGTAAATGATTTCTGGGTAGATTGTCTGGCGCGTATTATGGGTTGTGAGGAAAGTGCAGAAAAAAAATCAATGATGACTGGAGCAGAAGGAATAATCGATGAATCAAGAACCCCATAAACTCAAATCTTTGCCCTTGTTTAATCAGAACAACAACTGGGACTGATGAAGACTAAGTGGAAGAAATAGAACAGGTAAATCATGCGGGAAAGAAGAACATGGTCGAGAGCAGATAACAAATCAAAAGAGGACGATTTTAGTCTGATCAGACTGAAATCTTTCGAGTATCTTAACAAGGCCTAAGAGCGACTTCCAAAGAGCGGTCTTGACGATCGGATCGGGCAATTCAGTCAAGTTGAACCCTTTGCTATCCAGCCAGGTGACATCGAGAATGAGGAATTTCAACCGGTCCAACTTTAATGGTTCGCCGTCCTCGTACGTTAGTAGCTTCGAGATCCGGTCTGGCGTTCCGACGCCAATCGAAACCTTCGTCTCCTTGAGGTGGTTCGCATGATCTGGAAGCTTGAAATGTCTTGCGAACAACTTGGTAATCTCTCCGGATTCCTTGGGGTTGTTTATCAACCGCTTAACCTCTCTTTAAAGGAGGAAATGATGGTTTGGACAGATTTATCAAACTCAAGAATATTAATGAAACGAATGCTTGGATCCATTTCAGGTGGGAGGGCTTAAAAATTTCTTACCTGCACAAATCAACAGCGCGCAGTGCCGAGCCCGAAATGACTAGAGCGACTGGGGCACCTACTACATCAGGGGTTTGCTTGACAGCTTCTTGCAGCCCAGGTACAGCTGAGGAAGAGAGCGGAAAAGATCAACCCCGGATGTGGCGAAGTAAGTGGTTTAAAAACGTGCTGAATTGACCAACCTCCAGTTTCAAGCCATGCACCAAGCTGAGCCCTTAGCGGCTTATTACTAACGTCCAGCAACCAAGATTTTTCTAGGGGTAAGCTTTCAAACTCGAGGTCGGAGAGAAGCGGCAGGGCTCGTTTCTGTCGATCTTTGAGGTAGTTGATTTGAAGGTCTGGAGGCTGAAGTCCAATCGAACTCGACTCGTTCGGCGACTCCGAAGCGGGATGTAGATGTGCACACTGAACCAATCACAGGCAATTCAAGAGTTCTTCAGACAGGAAAGGTAGACGATATCAAGTGTTTCTCGAGTCTCCATCGATTCGAGAAACTCACTTCTTCCTCTTTTGAGCATTTCAGCATTTTGGCCATCTCCTTTTTTAATTGTTGCTTGGCTTTAGCTTTCTGCCTTTTCTTTTGCTTGAGTCGTTCTAATTCGGCAGCGGTTAGGGGAGGTTTTCCACTCGAAGAGCCGACCAAGGCAAGCTTGATGGGAGCCTTCGAATCTTCTTGAGTAGCACCATCACCATCGGCTCGAGTAGGTGAAGCTTCTTCGGGAGTGGCTTCCGCATCCTCGGGGACAGATGTTGCGGCGACGGTCTTTTTGGTTTTCTTGTTTTTGGGGGTTGCCTTTTTTCTTTTTTTCTTTGGCGGCTCTTGACCAGTTTGTCCCTCGTCTTGGTTTTCTGGGCCGTCGAGTGAGAATTGGGCGTCTTCTAAGGCATCTACACTGACTGTAGCTTTGGCGGACTTGGTGGGAGTCATGGTGAATTCTTCAGGAGTGTCTCTTGGTCCCAATGGCGTGTCTCGTCTGAACCTTCTACTCTTTTACGCGTTTTGAATATCCAATGTCTCAGCAAATTGAATATGGGAAGTCAACATCCGCCTCATCATGCGCAGACTGCTCCAATGGTCCAAAATAAATACTGCTGAAATAGATGTATCTAATCAGTGAGGTTAAAAAAATACCATATACATCAGTCTTTCCACAGAGAATAATGAAGAATTAAAGAGTAGTAGAGGAAGGAGGAAGAAAAGGGAAGACCTAGAATTCAAATATGTCCACCAAAATTTGGGATGAGGTCTAATTTCAGATTTAAGTGAAAATATTTATTTCATGGTGCAAGTGCAGTAAGTTGAAAAAATGACTTTTGGGTAGAAAATTGAAAGTTTTTATTACTTTGATCTGATTCTTATTCCAAGATGGGTCTGCAAGTTCCATGTTGACCTTAAACTTACTTAAAATGCTTTGTCACTAGAGGCTAGAGCCATCAGATCTAATTCTAAACATTGAAATCAACAGCAATTGGTGCACAAGAATCCCAAAGCATCTTTCCTCCTTTTTTCATTTCTTTTTTTATTGTGTTGAGAAATTACAGATTGAATCAGTTCCAAAATCCATTTCTTGGAATTCAATATCTGGGAAGAAGTCATAAAAAATTTCTTTAGAGCTTTACATGAGACTGCCATAAAACTTAAAGTTATTCAACTGGAATCAAGACATGGTGTGTTAGCACCAATCACACAGCCACAACACATAAGAAAGAACCCACCTAGAAACTGGTTTGAGAACGTTTTCCTGGAAGTGAATACACATTTTCTTGTGAGGGGTATAGGTCTGTGTATAGTCTATGGTGAGTGACTATCCATGCTCATGATGTGGCATTACTCATAACAAAGTCTCTCCCCCATTTTGTTGTATGGATTAACAAAAAAAACTATTGCATACATATCATTCACAAGTATTAGGATTGGGTAGCTAATGTGGAATGATCTAGATACTACATATTCATTATTCTTGGCTTCTTTTTGTGTTCATTATGTGTCCAAAATTCAATTGATGTGATAGCTTCATAAATTTACATTCATCAGAGCAGAAAAACTGATGGACCCCTTGAAGTTGGATCCTATCTGGTTCATTAAATCTTATCAATGTGAAATCTGACTGAAAAAAAAAAATGCAAAAGAAGCACCACAAAAAAAAGGTCACTTGACAACAAGTGACAAACCAAAGTACAAAGGCCCCTTTGTACTTTGCTATGTCATTTGTTGCCGCCAAGTGATTATATTTTTTTGGTGGTGACACCAAGCTTCTTGCAAAAGACAATATTCTTTAATTCCAAAATGAATGTCTAGACACACTGAAATTTCCCATCTTGTATATAAGTAGTTAAATGTAGCCCATGGACATGTCCTCCTTATCCATCAAGGAAAATCATTCATATTTAGGATTTATGAAGTCATAGATTTCTCTACACCACAAACTTGACTGAGGAATTGGGTGACAGGCAAAACCAATTGATTACCACTTAAGGTTCCTTGATGAAACAACCTCAATACAAAAATCAGTCACATGGTTTCATTGAATCTAAATGAATATCTAGATGGCCTATACATACAAGATCCTCCGCCCCAATAATTAGAGATTCTGGGGATTCATCAAAAAAAAGTCTTGACAATGGCTCATGTTGAAATAGTGTGACACAGACCAACACCAATCCAGTCATGCAACCTAACAGTCTGACACCAGCCCAATAGGCGACATGTATTGAGTCAATACAAATGCTGCAGAGGTTGTTTGGCTGCCAGAGCCCATCCCTTTAGTTATGCATATGCTAGATGATGAAATCAACTCTCACATTTCATGTACCATATCTAGAAGAGGAAAAAAAATGGCAATCACTTCCTATTTTTTGATGAGGAGGATAGTTTCTGATGTTATAAACTCGATTGACTGTTTGAGAAAGCTTGGTGGGAGATGTGTGCTTCAGAATTTGAAGGAAGAACAAATAATATGTATCTGTCTGTAGAATAAATACCTGTATAAGAAGAAGAGACATCCCAATAAAGATAAGAAAAAGGCAAACATATAACATATAAGAAAGCTATCAGACGACGTGAGTACGTAGCCTCTGATAGATGTGCCATACACCATGTGACAGGCCTGATTTACATTTGCGGATATGGATGATTAACAGAGAAGGATCATGACTGTTTCGAGCGACATACAATTTTTTTTAATAACCGTGGGTTTGATAGAAGAGAACAAGAAGGAGATGATGGTGCTGGTATGTGGGGGTGAGAGAGACGGATGGATGAGGTTTAACATTTGATGAAGTCGACCTGGAAATCTTTGAGTCGAGGTAATTCTTTCAACGGCTCCAGTTTGTATTTTTGATAGTTATCAGACAGCTTGCGATGGTCGGCCAGATAGATGGTAGGGTATTCGGAGGGGGGTGAGGGCAAGACGAATTTCGGTTGGCCTCTGACTAACGGCATTGTGGCTGGCTTGAGCATCAATGCTGAGGGCGCTGAAGCTCGTCTTCGAACCATTTTCACGTAATTTCCTTCGACGTCTTCGGTCCTTCGGGCCCGTTTAGAGTGCTCTCTCCTGGAGTGGTGGGACTGGCGAGGAAAACTTGGATTGTTTCTCTTTCTTCTTCTGCCGACTAAAGGCTCCGCTCAAGTATGAGTCGAACTTGCCCTACGGATTCCTGAATGGGTATAAATCAGAGGAAAGATTAGTCTACTAGTCGCACGTCCCTGAAATCAACAAGTTGCATACCCAAACCTGACAGCTGTGCAACGGAGACGTTTAAGGTAGGTCGCGAATTGATGAAAATCGACGTTTTGGTTCGCTGTGATGATCCAACTAGAGGTCGAAGAATGTTGGTCTTCAAGAATCAAGAATTGGCGGCGAGTCTTGCTCAAAGTGAGGAAAACAGAACAAGAGGTTGTGTATGAATGAGATGATAAGAAAACTAGGACTATTCTGGGTACGGGGTTTGCGAGGGGGAGGCACCCAAAACTGGAAAAGCAGTGGGAATTTGTTGACGAGACAGAAAGGTCGCTGAGAGAAAGGAGCTTACGACTTGATGGTTGGGGTAAGATCGTTGTGAGCGCAATGCAATGAGTAGGACTGAATATGTATTCAGCTTGTACCTGTGTATGTCTCGATGAGAGTAACGAGGGCCCAGATATGATGTGGAGTTCTGGGTGGTAGGGAAGACGGCGTGGGAAGGCTTCTTGAAGGGGTTCTTGAACACAGTCTCCAGTTGAGTGGGTTGGGCCTGGAATCGCACTTCCTATATTCAAGCCTAACTAGAGAGAGAAATCTGTGTGCGGATGAGGATGGTGGAATCAGTGAGGTTTTCACTCTTCAGGCTTGAAACTTGAAAGTGCCGCCTCATGCGTTCAGTTTAGACAGATGGGAGAATATTCATGGACGCAAAGGCTATGGTGGAGCAGGGTGGAGCGGAGGACTAAGATCTGCTACACATGCATTGGGTTTCACTACGGCAGTGCTCTGTAGTAATACGAAAGAAAAGGAGCCAAAGTAGTTTGTTTATTTTGTGTGCAGATGATCGGTTGCTACGGTTGCTAGTTTTTTTTTATGTTGATATGTTACTGAGTCTGGGCTGTCAGGCTACAAATGCAAGCCAACTGATCAGGAATGGAGGCCATGCCATGAATCGCGCTACACCTCACCTCTATTCTCCGGGTCGTTGGGTGAGTCGGGAGCTTTCAACAATCGGGAGACAGGGAAACACACATAGGAATTCTCATTCAGCTGACCTGAGCCATCGAATCGGCTGGAGACACTCAAGTGAGTCGCTAAGCAGTCAGCAATATCGTGAAGAAATGCGATGTGCTCATGATATCTGAGCCGATCTTCGGCATATCTCTGAGGGTATAAATAAGTAACATGATACCATGTGATGTGGCTCAAGCGGCTCTGTCGAAGAAAGGGAGATTAATTGAGGCAGCTTAACAACCAAGGACGCATTTTCAAAAGGAGCCAAGCAACCTACCTTATCAGACCTTATCCCACATTCTCAAAGGGCATCGAATGAAGTGTTCCATATCAACATCCCGGCAAACTGGCTTCAATATCCAGAAAATTTTGAGGCAGCAATTATAAACATTGTTTAGAAACCTTTTAAATATTATTTGAGAACGTTTTGAATTTTTTTATTTATAAATAATTTCCCTATTTTTTTTTTGAAAAGCTTTTCAGGGCGACCTGGGAGGCCGATTTGACTGAAGAAAATAAAAAAAAATAGTAATACTTATTTGAAAACGATACTACAGCCACTACTGCGCGGGACCTTTCGACCACCCCGTGCCCGCAAAAAAATAAAAAAAAGATGAGTTGAATGTCAAAGGTTGCATGACACTCAGTTACCTCGTAGCGTGTATATTAGGGCTCTACTGGAGAAGCCCAGTTGGAAAATGTCATCCACAACTCCACCCGATGCACCAAAAAAAAGTTTCAAATTTTGGGGCTTGGGGATTTGGAACACTCGGCTGTAATTACATACTATGTGGTTACAGTGATGGACTATGGACTTCTGGGGAATTAACTATGGATTTAACATTCCTTAAAGCATATAAATTATGCATTTAACAAAAACGGAGCCTCCCTATCCTGCAATAACGGTAAGATCCATCATTGCGGCCTTTGGGATGCGCCGATGCGATGAATACTTCTTCATCGCCCTCTGTGCTGCAGGGCCTGTTAGGCCAAGAGCGTAGGCTGCATGCTGTCGGTCTATTTTCCTGAAAAACTTTCGGATGGTCGATACTGGTCACGAACGTCGACATCTTTCAAAGAGTGCTTGGTATTCTTTCCAAGTTTGGCAGGTGTGGCTCTGTCTTCGATAATCTAAAAAGTCATGCTTTAATCAGTACGATACAATAGTCCAACAAATCAAAAAAGGAAGAAGAAACAACAACACACCCGTCTTTACATATGCCCAAAGAAGCTCTATTGGGTTTAACTCGCAGTGGAATTTGGGAAGGAAAAGGCACACGTGACCAGCTTCTTCAACAATTGTTTGGAGGAGAGGTCGTTCGGCTTGAAATTCTGATTGGGAAGACATTATTTTGAACCAGCAGCAGTCTTTAGATTTTGAAGGTGCGGCTGAGGTGGTTGTAGTGCTTTTTGGTTCAAGTAACTCCCTGGCACACCGCTCTTGGTCAACAAAATAACCTTCATTCTCGGCTTGATTTGCCACCTTTGCTGCTCTGGCATCGGCATCTTTAGCAGTACCACTTGCAGCACATTCTTTGCATTTATGTCGGAGAGCTGGCAAGTGAGAATCGAATCGAAGACCAGAGTAATGCTGCTAAAGTCAGCGTTCAGAAAGGACATGCTCAATTCCTTTTGGTTGGCCAGCTAGCGATTGAATGTGATAATTGATTGGGAAACACATTTCCTGCCGTTGGCCTCGCAAATTTTCAGGAATGTGAGGATCGTCAACCGGAGTTACTGTATCACGCAGACGAGATTGCTTTCCTCCTGGTCTGAGGTTCATGTTTTGGGCACGAAGTGCATCCGGTGCGTATGCTCCATGAGCCGAGGAGCAATCAAATACAAAAACTCCTTGACAATCCGGGTTCAAGACTTCAAAGATAGGAATCGCTTTTTCTGATACTTGAGTGCAGAGCTGATTCATGTCCCACCAAGCATCTCCCTTGGAGCCTGGATAGATAACAGTCGCAGCATCATTTGAAGAAAGTTGATGTGCCTTTTGTTCCTCTAGCGAAACAACCAAGCGACCTGTAGATTCAACGATGAAGTCAGAGATATGCATCAATCGACCAAGACTTTTTGATCGGATTTCGTTTGTTCCAGGCAGTAGCCATGAGAGGGTAGGCCTTTCCTTGGCATGGATCGTCGATTCATGATGATACACAAAGACAGTTTCTTTGTTATCGCCGAGTAGCTCAGGGTCCACAAGGAGCGGTACCTCACCGTTGGGCCCTTCGTATTTTTTTGAGTACAATTGTAACCGAGCTACATCCACCAGAAACTTCACTCTTGACTCAACAACATCGACACGTTCATGCCCATCGTACACCACCGGGCCACGCGACCGTTGCTCATACGAGCACAGCCAGCGTGTGTCCTACCATCCTTTTGGCGGGCTGTCCGCCGTGAGGAGACCATTTTGAGGTCATCACCAAACCAGCCCTCCGTGGGAGGTTGGGTGGATCCTACGATGTTCGACTTGTGCCCCAACCACCTCCCGATGTGGTGGTTTCCAACACAAGCCTCCTTCGTCTGCGCTGATAGGTCGAACCAACGTGTGCCCATCGCACTCCCGACTGAGGGACCTTGCGTCCCTGCCGGATCAATAACCGCAGCTTGACCGGGTTCTCCCTCACAATGCCGATTTATTTATTTATTTATTTGATTATTTTTATTTTTTGTTTGTTGCGCAATACAATACATTACAACTCTCAATACAAATATGAGATGAAAGGAGAGAGAAAGAAAGCAAAAAGCGATGTCGTAAGAATCAGATGGAACTTATTCACGATACGCGATGGACCAATTCAACAGCCTGCGGTTCATTTCTTGTGAACCCAGGGGGTAAGAGGCGGGCCTTATCTTGATGGAACAGCTTGGCAATCGCTGGCAAATCGTTCCGAATTAAATTGATGATATCATATCCAAAGATTGAGGGAAGTTTGACTTACCATAGTCAACCGCATAAGCAAGCCATTGATAACATTGTTATCTTGGCTATCATGTTCAAGATTGTAGGTCACCAGGTTACACTCCATCAGACTTTGCCGCATGAAGTTCCTTAATTTGACCTGACAAACGAACAATAAACGAGTCACGATTGTGAGAAAAGAAGCGAGAAAAAAGGAATGTAAATACATAAATACATACCTTGAATTCATCACTGAACACACATGCTCGGCTACCCGCGAGTTGATTTCCCGATTGACCTACTGGATCAGGTGCAGCTGATGTTTCAGGATGATGGCCTGACCCTCGGCCAGACAAAGTAAAATAGACCTTGGCCGCTTCTCTGTTGGCTGGAGTCAACTACAAGAACAAAAACAAAAAAATGGTCGTTGTGAGGCATGATGAGCACTAAAGCATTGATTGTGTGGACATACACGGATGATCGATCTTACCATCTCTTCGTCGGCTTGATTGAAACCAAACATTGCGTGAAGCAGTGAATGATCAGCTTCACCAGTCTGCACTTCGTGATCTGGCATGTTGTTGCCACTGTGAACCGATGGAGAGGTGATCGATTTGAATCTTGAAGATAATGTGTCACTCGCCACGGAATTGGCGTCTTGGATCTGATTTAATGGTGAGTTGGCCATTTTGTCGTGGAGAAGGGGGTTGGTGATGGGATTACTTTGATTTCAGCAATCACTCACCGGAAACCCCGCCAGGAATGCCTTCAGGTCCCACCCAGCTTCCTCTGGTTGAGGTGGGAGGCTGGGTTGGGCCACCGATACAGCAAGCCTCCACCCAACGATGGAGGCTTTTGTCTCGCGTTGCCCAGCGGTGGGAGCCCATCGCTGGAGATACGCTGGTTCAGCAGAGGACCAACGGTCCCTTCAGACCAATCGATGGACCGCGGTCAAGTTATCGTTGGATGTGTAGAACCGGTGGATCATGACTTGATCCTATCATCCACCGTGCTACTGTGGGTCTGCGATAGGAATCGGTGGGCATACGCTACCATTACCTACACCAATCCTCCAACCCACACCGATCACTTTTTTTGACCCGGTGGTGTAGTAGACAGACTTCCTGTGCTGCTGGGCTCGGAATCCCAGCTTATACATCCACCTTGTAGCTGCATCAAGACCAATCGACTTGTAGCCATACTGTGGCAAAACATTATTTACCGCATGTTCGTGAAATGACCGTGGTGTTACCTGTGATGATTTAAATGTAAGCTCAAGTTTTCGATAGAGGTATGGGACACAACTACTTACACTTCCTGGCTTCTGTTCTGCTGCCCAGCTCGACAGTGTTTGGAAAACCAATGGATCATTCAAAATCGACTTCTTCTTTGCTCCCTTTCCCATGGCTCCTGTACGCAGCTCTTTGAATTTCAAGACATGTTCTGCCTGGGACCGAAGGCGCTTTGCTCGGCTCACACTAGTTGTATATTTCTTTCTTCCAGTTTGAAGGCGACAGTTGGAGGAAGAAGCGGCTGTTATCGATGCTGCAATCGCAGGCTTGGGTACTCCATTCAAGCGATTCTCATGACGTAAGTTGTTAAATTCTTGAAGTTCATCGATTTCTAGTCTTGGGTACTTGAAACACTTTTCTTTCTTATCACGTCGTAGGTTTTCATCCCTCAAAAACTGAATCGTATCATTCATTTCTTTGAACTCCCTCTCGAACTTCGCGCGCTCATCATAAACCGGCTTCCGAGGATTGGAAAGATAGTCCTGCACTTGGGTAGCAACTCGATGATTGTAGTCCTCGTCATTCGGTCTTGATTTGTCACCAGGTCTGGATTCATCTCGATCGGATATTTCAGTCTCGCTTTGGCTCTCCTCCACCCGTATGTTGACTGTTTCTTTTCCTTTTTTGAGGAAGTCAGCCATCATGTTATTGTTCTTTCCCACAGCTTCAATTCTCTTCTTCTTATAATTATGTTTTGTTGTTCTAGGAAGCTTCCTGGGGACGCGTTTTTTCGATTCGGGGTTGGGCGCAGGAATCGATAGGCGATAACCCGAATTTCCAGACTTCAGCTTTCGTCCTTGGGCCTCATTAGCATAGGAGAACGATATCGGCCACAAGACCGGGGCAATATCCTCTAAGTTATCTTCCTCAGTTTCTGATTGATCCGACTCTTCACACCACACCATCATTTGTTCAGCTTCATCGATTAAAGCTACCTCTTCGTTGTAAGTGTCGAACACCTCCTCTTGAGCATCATCTTCAAAAACAATCGATCGGTTGTTGTTAAACGGCAGTTGGCCATTGTCGTCAATGATAAAAGGGTTGTTTTTGTCGTTGGTTTCGCTGACTCTAGCTTTTTGCTTCTGAGGGTGTTTGATTGCAGCTTGAGAGTTTTCGTGTTCGCCAAGGACTCAGCAGCTCGACGGGCTCTCTGAGCACGAGCAGCTTTGTTGACAACCATTGATTGATGCAGTCCAAGCTCGGTATGTCAGTGTTGTCGTTTTCACTGTGTTTTTTCCTTCGGCCAGGAAGCCCTGGCGTGTATCTATCGTTTTTGTTTCAGATTTCCACTCTTCCAGTGATACATTTGAAATACCAATGTATGTAAGACATTTTCTGTAAAAAAAAGCTCAAAAAAAATCGGCAAATTCCACGAATAAACTCCGATGACACAGGTAAAATAAAAAAAAAATTCTAAACCAGCCCAAAAAAGACAGATGGGTGAAAAAAAAATTGAAAAAAAAACTGAAACATTTGGAACACCCCCTGGAGGGGTAGTCGAAAGGTCCCGCGGGGCACTGTACCTGGCCTGCATCAAGGCTCAATTGGGAGGCTGTATGGTCATGTGCTCCAAACAGCCAGGACCCAGGAAACCCCCTAAGATGTGGGTAACCAAAATGTATGAATTTTTTGGAAAAAAATCCCAAATCATAGGCACGAAAAATGTATGAATGACCTTTTTTGGCCCACAGGTTACTCACCAAAAATGTATAGATTTTCCACTGGAAAAGGGAGGGTAGTAACCAAAAAAGCTAAAAATGTATGAAACCCTGAGGATCCAAGGCAAAAATAAAAAATTGAGCCCCCAGCCACCAATTTTTATTCTTTTTTTTTTTTTGCCCCCCCCCCCTAGAGACAGGGTAGGCACCAAAAAAGTATGAATTTTTGGGCAAACCCCAGAGCATAGGCACAAAACGGGTATGAATGGCTCCCAAAAATGTATAAATTTTTGGAAAATTCCTGATTTTTGGTTACCCACATCTATAGGGGGTTTCCTGGGTCCTAAACAGCCTCTCAAGCCGGCCGGCAACTATACAATTTGCAGCCCAGTCTTGACATGAGCAACAGCCAGCTGCTGGAACATCAACAGTTCCGCTCAATGTCCGGTCCAAACATCCCCAACGGCAATCCCGGCGACCATGAAGGTTACACCGGCCACCAAGACTGCTTGATTTCCTATTCCAACTCCCCCAATCCCTCTTGGCCCAGGTTGAACTTCAACTTAGATTGTTTCAGAAACATGAACTGGAAATCTGGTGGGTTTATAATTGTACCACATCTGAATCACTTTCAAAATTATTTGAAATTTTTATTTTATAAAAAAAACAAAAAAAACAATTTTCAAATCAAAATGAATAGTAGTTTATAATTGCTGCCTAAGTTTCATTCCATTTCTGACTTGAAATTGAGAGTTACCGGATGAAAGGAGGTGGCCAAGGTCCACGGAGGAGAAGAGAGCAACCAAGAGGGGCTAGCTAGACAACAGTTGAGCACAAAGGTCACGCTCGTAGATCAGCGGCCTAGAGAAAAGGTGGATAGCTGGTCACTCTCCCCTTCATCTCTATCCAATCCACTGTTTCGAATCTTTACCTTTACTTTCTGCGTAGAAAACCTCGGAAGAGGGAATTTACAAAACTTTAGTCAAAGACAAACAGAAATTTATTGGTTTTGAAATGAACAGGAAGGACTGCACGGTTCGTCTTCCACTCAACAAACTGGAGCAAATAATACACTCTTTGAAAATGTAACTTGCGAAGGATCAGTTCTTTGATATGAAGAAGTTGAAATTCTAATGAGGCAACTAAGTCACATTACTTCATTATTACCCCAGATGAAATGCAACCTGTGTAGTTTGTATAGGATGCTCAAGAGTTGGGTCCACAAGCACAGCACCAGAAATGTGGCAGGATCTGCTTAGGTGGTTGGAAGTTCTGAACAATTTTACTCACACAAGACTGGTGGCCTTCCCGGATCCAACAGATGTAGGATGGGTTGGGGATGCATCAACCTCCTATGGCATTGGAATTGTCATCGGGTCTAAGTGGGCTTGATTTAGGCTTCTACCTGGCTGGCAGCTATACTCACGAGCTGTCAGGACGATAGCATGGCTGGAAACTGTAGCAATTTGGCTCAGTTTGGTGTTCCTGATGTTGCTAGGTGTACATAGGGGGAAGACCGACAACACAACAATGGAGTTGGCAATCAAGAAGAGGAAGTTGAAAGACGTAGCAGTCAACGACGGATGGAGGAACATACAGAATATCCTAATCTGAGCAGAGATTGACGTGGTTCCTCAGAGGAGAACATTGCTGACAGGCTCTGGCGAGGCAATATGAGTGGCCACAAGTGGTCAAACCAACATTTCATCGTAATTCTGATTGACCTAGTATGTGTCTTGACACAAGTATAACTGTAGCGTTTCCTAAATGTCATTTTCTACTCAATTTTGTTTAAAAACTTCAATTTTGCAATTGCATGACACTCCTTTTTTTAAAAAAAAAAGCAGTTTAGAGAGAGGGAGATTTGGGACCAATTTGACCAGCTCATGCGATTGTAAGCATTATAAGAACCCCAGTGCTCCGTTTTATATTCAAAGTCACTTATAAGTTATTGCTGATGCTCGGTCTTAAACTGTCCCAATTATCCGCTTTTACCAGCAATGGCTCAAGCCAGAAAAACATCACCCCAATGGACCTCCACATGCTGGGGGGTGGAAGCCGACAACCTTAATATCTTATAACGCCGGTGTAAGAAAGTTCTTGAAGTTCAAGAAGGAAGAAGAAGCGGCCCCATTTTTACTACCGGAAAAAGCAGAAGACATAGCAAATTTCTGCTTCTGGGAAGGGTCAAATGGGAACCAAGAGGTGTTATCTAGGACAATCGAGCGCTATATTTTTTCCCTGAAGGCTTGGCACTTGTTCCACAACCACCCGTTTCCCGTTACCTCACAGAGTCGACTCACAATTTTGCTATGATCTTCAGCCTGGTTGGACGCAAAAGAGAAACAGAAGGAAAGGAAAGGCGCTGTGATGATACAAGACTTGGAGGTCCTCTGCAGACAGCTGGCGACCGGTACATCTTTTGATAGACTGGTAAGAGACATGGCAGTAGTTGCCTTCTGGGGGATGGCCCGTCTTGCAGAGTTAACCTACACGGCAAATACTGGCGCCATAGACCAGTTCTCTTTGTTGTTGGTTAAAGATGTACAATTTCTCCAACCTTCCTGCTTGGAAGGGCGGGAAGCGGTCCATCTAACCCTCAAAGCGGCAAAAACCTGTGAACCTGGTGCAATCCAACACATCTCACTACAAACATTAGTTGATGTTCCATGCAGAACATTGAAGAAAAAAACAGGTCATCTGGAACATTGACTTTTTTTTTTTTTTGAGTTGACTCCTCCCTGCCACAATTTTAAGTTTTTCATAACATCATGCATAATTATAAAACTATAATATAACTCTTGAGTTATATTATAAACAAATTGTTATATAGTATTACAACTACATATTTTTCAGTTATATTACATTTATATCAAAATTTATTCAAGCTAAATCTTCACGAAAATCAAAATCAGAGGTTCTCCCTTTTGGCCGTGCAAACGCTAAGCCGTCCTTTTTGTGTTTTGGCCCTGGATCAGTCTTAACTTCACGGGGGGTCACCAGAGCTTCACACCCCTGTGTGTCAAGCAATGGTTAAGGGTGATCCGCTGCCCAATCAACCTTGCTCAGAGGGCTCTCTTTATATTCGAGAGGAAAGCCCTGGAGATCCTCACGGCTCTGGGTAAGGCCGGGTACCCAGACCAATGAGGGAATCTCCACTTGTCTGTGTATTGCTTGTACCCATAGCAATATTGAGGTATGTAAATATGTCGCTATACCCAGGCGGACAAGGAAACCCTCATCGCCACAGATATGGCCTGTACCCACACCAATGAGGTTGATACTTATTCATATGCCTGCGCAGACCAGCAGTGAAGCCCTGTTTGGTCTGAGAACAGCCTTTACCAGCCAGACCAATAGAGATAATACCAGCTTGTTGGGAAGCACTCCCCACGAGCTGGTGTACTACCAGCTCATTAGGGAGCTCCCGACAAGTTGAAATATGTACAACCAGCTCATTGGGAGCACTCCCAACTTGCTGGTATACAGCTCGTTGGGAAGTACTCCCCACAAGCTGTATTAATAATACCCAAGAGCTCACAACGAGTTTGTTGAGCCTCAGACATCCACCATCAATCACAAAGTCCAAACCAAACCATCACACAAAAACAAAAATAAAATTTTAACCACACCACTCGGCAAACACGCTCAAGCAAGCACCTCACCAAACCCGAGCATTGTGATCTCAAACTAGAGTAGAAGATTTGCAATTTGAACCAGCTGAAAGATTAAGTTGATCCCATTTAAATCTAACATCTCTAATACAGTCAATTAACTCAAGAGAAAAATCATTGGACTCACGGTCCTTGCGGACAGGGTTCAGTCCTATCAGTGAAGCCAAAGTGATGGCCACAAAGCATGCCATCTGTCATCCTGCTCATCAGTCTGGTACAGACTGTACCAGCCTTCTTGTTAGTCTGGTACAGCCTTTACCAGGCCGACAAGCAGGATGACCTGCTTGTCAGTCTGGTACAGCCTGCACCAGGCCAATGAGGAGGGTGACCTGCTTATTGGCCTGGCACAGCCTATATCAGACCGATGAGCAGGATGACCAGATTGTTGGTCTGGCACAGCCTATACCAGATTGACAAGCTGGATGACCAGATTGTTGGTCTGGCACAGCCTGTACCAGACCGATGACTCATGAGCAGGATGAACTGCTCGTTGGTCTGGCATAGCCTGTACCAGGCCAAAGAGCAGGATGACCTGCTCGTTGGTCAGGCAGAGCCTGCACCAGACTGACGAGCAGGATGACCTGTTGGCAGTTTGGTACAGCCTGGACTCCCCTCTCTTCGTCACTCATGTGAAATGAGTGTCATTCAAGGTTAATGATGTGTCATGGAATCAGGCTCTATCACCACAGCCAAATCCGATTTACAGCACATGATCAAATCATAATCAGACATTTCTTTGTAGCCCGGGAAGTTGGAAGCTGACGAACTTGCATACCTCTTGAATGCATTTGGCTACCTTGGTGACTAAACAAATATCTAAGTTGGATATTTGGAGTACCACACTGCGTGAACTGATTGCTCGGACCGGCTGGTCCGACCTGTGCCAGCAGTTCCCGGACATGGAGGTCAGACTTACCTGTCTGAGTAGATGGTCCTGCATGTCCACTTCTCGGACAAGCCAGTTTGACGACTTGTCGGGAGGCCATGTCCGGGAACTGCTCGGACAGGGCAATACGAGAACTTGTCGGACAGGCCAGTCCGAGTGGTCAGTTCAGGCAGCGCCACTTGGGCTGTTCATCAGATTCCTGATTTGGTTGCTCTAGAAAAGGGTATACAACGAGCTCATTGGATCACTCCCAACAAGCTGGTAGAAGAACTCCTGAAGAACTGGTGTTGGGTAACTTTTTCTTGCAGCAGCAGTAACTTGACACAAGACAGGCTGTTGCTACTTTCAAGATTGACAATTATCTTGGTATGAAATTTCCTTGAACAGTCAATTCAGAGGCAATTTGCTGGATTTTCAGAAACTATCCTCCATCAAGATGCAACTAATATCAACATTCACACTGAAAGGGTAGTTTCCATCAAATTTCATATATGTATATATACCAGAAAAATTTTAAGACTACTACTGTTTGAAACCATTAAAGGAGGGAAACATGTTCGTTTTGAGCTTGATTAAGCAGACAAATGAGACAGATGTAACCGTGGAGGTTGGCAGCAGGCCAACTTTATTTAAAAATTCACATGCAATAGGCTGAAAACATACATCAGGATGATCTGAATTTAAGGTTAATAGTAATGTTAAAGGATTAATAAAAAATGAAACTTGAATGAGACATTGGGACCTAAGGTAAATTTCTTGCTTGCTGAAATCAAAAGTGACTCCAATCAATTCTGCTTTATTGACAAGTACATATGGAGCCTGTGGGTGAAAAAAGATCCACACAAAGAGATAAAAAGATCACTAACTTCAAATGTGGTGAAAGTCTGAATTGAGGTCATTAGACTGACGGCGGCGAAGCCGCCTGTACTCTAGTCATCATTATAATATCATCATAGTGCCATGACAATATCATCCTGATATCATTGTAAGATCACTGTAATATCACTATAATATCATCATAACATCATTGTAATATGATATAACTGTAATATAACTGTTACATAAATGTAATATAACTGACGTAATATGTAGTTGTAATACAATATAACCATTTGTTTATAAGATAACTCAAGAGTTATATTATACTTTTATAATTATGTATGATGTTATGAAAAACTTAAAATTGTGGCAGAGAGGAGTCAACCCAAAAAAAAAACAGCAAGTAAAAAAAAAAAGTTCCGGATGTCCCATTTTTTTTTCTTCAATGTTCCGCACGGAACATCAACTAATGTTTGTAGTGGCTACAATCAAATTTGTAAAAACATTGATTTCAGATCCTGTATGTACAGTGAAACATGTGCGGTGCCAAGGAAATGCAGTTACAAAAACAACATTTGAACATCATTACATACCCCTAATTACAAGTAAAAGACATTGAGAGATTTCTGTTGATTTTGGGCATCTTTTGATCCCCGCAACTCAGCCACACAATGTGTTGTGATGAAGCTATGCTGGATTGAAAAATGCCAAGTTCCTAATTCTCTCAGGCCACGGGGTTGACTTAGGGTGTAAGTCCCTCCTTTGGAGGGTCCCTGTGGGATAGTGCCCCCCCCCCCCCCCCCCCCTACAATAGAGGTTCTTAGTTAAGTTAGACGTTGGGTCACCATCAACTTGGTGCAGGGTCAGCAGATAGCGGCTCAACAGGACCCTGGAAACCCCCTATAAATGTGGGTAATGTAAAATTTGGATTTAGGGCCAAACTCATACATTTTTGAACCCTGTTCATACACGTTTCATGCATATTCTCAGGGGATTTCCAAAAAATTCATACATTTTTTTTCCATTGGGAGGCACAAAGGCCACATTTTTTTTGCAACTAGCAAATTTTGATAGCGTCAGGGCTTGTCAGGTCAAAATACAAAGAATGAAATAATAATAATAATAATAATAAAAAGTGCTGAATCCCTTTGTGTACTTTTGACAGAGTACAGCCAGAATTTCAATTAGTTTTCTTCTTTGAATGAGCTTGGACACACAAGAACTCTCCTTGCCAGTTCCCAGAATGGGGCTTGAGATATTTCTTGAATTATTGAGGTTGCTTTAGGTGTTATGTTTGCTGCATGCATGTGAGAATTTTCTTATCTTCATAGATCCCAATATATCAAATTAATCCGATTTAATCTATGCAACAAAAGGTTTTTGTCAGGTTTTGTCTTCTGGGGGGCCAAAATAAAAAGCAGGGGGCAAAAGAACCCAAGCATGGGAGTGCTACTGATGGGGAGGGGTGTGCAAAACAGATCTACCCTCAAGACTTTCATACGCTTTTCATTACCAACCCCCCTTCCCCCACAATATATACATACATTTGAGATGAGTATGATTGCAGCCAAAAAGGCCATTCATACCATTTTGGGTTTTTGGCCAAAAATTCATACATTTACATTACCCACATTTATAGGGGGTTTCCAGGGTCCTGGCTCAACCCACTGACTGACATCGTTTTGGTGTTGATCTGCACCTGTGGTGTATCTCTCAGACAGGAATGGCTACCAACTGTGGGGCATTGAGAAACAGTCTGTGATAAAGTCCTGTGATACCATATTCAACAATTTCTCTTTCTTGTATGGCACTAAACTGCAGAGGACTGCCCCTCCACTCATGTAGAGATCCCATGGCCATTGCCAATCTCAGCCTCTGATTCTCCCGAGAAATCACAACAACCCACCCCTACAGCCAAGTGTCTGCTGGCTCATGGAATTACACCCACCCCCGATCTCCTTTTCCTGGATATCCATCTTGAGCAAGATTCGACAGATGTCTCTCCAGCTCCAGAGTCCATGCATGCGCCCAACGACCATGGATCTCCTCACAATCCTGCCTACACATCCTCTGACATCCCCAAGCAGCGTTATCATTGAACTTCCTCCTACACCACCACTCCCCTCTCTATGGGGCCCTCTGGTTTGGCTTCTCTCCCCACGTCCCCGAACACGGGACATGCACCCTCCTCCCAGCCCAGGCGTCAGTCTGGCAGGGAGAGAAGGGTCCCTGAGCACAGAGCCCCAAGGCCACCGAGGACATGGGGGCAGCTCCTTAAATCTCCACATCAAATGAAGTGGATGAAAGCTGCAGAGGACAAATTTGCATCTCTCCTTGGAATGCAAAAATGGAACCTTGTCCCTCGCCCACCAAAATGGAAGGTCATAAAATTGAAATGGGTGTTCAAGATCAAGTGCCTCCCAGATTGCACAAGTCAAAAACTCAAGGCATGGCTCATTGCCATGGGATACTCCCAAGTACAAGGCATAGACTACCAGGAAGTCCTCTCCCCAACTCTCCTCCTCAAAACACTTCATCTAAGCTTCAGCCTCCTTGCTGTTTGTGACTGAAAGGGCCGCCAAGTCAATTTCAAGACGGCCACCTCTACGAACAACCCTCCACCACGTGAACTGATTGCTCGGACTGGCTGGTCCAACAAATCATCAGACCAACCTGTGCCAGCAGTTCCCGGACATGGCGGTCAGACTTACCTGTCCGAGTAGATGGTCCCGCCTGTCCATTTCTCGGACAAGCCAGTTTGACAACTCATTGGGCGGCCATGTCCGATAACTGCTTGGACAGGCCAATCCAAGAACTTGTCGGACAGGCCGGTCCAAGTGGTCAGTTCAGGCAGTGCCCCTGCTTTTGAAGACAAACACCACCTGGACTGGGTGTACCAAATCAATTTTTCTCTCTATTGTCTTAAGCAATCTACACGACAGTGGAACATCGAGCTGCATAGGGTCCTGCTCGCTTTGGGAATGGCCAAATCCAAGTATGATCCCACCCTATACTTTTGGGTGGAACAAGGAAAACTCATAGGCGCTCTTACTGCGCACGTTGACAATCTAGCTCTTGTTGGCTAACCAGATTTTGTCGACAAAGTCATTCTAGAGCTCGGCAAGAAGTTCAAGATTGGAGCTGATGAAGATCTCCACCAATTTCTCTCAAGAAAAATCACACACAATTGACCATCCCACCACATCTCCATGAACCTGTCCCATTACATTGAAGAACTCTGTGACTGCTTCCTCAATGGGAACAACACAGAAGTTTCCACACCAACAGACTCAAATTTCAACAATCTCCACAAATGCGCCAAAGAGGAAGCCCTAAAACCAACTTATTGGGTCTCTCAATGCACAAGACATGATGTCGCCTTTGCAATCAATTGACTCTCTCAGCACCTCCAAGACCCCTCTGAATCTCACTGAATGGCTGCTGTTTGGTTCCTGAACTACCTAATCTCCACCAAAGATCTCTGTCTCTGTCTTGGTGGTGAACTCGCATGCGCCAGCTACTGCAATTCCCCCAGGGCTGAAGATTGGGACAACCGTCACTCAACATCTAGCTACACTTTCCGCGTCGGGGACGGGGCCATATCATGGAAGTCCCACAAGCAGGCCACTGTGTCTCTCTCAAGCACGGAGGCCAAGTACAAATCCCTTTCCAATTCCTGCATTAAAGAGGGGCTATGGCTGCGCCACCTTCTCACCAAAATCCAACTGCGCCCGGATACAGTGATCCCTCTTGACGTCAACAACAAGGGTGCCGAAGCCCTCACCAAAAATCCAGAGCATCACGCCTGAACCAAACACATCCAATTCCACGCCCGGTATCACTTCATTGGGTAGTGTGTTCAGGACTGGGAGGTCTCCACCCATGACATGTTAGTGGACATATTAACAAAGCCACTATCACGGGTGCTTAAACAAAATTTTCAACGTTTTGGCCTGGTGTAAACTCTTGGTTTCCTGAATCTTATCTCCCTCCTCCCATCTTCTCCTTTCCTGTTCTTTTCTTTCCTCTTGTTTATTTTCCTTCTTTTTCCCTTTTCTTTTCTCTCTATTTCTCATGTTCTTCTCAGGTCTTCAGCAGGGGGGGGGGGTTGGATTAGTGGAGGACTTCCCATGGCCATCTACAGGGGATGTAAAGTACAAATAACAGGGCTAAATCCAATCTCACCTGCCAAAATTTAGCTTTACAGGCTCAAATTGAGAATTTACAGGGGCTGTAAATCCTACGGGAAGTCCTTCAGTGTTCTGTCTTCTATTCTTTTTCTTTTTCTCTTTATTTTTCTGTGTTATGTGCTTCTCACCTTTCTATTGCATGTCACAAAGTCTCATGTATACCTGAGAGCAGAGCACATGGAAGAATTCTTTTCTCATCCTTCCACATACATCTCACTCTGGCTCTCAGGTAATTTCTCTGTTTCTCTTTCTTTCTCTTCTTATCTATCATAGAGATAGTCATTCTGGATCCTGGTACCTCCCCAATTTTGGGCCAAAATCTGGTACCTAGTACTGCCTGGGTGGTACCACAGGTACCACCTTGGTCAGACAGGCCGTTCAACCTGTTTGACTGGTCAGACAGGCTGTTCAACCTGTTTGACTGGTCAGACAGGCCGTTCAACCTGTTTGACTGGTCGACAGGCCGTTCAACCTGTTTGACTGGTCAACCTGTTTGACTGGTCAGACAGGCCGTTCAACCTGTTTGACTGGTCAGACAGGCCGTTCAACCTGTTTGACTGGTCAGACAGGCCGTTCAACCTGTTTGACTGGTCAGACAGGCGTTCACTGTTGACTGGTCAGACAGGCGTTCAACCTGTTTGACTGGTCAGACAGGCCGTTCAACCTGTTTGACTGGTCAGACAGGCCGTTCAACCTGTTTGACTGGTCAGACAGGCCGTTCAACCTGTTGACTGGTCAGACAGGCCGTTCACCTTTGACTGGTCAGACAGGCCGTTCAACCTGTTTGACTGGTCAGACAGGCCGTTCAACCTGTTTGACTGGTCAGACAGGTGTTTCAGCCTGTTTGACCAGCCGGACAGGCTGGATGATGCCTGTCTGACCGGTCAAACAGGCTGAAATGCCTGTCTGACCGGTCAACGGCTGTCTGACCGGTCAAACAGGCTGAAATGCCTGTCTGACCGGTCAAACAGGCTGAAATGCCTGTCTGACCGGCCGAACAGGCGGTTCAGCCTGTCTGACTAGCCAAGCAGGCTGTTTGGCAGTGGTGGGCCGCTATGCTATGCTCCACTTTTTAGGAAAAAAGCACAGATTAGCAGCGGTTTTTTTTGCCCGCGGAGGCGTAGCGTTAGTCCTATTTGCAGCGGTTTTGCACTACGCTGTGCTGTGCTAAAGTAGCTGTATCAGCAAAAACACCGCCAAAAAGCCGCTAACAGTGCTGTAGCGCAACGTAGCAGGCCCTTTCTTGGGGCCTGGGGCACATAGATTTAGCCCAATTTGGCTAACACTTGCTGGAAAATCCTGTAGCGTTAGACCATCTCCAACATGGGAGGTAGGCTTGGTTGCTAAGTTTGGAAACTTGGTGACTGCGGCGCACCAATACCTCCCGGCAAAAACGGCCTGACACAGCGCAGGTTGCTATGTTTAGCAACCTGCCCTGTCCCCGACATCCCCCAATCTACCCACCCTGCTCATACAATGTATCAATTGTTGGTGATCAAAACCTGATAAACCAATTGGCAAAGTAAAAAGATAAAAAAAACTTTCTGGGATTGATGTCTGTGTGATTTGTGACTGGATCCATGGGGGAAGTGAAAAACATTGATGATATCCGATTTCGGTATCGGGGGTGGTGATGTGTAACCTGCCTATCACCGAAGTTGTGTGTGATAGGTAGGTTGTGGGGAGCTATGCTGTTGCCAGATCTGGCAATGCTGTAGCTCCCGCAAGCTCGATTTATAATTTAGCACCCCCATTGGACTCGCGAAATCGTGCTCGGGGAGCTAAATCCGGGATAGCGCCCCGGTTTAGCTCCTGCGTTGGAGATGCTTTTAGCGGAAACTACACTACTGCTATGGGTAGCGTAGCCGGACCACCATTGCTTTTGGCCTGTCTGACCGGTTGAACAGGCCATTTCAGCCTGAGACCAGGACAATATCCATCCCTGGATCCCCCCGGTGTGGGACTCCTGTGGGACACTAAATGTATTATTTGGTGAAAGATCCTCTGAGGGGGAAATAAATTGCAAATAGGTTGAAAGGCTATTACAACTTAGGGGTGGTTTGAAAGACCTGCCCCTCTAATGATACTATACAAATGTGTAAGAATCTCAAAATCAATATTTATAAAGATATGGCTGACTTCAAGACTGAGTTACTAAGTATAGTAGCCTCAATCAGACTTAGATCAATCAAATCAATATTATTGTAGACCTGTTACAACTTTGGATAACAATCGATAAGCAATCCAGTGGGATTGGTTACGTGAAAATACAATAATAACACTACTTGTTGATAATTGAAGTTAATAATGATCTCTTCCTCGAACAATTTCTTGCTAAGGCACTTTAATCACTACTAGAGCTTCCAGACAAATACTACAACCAATTGTCAACAGATAAACTAATAATAAGCTGCTGAAGGCGAACTTATTGTTGGTATGATGGTCATAAGGCTACTACTAATCTACTCAAACTCTCAAACTCACTAATACTATCACTTCTCAGACTAACACTAACACTAACACTAATACTAATGCACCAATCACCTGATTGATAGCACAGAACCTAATATATACTGCTCTTGGAGACTGATATATTGATGTATGGATGGGTGACTCAACTTCACTGGGTAAGTGGGTGAGTGAGTGAAGGGGGATTCTGGCTGGGAGAAGCCCTCCTTTTATATTGAAAAGTGAGGGATTTTTGCTGCAAGGGAGCTCCCTGAGGGGTCTGCCTGCAGACTGAATTGTGCACTCTGCTTGGTCAGAAACTAAACAACTGAATCATGTGTTCTGATTGGCCAGGACTCAGCATCTGAATGCTTTGTCCTGGTTGGTCAGAGCAAAACCTGCTACTTGACTACTTCCACCCAGAATTCTGGGGGTCAAGGCATCTCCTCCCAACTCATTCCTTCCTTTCTTCCTCATCCTCACCTAATTAATTCTCTCAGCCAACCTCATTATCCTAAAAACAATACCCTTATAACTCTCCTCATAATACACATTACTGTCCTCTATTCCAATCCTGGTCGAGACAAAAGTTTCCCAGGCACACTGAGTCCTCTGTTCCAATCCTGGTCGAGAAAAATGTTTCCCAGACGCACTGAGTCCTCCGTTCCAATCCCGGTTGCGACACAAGTCTCCCAGACTTACCCAGCTCCCGTTCCAATCATCATCAAAACAAAAGTTTCCCAGACATTAAACCTCCTGGGTTCCAATCCTAGTTGAGACAAAATCCTCCAATCCACACCACCTCCTCTGTGCCATTCTCAATGAAGTCAATCCTCCTATGTAATATATATGTCTTCTGTTCAGTTCCCAATGATGATGAGTTCTTGATCAATGTATGTTGTCCGTCAAAGGTGTATGTATATATATTCTCCTTATAATAATAGTTCCTCCTCTTGTGCAGGTATCCATTCCATCACAACACCTCCGCCATGTGCTTTTGGCATTGTAACGTGAATAGAACATCACACCGGGGG